>CAWUFW010001621.1:0-600000 GCA_963921515.1 Calotriton arnoldi
CGGCTGGATGCCTACCACTACTACCACCCTTAGCCAGGGGGGCTGGATGCCTACCACTACTACCACCCTTAGCCAGGGGGCAGGATGCCCACCACTACTACCACCCTCACCCAGGGGGGCTGGATGCCTACCACTACTACCACCCTTAGCCAGGGGGCAGGATGCCTACCACTACTACCACCCTCACCCAGGGGTGGCAGGATGCCTACCACTACTACCACCCTTAGCCAGGGTGGCAGGATGCCTACCACTACTACCACCCTTAGCCAGGGGGCAGGATGCCTACCACTACTACCACCCTTAGCCAGGGGGCAGGATGCCCACCACTACTACCACCCTTAGCCAGGGGGCTGGATGCCTACCACTACTACCACCCTTAGCCAGGGGGGCAGGATGCCCACCACTACTACCACCCTCACCCAGGGGGGCTGGATGCCTACCACTACTACCACCCTCACCCAGGGGTGGCAGGATGCCTACCACTACTACCACCCTTAGCCAGGGTGGCAGGATGCCTACCACTACTACCACCCTTAGCCAGGGGGCAGGATGCCTACCACTACTACCACCCTTAGCCAGGGGGCAGGATGCCCACCACTACTACCACCCTTAGCCAGGGGGGCTGGATGCCTACCACTACTACCACCCTTAGCCAGGGGGGCTGGATGCCTACCACTACTACCACCCCCACTCATAGGATGGACAATGCATGACACAACAAGCACACCACAACCTAGGGAATGCAAGATTAAGACATCCCCCCACCACCATGACAAGCGTGTGTAGGCTGTGTCAAATGCCTACAACACCGAACATGACTTTCAACATACAATGTGACCCCCTAGCACATGTGCCACACATATATGTGTGTGGCACCCACAATGCAAGCAGCCCATGACCATTGTGGCAATGGGGCCTAAACCCCCATCATCACAGTGACCAAAAGGTAAGTGTGGGGTCCATAGCTGAAGCACATTTTGACCATTGTGGCAATGGGGTCCAAACCCCCATCATCACAGTGACCAAAAGGCAAGTGTGGGGTCCATAGCTGAAGCACATTTTGACCATTGTGGCAATGGGGTCTACACCCTCATCATCACAGTGACCAAAAGGTAATTGTTGACAAAGAAAGAGCTGCAACTGCCAAACTGCATGGATCATTCCTGCTCACAGAACCAAAAACTCATCTGTGGCAAAGTAGTGTATGTGTCCCATTGCAACATAAATTGGGGGAGCCAAATACTGCAGTGCAAATGAAACATTCCTTTGGCCATGTGCAGACAAACAACACCCATGGGGGCTGAGACCGTCAACAGTCATCAATGACACAATGACAGAAGTGACCATCAGAATGCAGAACCACATATTTGCACCAATGGGCACACAAATGCAGATACCCTGTGGAGACAGCAGATGTGAGGTGAACAGATACCATACCATGGCAGCAATGGGACACACAAACCATGATCACTGTGCTGACCGATGACCTAGGAGTCCCAGGGACAGCAGGGGAAACACACCAAACAACATACAGCCAATGGCACACCCAAGATATGCCAATGCAGTGGTGCAGATGCACAAACACAAACAGGCAGACCAACACTGTCATCATACACAGCAGGTGAGGGGTGGGGGTGCCAGTGTCCCCAGGCAACCACACAACACATGAGGAGAGCTGAATACCAATCATACAGATGTGCATACACTGCCACACTAAGGTAACTCATGGATCCAAATCCCCTATGTGGGCAAGCAGGCATTGTCAGGTGAGAGGGAGCACAAAACACACATGTCACACAGGCACGTAGGAACAACAACTGACACAGCAAGTCACAGACACACCACAGCACCACTCCCAGGGCCCCCACAATGTGGTGACCCTGGGCTGAATAAAAATACCACTGTGATGACAAAGCTAAATGTCGTTCACACTATGAACCACAGTCAGGTGTCCTGAGCAACAAACTACCATCACACCTACACAAGCACAAATCAATCAGCATGGCCAGTAAGCCAAGGCCAACATGGAGGCAGGGGCCTAGCCGGGCAACAACTCTCATCTGCACACACTCAACACCACACCCTCGACCTCCAACAATGTGCAGCAGTGAAGTACACATGCACTGGTGACATTGCACATGCACCCATGACTATTCCAGGGTGGTGGGTGGGAACCAAGGTGTAGAAACACATCACACATGGACACTCAACAAGACTCCTGAATGTCTGACACACTGCACACTACGCTGTACATGGACATGACGGCAATACCACACCGACCAATGGGATCCCAGCCACAGTCACACACCAATGAAGAAGCCAAGGTCACCCACAACGAACACACATAGACAACTTCCAACATTGCAGCTCTGACCCTGAGGAGTGGCAGCAGTCACACACACAACATGTCACAATCACTGAAAGATAACACAAACTGGAAATCACATGACAGGGGCAAACAACAAGTGCCAAGGGGAAACCTGACTGTGACCCATCTGCGTCTGCACACAAACTCAGCCCTGACAGCAAACACACCTATGGGTGACACCCTGATGACCAGTAATGTGCCATGCACCCACATCACAGAGAACACAGGGAGAAGACTTTGGGGGAACATAGCTCAAGTCAGCAAGCATCACAAACAGGTACAACACTAGGGATCACAGCATGCGCAGATGAATGGAAGTGAACACACAGACATGCACATACAACACACACCTTGGGTGCAGGCAATGTCACACGTGTACACACTGCCATGAGGGGACTCCACTCCTGTGTGAGGAAAGCTGTGCCATATGTTGCCTCAGTAGGGCCCCATCATGTCAGCTGAGCACTTGGTCACACAATCAACAATTAGCACCAAATGAGGGCTCCCATCACATCAGCCTGGTCATGGATGTGCCAACGGAATCATCAGCACAGATCCAACACACTTGTATAGCAATGTTGCACTGACTACACGGATGAGTCCCTCCCCATTGATGCCCAAACCTGCATGTCCACTGGAGATGGCAACACGGTCAGGGAAGTAGACAAATGCAACGATGGCAGGCACAACAGATGTGCAGGGGTGGAAGCCACAGATATGAAATTGCCAATGTAAGTAGGAAACCCATTGCCAAATACTGAACACATGACACCCTCAGATGCTGCTATTGATGACATGGATACACCACATGATAGGACACATTCCCCCTGGACCACATGGGTTCCTGCACAGTAACACTTCATAATCATGAGACCAGATATCACCATCACTGCAGCAAGGGCATGGTTAGCTGCACCAACAACATGTACATCTGAAGCATGAGCACTAGAGAAAAGAAAGTTGCTTTATTCAGCATATGTGTTGAGGCCAAACGAAGTCCTGAAAAAGAGCAAAGGCCAATGGCCAGTCCATTGTCAAAGTTCAAACAGGGTGACACTGGCAGATGTCACCCTACGCATGCCTGCACAATACCAGGGACAATCCACTAGGAGGGGCAACCGGGGGGCAGGCCAGGCACCGCAGGGACAGGATCAGGGCTCACCAGGGGAGTCAGGGAAGGGGTGGTGGGTGCAGGAGAGCCACTGACAACTGCAGTGGAGGTGTCTGACATGGTGTGTGCCGGCACAACTGGGGGCATGACACAGATGTCGTGGGTGCCGGCACAACTGCAGTGGACCCTGCAGATGGGGTGGACAGGTCCGCCACTGCAGTGCCCAAGTCAGACAGGGCGGTAGTGGACTCCACTGCAGTGCCTACCTCCAGGGGAGGAGAATGGGGAACAGGCAAGGTGGGTTGGACAGAGGGGGGGACACCCTCACCACATCAGTGGCACAGACAAGCGCAGCGGGGGGTGTGGTGCTGGGAGAGCAAGTGGCAGGGGGAGAAGGCCGGAGCATCTTGGGGATGGTATATCTGTGGGTGGGGGAACCTGGGGCAGGGTGTGGTGGGGGCACCTGTGCAGTGGGGGCCTGAGGGATGGAGGACGGAGACCTTGTGCCTGAGCTGCAGGGTGGTGGCGGGGTCTTGCTCTTAGCACTCCGGGGGACTTGCGGGTGGGGGCCTCAGTCCGTCTGCGCCTGGGGGAGGGTGTCCGGGGGCGAGGGGCACTCTGCTCCGTGTGGGTGGGCTTCCTCTTCCCCCGGGATGCTGGAGCAGCTTCATCGGTGGGGAAGAGGCCGAGGTCACAGAGGAAGAGCTGCTGTGACTTTGGGGTTGCAGGTGAGGCAAGGGAGGGTGCTTTGGAGGGAGAGGGAACTGAGGACTGCGCAGTGCATGTGGATGCGTGTGTGTGTTCCAGGGCCCCATCCCCTGTGAGTCTGGCTTCAGTCCCCTGAATGTGCGTGCGTGTGCGTTTTGTCATTGGCGTGTGTGTCAGTGTGCTGGATGTGTGTGTGCTGGTGTGTGCCTGTGCCAGTGTGTGTGTGCCTGGGATGGGTAAGGTGCTGGGGAGTGTGGATGGAGCAGAGGCAGGAGGGGTGAGGGACCGTTTGAGGAGGGACACTGCTGCCGTCAGGGAGGAGTCCATGGACCTATTGCCCCTCTGTAGGTCAGACATGCCCGATGAGATGCCCTCCATGAACGACACCAGCTGAGTCAACAGCGCGGTGTGCGCATGGAGGACACTCAGCATGGCTGTCTGCCCTACATGGAGCTGGCGAAGGAGGTACACAGACTCCTCACTCAGGGCAGCAGGGGACACAGGGGCAGGGGGTGCGGTGCCTGGCCCAAAGGAGACACGCTCCCGGACATGGGAGCCTCCACGGACCTGGGGAATGGGAGCCGATGGGAGGGCGGTGGTGGTGCTGGTGGTGGCGGGGACAGCAACACTAGCTGGGGTGTGGTGGCTGCTGACACCCGCCTCCACAAGGGAGTCATCCTCCGAGTTGCTCTGGTCCTCAGCTGAGGTGGATGCTGCTGAGGACTCCTCGGTGTGGCTCCCCTCGCCCTCCGTGCCACTGGGTCCCTCCGACCACTCCTCGGCTGCTGACCCAGTCTGGCTCTCCGGCTCCTCCTGGTCCGTGGAGCTGTCCCCTTCCGTGGCCGTGGATGTATCTGCAAACAATGGGGAAACAGACAGACATCAGTCACCTGCACCAAACGCACACACCACTGTGAGCACAGCACATTACAGAGCAAGCCCTGGCATCATTAGTTGTACATTGCTAAAAGTGCCCTAATTGAACAGGAGAAGTCAATTGTCAGTCTGATGCCAAGCATGGCACTCACATCCCACATGGCCTTGCACCCATCTGTCTGGTGTCTGTTGGATTGCAACACCCCAGTGTTGACACATGCACCAAGTACACAGTAGTTGGACAGTGCAGAGGACACGGTGTGGACACATCACAGCTCTTGCCACTGAGTCAGTACAGGTTTACGGATGTAAGGGATGCCCAGAGTCAAATAGGAAATGCATGTGATGCATTCCAGCGACAGACACCATGATGCACCCATGTCCTGATAGCCAGCGCCACTATGGTGTGCATGTAGCACATGTCACTCCCCTGCAGGATCACCAATCAGTAGACACATGCCATGGCGGAGGCATGACTGCAAAGTCATACATCACTGTCTCAGTGATGTATGACTTTGCAGCCAGACAACAACACTCTGCACTGTGTCACAATAGTAGGTCATGGGGAATGCAAGTCCTGGAGCTGCACAAGTGCACATGTACATCCCCCCACAACACATCCTCTTAACCCTCATCTGTCCAGGTCATACCTATTGGACATATGGGAGACCTGTGACACTACCCTCTGAACCTGAGCCCCTCACACTCTGCTGTGCATGGGGAACAGCTGCCTGAACTTCACATTTACATGCCCCAGTCTGCATGGGCAGCTGATCAGACACCTATGTGTCACACAAGTATCGTCTCCTATGGTCACATCTCCAGTGGCATGCTGAGCCCCTACCAAGAAACTCCACAGCAGTCCTGGCGACTAATCCACAGCACACTGACACAGAGGCAGACACCTGAGGGGTCAAAACACTGTGCACAATGTGTCCTCTGATACACGGGAGTGGGAGTACAGAGTGTATTGTATGGCCTGGAGTAGGCATGACTGTCCAGCCCCACATGAATGAGGGATGAGCCCTGGACTGTAGGCAGCTGGCTAAGTATGTGTGACACACGTCATATACATACTCCTGGGGCCCAAACATTGTTCCCACCCGCAGCATGGGTGTGTGCCAGGTACCCCAGCCACATGTGGTGGATCAGCTCAGCAATTGGACCACAGATCAAAGTAACACGCTGAATACATGTCAGAATACAGGCATTGTGTAAGCAATGGACCCACCCATGATGCCCACCACAGAGTCAGGGAAACAGATGCTGTCTCCCACCTTGAGTCAAGCAAACTGCAAGGACACAGTCCTAAGTGACAGAATTCCCTGCATGTAAGGGCCACACCTGGGTATCAGATGAGGAGTGGGCAGTGCACAATAGAGGGACATGGCTCCTGGACAACATGACTGCTGTACTGTGGCAGTTCAACCTGGCCCGAGGAGGGCACATAACATGTTAGACAGAGTACACAGTGCAGTCTTTGACTCACCCCCTCCTTGCTGCTCTCTGGCCTTCAGCTGCCCATCCAGGTCTGGAAAGACCACCGCCAGGATCCTGAGCATGTGGGGGTCAGGGTCCGTGTTCCGCCCCTCCTGCGAGGAGGCGACAGCTTCAGCTGGACCCGTGCAATCCTCCGGGTCCAGCCCCGAAGGTCCTGCCACCTCTTTTGGCAGTTGCGGATCCGGCGCTTGTAGACCCCCACGGACCGGACAGCCCGGACGATGTCCTTCCATATCTCATGCTTCCGATGGGCAGAAGCCTGTCAGGATGACAAAGTGATAAGGCCATTATTACACATGCAACATATCCGTGCATGACACAGTTGCATATACATGTCGCAATCACAGGGGCACATGGTGTACCCAGGCAGTGCACGGCTGCCCATGGACAGTTTTCCAGAAGTCACTACATGGTATCATAGCATGGGGAGTAAAACCCTGTTCAGAAGCACTGTCACTGCACCATACCTGTCCAGTGCAAGTCACTACACACTATGGGGGGTGACAACTACTCAGTGAGCCTGCTAGCCAGTGGTGTGCTGACTCTCAGCCTTGCTAGTCAGACAAAATGCACATTCAGAAAGGCAGTGCACAGAACACTCACCTGCTCCCCTGGTGTCCCATACAGCTTGCTGTACTGTGGAAGTAGGCTGTCCAGCAGGGCCTGGTTCTCTTCAAGGCTGAAGGCTGGGGCTCTCTCCACAGTACGTGCCATTGCAGGGTCCAGAGGGGCAGAGACAGCAGCAGTGCAGTGGCAGATGTCGTCCTGGAGCATGTAGTGCAGGCAAGTGGGCTCTCAGGGGAACATGCAGCAATATATATGTGCTGGAGAGGCAGATACTGTCCCTTGTGTCCAAAGTGATAGGTCCAAGTCGTTTGCATCTTCTGAATCTGGCCAATCCATGGAATAGCAGCACCAAAACACGCCCACAGCATCCTTCAAAATTTCAACTTCATGACATACATGATTTTGCAACATTGTTGTGGGTGACCAACTGATTTTCCAGCAACCGACTCGCTCGAATATTCGAAAACGCGTCCGTTGCCAGGCAAGCCCATTGTCAATGGGTGCGCACCGATCGGTCCATTGAGGTACAACGCGCACAGGGGTACAACGCGTACCCGCACACATTGAATGCAATGGGCCGGCCGGAGGCACCGATCGGTCCATTGCAGTACAACGCGCACAGGGGTACAACGCGTACCCGACACATTGAATGCAATGGGCCGGCCGGAGGCACCGATCGGTCCATTGCAGTACAACGCGCACAGGGGTACAACGCTGCACCCGCACACATTGAATGCAATGGGCCGGCCGGAGGCACCGATCGGTCCATTGCAGTACAACGCGCACAGGGGTACAACGCGTACCCGCACACATTGAAAGCAATGGGCCGGCCGGAGGCACCGATCGGTCCATTGCAGTACAACGCGCACAGGGGTACAACGCGTACCCGCACACATTGAATGCAATGGGCCGGCCGGAGGCACCGATCGGTCCATTGCAGTACAACGCGCACAGGGGTACAACGCGTACCCGCACACATTGAATGCAATGGGCCGGCCGGAGGCACCGATCGGTCCATTGCAGTACAACGCGCACAGGGGTACAACGCGTACCCGACACATTGAATGCAATGGGCCGGCCGGAGGCACCGATCGGTCCATTGCAGTACAACGCGCACAGGGGTACAACGCGTACCCGCACACATTGAAAGCAATGGGCCGGCCGGAGGCACCGATCGGTCCATTGCAGTACAACGCGCACAGGGGTACAACGCGTACCCGCACACATTGAATGCAATGGGCCGGCCGGAGGCACCGATCGGTCCATTGCTGTTCAACGCATCACTGTACATGTGACTGGCATATGTCAGCATGCCTGTCTCAGATGGACATATGCCAGCCACAGATAGCTCCCAGGGAGTGAGGGGCACACCTACATCACGACAGCCTGTCCAAACCTTATCATAAGGCATGTAAGGCTGCATTTCCTATTGTGTGTATGTTGGTGTACATGTTGTCCTGTGGGTGTCACCTGTGGGCAGCCACCCCCAGGCTGTGCACGTGTTAATGGGGACAGGATCCTGGGTGTTACGTGTACGTGACCACTGTGATGTGCAACTGTTCATATCTGTGCATGTGCCATGGTCACATTTCACAGTGGTGTTTGTGTATGTCATGTCACATACCCCGTGAGTCCCATGTGGGACGGTATGTTTGAGCCAGGGTGTCCCAGTGGCACAATAGTGATGGCCCTCCACAGTCTTTGTGCATGTAGTGTTTACAATGTCTCTGATTTCATGTGCACAATGGGAGACAGTCTCCACATCCACGTTGTGTGTGCATGGACTCTGATGTTGTGCGTGTGTGTCACAGACGTCCATGGCTCTCCTGCCATGGCAAGTGTGGCCACTACCTGTGGGGGTCATGTTTGTTTTGTTGTGGTGTACACATGATACTCCAGGTGATGCCAGTGTCCATGTGGCATTACAGGGTCCCTGGGAATGTGCCTGTCGTTGAGCTGTGGTGCCTGGGGCACATCTGTCCTCACATGTCACTGGGGGGTGACTGTGACACAGCATCATGATATCCAATGGGCCAACCTGGGACAAATTGATGCCACCTGTAGGACCGTGTTGACAGATGTTGGCCATGTATGTACCATACATGTCGTTCCGGTACTGCACACTTCATGTAGTTGTGCCTCATGATGATGTATGTTGGGATCTTGAGTGTGTTCAATGCCGCATATGTGGGGTGACTGACGATCTTGCTTACTTCTCCTCTGCACTGCAGGGCTCCTGCTGTCCATCGGCCATTCCCAGACCTGGCAACGATGGTGGAACGGGACAGCATCCGACGGTACCGCTTCACCAGGCAGCTGATTGAGGATTTGGCAGTGCAGTTGTCCCCACATTTGCAGCCTGGCCGGCCGTATCCTACAGCGCTGACCCCCAAGGTGAAGGTGATGGCAGCCCTACACTTCTTTGCCACCGGTACCTTCCAACATACTGTGGCGTCTGCTGGTGGGATGTCACAGACCATGTTCAGCCGTGTGCTCCGCGATTTCTTGGCGGCAATGTTGCTCTTCCTGAACCGGTACATCTATTTCCCTAGACTGCGACGACTCACTGACGTGAAGAGTGACTTTTATGCCCTGGGGAGGATGCCGCATGTCATTGGCTCCATTGATGGGACACATGTGGCTTTGGTACCACCACAGGCCCAGGAGCAGGCCTACAGGAACCGCAAGCACTACCACTCGGTCAATGCACTGGTGGTGTGTCTTGCAGACATGACCATCACACACGTGTGTGCCCGTTTCCCTGGTTCAGCACACGATGCCTTTGTGATGAGGAGTAGTCGCATCCCCAGGTTGATGGCACAGATGCAGAACCAGCGTGCCTGGCTTGTCGGTGTGTACTGACTTTGTGCCATTGTGTGTGATCTGATCTGTAGTATTCCGCCCACTTTTCCAAGTCAGCTGATGTGCACTTGTCTGTCCGTAGGTGACTCGGGATACCCCAACATGCCGTGGTTGCTGACACCCCTCAGGAACCCTGTGACACCTGCCCAGATGCGCTACAATGAGGCACATGGTCGGACCAGGAGAGTGATTGAGCGGACCTTTGGTCTCCTGAAGAGCCGCTTCCGCTGCCTGGACAAGACCGGAGGGTCCCTCCCATATGCCCCTGCGAAAGTGTGCAAGATTATCATCGTCTGCTGCATGCTCCACAACCTGGCAGTGCGGAAGGAGTTGCCTCTCATCCAGGATGACGATGACCAACATCCGCCACCTGTGGAGGATCCTGGCCTGGACCACGATGCCAGTGACGATGATGATGATGATGGTGATGGTGATGTCCGCACACAGCTCATCACCAACTTCTTTAGCTGAATGTGAGTATCCTGAGGTGTCATGTGAATGATGTGAGTTGGCATGATGTGTGGGTGGTGCTCTGGTGCTGTTGGAGTGTGTCCATGGGCTACTTGACTGGATGTGTGTTGCGATGTGTGGTGACAGGTGGGCTGTACTCCCCAACAGTGTTGACATGCTAACTTGGTTCTGGGTGGGTATCTTGTAACATGTATTGTGCATGAGTTTTGCTGTTCTGTCCTGTACTCCATTGCTTTTGACTGTGTGTCATTTCTGTCCTTCACAGGGTACTTTCAGATTCGTTTGGTCAACTGTGTCCACCGACAACGTGATTGCACATCCAGGCTGGTAGCTGTTGTGTCCCTACAGGTGATGTGCGCCACACCCATGGACTTCCTTCTGTCTACAGTTGTTGACTGTGTGCCCGCTACCAGGTGGGGTTACCTTGCATCTGTAGTGGTTACGGCATGTTGCTACTGTGTAATAAACCTGTGCTTCACTTAGTGATGTGCGTTGTCTGTGGTCACACATTTGACTGCCATTTGCTTACTGCACCTGTGGGCTACTTGACTACAACTGGGAATGGGTGTGGTGTCTGTGCATTGCACCGTCTTCCCTGGCAACATCAGTGTAGGCAATGAGTCAGATGGCCTAGGTGTGTATGTGTTGTGTAGCCCTGGTGGTGTGTCTCCCTCATATGTGTCACGTTGCCTGTACTCACATGCCTGTGTTGTCCTTGCTGTTGCAGTTCGCATACACAGTGTAATTTTGTTGTTCATCATCCCCATAACAGTACCCACGTTGGAATCACGACAGAGGCAAGTATGGTGTATTATTGTGTTTATTGTGATACATCTGTGATAATAGTGCATAGGATGGATTGTGCTGTACATGAATCTTGCAATCCCAAGTTCCTAGATGAATAGAAAGTCCAGGTAGACAGGATCCCCAGTATCGGGGCCACAGTTGTCTGACACATTGTTCCAACTTGTACTCCCCATGCAATGTGTGGGAGTAGTGTTGCCATCAACAGGGTGAACAGTCTGTGCACAAAGGCGAAAATCCAGAACAGGTTCAGGCTTCCTGGGAGTTGCGCTTGGCCATCAGCCTCTCACTTTCCCCTCCTCGGACGACCCCTCTTCTTGGGGGGCCCTCAAGTGCAGGCTGCTGCGGTGCAGGGGACTCTCCGCCAGAGTCCTCCTCCCTCCCTGTGGCAGTTGCAGTTTGTTCGGTACCAGATGTTGTTGGCACACAGGGAGGTGTGGACTGGTTGCTGTTCATCTGGCGGAGGCATTGTAAAATGTCCCTGTGCACCGCCGTCATCTCATGTAGTACATCCCACTTGGACTCCACGCGGGTCATGTGGGAGTCCACACGTGACATGTGGGAGTCCACACGTGACATGTGTGACTCCACATGGGACATGTGGGAGTCCAAGCGGGCATGATGGGCAGCCTGCTGCTGTTTGATGTCTCTGAGGAGCCCCACTACCTGGCTGAGCTCTCCGGTGCTGGACTGGTACGCATCAGCTATGCGTACCAGTTGTGGGTCTTCATGCACACCAGCAACGTCTGCAAGCAGCGACCTCTGTCTCCCACCCCTCCCACCACCCCTGCTGACATGTGCAGTGTGTGCAGTTGCACGCACAGATAACCCTGGTCCACCTTGGGGGTTGGTGGTGGTGGTGGTGTCCATGGCCCCAGGTTGGTCCAGGGTCACTGCGCTGGTGTTGTTCCTTATTCTGTCCATGTCGGCAGGGATGGTATTCGTGGTGACAGTCGTTGGAGGGGTGGGTGCAGGGGGTGCAGCTGGTGGACCTGCTGGTGCTGCAGCTGGTGGTCCTGCTGGTGCAGCATGTTGACTTGCACCGGATGTGCCAGGTTGTTCTTCATCGTCCGAGGAGGACAGAGGCTGTACGACGCCAGTGAGCTCGGCATCCTCTTGAGCCTGGGACTGGGACTCCTCAGCGTCTGCTGCTGTGTCCCTATCATCACCTGTTTTTGGGAGACACAAACAATGTATGTCATGTTTCTGCAGGCATCAGTGGTTGACACACCTGACAGTTGTGACTGTGCCTCGGGTGCGGGCCTGTACATTGTATTGTCCTAAGTCGTCACAGTCAGGGGTTGATATTGGTGTGGCACATTGTCCTGCATTATTTGGGCATTTCTATGTATTCTCTGGGGTGTGAACATGGTCTGCATTGATTGTGTTTGGTTGACAGCCAGACCTCCTTCCCACCCACCCACCCACCCAGTCAGTTATCCCACCATGGAACGTGCTTGCATTGCAGGGAGTGTAAGTTGTCTCTCAGGATGTCAGTCAGAGGTGTCCTGCTGTTTGTTGGTGCACAGTTGGCAGCAGGGCCTTGTGCTCCCCGCAGCAGTAGCCAGTGTCAGCCATCTTGTGAGTCCTTCTCCACTCCCTGTGATGTGAGCATGGTTCAGGGTGGTGTTGATGGGCCAGTTGTGAGGCTGAGCAATGTCTGTGACTACGACTCCCATCATGCTATTGCCTCCACCCCCTTCCCAGCATGCCCATGCTTCCTTCCTTTTGACTCTGCTTCCCTGTGGGGTGGGCTGGCTGTGCTGACAGGATGGCTGGGAGTGTTGTCCTGGCAGTTGTTTGGCTAAGAGTCCCAAGAGTGTCCCTGTGCTTCACACAACATAACCCAGGGTGGTGGTGCTTTGTGGGATCTTGTGTTAGGATGGAGGGCATTGCATTCTACCAGGTGGGTACTGTGGAGTTTGTGTTGGGGGGGTGTGAGGGGAGGTGCTGGTGACTATGGTCAGTGCTGCAAGTCCCCCTTCCCACCCAGCCAGCCGGATATCCCACCATGGAACGTGCTTGCATTGCAGGGAGTGTAAGTTGTCTCTCAGGATGTCAGTCAGTGGTGTCCTGCTGTTTGTTGGTGCACAGTTGGCAGCAGGGCCTTGTGCTCCCCACAGCAGTAGCCAGTGTCAGCCATCTTGTGAGTCCTTCTCCACTCCCTGTGATGTGAGCATGGTTCAGGGTGGTGTTGATGGGCCAGTTGTGAGGCTGAGCAATGTCTGTGACTACGACTCCCATCATGCTATTGCCTCCACCCCCTTCCCAGCATGCCCATGCTTCCTTCCTTTTGACTCTGCTTCCCTGTGGGGTGGGGTGGCTGTGCTGACAGGATGGCTGGGAGTGTTGTCCTGGCAGTTGTTTGGCTAAGAGTCCCAAGAGTGTCCCTGTGCTTCACACAACATAACCCAGGGTGGTGGTGCTTTGTGGGATCTTGTGTTAGGATGGAGGGCATTGCATTCTACCAGGTGGGTACTGTGGAGTTTGTGTTGGGGGGGTGTGAGGGGAGGTGCTGGTGACTATGGTCAGTGCTGCAAGTCCCCCTTCCCACCCAGCCAGCCGGATATCCCACCATGGAACGTGCTTGCATTGCAGGGAGTGGAAGTTGTCTCTCAGGATGTCAGTCAGTGGTGTCCTGCTGTTGGTTGATGTGCAGTTCCCAGCATGCCCTTGTGCTCCCCACGACACAGCAACAGTGTCAGACATCTTTGATGGGCCTTTCTACTCTCTGTGGGATGTGCATGCGTGAGTGTGAGCTTGCTGGGCCATGTGGTGGGGGATGTAGAGCTGTGACTACGACTCCCATCATGCTATTGCCTCCACCCCCTTCCCAGCATGCCCATGCTTCCTTCCTTTTGACTCTGCTTCCCTGTGGGGTGGGCTGGCTGTGCTGACAGGATGGCTGGGAGTGTTGTCCTGGCAGTTGTTTGGCTAAGAGTCCCAAGAGTGTCCCTGTGCTTCACACAACATAACCCAGGGTGGTGGTGCTTTGTGGGATCTTGTGTTAGGATGGAGGGCATTGCATTCTACCAGGTGGGTACTGTGGAGTTTGTGTTGGGGGGGGTGAGGGGAGGTGCTGGTGACTATGGTCAGTGCTGCAAGTCCCCCTTCCCACCCAGCCAGCCGGATATCCCACCATGGAACGTGCTTGCATTGCAGGGAGTGGAAGTTGTCTCTCAGGATGTCAGTCAGTGGTGTCCTGCTGTTTGTTGGTGCACAGTTGGCAGCAGGGCCTTGTGCTCCCCACAGCAGTAGCCAGTGTCAGCCATCTTGTGAGTCCTTCTCCACTCCCTGTGATGTGAGCATGGTTCAGGGTGGTGTTGATGGGCCAGTTGTGAGGCTGAGCAATGTCTGTGACTACGACTCCCATCATGCTATTGCCTCCACCCCCTTCCCAGCATGCCCATGCTTCCTTCCTTTTGACTCTGCTTCCCTGTGGGGTGGGCTGGCTGTGCTGACAGGATGGCTGGGAGTGTTGTCCTGGCAGTTGTTTGGCTAAGAGTCCCAAGAGTGTCCCTGTGCTTCACACAACATAACCCAGGGTGGTGGTGCTTTGTGGGATCTTGTGTTAGGATGGAGGGCATTGCATTCTACCAGGTGGGTACTGTGGAGTTTGTGTTGGGGGTGTGAGGGGAGGTGCTGGTGACTATGGTCAGTGCTGCAAGTCCCCCTTCCCACCCAGCCAGCCAGCCAGATATCCCACCATGGAACGTGCTTGCATTGCAGGGAGTGTAAGTTGTCTCTCAGGATGTCAGTCAGTGGTGTCCTGCTGTTTGTTGGTGCACAGTTGGCAGCAGAGCCTTGTGCTCCCCACAGCAGTAGCCAGTGTCAGCCATCTTGTGAGTCCTTCTCCACTCCCTGTGATGTGAGCATGGTTCAGGGTGGTGTTGATGGGACAGTTGTGGGGGGGGCAATATGTGTGAGTGCGACTCCCATGATGCTATTGGCTACACTGACTTGGCCAGCATACACAGAATTCCTTCCTTTGAGTGGTCTTCACTGTGTGTTGGTGTTGTTGTGGTGGCTACATGTGTGGATGTGTGTGTTAGTTCTATTTGTGCCACTGCCTAGCTGTAGTTGTGGTTGTGTTTGTACATGTGTTGGCACAGTTGGATGTGACTTTTTTGATGGCATGTGTTGTGTTTATCTGACTGACATACACATTTTGGGATGATTCTGTTCTAGTTGCTGTGTAATTGCTATGAGTGCATGGTTTGACTCTCCCTTGACAGTGATGTGTGTGTTTTGTGGCAGTTTATTGTGTACATTTGTTGTGTACTCACCAGGCTCTGGGATGTCCTCTAGTCCATATACGCTCACTGGCGGAAGGATGGCCCGCACCTTCTCCTCCCAGGGCCTGAGGTATACTGGCTTGGCAGGAGGGCCACTGCCGGTGTATTGGCTCAGGTGGTAGTCTTTCTTGAGCAGCTCCCGGACCCTCCTGCGCACGTCATACCACCTGTTCTGGATGTCGGTCTTTGTGCGCCGACATGGTGATTGGGCGTTCACCCTGTTGATGATCCTCTCCCACATCTTGGTTTTCTGCGACATGGGGGTCTGTTGGACCAGAGTGCCAAACAGCTGTGGCTCCACCCTGAGGATCTCGTCTACCATGACTTCCAATTCACTATCTAGGAACTTGGGATTCTTCTTGGGGGCATGGTGATGGGTGGTGATAGTGGGTGCTGTGTGTGTTGGTGTGCAGGTGAGGGTGTGTGGGTGTGTGTTGTGCTGGGTGTATGTGAGGTAGGTATTTGTTGGTGTGCTGCTGGTGTGTGGCTTGTGTGAGGGATGAGCTGTGGGTGTGTGGTTGCTTTCTCTTGGGTGCTGGCAGTGGAATGGCATTTGCAAAGGCTCATGGTAGTGATTTGTGTCCTTTATATAGGTGGAGTTGTTGGTGTGTCTTTGTTCTCTGTCCCCACCCCCCCAGTATTTATTGGCTTGGTAATTGCTTGTTTGGCCTTTTTTGGTTGATTTTTCCTTTGTGCTGTTTGTGTATGTTGGAAACGTTCTTGTGACCGAGTCGGACCGTGCATTGGTCTCGTACGGTGTTTTCCGCTTCGTTCACGCTGTGTTTGTGCAGTTTTGTATGCTGCGCACGCGTCGGTCGCGGTGTATTGTGTTGCTTCGGCTCGGTTTTGTATGCGTGTCGGTCGTACGGCTTGTCCTCCGTCCGACTCGGTCGTGTTTTTCGCGCCTTGCATCGTACTTTGCAGGTTGGAGTTGGCGGGTACGATTCGGTCGGATTTGTTCCGGGTGCGTGTCGGTCGGTTGGATTCGCGTGTTTTTCCGGCCGGATTGCTATTTTCCGAGCGGGTCGGTCGGTCGGCTTGGTTTCCTGACGTGTCGGTCGGATTTATCGCGGCTTGCATCGTACTTGGCGTGTCGGGCGCCACTGGTACGTGTCGGTCGGTATTTTTTCCGGATCCGAGTCGGTCGGTGCTTTTTCCGGCCCGAATCGGAATCGACCCCTATGTATCTGAGCACCGAACCACGGCCCTCAGACCAGTCACGACGCTGCTGTCCTGCTGGTGGCATCAGAGTCGTGATTTGCTTAGAGAAGCATGTGTGCTTCCTCCTTCTGGTCCAGGAGGAACAGAAGAGGACAGAGGAGAGGTGGCGGCCGGCAATCAGGTAAGTGACATTTTAATTTTTTTTTCTCCCACCCCGACTCACCCATACTAGTCTGTGACAGCCGCCACTTCTTTGTGCTCAGGTTTGGGGCCAGCACCAAGGTAAAGCAACAGGACAGCAGTGGTAAAAGGCTTTTGCTGTTACAGTTTGAGCCCAGTCTGTCCCAGGATGTCTGTAAAATTTCCCACACTAACACACAAAAGTACTCAATTGAATGTCCAATCAGTGTTTTAGTTTAATAACAGGAAAAGTATTTTAGTACACATACAGTACACCCAATGCTACACATAAGAAGATAGAAAGAAAACCAGAACAGCCATGCTCCTTCCTAACCATAGATCAGACCCCAAATGTCATAATAGCTCCTGTGCAAAGTTCAATAGGCAGGGCCGGAGAATAAATGCTCAAACCATCCACACTCCCTTCTTTTCTTGTGCAATCTCTCTCTTTCCATCCATCCATTCTCTCTCTCTCCTTCTCCCCTCCCTCTCTGATCACTTTCTCTGGACCTTCCACCCACCCACCCTCCCTCTTTTCTCTCTTTCTTGAAGCCTCCCTGTGCCTGTTGCAATGAACCTCATGGAGGTTGGGGAAGTGACAGAGGCACAAGACCTCCAGTTCACTGGGGAAAAATCTTGGTGGAACGAAAGGCCTGTCTAACCATGACACTAGGTTCATTAAACGGAGACTGGGGAACTAGGGTCACTGTTAGATCTATGGAATTGCGTGCAATCATTTCACAACATCATGAGCCTAGAACCAAGGCTCAAAGATTGATGTCAATTTATATCAATAGGACCTGTCCATGCTGTGGGTCGCGACAGTCAAAAGTACAATGCACACTCACAGCCTTCCATTACATACAGTCAGGGGCATCTTAAGGATCTTGGGGGCCCTGGGCCAAATGTATTTTGGGTGCCCCTGTTCAGAACAGCTTTGTATTTATGATCCAATTTCAGCAGTTTCATGCCCTCTTTGGCCAGGCCAATGGCAGTGCACATGCACACTTGTCCAAATTCTAAGGGGTCGATTTCGATGTCGTTCAGAAGGGCTCCGAATCGGAATTGGGTTTGCCGAATCCAATCACGAACCCTTGTTGCCGACCGAATCGGACTCACTTCCCAACGACCGAGTACGATGCCTGGAAACCAGTAGGGCTGTCCGAATCGGTTCCGAAAGGCATTCAGACAGGTCGCGTCTTTTGGAGCCGAATCATACAGCTCTATGGACTCGGTTTCCGAGCGAGCGAGTACGATGACCAATTCGGACAGCCGTTCCGATTCGGTTTCTCCAGAACGAATCGGCTGCCGGATTCTGTCTTTGGAGGCCCGTAGCAGGCCCCCCTTCACCCGGGGCCTTCCGAATCGGTCCCATGTGGGTACCCAAGGGACCCCCCTTTCCAACCATGCACATTGTGGCAGCCACTATGGGGTGCCCGCCACAGGGTGCAAGGTTTTCCACAGCCACCCCTTTCTTCATTGGGAGCCTGTGTTCTCGTTCGGAAAACAGGCTCCCATTGAAGTCAATGGGAGTCTGACCGAATCGTATCCGGAAGCATCTGGATAAATCCAAATCGCTCGGTCGGACTCCCCCGATCCGAGTCGTCTGGAAAGCATTCCGGAACCAATTCGGCTTTCCGAACTACATCGGAATCGACCCCTAAGTGTGTTTACATCTAATATTCAGGGATGGTAAAATGTGTTTTCAAATTTGAATAACAGCAGCAGCTCACTAATATTACTGTGAAATATCTCTGTGACATCCTCCTTTTTCTCATATGTGAGACCCTGCGTTGATCTGAAAGGAACTTGTTTTTCTGGATGTTGTAATAAACATAAACACAACATTTCTCTGCAAAAATGTCTTATAGACTTTCACACATCACCCACATTTAAAATAAATTGAAGGAAAATAGTTTTTAAAACAATCTGTTTAAGAATTATTCAAGGTCATCAGGGAAAGACTCTCTGCAGGACAGCTTGAAAGACTGGGGCCCTGGGCCAGAGCCCACTTTGCCCATGCTTTAAAAACGTCTCTGCATACAGTACAATTGAAGCAGGCACCAGTTAGCCACCTACCAGTTGCTGTGATCCAAACAGGACTGTATCTCTTTGATTACTCTGTCTATATTGTGCGGCTGCTCAAAATTTCACTGTATTTACGAGGATTTGACGCACCTGCCTCAAAACCACCCAGGCCCAAAGTGATGCATGCCCCTATGGCCAGAACTACATTCTCAAAGCATGGAAGATTAAGTAGTTACAAAGTAAGTCAAGAGGCAATAGCTAGTTCTTTGTGATCGGTGCCTGGGCACTGTCCAATGCAGTCCACTTGCCCAAAGGCTACAACGGGTGGCTAAAGCTGCTTCCAGTCCACATATAATGGAGTCCCTTCACGGGGCACACATATTTGTAAAGCCCTCAATATTTTGAACCAAGGGTGACAGTGAGAATTTTAAGAAACCAGGAGTGCCCGTGGGTTCTGAGACTCAGAATCATGAAAAACAGCTGTACGACACAAATAGCCTGAGGGAATCATCCTTCCTACATACTGCCTGATGAGGCCCAACCTTTAGGTTTCCTTGGATTCGGTCTTTCCTTACATGCTGGAGGCCTTAAGATGGTCCTTCCCTCAAGAGATGCCAACATACCACCAATACTGCGCTTACAAGACCCCCAGTTGCTCTGCTTTCAGGGACCGTAAGTGGCACTTCACTCCTCTTGGAGACCAGCTCTCGACTCAACTAACTTGCACTCCTAGAAAGATCAACTTATATATTCCCATGGACACATGGCCAGCTAATGAGATGATAGATCCCCCATCAGTCATCTCAGAACCCATTACCTCAGCAGCTCTGCATCATCCCTACTTCCTGGAAAAGATGTATTTATAGCTTCTCATAGACCTCCAAGCATGTGTTTTTCCTGGTGTTCATCTACTGGCGTACCTGTTGCAGTTCTCAAGATCCCAAACGGACACTCAGTCATTCCTCTGGGAAAGAAGCTCCACACAACTTCAATATGAGTGGCAGTAAACATGAAGGAGGGACTTTTGCATATAAGGCAAACATGCTGGCCTTAAGAAATGTACCTTGTGGTACTCCATCACAGTGCACCTTTGTGAGATCCTAGTAGAGTATTTTTTTTTCTATTCAATTGACTGCACTGGCATACTGGAATGAAGGCATTAGTACACTACAGCCTCTGTTTGATGACGCTTTGTCAGGGGTGTACCCTACACTGGCCCTCCATCAGTTGAGTATCATTGTTTGTACTGATAATGTGCAGCTGTCAGCTGGTGTGACAAGAAACACTCATCCAAGCTTGGGGCATGTTCCTTTCCATCCAGCCACTTCTGGCTTTCGCAGCGTAGTTCAACTAGAGTGCCCGCAGCCCACTTCCCATAAACCTGGAGCCCCATTTGAGCCGGGAAAGTAAGTGTGTTTAAGCCTTCCCTGTCGTATAATCACAAGAGCATCCCCAGAGCTCAGATCACATGATCTCCAGACTGAATACCCCATGGACAATGTAACACTAATAAGGGCCTGATTATGACTACGGCCAACCGCCCTATTATAACTTGTGTGGTTGGACTGCCATTGCACCGCCACAACTGGCAGGGATCATAGATCCCTGGCGGCGGTGCAGCGATTTTGAGGCCGCAATATGGTGAGACCGCTGCAGTCCCGTCAAGCATTTTCGAGATTTCTCTCCGCAACGGTTTTCATGGCGGTTCCTACTCCATGAAAACCGTAGCAGAGAGGAAACAGAGGGGGCCCTACAGGGCCATGGGGTGCATGCAGGGCGTCACATGTTGTGCATGCACCCCAGTACCTGCACAGCATGGACTGCACCAGTCTATGCCGTGCTGGTGTTGCCTTTGATGTTCCCATTGTGGTGCCTATTTCATAGGCATCACTGTGGGACCTCCAAATACCACCTGCCAGTGACTGTAAAAGTTGTAATCTGGCGGGCAGTGCGCACACAGTTTTGGCAGATGTGGTAGCGGGCATGGCGGTCCTACTCCCACATCGCCATACTTGTAATCGGGCCCTAAGAGTAAGGTTACCAGATGACTTCATGTCAATAAGGACACAGTGTCTGTTGCAGACTTTGGTTTAACAAACAAAGGCATTCTGGAAGGTGTAGTCCTGGTTAACTTCAGTTGATCCAATTAGCTAACATTTGTACGCTTTTATTTGTCCACAACTTGAACATTGAACCCTTGGTGTCATGAATCCATCTTCAAGTGGCCGTCGTGTGCTATACATAATCCCACCCTCGCTGTGTGAGCCCATCTCTGATGCACATTTCTGCCTGGCTTTGTCGCGAGTCACCACAGCCTATGAACCTGCCATTCGGACCACTACTTTTAGAGATCGTTTGAAGCCTGAGCGCACTTCAAGCAAGACCTTCAATGAAGGTGCAAAGCATCACCTTCCCTCACCACTGTGCCATTTTTCTGCTGAGTTTGCATCTGGTGCTATTTGGCAGCAATTGTGTACATATAATTTTTCTGCCAAAGTGCCTTTCGTCTGATTCGCACTCTGGCAGCATTAGCTTGAGGTCTCATTTTTTCCAGTAATATCAACAAGTACAGCAGCTGCTCACTGCACACCAAAAGAGCACTCAAGATTACATTTATATTATAATTTTATAATATAATATATAAATAATAATCTTCATATAATGTCTATTATTACAGCAGATCCTCGAAGGCGCCCCTTGACTCGTCTTGACGAACGCAGCCACCATTTTGTGCCTGCAGCCTTTAGTTTTCTTTCTAATTCACTAATGAAGGCCACTTTTATTTTGCTGCCCGGGCCTATTTCCTATCCCAGTCCGACCCTGTCTTCTATCTTTTTACCCCTTTAACATTTCATTCTCCATCTTTGATTTCCCCTGACTCTTTCTTTGTTTCCCTAAAGACTCTTTTCATTTCTCCTTTTCTTCCCACGCCCAATTTAGTTCTTCACATTGTTGTGTTGCCTGCTGTTTCTGTTCTCCTGCCCCACATCTCTCTCCCTCTACAAAGGAGTTCTTACCCCTGAAATATGGAAAGACGAAAAGCCAGGCCTATGCACATTTTCTCAGCAGACACCCATCCATTTGCATTGTTTTCTCTAAGCTGAGTGTGTTTTGGAATTCATCCCGTGGTTCATTAACTGTTCGGCTCCATCCAATTGCAGCGATGGACTCATGCATGACCACTGGGACCTTCCAGTGCTTCCAAGGTGAAGGTTCCACAGGGTAGAAGCCCCCCCCCCGATGGGCTAGGGGCCCCTGAAGGGTTGGGTGCCTCCCTGCGCCATGGGGCTGTGTTATGGCCTTGCATCTAGAACTCCTGGGGCCGAATTATAGACTGTACCAGGAGGTGCAACGGGCATGTGCGCCTGCTGTTTGTACCCTGGGGCAGTTTTGTGTTACAGAAGGGCCCGCAGATGCTTGTGCAGCCCTTTATGTAATACAGTTATCGCTGGTGCACATGTAGTGCAGGCGCTGTCTCAAGAGGGTGTTCCCTCATTTGCGTGGGGGCGTGGCCCCATGCAAATGAGGGAATCTCTTTACCTCTGTGCCCACGCTGTATTCAGGGCACAAAGGCCAAGAAGCTATCAGGAGGTGCACTGAAAGTGAACCACAAAAAGGTGGTGCACTGTCAGTGTGTCCCCTGATAGTAGCCCTTTGGAGAGGGGCATCCCACAGACATCCCCTTGCAGGCGGGTGCAGTCACTCGCTGCACCCGCCTGCAGGGGGATCTCTAATCCTCTTGAAAGCGGAGGGGGGTTGCCGCCTGCACAGTGAAACACTGAGCAGCTTTGAAACAGCTGCTCCATATTTCTCTTGAATGCGCTGCCCCCAGTGCAGCATGAGTTCTTCATAATAGGGTGCACTTTCCCTGTTTGTGCACTGTGCACCTATTTAAATGTGCACCGTGGTGCAAAAAGAAAAAGTGCGCTCTATCTGTAATAGGGCCACTGGTATCACTTAGACTCAGGTAACCTCTGGTGGTTCTAGGAATCTGCTTCTTCCAGGGACTATGTTTCCTTTATTGCTGGGTGAACCCCATACACAGAACACACCTCTCACAATGATCCCGCATGAGCTTATGCTTCCCTGGGAAATTCTACCCCCTTGGTATTAATCGCACCTCTCACCTTTCTTCCCATTGCAACCTTGATAACTGCCTTCCTTCTTATACTATCGTACTCACCGCTGGTCCATCCCACCCTATGAGACCCCTTGTTCTCGCTCACCTCCACTCCCCACTCTTCGACTCACATCTACTTACTCCATCCTCCAGACTGCTCCCGTGAACCTTTCTTCTCACGCTCCTCTCTCTCCTCCCCTCAACTTTTCGTCTGTCCCGGGTTCTTCTGCCTCCCCTAGCAAGATTTCTGGTTACCTGACCCAATCCCACTCCCCTGCTGCTACCAACTGATCCCCTTTCCCTCACCACGCCCTTCACTGACTCTCAACCCCCCCTTACCCTCTGACAGATCACTCATGTCTTTCACCCATTCTCTATCCCTCATCTCTGCCTTCAGTCTCTGCCCTCAAATCTACTCTCTTCCCTTCTCATCCCCTTAGGGATGCTTGTCTTAGGAGAACAAGGCCCTCTCACTCTGCATCCTAACACCCCTCACTCTGATGTTCAAGTACTGTGATTTTTATACCTTTTCAATTCTGCCACTTCCAAGTAGATTCTTTCTTATAACATATAAAGTTTTGAAAGTTCAACTTTACTAACATGCATGTTTAATGTTTGATTTCTTTGGCTTTGAACAATATCACAGTCGTTTAAAAAAAAAACATAATAAAACATCACAAGAAATTCGATTTCTCTTTTTAAGGTACAGAGATTGAGCACACTTAATGCAATGCTCGGAAACAGAACATCTGGGGTTGCATTACACATAGTCCACAGTGTGTCACATAAAGGTGGCACACTCAGCGCGCCTCCTTACACAAGCCCACTTGAGGGGCAAAGGCGGTCCCACAGACCCTCCAGACTTCCCTGCGAAGGCAGGTGCAGTCACTCATTGCACTTGCCTGCTAGGGGATCCCTCGCCCCTATTTAAAGTGCAGGCAGCATGCCGCCTGCACTGTAAAACACGGACCGGCTTGTAAACAGCTGCTCCGTATTTCACTTATTGTGCTGCCTCAGGAGCAGGCTCGGGTATGCGGCTGCCCTGAGGGCAGAGTATTATTTGTAATAAAGTGCTCTGTCCCCGTTTGTGCCCAGTGCACCTGTTTTAAGGTGTGCCATGACGCAAACAAAGACAGTGTGTCCTATCTGTAGTATGGTCCCTGGAGTTAAAAATCTGATTATAAGGTCACGATGGAATCTCGAGCCCATAACGAGCTGAGCTTTCATATGGCTTCTGCCTGCCACTCTTGCTCTACCTGCATTCACAAAGAAGTGTCCGAAGACCCATCTACTGCCAGAACCAACTTCCACACCTGCATGATGGACGTCACCGAATGGATGAGAGACAACTGTCTGAAACTCAACACTGACAAGATGGAAGTCTTCTTCTTCGGGAACAACACCTCGATCTGGAATGAAGCATGGTGGCCAGCAAGTCTCAGCCCCCACCAGCCCAAACAGATCATGCCCGCAACCTCTGCATCATCCTGGACAGCAAACTTTTGATGGTAAAACAAGTCAATGCAGTCTCATTGGCCTATTTTCCCACCCTCCACATGCTCCGCAAGATCTTCAGGTGACTCCCAGTCAACACCAGAAGGACTGTCACACAGGCCCTCGTCATTAACTGGCTGGACTATGGAAATGCTCATTATGTAGGAATCACAACACGCCTCCTGAAGAGACTGCAGACAAGACAGAACACAAGACTCATCCTCGACCTACCCATAAGGACCCACATAACACCCCAGAAGGACCAGCTTACCTCCATTCTGCCTCCCGATTCCTCCCAGAAAACTCCGGATCTGCCGAACCAACAGCGGAGGATGCTCCTTCTCGCACCTGGCAGCCAAGACATAGAACTCCCTTCCCCTGCACCTAAGGACCGCCCCATCGCGCCAGCAATTCAGAAGAGAACTCAAGACCAAGATGTTTGAATGAGATATAACCTGCAGTGGCTACAAGAGCCTCGAGACAATAACAGGTGAGTTGCTACACTCTATAAATGATTGATTGATTGATTGATTGGAAGTAAAAACAAAGCATTAACATATGAGGTAAACAGGAGAGACAAATATAATACCCATTTAGTAGCTGATTTGTACAAAGTGAAACCAGAGAACCTGGATTAATCACAGCTTTGCCCTTAACCAAACTGTGTGATTTTTGGTAAATATTTTATTTTACCGATCCTCCTTTTGCTTCAGTATCGCATAAGAAGGCAACTTCAAATATGTGGCTCAGCAAGTACCTGTAAAAAAACCTATTGTTTTTGATTTAATAAACCACAATGATGTTGCTGTATCAATAACAATCTGGGCCACCTACAGGGTTCACATGACAACTGTCTTCCCTCTTAGTTCACTAATGGCACTGTCATCAGAGTGGGGGCGGGGACAGTAATGGTTCTAAATTCATGTTTAAAAATCTGTCACTATTAATAATTACTTCTCAGTGCAGTGCTATAATGTGACATTATTGACAAAGCTTCTACATGTTATAATAATATACTTATTTGATTGTTGAAGAGACTTTATAACATTGAACATGATGTTTGTTGCATGATTCACATGGAAAACAATTTCAGGGCTCAGCTCATGCACAGGCTCTAAGAGCTAAGCCAGACTCTTGGCTCACCCCTGGCTCGGCTTGCCCTGTAATTTGTTGGCTCGCCCTCCTCTAATTCTTGCACCAGGATATTGAATTGATATTGAGGCACTAAAGGTGGTTGAAAATGCCAACAGAAGGTCAGGTGATTCATGAGAATTTTTGTTGGAGAGGTTCCGGAGGTTGAAACAAAAGAAGCTGTGGGCTTACCAGGATCTGCAGTCTCGGTTTGCCACTACCACTTGGCCTCTCTAGGAACTGCGTTGATGATTCTGATGGCAATGAGACACAATATCGAGGAAAAAAATTCAAGCTACAATAATATCAAGTGACAAATATAGTGGAATGGAAATCTCAAGTGCAAGAATATCATTGTCAAGAATATCGATTTGGAGGTAAGTAATATAGGGGCTGATTAGGATAGTGGGTAGACCGCCACCGACAGCCCGTCGGTGGTGTCTCACCGCCATCCTAAACAAGTTTCCCACCCGCCACATTAGGATGGCGGGCGGTTTATTGGCGGTCGGCAAGACCAACCACCACGCATCCGACAGGCTCCTTGAGCCGACCGGTACGGCAGAGGGGGTTGTAGTCCCTACCATGGTGGCGGTGCCTGCCAGGCACCGCCGTAGGGATTACAATGTCCCTTTCCACCCGCCATGAAAAGGCTGGCAGAAAGGGACTTTGGGGACCCATAGCGGGCCCCCTTCTCCCCGGCCCTCCGATGTGGGCACTGGGGGGCACCTATGGTGCCCCCCTACATATCCCTGCACCATGTGGCAGGCACCGCATCGTGCCTGCCACGTAGTGCAGGGATATGTGCAGTGACCCCTTATTGTCTTGCGGCAGGTGCTGCAGCCTGCAGCACCCGCCGCAATACAAAATATAGGCATTGTGACCGCTGTGGTGGCGGTCGGATTGAAATGCCTATGTTGGGACAGTCGATAGCCTGTCGGGTGGTCCCGATTCCCGATAGGGTTATGTCTGCCCGCCATCGTAATCAGCCCCATAGATTTAAAAAATATAGAAGTCAATAATATCATTTGTAAAAATATAGTTGTCTAAAATATCGTTTTTAAATTATTGCTATGTTTCTTAGTATATATTTTAAATATATATGACATTATTTTTTTATTTATATTGTTTATGCGTCTTACTATAGTAGTTAAATTTTTAGTAGTTATGAAATTTTAATTTAATTTAATTTTGTGTTTTTAAGTTCTGTAGCGGGTTGTGGGTTTATAGGGGTATAGTGTGGGAAGTATTTTAATTATAATAAATTAATGATAAGAAACAAGGGAGGGTTTACAGTAATGCGGTATGCGATGGCGCCTGCTCGTGTGTACGTGCGTGTGAAGCAATTACCAGTGGGAGACGGTGCCACATGCAGGGGGATAACCCTGAACCCCCGAGGAGGACACGAAGTCACTGAATGATTAGTACAGGTGGCCTGTGCACACGTAATCTTAGTCTGCAGCACAAATGCTGCGAATCTACAGTACAAACATACATATACACAACATTATAACAGTAATCCAATGTTGCGTTTTCTCTTTGTTTAATGTAGATCAGATGCCCAGCCAACACGTGTTTCGTCAGGGTAGGGACCCACGACTTCTTCAGGGCTATTGGACAGATGGACTGTGTGGAGACCAATCTCAACGCCGGTTGTACTTCCGTCCCGGCTGAAATGGGTGAGTGTCTCCAGAAGATGGACGTCAGCTCGAAGTGTGGATGGTACCACGAGGAGTAAGCTTAGTGCAAGTATGATCAGCGATCAGCGAGTACGCTGCGGATTCCCTGGACCTGCGGTGATAACCGGTTATCGTCCATCTTCTGGAGACACTCACCCATTTCAGCCGGGACGGAAGTACAACCGGCGTTGAGATTGGTCTCCACACAGTCCATCTGTCCAATAGCCCTGAAGAAGTCGTGGGTCCCTACCCTGACGAAACATGTGTTGGCTGGGCATCTGATCTACATTAAACAAAGAGAAAACGCAACATTGGATTACTGTTATAATGTTGTGTATATGTATGTTTGTACTGTAGATACGCAGCATTTGTGCTGCAGACTAAGATTACGTGTGCACAGGCCACCTGTACTAATAAATTAATGATCATTTTTTAATTAATATTATTTTATGTTTTTTAGCTCTGTAGCTGGTTGTGGGTTTATAGGGGTATAGGGTGAGGAGTAATTTAATTATAATAAATGAATGATTATTTTTTAATTAATATTATTTATTTAATTGATATCTAATTTTGTTAATTGTGTTATAAATGTTTTTTTTATGCAAATGCTTTTTGTGGGTTGTGGCGTTTATAGGGGTAAAGGGTGAGGAGTAATTTATTTTGAATTTATTAATAGTTAGTTGTTAATTAATAATAATTAATTAATTGATAATTAATTATGTTAATTGTGTAATTAATTTTTTTAGGTGAGGGTTGTGGGATTATAGGGGTAAAGGGTAAGAAGTATTTCATTTTAATGAATTTAGATTTAGATTTTCATAAATAATATTTGTTTAATTGATAAATAATTATGTTAATTGTGCAAGTATTTAATTATATGTGGGTTGTGGGCTTTTAAGGGGAATGGGGTGGGAAGTAAATTAATTTTACATTTTTAATATTAAATATATTTCTATTTTCTTAATTTATTTACTGTTTTTAAATAATTTTAATTTTGTTTAAGATATTTTACTTGTTTTTAATGTTGCACTGACTGGAGTGGGAGTAGTAAATTTTGCCCCTCTGCAATCCAACACTTTCTGTACTGTTGCACTGACTGGAGTGGGAACAGTTAATTTTACCCCTCCGCAATCCAACACTTTCTCTACTGTTGCACTGACTGGAGTGGGAATATTATATTTTTCCCCTCCGCAATCCACACACTTTCCCTACTGTTCCACTGACTGGAGTGGGAATAGTAAATTTTACCCCTCCGCAATCCAACACTTTCCCTACTGTTGCACTGACTGAAGCCGGGATATTCATTTTTGTTTTTTTTATTATAATATTTATTGTTGTGTTGATTGTACTGGGAATAGTAAATTGTAGTATTTTCCAATGTTATATTTTAATTAATTTTATATTTATTGTAGTTAGAGTAGTAAATCTCATTTTTGTGTGATGTAAATAATTTTTTTATTGTTGTGTTGTGTTAGGTGGGAGTACTTATTTTTATATTTATTTAGTATAAAATGTTTTTTATTTAACGTAGTGGGAAATTTATATGTATTTTTTTTAATATTAAACAATTTATTTTATGTTTTAATTTAGATAATTATGTGTTTGATTTATTATAATATTTTAAAAGTCAATATTTTTTGTTTGTAAATTATTAATAATTAAATTTAAAAAAATATGTGTTTACTTTTTAGTTTAAATTAAATTGGTTTTCTTTTTTAATATGTTTATGTTTTTGGTATGTTTAAATATGTATACCTATATTTTTGATAATATTATATTATTTACAATTTTTAAATTATAATAATATTTAAAATATTAGTTTATTTATATATTGTTGGAAAACAAGGCAGTATCTGTGAGGCCTGCACAAATAACATGTCACATTTATCCTTCACTGGGAACCAAACACCCTATTGTAGCGCTTGACTCTCAGAGGGTAGCGTTGCAGAGCAGTCTAAGGCTTACTCAAGGGAGGTGGTGTAGGCTAGTAATCGCCATTTACCAGTACGCAGAAATAACAATTTATATAATAATAATTGATTGTCCAGTCTGTACTTTGCTTTATAAAAGAAAGAGTACACTTATTAAACACACACACTACTCAATACTATGCACCAATTTACAAATATACATAAGCTGTTGGAATTACTTTGTGACATTGCATAACATTTCCACCACTCCCGCAGGGGGGTGGGGTCTAGTACCACCACTCCCATGTATGCACATCATCTTGCCCCCTAGTGCAGTGGGTTGACACAACCTGGAGCGAGGGCCTTGCCCACCGGCACCATCCCAGTGGCGACCCACCCCATCATCTCAACAAGCATTTAAAATGGGAAAACCTGCCATGGTGACACATAACCCTGACTGAGCATCTCATACTGACCATACAGTATACACCTCTACATCTTAGGGGCTAACAGTCTGGGTTGTTCTTCACCTAACACAGCAGCAAGAATACATGTTTAGACATCACTTTAAATGAGGTACTGATCATAGCTGATAACAGTTGTAATGCATTGCAATCACAGCCCCTTAAAGGCATCACAGTTATAATCACAGGAATAAGCATATACAGCCTGACACCCTAGCAGGAATGTCTGGCAACATAACCCCACTTTGCTTATGAATTCACATTACACATGTGACTTACAGTCCCTCAGTAGAAATAACATTGGTAAATGCACTTCTCGTGCAATTGCACTTCTTCACCTCCAGGAGATGCCCTTCTCCAGACATCCCCAGCTTAATCCTCCATACCTTGGGGCATTCCCAAACGCACCCACAGCTGTAGAACAAAAGTTCCAGCCCCAGGATGCTGTTTACCGCTGGCTGAGCCCTTGAGGGGTTATTCCCACTGAGTCCCCAGAGACTTAGGGGGAGACTTTCTATATTCATGCTGGGGGAAACTGCGTTGCTCCTGCAACTCCCCCTGCACCTTTTCCAACAAAGGGGGTGACCCCCTCCTCTGGGGGCCACCTGGCGCCCATCCACAATGCAATCCCCATGCCTTGCAAGGCATTATGGGGCGCTCCCTGAGCCCAGCGCGCATATTTGAACAGCGGCTCTCCTGCTGTGTCGGGGAGAGCCGTGCAGCCTGTTCCTGCGGCCTGGCGCCGCATCTGCCCTTCGTTGGGGGTCCGGTCCCACCCAGACCCCTGCTGCCAACCGGTGAGTCCACTCAGAGCAGCTCGGGGAGCCCACCCCCGGCCGCTCCTTTTTCTGCGGGAACCCCGCACTGCTGGCTCGCTGGGGAGCCACTCGGGGAGCCCACCCCCGGCGACTCCCGCCGGCTCCCTGCCCGGCCAGCACCATCGTGTGCTGCCACGGGAGCCGGCACTCCTCTTCTGGTCTGTCCGCTCCAGCGAGCAGACACAGAAACTCCCGCTGGTCCGGCAGGACCTCGGGGGAGTGCGACGGCACTCCCCCCGACTTCCTCCAACCACGGGGGAGTGTGGCGGCACTCCCCCTCCCTTGCGAGGCACATCGGGGCCCGGAGTTGGGGGTCCTGGGCCCCAAGGAGGTCTTCACGGGGAGCACGACGGCGCTCCCCGGCTTCGGCTTCCTGCACTGCGGGGGAGTGTGACGGCATCCCCCCCTCTTCTTTCTTCACGCCGGGGCCCAGAGTTGGGGTCCCGGGCCCCTCTGCCATCTTCGCGGGGGGCGCGGCGGCGCTCCCCGCTTTCTGCTCTCTTTGGGGGCCAGGGTGAGCTCCTGGTACCCCCCGGCAACCTTCACGGGGAGCGCAACGGCGCTACCCAACTTTCTCTTCGTCGGGGGCCAGGGTACGCTCCTGGCCCCCCCTGGGGCTCATTCACGGGGAGCGCGACGGCGCTCCCCGACTTCCGCTTCTTCTCTTCTGGGGCAGCCCCCGGGATGTGACCCACCCCGGGGGCACATCTAGGACCGGCGGCGGAGCCCCACGCGCTTCGTCGTCGGTTCCCTGGGAGGTCAAAGGTTGCCTACCTTCTGGGGGGCGTAGCTCGGCCCCCAGGCGGCCGATTTTCATCATTTTGGCCTCCTCTTGCTCCGGGTGACCAGATCTACCTGTCTGGAGCACTTTCCTTTGCCCTCCTGGTCTCAAGGAGGGGGAACTCAGCAGGGAGCTGCCTTCACTGGCTCCCTGCGCCAGCCTCTCACCTGGCTCTTCTCCTGGACCTCTCTTCTCCTTGCGCAGAGGCCCAGGCTTCTGCTCACTGGTCCTGGACTCCCCTCCTGGCGCAATTCTGTATCCTGGGACAGTCAGGGGGTTCTTCCTTCCAACTGCCCATGGCGCCAGGCTCCACCACCAGTCTTCCTCAGCAGAGCACACCCCAGAGAGAGCTCCTCTTCCTGTGCAAAATCTTTTTAAAGAATTGGGAGGGGGCTGGCAGGAAGTCTCTGTTTGCCTTATCAAACAGCGACACATCACTTCTCTGCCCCTGCTCCCTCCTTCCTGCCCAGGCCTCTGGGTTAGTTCAAAATGGCGACGTCCAGGGGTCTCATGCCACATGGTCTCTGAAAAGCCACTTCCCCCCTTGCTGCCTTCTCTTCAGAGCAGCTTGGTGCCTGGCACCAGGTGACAGCTGCTGATGGATTAACCTGTAGCTCCACCCATCTTCTCTTCTTAGAGAGGAGGCCTTCGCCCTTGGAATGCTTGTCCTGCAGGGCTAGGCCTCTGATGCTACAGCTTGGGGAGGAAGGTCATTAATCCAGCCTGGCAGGGTCAGCCCCAGCCAGGCTCTGGTTATGAGCTGACTCAGAGGAATATGACATTTCTGGATGACCCAAAAGCAGTACAGATATGACTTTGGACTCTGCAGAATACTTCTTCTCACCTAAGTTTAAGTGGACTTTAGTGCGTGTCTGGAATTTGTAGGCCTTATGGAAGTGAAACTATCCCAAATGGTCCCCATCCTCATAGGGGAATAATGACGTGGTCTTTCAGTGAAAACAGTAAAGCACACTGACTTTCCCTTACATGGTTCTTCCCATTGTATAAAGCCCATTCCATGTCACCACCCAGCTCTGCATAATTCCTGCCACACCATTCAATCTGTAGCTGCTCCTGGGCTGCGCACGCCAGGAATCTCCCCTGCGCAGCCCTTACACTTGTGCACATGCATGTACACACGTGTCTGCATGTAACCAGTCCGGTGCCCCTTACTCCGGCTGCAGCGCAGCGGCCTACTCTAACCAGGGGGACACCGGTAAAATACACATGCAGTCCCTTTCATCATGAGTTCACTGTGGGTGAGTCCCAGCTTATGAAGCTCTCCCACAGTAAAAGCTCAACAATTAGGTGTTCAAAAAGCGAAAAATCCGGGCGGCTCAGATGGTCAGAACCACCTTCTAACATATATGTATGTTCATATATATATATATATATATATATATATATATATATATATGTGTGTACATTTCTAAAAGTAAGTTTGTTATATTTGTTAAAATATACATTTAAAAATATTGTATTTTTGTAAATTTATGTTAGTGTTCAATACATGTTTATTTTAATATTTTAAATTATATATATTTAAAAATCGATATTTAATACAACTCTATTATTGTAAACGATATTTTGTTCTCGATATTTTGTACTTACCTGTTTAAGTATAGGCAGTCGATATTTTTGTATTCTATATTTTTTCCTCAATATTTTTTTCTTCTGTATTTTTTTCCTCGATATTCTGTCAGTGAACCGATTCTGATTGCTGGATTGGCTGAAGACAAGCAAAAGGTTGAGTATTCACTGGTGGCTCTTGTCTGAGAGGCCGCAGGGATTGTGCAATGAGGACTGTGGGATCACAGCATCTGACGTCTTGAATTACTGTTGGTAGCCTGGCCTCGCTGGTGATTGCTCTGGCCAGTGCCAGTACCAGATGCTGTTAGTGGGGGGGCTAAAGTTGGACGCTAAGGGGACTTTGTGGCTGCAGACATTGAGACCAGTGAGGGATAGTTGAGTGCTTTGTCAGTAGCCCTGGTGATTGCTCTGTCCACTTTGGCCACGGAGTGTGAACAGAGAAGGGGAGGCAAGATTTATGATGCCTTGTGCTGGAGAGGGAGTGAGGCAGTAGGCAGAGTAGGACATGGAGGGTGAGGGATAGTCAGGCCCACTGGAATTATGCGGCAGGGGTGGGCCAAGTTATTTGGCAGGGTTGACCAAATTATTCAGCAAGAAAAGGCAGATTATTCTACCTAACGAGGAACATTTTGTTATATTATCACTTCATTATTTTTCCATTTTTACTCATGGTAATAATGTGTGGGGAAAAATCTCACTTTATTAGTACCAGTTTAATACCAAAATACAGCAATAAGTAACTGAAAGATGACAAGTCAACCAATGCACATGGCCTTCCACTGCACTGCAACACATGCTGTGTGTGCTTAGTAACTTTTGATCTGCTTGTGCTAGAAACTAAACATGTTTTTTTGGTAATCTCTACTTATTATGGTGCAGATTATGGATTATGTGATAAAAGCAGCACTTCCATAATTATGTGGAAATCAACTCGGCCATAGAATTGCATAATTCCAATGGCCCTGGGGATAGTTTATGCTCTCTATGGTCTCTGATAGAGTGAGCAGTGAGGGTTAGTTGTATCCTAGGCCAGTTGCCCTGGTGATTGCGCTGGCCCAGGTGGAAGGAGAAGCTTGAGCCACGGGAGACAGGCAAGGCTAGCAGTGTCTGTTACAGGAGAGAGGCCACAGAGAGATGGGGGCTGAGTGGCGTAGGTCCAGGGTAGTGCAGCAATGCTTGAAGGGTGGCAGGGTGTTGCGACATTTGCACCAATGTTTGTTGTACCCTGTTTCAGTGGTTGAAATGGGATGAATCTGAGGGGCATGACGTGTCCATACTTTTTTAATTTAAGAAAATTAGGGGCATATTAGCAAGACCCACGTTAAAATTATCGCCGTTTTAGCGGCAGGAAACTGCCGCTAAAGCGGCGATAATGGGCTTGCTAATATGCGTGCTGGAATTCCAATAGAAGCCCAGGTTAGATGTCCTGCACGTCTAACCTGGGCTTCTATTGGAATTCTATAACGCATATTAGCAAGCCCATTATCGCCGTTTTAGCGGCAGTTTCCTGCCGCTAAAACGGCGATAATTTTAACGTGGGTCTTGCTAATATGCCCCGTAGTTCCCCTACATTTTGTGAAAAGGCAACCGTCCCGGGACGGTTAATTCTGGCACTTAAAAGGCTTTGGCTGAATCATAAGGCGGGGAGCCTCTTGGTCGGTGAAATCGAGGGAGGGACAGACAGCTAAACAAGCCTTCTTGCCAGGGTACCTACTGCCTGAAGAAATGTAAATGTCCGCAACTGCTCAATCTGCACATGTAAAGGCTCCTTGGCAGTAGGTACTGGCTTTTATTGATGGAATCACTCGAAGCTTCCTGGTGACACACATTTATTCTTTTTGAGTGGTGTTGTGAGGGAGCTACCAGCTGAGCTCTGAAGTGTGTGCTTTTATGGCACAGTTATATAAAAATAATTGCACTACATACAGTCTGGGTATTGCTAAAATCTATATTTTGGAAGCACTTTTTTATCTTAAACTTTTTGGTGCATTTTGTAGCAACTTATCTTATACTGTGTGCAATGCAAGTTTAAAATAATTACTTACATGTTCACAGTTCTTTCTCTCACAGACAGGGACCTTTTAGCCCTAAACATACACAAGTCACTATTCTCCACTGAACCAACCAAGATTCAATTCTGGTGGCTCTCTGGTTACAGACACAGACCTCTGAAGTGCATTAACTAGCAGAGGTTTCATGATGAACGATAGTGTATTTCCCACTGATTAACTTAACTTACATTTATTTTGTGTATGCTGTGTGTTATTTTATATGTAGTTACCTGGAGGGGAAAGACCAAAAAAAGTTACAGAATATTTTGTTTTTTATCCAGGCCTTTGACCCCGCCCCCACGCTCACTCACTCCGCCCCCATTGCACGCAGCATTACAGTTCTCATACTTTTATTTTAATACACTTCGACCACTTCCCTGTTTGCAGCAGTCTGTGTCCAAGGTATAACCGTAGTCTTGTCAACCTTGAGTAAGAAGGTAGGGAACAGAGCTAACAGAGTAAGCCCAACTAGGAGGAGAAGGTTACCATGCTGCTTGGGTTAAAACTATAAAACAAATATGCCAGCTGACCCCAGGAAATGGCGTAACTTCATCATGACCGGGGATATCGACTCCGAAAATGGCAGTCGTGAAGTACACAGGGGAAGATGTGGCCTAACGGTCAGAGCTGCTGACTTTGGACCTGGGGTAGAGACAGGTTCCAGTACCAGCGTTGGCTCAACATGCTGTGGTTCTGAGCAAATCACTTATTTATTTATTTATTTATTTATTTATGCGTTTTTATATAGCGCGGACTTTACCCGAAGGTGTCAGAGCGCTTCACAATAGGAACAGTAACAACATTACATGAGGAGAAGGTTACAAGTGAGCATAATACAAAAGCAAGCATTACATTATATGAGGAAAAAGTGACAATTGTGCAAATAACAAACAAACCAGATACAAAAAGAGGTATACGTTCCAAGAGGAAAAAGTGACAGGTGTGCATGATACATGAGATACAAAATACAAATAGAGGTATAATACTGCAATAAGTGGCAGTCACTCATAACACACTGGGAAGGCACTTCTATAGGCATGGAGTACAGAATTTCCTATAGTGGAAGAACTTCCTTGAGGGAGTAGAGAGGGCGTGAATTAAACAGGGGACTTGAAATGAAGGGAACACACACATAAAATCCAACACAGCACGCAAGGGTGAGGAATGTACAGGAAAAAGTACAAATTTACAATGTAGAGCGAACTTCCTAGAGGTGCCTGAGAATAAAAGTATTAGTTCTGAAAGTGTCTTTGGAAGAGAAGAGATTTGAGGTCAGCTTTGAAGATCCGGGTAGAGGAGGTGGCACGGAGCAATGGGGGTAGCGAGTTCCAGATTCTCACCGCATTGCCTGAGAAGGATTGAGCCATCGATCTTTCCCTTTTGAAGACAGGGGGCTCAAGCAGAAGCTTTTCCGCATTGCGAGAAGGGCGAGAGCCACCGGACAATTTCAATTTATTCGCCAGGTAACGAGGGGAGGACGTGTGTAAGGCTTTGTGGGTGATGCAGGCAGTTTTGTAAATAGATCTTGCCTCGATCGGAAGCCATCGAAGAGAGGACAGGATAGGAGTGACGTGGTCGCTACGTTTAGACCCTGAAATGAAGCGAGCTGCTGAATGGAGGATGGATTTGAGAGGGGAGAGGTGGGATTTGGGTAGGCCCGTCAGAAGAGAATTGCAATAATCCAGTCTTGAGAGAACCAGCGATTGTACGAAGGTTTTTATGTCTTTCTCCGGGAAGAACCGACGGATCCCCCATAGAAGGCGCAACTGGTAACGTGCGTTTTTAGCAATAGAGTTGATGTGGGAGATTAGGTTGAGTCTTTTGTCAAGAATGACACCTAGGGATTTAGCGCTGTCGACAATGATGGGTTTGTTGTTGAGTAGGTTCAGCTGATCCATCCAAGATTGAACAGGAGGAGGTGAGAGAGAGGTAGAGAGGAGGAGGAATTCAGTTTTGGGGGATTCAGAATGAGTTGGTGAGCTAACATCCAGTTGTGAATAGAGTTGAGAGTAGAGTTGAGTAGGGAGAGATCGTGTGCGGAAGACACCTTAAGGTAGATTTGAGTGTCGTCCGCATAAAGATGGTAATGGATCCCAGATTTGCTTAGGAGGTTCCCTAAAGGTTCCAGGCAGAGATTAAACAAGGTGGGTGCCAGGATAGAACCTTGAGGGACGCCTTGACCTACGGCCAATGGAGATGAAAGACTGTTCGCTATCTTGATCATTTGGGATCTGTCCGAGAGGAAAGAGGCAAACCATTTGAGCACTGTGCCATCCAGTCCCATTCTCTGTTGAAGAGTGTTGAGGAGGGTGCTATGATTAACAGTGTCAAAGGCTGCAGAGAGGTCTAGAAGAATCAGAAGACACGATTCCCCAGAGTCGAGTATATGCAGCGCATCGTCAATCACTTGCAGCAGGGCTGTTTCAGTGCTGCAATTTTGGATGAAGCCCGACTGGAAGACGTCGAGGAGGTTATTGTCCATAATATGTGAGGAAAGTTGTTTCGCAACACATTTTTCGGTAATTTTGGAAAGAAAAGGGAGGTTGGTGATAGGGCGGAAGTTGTTGAGGTCGTTCGCATCGGCGGAGGGTTTTTTTAGAAGAGGGGTGACCTGACCTGATTTGAGGGCAACCGGGAGGGAGCCTTGACTGAGGAAGAGATTGACTAGACTGGTCCAGTAAGAGAGAGTATAGGTGTAGAAATCGATGGCGATGTCACTAGGGATGGGGTCAGAAGAATGGTTGGAGGGTTTAGTTTCGAGGATGCATTTGAGGAGGTCATCTTCCGAGATGACGTCAAAGTTCTGCCAGGTAACTAAGGATTTCCGCTCCTCAATGGAGGAGGGGTGGGCGACCTGATCCACCAGTGCTTTGACTTTTCATCGAAGAATATAGCGAAATCTGCTGCTTTCTTTGAGGAATCCTCAGGCTTAATGGTTAGGGGAGAACAGTTTGGGTTTTTGATGAGGTCAAAAAGTTTTTGGGTCTGTTTTTGGCTGAGTCAAGGAGGGATCTGAAATGTGATGCTTTTTCAAGGAAGATGTGGTTGTGATATTTGGATCTTGCTGAGCGTAAAGAGAGAGATTGGAGGTGGAAGGAGATTTTCTCCAATGTTTCTTCAGGGATCTAAGGTTTTTCCTTTCATCGTAGAGAGCTTTATTGAACCAAGGTGCTGAGGGGGTGGGTCTTTTCCTTTTGCTTTGGAGTGGAGCGACATTGTCGATTTCGACTGCTAGTACTTAGAGGCACTGAGAAGTGAGAACGTTGACATCCACGCTAGGGTCTAGTCTCAGAAGTGCCCGCATAGCAGAATCACAAAAAGTGTCCAGATCAATGTTCTTAGTGTTGCGGAACCAGGTAGTAGCTCTTTTAGGTTAGCCGAGAGTTATAACGTGCGATAGGTGAAAACGGAAGGGAATGAGGAAGTGGTCAGACCAGTCTACATGGATGGGGGGAGCAGTAGTCAGCAGGTCTGCTTTGGATATGACAAGGTCCAGAATTGAGCCCTTGGAATGTGTGGTTTCCGAGCAATGTTGGAGGAGATCATTGGCTGAGAGAAAGGAGGCAAGCTTGTTGGCAGCCGAGTGATCCATAGAGCCCCAGTGGAGATTAAAGTCACCCAGGAAGATCTGTCTGTCACTTTGAGAAAATTGGTCACTGATGAAGTCAGTCAGTTCCTCCACAAAGGAAGAGCAGTTACCGGGCGGGTGGTAGATGGCATGGAATCTAAAGGGTGAGCCGTGATGTATTTGAAGTTCTAGGGATAGGCATTCGAATGTACGGAAAAGGGTGGTAGGGAAGGCTTTCATTTGAAGGGAGGTCCTGACGATGATAGCGACACCGCCCCCAATTTTGTCTGCCCTGTCATTTCTGAGGATAGAGTAGTCAGTGGGTTGGGATGCATTGGGCTCCCTGACCCTTGGTTTCCTATACAACACTCCTGCGAGGACAGGAGGGTCACCGTCATCAGCAAAGAGTAGGTTTGGGGACCTTGCTAAAGTGATATGCCTTTTTGCGGCTGATTTGTATGTAATTTGAATTTTGTTATGATTAATCACCATGTGCTCGATTATATTGTTATTATGTTGAAATACAGTGCAACTCAATTGTTATGTTTAAGCTCAATAAATAAATAAATTTAAAAAAAATAAAAAAGTAGTCAGTGGGTACCAGAAGATCAAACAAAGTATGAGAGGAGTCATTAAACCAGGTCTCAGTGAGGAAGAACATGTCAAGATTTTGGTGGGTGATAGTATCAGAGATTTCCACTTTGTGTTTGATTGCAGATCTGCAGTTGTGGAGCAAGCAGTGCAGCTCTGACGCAGATGTTTTGGTGATGGGGGTGTTAGGGTTGTTCAGGGAGATAGGGATAAGATTCTTGAATGAGGGAGCCCGGTAAGAGGGAGGCTGGTAAGGTCTGACAGAGGAGATGGTCTGAACTTAACCTCTCCGTGACAAACAAAAATGCATGTGACCTTTTGGAATGTAATCTAGTGTTCATGTAAAGCGCCCTTATTCCTCTGGGCCAGGTCGGCGCTATATGACCCCGCACAAAAAGTAGTTACATTGCTGTCTGTATGGTTGGCAACTTGGTATAAATGGCCATGAGACCGGATTTTGTCACTGCGATGCTTTGTTCTCGAAGTCACTGTGTGAATTGTCTCTGATATACCACCAGGGGTCGCTCCAACCTATCGCATCTTTTAACAGCAGACTGGCTCAGGAGAAAGCCAGTTTGTTTGAGGAAAAATATATGAATTTAAAACGATTTGCCTACAAAAGTACATGTTGCATACATGTCACATTTTAAAAGATGAAAGTGGGAGATTTAAAAAAAATAAAAAAAATCTAGAGGATGTCTTGCTTCCATTGACTTCTATTGAAGGAGAGGTAATTTCATGCGGGAGACGGCCAAAACAAAGCCATTTTTGGCTTTCAAAAAGCCGGGAATCTCCCACTGGAATCGGGTGTATTGGCATGGATGATGCTGTTTCCTAGTTTGTGGCCACCGCTGAGAGGGTACAGAGTTGGGATCTTTGTCCGGGGCCTTGTGCTAGAACGCACGTGCCTGCAGAGATCACACGTTCCAAAACGTCCGGGGCTAATTCACCTTTTACATTATTCTCAGATCGAAATAATGTAAGCGGTTTATTTAAATACTTACATTTAAGGAATCCATTCAATGTGGCACTAAATCTAAGCAGTCACGTTGCACGAGTGTAATTTACACAAAAAACTATTTTCTGTCCAGTTTCTCCGTGTCCCAATTCTTATGGACTATGGCCAGGGCCGGACTGGGAACCCAAAGCAGCCCTGGCAATTTTCGCAGCCAAGCCCCTGGGGAAGCACTGCCTGACCCCGGGTGGTGGAAATGCTTGCTTGCTGCTTTTGTTACTGGGGGCCGATATTGCAGCTCAGCTGCAAAACCAGCCCCGAGTAACAAAAACAGCCCTCGCCTCCGCAAAACCGGCCCCCACCCTTCCAGCCTCCTGGGGAAATGCCCGATGTCCAGTACGGCCAGTCCGGCCCTGTGTATGGCCTTTCAGCAGACAGCGGTGTTTGTAGATTTGAACTTGAAAGCCTTTTTGCAACCTACTGCGACACCATGAGAATAAGGACAAGTGTACATATTTTCAGTTTTGGCTCATGTTTTTCATTTTTTGGGGGAAGGGGCCCTTCAAGGGGCCATCCAGTGTGGAGAGCCAGAATCACAGTTCTCTTTATCAAGTCCTGCATCGCTAACTATCATCAACAACAAGCTTTCACGAATGCTCCTTTATTTCAGGATGTTTACTTGGTTTTTGGGAGGGGATGTGGTCTAACGGCCAGAGCTGCCCACTTTGGAACTGAATGCCATGTTTGAGTCCCCGCATCTGTTCACCATCCTGTGATTCTGGGCAGATGAAAAAAAAACAATAATAATCTGACCTTGTGTGTTGCGATCTGGTGATTATTTAAAGCGCTTCAAATCCCCCGGGACGCGACCATGCTATATAGGACTGCAAAAGAAAAAGAAATAAAAAATGTTAAAAAAGTATTATGACATCATCACCAAATGCCCCCATAAAGGATCTATGTAAATAAATTCAATAGGAAAGGGCACACCCATAGCCGTAAACAACATATGTCTATTTTTTTCATTTAGTTTGAACTTTTCATCTTGTTTGTGGCTCCACTTATTTTTTCAGAAAAAAGAGTCCTGTGTACTATGTTTTTTTTTTCAAGTTTGAAGCTTTCCTTTAGCTCTAGGTTCCCCCTTTCCCTACTTAATCTCTATCCACGTCCCTGGAAATTGTTATACACCTTGAGAAGGGACAATTTTTGGGTCTGGTCTTACAAGCTGCTTTATTCTATCAAGTACAGGTTTTTCCTCCAGGCTGTTTTGGACAATTGCAAAAAGAACAACTGATGGACAGAATGCTGAAAATGTCAAACATTCACCCTCAGTACAGAGATCTGGGCCTAAATCCACTGTTTCTTTGCTCACCACGCCATTCCACTTTGGACCAGCCATGTGCAAATCAATCTTGACCCTGCTCCTCATGGGAACGGTCCAGCCCAAACTGCCAGGCCAGGTCCTCGCTGGACCGGAAAGAAGTATCCTAGGACCGGTTTTGGGGTATCACCCTTCATCAGTCCGGATAGCTTGACTCCTCCCTGCACAGCGAGCACAGGACTCACGTCTGGGCATACCCGTCCCACTTAGAGCGACAAATGCAAAAAGAACAATTGATTGTCGGAATGCTGAACAATGTCAAACATTCATCCCCAGTACAGAGATCTGGGCCTAAAGCCATTGTTTTTTTGCTCACCACGCCATTCCAGTTTGTACCCAGCCATGTGAAAATCAGTCTTGACCCTGCTCCCCATGGGAGTAGTCCAGCCCAAACTGCCAGACCAGGCCCTCCCTAGACCAGACACAAGCATTCTAAGACCTGTTTCGGGGTATCACCCCTCATCAGCCAGGATACCTTGACTCCAGTGGCATGGCGAGCACAGGACCCACGTCTGGGCATACCCGTCCCACTTAGGGTGACAAATGCAAAAAGAACAATTGATGGACGGAATGCTGAACAATGTCAAACATTCACCCCCAGTACATCAGATCTGAGCCTAAATCCATCTTTTTTTGCTCACCACGCCATTCCAGTTTGGACCCAGCCATATGCAAATCATTCTTGTCCCTGCTCCCCATGGGAAGAGCGCAGTCTGAAGTGCCAGGCCAGGTCCTCCCTGGACTGGAAACAAGCATCCTAGGACCAGTTTCAGGGTAGCAACCCTGATCAGCCACAATAGCTTGACTCCAGTAGCATGGCGAGTTCTGGACAATAGACAACTTTTCTAATCTGATTCTACAGGGTGTGGCTGAGCTTAAGAGCAGATGGCCCGCTAAAGTTATGTGTTTGTCTCATCTGTCTGTCAATCACTCTTGGCGTCTCTCAATTAATGTGAATATCTATTTTTTTACCAAACTGGCTTGCTTCTCTTTGTACTTAAGAAGAAATCTATCCTGTGTTTGTTAATAAAATAAAAATAATCATAAGCATTTATATTTCACCTATATTTCACCTACACAAACCATACTTGTCTTTTGGCGCTGAAAACTGTTGCTCAAAGGCATTCGTCTTTTTCACTGTCAAAGGATGAATATATATATATTGTTAGAAAGTAAACATACTCAAAGCATAGGCAAAAAATGGCATGGAATGAAAATTAATTGAACAAAGTGTCAATTTGGAGGAATAGTCAAATTATGGTGTTTTGGAGGAATCCATCATGAACTCACAGATCTCAACAGAATGTGCTCAACACACTGAGGTCCTCCTATTCACATCTGTCTCTCTGTGGCGGTCTGTGTATGGAAGTATGGTTGTATTGTCGAAATGTTTGTTCTTAGGGTAAAATAAAATTAATTAAAATATGCATGATTACAAAACAATTAATAAAAATCCATGAACTAACCTATGCAAATCAACTGGCCTAAATGTACTTTAAGAATACCTCATTGTTAATCACAACTTTTTTAAGGATTTTGTTCTACTAAGTTCGATTTGGAAAAGTGTACATGATGGTGCTATGATAGTGATGAGTGAGGCAACGCATTGCACTTGTGCAGTGGTAATGGGCACTTATAAACAATGATAGTGTTTTATAAGTTCATGGGGTACTGACTAGTTCAGCTAATCTTATGGTGCTAGTATATTATACTGTAGAAGAGTCCAAAGTTATATTACTGGTAACGTTTCGATCCTTAGGAGTAATTTAAAAGGGGACATCATCAGGAGGTTGTCAATGACATTAATAAATGTAACAGACTGACTGAATTAGTGAGGTAAATGGCAATAAACTAGGCCTGGATGGTGAACTCCGCTCCGTTCACTGAGTTTGCGGAGTGTTCAGAACTCGGCGCTCCGCGGAGTTAAAAAATCACAGAGCGGAGTATTTTCTTCGCTTGCGCTTGCCAATGTTAAGTTGGCAAGCGTGGAAAATCCAACGCTAGACCACCTCCCAGCGAGATTTCTCAACGCGGGCGGTCACGGATGGTCGCAACCGCTCATGTTGAGAAACCATCCGTTCGTATTTTGGAAGCTGCCACTTTAGTAGAAAATCTACTCGAGCGGCAGAAAGAAGCAGAGCCCTCTTGCGCTGCGAATGGTGCTGTTGGCGCTGATTTTCCAGCACGGGACAAACACCCGGCACTAAAAATCAACGCGAACGGCATGACTTAATGCACTCTGCCGTTTGCGGAACTCCACGTAGCGGGGTGGAGTTTTTTGGTCACTTTGCGAAGTTCCGCCACACGGATTTCCGCCAACTCCGCCCAGGCCTACAATAAACACCAGTGGATAAGACAATATTTGGACCGATAAAACTGTTGTTCAAAAAACCTTCTTTGACTTTTAATCATCAACGCTATCCTTGGACAATGATTGCATGCAGTTCCTTCTGGCCTGTGCTCTCGCATGGGCCTTTGCATCACACCCGGAAGCATCGAAGGATAGTAATGACATGATCACTTTCTGGTAACCTCATTACGCCAAGTCATATTCTTACTCGTTCCAGTCCTCACAGATGGAGCGCTGCACGGTGTTCACCCGCTAAAAGAAACCCTGTGTAGTGCTCCTCAATCTTGCTCCTAACTGAAATGTCATAAATAGGATGGGCCTACACAGGAAAGTCCTGAAACATGTCAAGCCAGCACCTGTTTTAGGTTCAACTTGAAAGATATAAAAAAAAAAAATTACTGTGGTATATCCCCAGCTACAGGGAGTGTGGGAAGGTAACTCAGGACCGGGATGAGAGAGACTATGACTCGGCATAATGAGGATTACCGGTAAGTAACCGGGTCATTACCTTGTACGTCCGTCTTCCTTGTCCCAGTCTTCACACATGGAGTCTATACCCAAGCCATGCAAAACAGGGAAAAAAATGAATACAGAACTTCATAACAAAGGAAACACATCAAAAAGACCAATGCGCCACCCTGTACATTTATTTCAGAAAATACATTTCACAAAATCAGTGAACATTCTTCTAAAAACCATTGATCTTCCATATTTTTTTTTTTTACTTTTCATGGTTACAAATTGCTCTTCCTGTTTATTATCATGAGTTTATCATGTGATTTGAATTAAGGATTACCAACTATAATTACGGATTATGAAGTGGTTGTTTTATCATATAATCCCCAGCAACTGTAACCAATCTATTAAGGACCTGTGATCAATTATTCAAGGCGATCCCATATCAGTATCCTGTTTGCAAGTTCTTAATTGATAGAAAGTGTATTTAGATTACAAATAGCCATTCCAAGTGTTTGTGGGAGCATCCTAATGTATCCATCTAGCCTGGAAGGATGAAGACTTTGTTTATTGAGTCACTTTGCAATGCACACATTTTTAGGAGATTAAAATGCAGTAGTGTCAAAGGGTCAGTAATGTTAAAGAGTTTGGCTGGTGCACCAATTCTTTAACCAACTCGGATGATTGTGATAAAGGTGCATCAGCTATAGGAGTGAGTATCTTGGAACCAGAGCCCATAGCTATCAAAATCCAATACTGTTGTGGAATATCACTCTCTGCCAACCTGCTAATTCCTGATAACTCAGGCTGACTCCAGTTGGATGTGTTGTGGCAGAGTGCTTGTTGAACCTTTAATACCAGTTGAGAAACGTTTGCCAACCTCCTTTAATCTATCTAGGTTCCGGATCGCGGCCAGCGCCCGCCACGCTGCCCGTTGCACGGCAGATGGCCGCATTGTATGGTCCAAAGAGCAACTACTAAGTTTGAATAATAAGGCCTGCGAGTTCACAATCGAGCATGACCGTTTGGAGGCTAACCAGCCTACGGCTTGCAGCTCCTGTCCTTTCTCTTTAGAGGTATTTATTTATATATTTATATAGCGCACTACTAACCGAGGGCGTCTAGGCGCTTGCAGAATTGGCACACAGAACACCAAGGAGATGTTAGATTTCCAGTCCTTGAATAAGATTATAGAGTATAAAGACATGTCTTGAGTCCTTTCCTAAAGGACAGTAGATCAGAAGAATTCTTTAATTGAAAAGGTAGCTTGTTCCACCATCTAGTTATAATACTAATGAAGCTTTTACCACCCCATCTCTGGAGACGTGAGGTTGGCTCTGTCACCAACTTCAGTGAAGCCGACCGAAGTGTACGTGCTGGGGTATGCCATTGAATGAATGAATGAATGAATGAGGTAGCACTTGTAAAGCGCCTGGTTACCCGAAGGCATCCCAGCGCTGAAAGTTACGCAGATACCCGATTCAAGACATATCAGGGGAAAAGGAAGGTTTTTAGCTGCTTACGGAAGTTCATGTAGTTTAGTTGTGAACAAGTGTGGAGGGGGATGTGATTCCAAGTTTTGGCAACGTTATATGAAAAAAGGCGACCTCCACTTCTCATTCGTTTAATTTTTGGAACTGTCATCAGATGTTTACTTTCTGATCTTAAAGCTCTTTTGGGCTGGTAGGGATGGATCATCGCCCGAATCATCGGGGATCCTTTTCCGGAAAGTGCTTTATGTGCAATGCACATAGCCTTAAACTGAATCCTCTCCTGAATTGGAAGCCAATGCAGAGAAGCAAGAGCAGGTTTGGCTGAAAGCCGTTTCGGGACATTTAGGAGCAACCGGGCTGCACAATTTTGAACTGCCTGTAATATTTTAGTTGTAGGAAGGGATCACTGACAAAATATCGATCTCACAAATATCGAGTAGACAAAATATCGTGGACAAAATATCGACTGTCAAAATATCGACTCCCTATCTCCAAACAGGTAAGTACAAAAATATCGAATCCAAAATATCGTCGTTAAAAATATAGTTAGTCAAAATATCGAATTTTATAAATCTGTTAAAAGTAATGTAAAATTAATGAAATAATAAATAAAATAAAGTAAAAAATACTTAAAATTAGTTAAATTACTTTAAAATTAATAAATAATTATTTTAAGTAAGAAAAAATATACATACATTTTTATTTTGTAATACATACATATATTAACGGAATAATATACAATAATAATCACTACTTTTAGCGTAGGATAGCGGGAGGGTAAAATTTACTATTCCCACTCCAAAGAGTGCGACAGTAGGGAAAGCGTTGGATAGCGTAGAGGTAAAAATTACTGTTCCCACTCCAGAGAGTGCAACAGTAGGGAATGCGTTGGATAGCGGGAGGGTAAAATTACTATTCCCACTCCAGTGAGTGCAACAGTAGGGAAAGCGTTGGATAGCATAGGGGTAAAAATTACTATTCCCACTCCAGTGAGTGCAACAGTAGGGAAACCGTTGGATAGCGTAGGGGTAAAATTTACTATTCCCACTCCAGTGAGTGCAACATTAGGGAAAGCGTTGGATAGCGTAGGGGTAAAATTACTATTCCCACTCCAGAGAGTGCAACAGTAGGGAAAGCGTTGGATAGCGTAGGGGTAAAAATTACTATTCCCACTCCAGAGAGTGCAACAGTAGGGAAAGTGTTGGATACCGGGAGGGTAAAAATTACTATTCCCACTCCAGTGAGTGCAACAGTAGGGAAAGTGTTGGATAGCGTAGGGGTAAAAATTACTATTCCCACTCCAGAGAGTGCAACAGTAGGGAAATGGCTGGATAGCGGGAGGGTTAAAATTACTATTCCCACTCCAGTGAGTGCAACAGTAGGGAAAGCGTTGGATAGCGTAGGGGTAATAATTACTATTTCCACTCCAGAGAGTGCAACAGTAGGGACAGGGTAGGATAGCGGGAGGGTTAAAATTACTATTCCCACTCCAGTGAGTGCAACAGTAGGGAAAGTAATATTTTAATATTTTACTAAAAAATAATTAATTATCAATACTAATAAATATTATTAATAACACTAATTACCAATTACAAAATGTTTAATAATTAATTTATTATAAATACAATACATATTATTTATTAAAAATTAATTACCTATTAATAAATCATTAACAACCAATTAATAATCATTACCAGATTTGTATAAATATTTAAATAAATACCAATTAATATTTAATTACCAGTAAATTAAGTATCAATACAAAAAAGTATTTTCTATAATTAACTAATTACAATTAAATTACTTCCTCCCACATTCCCTATAAACCCACATCCCGCTACAAATATTTAATTAATAGAAATAACATAATTACCAATCAATCAATGTTAAAAAAATAATTACCAATTAATAAAATGTATTTAACAATTAATAATTAATTAACAATAAATTAATTATCAATACCAATTAATATGAATTAATATGTACTTAATTTCAATTAAATTACTTCCCACCCTATTCCCCTATGAACCCACATCCCGCTACAACTATTTCATTAATAGAATTAACATAATTACCAATTAATCAATTAAAAAAAATTACCAATTAGTAAAATTTAATTACCAATTAATAATTAATTAACAATAAATTAATTATCAATACCAATTAATATTTATTAATATGTACTTAATTTCAATTAAATTACTTCCCATCCTATTCCCCTATAAACCCACATCCCGCTACAACTATTTAATTAATAGAATTAACATAATTACCAATTAAAAAATAATAATTACTAATTAATAAAATTTAATTACCAATTAATAATTAATTAACAATAAATTAATTATCAATACCAATTAATATTTATTAATATGTACTTAATTTTAATTAAATTACTTCCCACCCTATTCCCCTATAAACCCACTACCCGCTACGGAATTAAATTACGCAAAAATTAAATAACATAAAATTCATTGCTTTAAAAAAATTAAACATACATTTAAAACAACTAATATACACTTTTAACACATATACTAACATACAATACACTTAGAAAAAATTCGATATTATTAAAAATTCGATATTTTTTATGCCTATATTATGTACTTCGATATTTTAACAATCGATATTACTTACCTTACTTTCGATATTTTTAACGACTATATTATGTCCATTCGATATTATGTCCATTCTATATTTTGGACTCGATATTTTGTCCATTCGATATTTTTGTTTCGATATTATGTCTGTTTACCGTAGAAAGTGGGGCTCCTGAGCATAATCAAGCCGTGACAGAATCAGTGCTTGTACTAGCAGCCTTCTAGCCATGAAAGGCAATAAGGGAAGGATTTTCCTGATCATCCTCAGAAGGCCATAACAGGTGGCTGCTACTTTCCGAGCTTTTTCCTTAAAATCCAGGTTAAAGTCAAGCACGACTCCTAGGCTTTTTAATTTTTATGTGCTTTTTCGGGGCAGGAGGAGGGCCCAGACAGTTAGGCCAAAAGGAGTCTATATTGAGGGGAGCAGCGTTGCCAAGGAGCATAATCTCAGTTTTTGCCCCATTAAGCTTCAAATATGAGGTGTCCATCCATCTGGCCACTTTTTCTAGGCAGGAGGTTAGGCCCGGTCCAGAGTTGTCATTTTTATTCAGGGAAACGACCAACTGAGTGTCGTCCGCATAAGTGACAATCTGCACCCCAAACGGAATGACTATATGCGCCAGGGAGCTCATGTAAACATTAAATAAGGTGGGACTTAATGCTGATCCCTGAGGAACTCCACATATGAGGGGCACTTGTTTGGACAGGATTTCATCCTCAAAGACTGAGAAGACTCTGGGGCATATTAGCAAGACCGGCGATAAAATTATCGCCGTTTTAGCGGCAGGAAACTGCCGCTAAAGCGGCGATAATGGGCTTGCTAATATGCGTTATAGAATTCAATAGAAGCCCAGGTTAGATGTGCAGGACATCTAACCTGGGCTTCTATTGAATTCTATAACGCATATTAGCAAGCCCATTATCGCCGTTTTAGCGGCAGTTTCCTGCCGCTAAAACAGCGATAATTTTATCGCTGGTCTTGCTAATATGCCCCCTTGTTTTCTAAAAAAGACTGTAACCATTTAAGTGCCATTCCTGTCACTTCTACATCTTTGAGTCTACTAATCAACAGCGGGTGGTTGACTGTATCGAAGGCTGCGCTCAGGTCTAATAAAATAATTGCTGCGCAGCCTCCGCCGTCAAGGATTTTTCTGGTTTCCTCCACTACCGACAGGAGTGCGGTCTCTGTACCCTGCTGTGATCTGAACCCTGTCTGTGAGGGATGAAGCAGGTTGTTTTTTCCAGGAATCCCGAGAGGGATGAGTTCACATGCTTCTCAGCAATTTTACTTATACCTGGCAACAAAGATATGGGTCGGTAGTTTGCCCAATCTTCCGCGTCCAGATTAGGTTTTTTTAACAGAGCCTTGACCATCGCCTGTTTCCACAGCGGAGGCACAGTTCCAGTGAGAAGGGAGGCATTAATCAGGTCTAATATGATTGGAGCGATAGTCTTACTAATCTTATTTAAAATGGTAGGCGGAGCTGGATCTATTGGTGAGCCAGATTTAAGATGATTCAAGATCTTTTTTAAGGAAGTTTGGTCCAATGGGGGGAATTCCTCCAACAGGTCCTGTTCCTTTATTGAATCAGTTGAGGGTACCATCTGTTGGTCTCTTTCCAAAGGGAAGGACGTATAGATGGTTTGTATTTTAGCAGAAAAAAATTCTGCTAACTGGTTACATCGGAGTTGAGGATTATCTACAGTCTGTGGGGGGCCAGGGGGTCAAGAGTGATTTTGCAATATGGAAAATTTCACGCGGGGAGTTTACAGCCGATGTAATTCTGTCTTGATAATAGCAGCTTTGCGCAGATTTTATTTCTGACTTATAGTGTTTTATGGCTTCTCTATATTTAACTTTGTTACCGAGTGAAAAGTCCTTTCTCCACTTTCTTTCCAATATTTTGCACTTTTGTTTAAGTTTCCGGAGTCCGGGGGAATACCAAGGGTTTCTATTGATTCCTATTTTTATATGTATCTCTTTTTTGGGAAGGATGGTATTAAGCGAGGACTCTAACCAACTATTAAATGTATCATTTGCGATAATGGGATTTGGGTGGGGTTTTGGTCTTGTGATCTCCAATTTGGTCTCCCATGATTCCCACGGAAGTTTAGACCAGGTACGGATGAGCTTTTTAGTTTCCCTCGCAGGTGGACTCATTTCCCGCATAACCCAGGTAAATGGGAGCAGGAAGTGGTCAGACCATGGCAGTGGGATGGGTTGAGAGGTAACCAGAGTTTGAATGTTTGAAAAAATAGGGTCCAATAAGTGGCTTTTGTTGTGTGTTGGGCCTAAGACTTTTTGATTAAGCTGAAAGGCCGCTAACCCTTCAACAAGGTCTGATATTTGGGGGAGTTGTGCATTATCAAAATGCATATTAAAGTCTCCCAATAAGGTGAAATTGGGCAGGGAACTTGCAAGGTTGGCTACAATCTCTGGCATGGTCTGACAAAATTGGCCATCAGGGCCTGGGGGACGATATACTAGGATACCTGACAGGGTAGAAACATGGGATACCCGGATGGAGAACAAGATACTTTCACAATCAGGTATGGGATTGGTGGTGATGCGGCATTTAAAATCATCCTTATAGATAATGGCAATACCCCCTCCCCGACCAGCGTCTCGGTCTAGCCTCTGTATTACATAGTTGGATGGAAGGGCTCGTACAGTTGCATAGTCCTACTCTTTGTTCAACCAGGTTTCCGTGAGGAATAGAATATCTGGTTTTTCATCTTCTAACAGGATGTGAATTTCTAGAGCGTGTTTGGGAAGGGAGCGACAATTAAGTAGAAACATTTTAAGCTCCTTTTTATCCAGTGGGATATCAGACCTACGCGCGTAGGGGCAGATTTTGTAACCACAGCTGAGACATTGTAAAACATTATGTTCAGGAAGTATAGAATGCCTGCACTTACTTTTGGACTTCTCTCTATGAAGTTTGAGTTGCTCAAGAGTATAACAGAGCCTTCCGTTGTTGGAACCGGCAGGGTTCCTGGCCCCTGGTCCCGTTCGGGCGCGGACGGGCACAGACGGGCTTGCCTTAGGCGCGCCATTGGAAGCGCTTTATCAGGTAGATAGGGCCTGAATTCTGTAATGCCTTAAAGGCAATACATAATGCCTTGAACCTGATGCGCTTCTCCATAGGTAGCCAATGCAGGGTGTTAAGAGAATGTTTAGCTGATGAATATTTAGCTAGTCCAAAAAGCAATCTAGCTGTAGAATTCTGGAGTACCTGCAGTTTTGCCACTACTGTTTTGTCTGCTCCAACCAGTAGCCCATTGCAATAATCGAGTTTCGACAACACTAAAGCTGCCACAACTGTTTTCTGCAGTTTTGCCGGTATAAATGGAAGAATTTTCCTCAAGATTTTCAGAGTGTAGTAGATAGATGCAGTAAGCGTTTTTACATGATGGGAAAAAGATAGGGAGGTATCTATGACGACTCCAAGATTTTTGGCCTTAGTGACTGGGGTGGGAACAGTCCCCAACTCCGATGGCCACCATCAGGTAGGCTGCAGGATATACAAGGAGGACTCCTCTCCCAACTCTACCCCTGCTATTTCGGCTCAGGGAGAAATTAGCCCTATTAAGGCCTGCCTGATTAACTGCAGATCCCTCCCCAAACATGCAGACGACATCTGGCTCTCCCTGGAGGCTAACTCATGGGATTTAATGTTTCTCACAGAAACCTGGCTCAAGGAGAGCTCAAATCCAGACCTGATGCTGGCCATTCCGGTGGGCTTCAGGTTGGCGGGTGTCAATAGAGGAGGCAACAAGACCGGTGGTGTGGTGGCTATCATTCTTAGGGAGGGCTGGGAAATCTCCTGCAGAAGGATTGAACAATTAGGGATCTTGGAGGCCATGTGTTTCTGCGTAAAAATCGCATCCACTGTATCAGTGGCAGGGATCCTAGTATACAGACCCCTCAACACTCCGGCCTGTCATCTAGCAGATTTTTGCAATATAGCAGCAGACCTCGCTTCAAAATACACCACCTTCACTATTCTAGGGGACTTTAATGTCCACATGGACAGTGACATATGCACTAAAGCCAACCATCTAGCAGATACGCTGCTCGGACTCAACTTTACACAGCGCGTCATGGCCCCCACACATGCCGCTGGCCATACACTCGATCTAATTTTTACTAATGACCCCAACCTGATGGTTGAGGCTCCCCTACCCCTAACGTGGTCTGACCATCTATTGATACCATTCAACTTTACACCCGCTCACTGCAGTACCAGACCTCAGCACTGCCCTGAGAGAAGGAGAAACTGGAGCAAAGTCAAAAGAGACAGCATGACACCAGCACTCCTTACAGTCCCCCTTGCGCTGTCAGGTAATCCTGATGAAGATACTGCAAGTTTTAATAGCTGTGTAGACAATGCACTTGATGCAGTTGCCCCCCTTAGACTAGCCGTATCCTCTAGGAAGAAACCATCTGCCCCCTGGTTTTCCTCAGAACTCTGAACCGAGAAGAGTTTGTGCAAAAAAATGGAGCGGGCTTGGCGACAATCCTATGACCCTGTAGCCAAACTCTCTTACAGAAAGGCCCTTAAAAACCTCCATAAACTTAAGCGAAGTACCAAGCTGGACTACTTCACTCTCAAGATTAAATCAGCGGAAAATTCAGCGAAAGCTATACTTAAAATTGCCCAATGCTTTATTAAACCTGCAGCGCTTGATAGCACTGTGACTCCCTCCTCTTCCCTCTGCGCGGGGCTGTCAAACTTTTTCCAGGACAAAATTGAATCCATCTACGGTACTTTCCCATCCAATTTGACACTGACAGAGCATAACGCCACTCCAGACAGTTTGGAGCTTTTGACCGAATTCTGCCCTCTTTCTCTTGAGGCTACCTTAAAAAAACTATCAGAAAGCAAATCTGGCTTCCCGGGGGATCCCTGCCCGGCCCAGTTTTTTAAGCTCCGGGCCCCCTGTTTTAACGCCCCCTTGAACCAAATTTGGAACTCTTCTCTGAGTTCAGGCATTTTCCCTGCAGCACGGAAACAGGCTTTCCTACTGCCCATACTCAAGAAACTGGACCCCGACCCTGCAGAGTATAAAAACTTCAGGCCCATTTCGCTTCTACCTGTCCCGGCAAAGATCCTTGAACAGATAGTCCAGGGTCAAATATCAGAATTCTTGGAATCTAACAATCGATTCCACGACTCCCAATCCGGCTTCAGAGCAGGTTATAGCACGGAGACCGCACTCCTAGAAGTGGCAGAAAGTGTCCGTGAGACTATTGACCAGGGCAACGCAGCAATGCTGGTGCTGCTGGATCTGTCTGCGGCCTTCGACACTGTGGCCCATCCGATTCTCCTAGAGAGACTAAAACAACTAGGAATTCAGGGTATGGCCCTTGCCTGGATCCGGTCCTTCCTGGAGAACCGGACACAACAAGTTTTTCTACATCCCTTTGTCTCTTCCCAGAAGCCCCTTGTTTGTGGGGTCCCCAAGGGATCGGCATTGAGCCCTCTCCTTTTCAATATATATCTCGCCCCGCTTGCAGCCCTGGTCGAATCCCTGAGGGTGAAGGTGATCTCCTATGCTGACGATACCCAGCTTCTGTTTTCTTTTAAAGAACATTCAGAGGCTGCTTTTATCAACTTTAGAAGCTGTCTAAGTCACATCTCGGCCTGGATGACCCAAAATTGTCTAAAGCTGAACTCGGAAAAACCGAGGTGCTCTTCTTCAACCAACGGGCCACTCCACCCTCTAGGCTTTGGTGGCCTCAAGAATTGAATCCCCCTTCTGAGCCAGTAGACTCGGTGAGAAACTTGGGTTTCAGATTTGATAATGATCTTTCTTGCAAGTCCCAGATTCGGCAAGTCTCCTCCTCCTGCTTCAAGAAACTCCGTACCCTGCGGAAGTTTCTCCACTTCCTTCCGATGGACTGCAGGAGGACGGTGGTTCATGCCTTAATCAAATCCCATCTGGACTATGCCAACTGCCTTTACTTGGGTCTCCCTGCATATCTGATTTGCAGACTGCAAATGATACAGAATGCAGTAGCTAGACAGATTTGCAAGGTGCCTTACCGTCACTCCATCACTCCCGACCTAAGAAGCCTCCATTGGCTACCTGTCATAAGGAGAATAGAATTCAAGGCACTCACCCTGGCTTACAGAGCAACCAGGGGCCGAGGCCCGGCCTACTTGAGAGTCAGACTCCAACACTACCAGCATGACCAGGCCTTGAGATCTAACCACCTGAAGCTCCTCACCACTCCCCGCTTTTGCAAGGCGAGGGTAGGCGGAAGGGCTTATGCGGTTAGGACCTCAGAACTGTGGAATGCCATACCGCTCCCTCTCCGCCTCACTGAACCTGAACCTGCCTTCAGAAGAGCTCTAAAAACCTGGCTCTTCAACCGTCACTAAGCTTGCGTGTGCCCTGTGTTACTCGACTGCCTTAGCGTCGGGACACCTCCATCGGAGGTAGCTGCGCGCTCTACAAATTTCAAAATAATAATAATAATAGGTTACCTAATGAATCGTCAATAAACAGAACCTAAACTATCAGTTTGAAGTTAGACCAGAGGGTCCTTCTCTCTCACAGTCCTCTGATGCAGACACTACCCCGCCAATTAAACCTGCATGATTTTTCCTAAGATCTAATTTGTTCAGAAGTTGGTTGAAGTCTAGGAAAATAAGATGAAATGGTTTTGCAGAGGGAATTACACAGATTTTGTACATTGTCGATGTATTTTTATATCAGACTGATGATCCAATCCCACAACTTTCATGCAACATGTTGTGAGATCATGTTTGCACGTTGCAATTAAAAACATTTGCTAAAACTGTGTAGCATGACACCATTCCACGCAGACAGTACTATAAATGTCAGGTTATTGTATCTGTGGCTCAGAAAACTCCTGCAATCTATGGGTGTGTTTGTGGGGGGAATAAATGTCTACTGCAGCAGGCAGCAAAATATGTTTGTGTACATCACCAGAAGTGATGTGCTTTAGAATAAGCAACACTTTGCAGGACTCAGTCCACATAGGTAGTGTTGTAAATTGCTTTAGTTAAATATGCACCTACATTTGGTAAAATATGCCTTGCTAATACAGTACCTTTCACTGTAAGTTTTAGGTAATTTTGAAAAGTATACTCTTTAGTAGTCCACTCGTCATTCGGTACAGGTACCTCAAATCCATGTATGTATTCCCTTTGCACTTCATGTGTCCCAAACACATGTTAAACGCCAGCCACATCTTTCAATGGGATAAAGTGCTGGGTCTGCTCCAGAGCAGCCAAACCAGCAAGCTTGCGTGAGGCGGTGAGTGGTAAAAGCCACTGTCCGGTCCACCCTAGACTAGGATAGTGCCTGGGCAAAGAAATCAGTAGCGTGGGGAGGGCTCCCCCCAGACTATGATGCCTTTGTCCTTTCAAAAGCACAGGCACCTGGGAAATGTGTAAAACCACAGCTCTTCTTCCTCAAATGCTCATCTTAATTGGGGTAAGACATACAATTGTTCACATGGAACTCATTGTCAACATTTATCAGCTTACAGCATAATCAATGTTGTGGTTAGAACCAGAAAAGATCAGTACATTCATTAGGTTTCAGTCATCAAAATAGAATTTATTACACATTGTTGAACAAAAAATGAAGCAATATGATGTGTAGAGTGAACCCCCAGTGAAATGCCATAACCAAGCAGAAACGTGAAAAGGTGAATATGGTACAAGGTATATTGATTTGCCAAACAACCGTATAATGTATTATTTCCAGACAATACAGGAGCACTGTTGGAAATGGCCCTTCTTAGGGGGATTTCCCTCCTAGTTTTTGACAACTCTCTTCTCATGACCTTAGGACTCTGGGCACTTTCCCACTGTACTGCAGTGGGAAAGTGTGTGAGCCCTTCATACACATGCCAGGAAAGGGTGCTTACTTGATTGATTTAGGTGTTGTACCTGTGAGTGCCCTGTAAAAAGGTACACCACATACCCAGGGTGGGTGCTGTACTGGCTGGTAGTGAGAAGCAGCACTGATTGTGCCATCCACCGGAATAGCCTGTCGAAGATGTATCATGCTCAGGTTGGCCTATCTCACTCATTAGGCAACCCTAAGGGGGCCTTTCACTAGCACCAGAGCGGCCCTAGGGTAAGTGCTTAGGAGTGAAACTCGGGGTAGGTGAGTGGCCGAATAGGTACACCTGCGTGTTTGCTGCCCAGGTAGGAAAGAACCCCCATGTGGGTTTTCCCTACCACGGTGGTTGGCTCTCCCTATGGGACACCTCCTGGGTTTGGCTGATTCTCTTGTTGTGTCCTTAGGGCCTGTGGCACTTTCCCACAGTAAATGCAGTGTGAAAGTGTGCGCGTCCTTCCTACACATGTTAGGAAGGGGTGCTTACCTGATGTTTGCGAAACAGGTCACCAGACTGCCATTGCAGGCCGGTGTGTGTGCTGGAACCACTGATGACCTTAAACATGTGTCCAGCCTGCCATTGCAGACCGGTGTACGCACTTGCACCTATGAAGTTTTAAAACATGTGTCCAGCCTGCCATTGCAGACCAGTGTACGCACTTGCACCTATGAAGTTTTAAAACATGTGTCCAGCCTGCCATTGCAGGTCTGCGTGCTTGCACCCATGATGTACTTGAACATGTGTCCAGCCTGCCATTGCAGACTGGTGTGCACACTTGCACCTCTGGTGTTTCTAAATGTGTCCAGCCTGCCATTGCAGGTCTGTGTGTGTGCAATTGTGCTTCTACTCAGGCTCAGCTTTCTAAATCATTAGCAATCCTGAGAGGACCTTTCACTACCACTAGGGCACCCCGAGGCTACGTTTGAAGGGGTGAAGTGAGTGGTAGCAGAAAGGCCGTGCAGATACACATGTGTGTTCCCTGCCCAGGTAGTGAGCAATACCCATGTATGTTTTTACTACCTATGAGGTTTGCTCTTCCCATAGGCTTACGTTGGGAAGGGTTGAAATTACTTTAGGCTGCAATAGTGGATTGCAGTGGAGCAGCCTCATACTGTTTCCAATCATTGGATCCACAATGAGAAACCCTTTCAGTGGTAAAGGTGGTTTGCCATTACTAGCATAGAAGTGCCACTTCTAGAAAGTGCTAAAGAAACAAATGATGGACGGAGTGCTGAACAATGCAAACATTCACCCCCAGTCACAAAGATCTCGGTTTAATCCATGGTTGTTTTGCTCACCATGCCACCCCAGTTTGGACCCAGCCAAATGCAAATCAGGCTTGACGCTGTTCCTTATGGGAACAGTCCAGCCCGAACTGCCAAGACAGGTCCTCCCTGGACTGGAAACAAGCATCCTGGCACCGGTTTCGGGGCATCACCCCTCATCAGCCAGGCTAGCTTGAATCCAGTGGCGCAGTGAGCACTGGACCCATGTCTGGGCATACCATTCCCACTTAGGGCGACAAATGCAAAAGGAACAAATGATGGACGGAATGCTGAGCACTGCAAACATTCAACCCAGTTACAAAGATCTGGGTTTAATCCATTGTTCTTTTGCTCACCACGCCACCCCAGTTTGGACCGAGCCATATGCAAACCAGTCTTGACCCTGTTCCTTATGGGAACAGTCCAGCCCAAACTACCAAGCCAGGTCCTCCCTGGACCGGAAACAAGCATCCTGGGACTGGTTTCGGGGCATCACCCCTCATCAGCCAGGCTAGCTTGAATCCAGAGGCGCAATGGGCACTGGACCCATGTCTGGGCATACCCTTCCCACTTAGGGCGACAAATGCAAAAGGAACAAATGATGGACGAAATGTTGAACAATGCAAACATTCACCCCCAGTCACAAAGATCTGGGTTTAATCCATCGTTCTTTTGGTCACCACGGCACCCTAGTTTGGACTAAGCCATATGCAAATCAGTCTTGACCCTGTTCCTTATGGGAACAGTCCAGCCCGAACTGCCAAGCCAAGTCCTCCCTGGACCAGAAACAAGCATCCTGGGACCGGTTTTGGGGCATCACCCCTCATCAGCCAGGCTAGCTTGAATCCAGTGGCGCAGTGAACACTGGACCCACATCTGGGCATACCCTTCCCACTTAGGGCGACAAATGCAAAAGGAACAAATGATGGACAGAATGCTGAACAATGCAAACATTCACCCCCAGTCACAAAGATCTGGGTTTAATCCATCGTTCTTTTGCTCACCATGCTACCCTCAGTTTGGACCCAGCCATATGCAAATCAGTCTTGACCCTGTTCCTTATGGGAACAGTCCAGCCCGAACTGCCAAGCCAGGTCCTCCCTGGACTGGAAACAAGCATCCTGGGACTGGTTTCCGGGCATCACCCCTCATCAGCCAGGCTAGCTTGAATCCAGTGGTGCAGTGAGCATGGGACCCACGTCTGGGCATACCCTTCCCACTTAGGGCGACAAATGCAAAAGGAACAAATGATGGACGGAATGCTGAGCAATGCAAACTTTCCCCCCAGTTGCAAAGATCTGGGTTTAATCCATTGTTCTTTTGCTCACCACGTCACCCCAGTTTGGACCCAGCCATATGCAAATCAGTCTTGACCCTGTTCCTTAGGGAAACAGTCCAGCCCGAACTACCAAGCCAGGTCCTCCCTGGACCGGAAATAAGCATCCTGGGACTGGTTTTGGGGCATCACCCCTCATCAGCCAGGCTAGCTTGAATCCAGTGGAGCAATGAGCACTGGACCCATGTCTGGGCATACCCTTACCACTTAGGGTGACAAATGCAAAAGGAACAAATGATGGACGGAATGCTGAACAATGCAAACATTCACTCCCAGTCACAAAGATCTGGGTTTAATCCATCGTTCTTTTGCTCACCACGCCACCCCAGTTTGGACTCAGCCATATGCAAATCAGTCTTGACCCTGTTCCTTATGGGAACAGTCCAGCCTGAACCTCCAAGCCAGGTCCTACCTGGACCAGAATCAAGAATCATGGGACCGGTTTCGGGGCATCACCCCTCATCAGCCAGGCTAGCTTGCATCCAGTGGCGCAGTGAACACTGAACCCACGTCTGGGCATACCCTTCCCACTTAGAGCGACAAATGCAAAAGGAACAAATGATGGATGGAATGCTGAACAATGCAAACATTCACCCCCAGTCACAAAGATCTGGGTTTAATCCATCGTTCTTTTGCTCACCACGCCACCCCAGTTTGGACCCATCCATATGCAAATCAGTCTTGACCCTGTTCCTTATGGGAATAGTCCAGCCCGAACTGCGAAGCCAGGTCCTCCCTGTACCAGAAACAAGCATCCTGGGACCGGTTTCGGGGCATCACCCCTCATCAGCCAGGCTAGCTTGAATCCAGTGGGCAGTGAACACTGGACCCACGTCTGGGCATACCCTTCCCACTTAGGGCGTCAAATGCAAAAGGAACAAATATTGGATGGAATGCTGAACAATGTAAACATTCACCCCCAGTCACAAAGATCTGGGTTTAATCCATCGTTCTTTTGCTCACACAGTCACCCAGTTTGGACCCAGCCAAATGCAAATCAGTCTTGACCCTGTTCCTTATGGGAACAGTCCAGCCCGAACTGCAAAGCCAGGTCCTCCCTGAACTGGAAACAAGCATCCTGGGACCGGTTTTGGGGCATCACCCCTCATCAGCCAGGCTAACTTGAATCCAGTGGCGCTGTGAGGACGGGACCCACGTCTGGGCATACCCTTCCCACTTCGGTCGACAAATGCAAAAGAAACAAATGATGGACAGAATGCTGAACCATGCAAACATTCACCCCCAGTCACAAAGATCTGGGTTTAATCCATTGTTCTTTTTCTCACCACGCCACCCCAGTTTGGACCCAGCCAAATGCAAATCAGTCTTGACCCTGTTCCTTATGGGAACAGTCCAGCCCGAACTGCCAAGCCAGGTCCTCCCCGAACCAGAAACAAGCATCCTGGGCCCGGATTCGGGGCATCACCCCACATCAGCCAGGCTAGCTTGAATCCAGTGGCGCACTGAGCACAGGACCCAAGTCTGGGCATACCCTTCCCACTTAGAGCGACAAATGCAAAAGGAACAAATGATGGACGGAATGCTGAACAATGCAAACATTCACCCCCAGTCACAAAGATCTGGGTTTAATCCATTGTTCTTTTGTTCAACACGCCACCCCAGTTTGGACCCAGCCATACGCAAATCAGTCTTGAACCTGTTCCTTATGGGATCAGTCCAGCCCAAACTGCCAAGCCAGGCCCTCCCTGGACTGGAAACAAGCATCCTGGGACCGGTTTCGGGGCATCACCCATCACCGCCCAACTATGCTATAGTTAGGAAAGATAGGGGCTCCAAAATAGGTGGGGGCATTGCCATCATCTTTAAAAAAGAATACCAGTGCAGATTTGAAGATTTACCGTTCAGGAATTGTGAGGCAGCATTATTCAAGTTGGCCCTGACCCCAAAGTTTACCTTCTCTGGAATACTTGTGTACCGCCCTCCCGGGCCATCCGCTCCTTGGGCCTCATCATTCCCCGGTCTGATAACCCCTCTGCTTATGAATACTGCTAATTTTTCAATTTTGGGTGACTTTAACTTGCACCTGGAGGACCCGACATGTAACTTCATCTCTGACTTGGCAGCTACGAACATTAATTTACACAATTCTGGCCCCACACACGTGGCGGGCCACTTACTAGATCCTATTTTTTCCAGCTTATCTAGCATTCATTGCTCCCCAGCGCTTCCTCCATGCTGGTCTGACCATTTTATCACTGGGTTCCGTCTGGTATCTCCAGATAACTCTGCGTCTGCTATTCCTATTTTTAGGAAATTAACAAGAAACTGGAAAAACTAGATGTGACTGCTTTAAATAATATTCTGTCTTCTAACATGCCCATCTCCAAACAAATGTTGGGTACTCTCTCGGGCACCGTACAAAAATGGCTTCTCAATGCAATTGACACCTGTCTCCCTCTTTCCCAAAAAAGGGTCAATAATCATCGTCTTCCAGCGCCCTGGTTTACTGATACACTGAAAATAGAAAAGGCCAAATGTAAGGCGCTGGAAAGATGTTGGAGGGGAAACTATGCTTCCAACTCCAAAACTGCTTATAAAAAAGCCAAAAAAGAATATCACAGTCTTTGCAGGACAGCTCGTGCGGAGTATGTATCGACAACCATTTTTGGTGCTCTGAACTGCTCCAAAACACTATTTAGCATGGTCAAGGAGCTTGCAGGCTCCGAAACCCAATCTAGGCCCCCCTCACTAAATAATCGGCAATGTGAGGATCTGGCTACTTTCTTTCTTCAGAAAGTACAGAAAATATACTCAGAAATAGTGAGCTTGCAGTGTGACAGCCCCCCTCCACTGCAATTTACCAATTCTCCCCAACCAGCATCCACACTGCCCTCAGCTGACAATACCCACCCTGACCAGGACAGGGTGCCTTGTGCACCTTCTAATAAACTGGACACATGGCCCTTATTAAACACAGCCTCCTTTAAATGTCTTCTAGACAGCGTCAAATCGGGATCGCCTTGGGACCCTCTTCCTATCTCTGTGCTCAAGCAGCTTGAGCCACCATCTCTGCTTGTAATTATGGACCTTTTGAATGCCTCCTTACAGGAAGCCACAGTTCCACCAGAGTGGAAGCATGCCATGGTGCTCCCCCTTTTGAAGAAGGCCAACGCGGATCCCGATTTGCCCTCTAACTACCGGCCTATTTCTTTGCTGCCGGCCTTCTCTACAATTTTAGAGAAACACATCTACGCTCAGCTCTCCAATTTTGTAGAGTCACAAAAGTTCCTTCACCCATCCCAATCGGGCTTCAGAGCCGGCTTCTCAACGGAAACAACTCTTCATGGGGTAACGGAAAGACTGCGTCGTCACCTGGATGCTGGAGACACGGTGACCCTTATTTTGTTGGACTTAAGCGCAGCATTTGACACGGTGTCTCACACCATGTTAGCAAAAACATTAAGATCATTAGGCATCGGTGGCTTAGCCCTCAATTGGCTCATTTCATTTCTTGCCAACCGTACTTTCCAAGTCTTTTCCCCAACAGCCAGCTCTGATACCCATCTTTCACCTTATGGGGTACCTCAGGGCTCCATCCTTAGCCCTTTATTATTCAATCTCTACGTCAGACCTTTAGCTGATGTTGCTGAAGATGCCGGGTTGTCCCTGTTCTCTTACGCGGACGACTCCCAGATTATCTTCTCTCTTTCTATGGAGAGTACGGCTGAGATTTCCCCTCCAGCTGGGCTTGGGTAAAATTGCCTCATGGATGCAAGCTAATTACCTTAAGCTCAACGGAGAGAAGACCGAGATCTTGATCTTGGGGAAAACAAGGATCTCTGGGGCCCACAACACTGGCCTAGTGAGATGGGTGCACTTCCTCAGCCCTCCCGTCAAGTCCGTAATTTGGGTGTCATCATTGATGACTCACTAACTATGCAACATCAAGCTGTTAAGGTGGCCTCCACATGTTTTACCATCCTGAAGTGGCTAAAAAAGATCATTTGGATGCTGCCAGAGCCCACCCAGAGAACGGTAGTCCAGGCGCTAATCACCTCAAGACTGGACTACGGTAACATTCTCTACCTAAGGACCAACAAGGAGGTGACTCGCAGGCTGCAAATGGTTCAGAACTCTGCTGCAAGATTACTTTGCCGGGTTCCTAGAGCCACCTCCGTCTCCTGTCACCTGCGGGACCTGCACTGGCTCAGGGTTGAGAACCGAATTAAGTTCAAAGCCCTGAGCTACATGTTCAAAATCAAAATAGGTGTAGCCCCTCAGTATCTGCAGTCTCTGGTCTGTCCCTAAGTGCCTCCAAGATGCCTTCGCTCATCTACCCAAGGGAAATTCTCTGTGCCCAGAGTCAGACTATCTCGGATGGGTGGTAGATCGTTTGCATACCTCGGTCCCTCCCTCTGGAATTCCCTTCCAACATCTATTCGGAACGAAGCGGCGTCTGTCCAATTTCGCAAATCATTAAAAACTTGGCTTTTTAACCAGTAATCATTTAAGCTGCTATATATTCCTTGGTCTGCCCGGCGCCGGGAAACCCTTTTTGGGTAGCTGTTGCGCCTTATAAATTTAATTAATAATATATATTAATAATCAGCCAGGATAGCTTGAATCCAGTGGCGCAGTCAGCACTGGACCCATGTCTGGGCATACCATTCCCATTGAGGCCGACAAATGCAAAAGGAACAAATGATGGACGGATGCTGAGCAATGCAAACATTCCCCCCAGTCACAAAGATCTAGGCTTAATCCATTGTTCTTTTGCTCACCACGCCACCCCAGTTTGGAGCCAGCCATATGCAAATCAGTCTTGACCCTATTCCTTATGGGAACAGTCCAGCCCGAACTGCCAAGCCAGGTCCTCCCTGGACCGGAAACAAGCATCCTGGGACCGGTTTCGGGGCATCAACCCTCATCAGCCAGGCTAGCTTGAATCCAGTGACGCAGTGAGCACAGGACCCACGTCTGGGCATACCCTTCCCACTTAGGGCAACAAATGCAAAAGGAACAAATGATGGACAGAATGCTGAACAATGCAAACATTCACCCCCAGTCACAAAGATCTGGGCTTAATCCATCGTTCTTTTGCTCACCACGCCACCCCAGTTTGGACCCAGACATATGTAAATCAGTCTTGACCCTGTTCCTTATGGGAACAGTCCAGCCCGAACTGCCAAGCCAGGTCCTCCCTGGACCAGAAACAAGCATCCTGGGACCGGGTTTGTGGCATCACCCCTCATCAGCCAGGCTAGCTTAAATCCAGTGGCGCAGTGAGCACGGGAGCAACGTCTGGGCATACCCTTCCCACTTAGGGCGACAAATGCAAAAGGAACAAATGATGGATGGAATGCTGAACATTGCAAACATTCCTCCCCAGTCACAAAGATCTGGGTTTAATCCATTGTTCTTTTTCTCACCACGCCACCCCAGTTTGGACCCAGCCAAAATGCAAATCATTCTTGACCCTGTCCCTTATGGGAACAGTCCAGCCCGAACTGCCAAGCCAGGTCCTCCCTGGACCAGAAACAAGCATCCTGGGCCCATTTTCGGAGCATCACCCCTCATCAGCCAGGCTAGCTTGAATCCAGTGGCGCAGTGAGCACAGGACCCACGTCTGGGCATACCCTTCCCACTTAGAGCAACAAATGCAAAAGGAACAAATGATGGACGGAATGCTGAACAATGCAAACATTCACCCCCAGTCACAAAGATCTGGGCTTAATCCATCGTTCTTTTGCTCACCACGCCACCCCAGTTTGGACCCAGACATATGTAAATCAGTCTTGACCCTGTTCCTTATGGGAACAGTCCAGCCCAACTTGCCAAGCCAGGTCCTCCCTGGATCAGAAACAAGCATCCTGGGACCGGGTTTGTGGCATCACCCCTCATCAGCCAGGCTAGCTTAAATCCAGTGGCGCAGTGAGCACGGGACCCACATCTGGGCATACCCTTCCCACTTAGGGCGACAAATGCAAAAGGAACAAATGATGGACGGAATGCTGAACAATGCAAACATTCACCCCCAGTCACAAAGATCTGGGTTTAATCCATCGTTCTTTTGCTCACCACGCCACCCCAGTTTTGACCCAGCCATATGCAAATCAGTCTTGACGCTGTTACTAATGGGAACAGTCCAACCTGAACTGCCAAGCCAGGTCCTATCTGGACCGGGAAACAAGCATCCTGGGACCGGTTTTGGGGCATCACCCCTCATCAGCCAGGTTAGCTTGAAAGTGGGCATTTCTCTGCTCTAAAACTCTTTGTGTGCCTTTTTGCTTGGCTCTTTTCCACACTGGAGGCAGGGGGAGCACATCTGGGCATTCCCCAGCGACAGCTATAAAACATTGGGCATGCAACCGGAACGACAGACCTCTGCCATTTGAGGGCCTGGCTAGATACATTGGAGGAAGAGCTTTTGACTCTTTGCCTCTGAAGCCAGATCATGGTCCCACTAAAGATTAAGATCTGCATTCCACGGCCTCATGGCAGACAGCTGAAATTTAGCGGAGACATCTGTGGTTCAAAGGGAGACCCTTTAAACCACCCCCAACTTCAAAGGTACACTACAGAGTAACTGCTGATGCTATACTTCAGCAGGGCAGAGATACACTTGTGGGGGCATGGAACCGGAGAACCTGGAACTCTGTGGTGCACACTGCCAGAGGACTCTGTTGTGCACAGGGAGGATTACTGCCTTTGAAAGGGACGCTCTTCTTGAATAGTAGCTGGCCTGGGCTGACTACCTGCTGTTATGTGGCATCCTGAAGTGTGCTCTCCAAGGGCTTGTTGGCTTGTCCCCTGTTCTTTCGGAAGTCTCAGTAACATCAAAGATCTCCTACGAGGGACCCACACATCTACTTGTGACACCTGGAGAGAGGTGCCCTCTAAAGTGCCCACTTTGTCTGCTTGATCCTTTACTGTGAGTTGGTGAGAGACACTCAAGAATACAGTATTTAAGGAGGTTTGGGAAGCAAGCACTGATGGACTTTGGCATCAATACATGGAGATCTCTAAGGACTGAATACTACTAACATTTTCAAACCCACTACCCCCTGGAGGCCGACAAGCACATCCAGAGGGGTACACAGCTAAAGTTTGAAAAGCTGGTGGATTGATGATCCTTGAATAAAAACTCCTTCCGGGCTCGGAGGAGTTAATAGATTTAATCTTGTGAATTCCCAACCACCAAGGGCTGTCGCACTTCCTTTTTTTGTCCTGAAGAAGACCCTACTTGATGTATCTACAAACACATATATATATACAGGTTCGAAACGTAGACGTACAACCACCTCATGTCCTGGCTCACTATAGCAATTATTTTAAAAAATAGGATTAGCTAAAACGAAAGACCTGAAAAGGACGGAGAATTTATGTTATTGTCTTGTTTATTGTTTGAATCTGAAAGGTCACCCATTTGCACTATATGTCACGACATTCACCCATTGAATTGTCTGTGTGTTTGTTATTGTGTTTTCTTTGTCAGACAGCCCCCATTGGTATTATCTTTTTGTATAAAATTGTTTACACAATTAGCGAGAAAAATAGAGAAACAAAACAAATAATTTAATAAATATATATATTTTTGGTAAAAACTTACTGAGGTGTGGTACATTTATAAAAGTCTAGTACAAAATGACTATTGATTGTGAATGAAGTAATCTGGTTCTGAACCAGTACCCTGTGGTACTTACCCAACTGAACCACCTGTAGCTTTATAACTATTAACCCAGGTTCCGAGAGATACAGGGTGACCCCATTGATCTTAAGGATCCCAACTGGTAGCACGGCGTGAGCGTGGACCTAAGAATTGTGCCTGGAGACCGGATTGCCTTGCCCGGAGCCCCAGAAGTCTTGCCAGCATCTAAGGCATGTGGCCCCTGCATCGTGGGGGCCTCGGCACGCATAAGCGACTTGTTGATGGTGAGCAGATTCACCAGTTGCAGGGTCCAGCTTGGGCTTCTTCGTTGATCGTGCTGCATCTCCTTCGTGCGACACTCTCATTGCATGCGGTGTCCGATTCACAGGTTGCGAACCTCGGAGGTGGGGGTGTAACTGTAGTAGTGCCTCATTCCACCTCTTGAGGCATTGCTAAACTTGCTCCTGTGTGTGTGACAGGAATTGCCTGGTGCGACCATATTAACGCACACTGGACATTGTGCATCATTTCCACGAAGCCACGGAATTTGCAACTCTTCATTGTTTGTTACCGGAATTGTCTGGTGTGACCCATATCAATGCGCACCGGACACTGTGTCGCATTCTCAGGGAGGCACAGAATTTGCAACTCTTCGTTGTGTGTGACCGGAATGGTCTGGCGTGACCCGTATCAACGCACACCAGACATTGCGCCCGAATTGCCTAGGTGTGACTCTGATCCACGTGCACCTGACGAGGTGCCTCCTTCTTCCAAGAGGCTCCCCTGCTTCATTCTCCATTCTTCAATTGTTCCCTTTTTGGCCCTCATCATGGCGGACCAACTGCCCTCTCATCACCCAGCTCCCGATGACAGCGTGTTGCCAAGTAGTATTGTCCGGCTCGGGCTTGGGTAGTGAGAGTGAATGACTGTGCTGGAGGAACGCTTTCAAGAGTGATTTGAAGATGGTCAAGAGACTGTGTGATCCCCTGTACTTAGCAGAACTGGGCTGGTGCCAGAAGGCCCTTGTGGAACCCTTTTGAGTGACCGACTATTGCCCTCAGCCCGCTTCTGCTCTGCATCCTGTGGATAAATTTCTCGAGTGGCTGCCAAACCCTACTTTGACGACTGCCTCCTAATTAGTCCTGCTACCTGCCCCCACCTGCTTTCCTGGGACCCTGACTAAGTGTGAATTTGCCATGTGCGGCCTAGTATCCGGGGTGGGGGCGGACTGGTTATCTTCCATCTGTGGGCGTAGGACAGTCGGGTGAGCTGGAGGGTGGAGAGAGGCTTGGGACCACGGGGTCTACAGTGTGCTATCAATTGACCTGCTGGGTATTAGTGCACTACATTAGGGTGCTGAGTGCATATGTGTTCAAGCACTTTCCGAACAGACCTGCCTGATGTATGTTGCATCACGTATCCATGCTGACTGAGTGTGTGTGTGGCAGTGACAGTCTGCGGGCCGCCTGTGATTCAAGACACTGGCCGGTGGTATTGCTTTGCACATTGACTTCTTGCCAGAAGCACACTACGTTTGACATTGGTTTTACCCATGCAGCCTCGGCCCATGGTCCTGCTAAAAAGGGTTATAATTCTTTGTATGTACATATTTCTGATATTGTTGTGACACTGGGCACACCCTCTAACTGTGTGGTATTGAATTATAAGAATTGCTAGGGTGGGCCTGGGGTGGATAACGTGTTGCAACACATAAGGGTGCTGGGTGGTTAGAATTGGATCTGTCCCAAGTGTGCATATTATTGACGTCATTTTAACACGGTTGGGTCTAGTACTGCTAGCAATATTTCCAAGTGTGATTTATGCCCAGAAATACATGATGTTCATGTTGTGTTGATTATGGTGTGTGTTGAATGCAAACGTTATTTACATACATCACGTGTGAAGTCTCTTTTGTGATTCTCAGTGTATTTATAGTAGGTGAGTGCTGAGCCAATGCTTTACACATTGCCTCTTTAAGAAGCTTGACTGCTCAGTGCCAAGCTACCCAAGGGTGAGCGCAGGTTATACAGTGTGTGTAATAACCCGCCCCTAACGGGAGTGGTAGGTTCTGCCTGGCTGGGGCCTTGCCTCAGCTAATCAGAAAGTGCCAGTTCCAACAAGCACTATCCTAAAGTCACATACTGCTGTAATTATCAATGGTTTGACTGCAGAGGTGTGAGTTGTGGGCCCAGATGTGCCGTATAGGAAGAAGCTGTAGAAGAGGTTGTAACATGGACCTGTGGAGCGAGGCAGGAGGCAGTCTTCTGACTCCCATGGACTCTCTATGACCTTTCCTGGTGTTTGTCGAACAATGTGCTAGGATTTCAAACTCGCAGATCCAGAATCCCCCCACTTTCATGTCTACAGCTCCCCACCCTAAGACGCATACCCTATTGACCACCTTGTTTCCACTTACCACCCACACATCACCTGTCCTATAGCTGCTGGCGAGATAGCTAGGGCCAGCTTCACACAGTGACTACGAATCCACCTGGTGAGATAGAAGCCGGTCAGGAGCCACAGGGCTACTGTCTCCTCTCTTTCGTCCACCTTCTTTACTCTCTCAAGGTCCCTCTTTTTTCTCCCTTCACTCACTCCCCAACTTTAGAATGGCATGAGGTGATATGCAAATAATCAACAAAACATGGCATATCATTCGCCATAATTTTGCTACTATAGCCCTAGAGCCCGCGGGCTCTACTGGCCCATTAAAGGCCGGCTCCAACGTTAAAGGCCCGAGCCGAAGGTGAGGGCGCCTTTAACAAGGGAGAGGGCCTTTAATGGACAGTAGAGCCCGCTACAGAGGGCTCTATGGCTATTAGAACATTCCACCCCTAGAGGCAGAATGTTCTAATTTGTAAAACAAAGATCTCACGGAGCCTGAGGAGGTTGAAATCCCCTCGGACTCGTGAGGCCTTTGTTAAACATTGGAATGTTGATGCTCTGGGCTTCTACCGGCCATTAGAAGCCCGGAGCACTTTATTGCTTTCAACGGAGCGCAGACTACTAAAAAATGACTAGCCGGATGCAGTTTCTCTGTATGTTCAGCTAAACTGTGGAAAGTGTTGCACAACAAACTAGGATTCACGACCTGCATTGGTACATTAAAACTCTGTAAAAACCTGGTTATTCTCGCAGGCTTTCTAATCCCCCTTTCTTCAGGCATTTTCAATCATAAAGTTGTTCTCCGGAGCGCCACGAAATCTTTTAATGACGAGTGGGTGACAAATTCTACTAACATAATATTATTATATTCGCAATGTACAGGCTGGAAAACCACAGCCCCTTGTTTCCTTACCTCACTGTTAGAAATGATTTTCAGCGTTTCGAAGTGTCATTAGCTGCAGAGAAATATCTTACTGTTAATATAAGTCTTTGCAATATTTCCGTCACAAAAGTTAATGCACTTCGATCGCAGAATGAAATAACGAGCGCATTCATGGCCAATGCAAGGTTTCCATGTGAAGTTTTTGTCGATAATTCATTTCCTTAAGATGGCGTCTTTTCGATCCCTTCAAGATGTAGCCAGTGATAGTGCTGGGGCTTTTCAGTACTTGTTAGTATGTTTTTTAATTTTTTTATCTTTCTCTTCTCGATGCTAGAATACTGAAGTGGGCTGTAAGTTTAGAAGTAAAACTAACAAACATTGACTATGTGGAGCCGGCTGCTGCACCTGTCTCTGGCCGCTGGCGCGAGACCAGATTTCAGCGAGTGTTGAAAAACTCGCCGAAGTTCCTTCCGGTCGCTTCCTCGCCTTTCTTTGGGCCTTCTTTGCTCCAGTTGAATATAACTCTGGAGTTACCCGCAGCTGCGCGGGCCGGGCCTTCCCACCGCCGTCTGGAAACCTACGCCTATTTGTATCCGTCAAACATGCCACCCCGGCCCTTCCAAACTTTTCATCCCGGCTCGATGGAAGTTTCTGAAAGAGGAACGAAGTGAACAGGAAAGTTTGTGTTGCGAGGACAGAGGCGTCCTTCAGAGATGGCCGGTGTGTGCACAAAGGCGGCGCCATTAGGATGCGCAGAGCCGGAAAAAAGGTCCCGTCCGGGGCCTTTTCAAGCCAGGGAGACGACGGAACAGAGCAGGAGTGAAAGAAGGGGTACAAACAGGTGCCTGGGGGGTGAACATGGCGGCTTCCTACGCATCTGGACAAGAGGAAGTCAGGGGACTGCTTTGTCCAGAGCTAACAAACTTCAACTTGTTTGCGAGTTGGAGGCTTGAAAGTAGCCGACTATATTGGGCTCACAATAAGTTTACAAGCTGGGACAGGGGACTAGTGTCTTCCCATTTTCCTTTTCACATGGGGCGGTGGGCCATGGCGGTCCCAGCACCTGGTCGGAGACATTATGCCAAGCGGAACTTAGAGAGCCCGGGCTATCCCGGAGGCTCCTACAAGCTGGGACATTGAAAGAGGCGTAGGAGAGCGGTGTCCTCATCTTGCAGCGATCCCTCATTGATGGTTCTGGGGGGCTAATTGTGTTTGGAGACTGTCCCGCCGGATGATCAGTGGGACCAGAGTGTCGAACAGCGAGATTAAACTATCCAGTGACCTTCCTAGCCTCAATGGGAGCTTTTATTCAAAAGGTTGTAATAAAAAATTCTTAACAGCTCAACTCTCTTACAATATAAATATCAATTTCTAGTAGACACCTGAAGCTGTGTGAGCATGGCCTCTGAGATTAATATCAGATTTACTTTTTAAAAAAAGGGCCTAAAATCTAATTTATTCCCAGCTGGTTGACTGATTCAAAACTCAGCGGCGGGACTCATCCTCAGGCTTCAGGTTAAATCTCACATTTCGCACCATTTCAGGGACCTGCCCAGGCTTCCCATGAAAAAAGTGTCCCTCTTTGTTTAATTCTGTGTTTTGTGCACAAAGCCTTTTTATAGACCAACCACGCTTACCCCAATATAAGGCGTAAACCTTGCTACCCTAGACAGGTCCTTCACTCATCCAGTCTCCATTTTGCATCCGTTCCCCAAATTTATCTTCGTATATCTGGTGGTCGCTCCTTCTCTTATCTGGTTGCCAAGAACTGGAACTTGGTCCCTATTCCGATTAACATCCTAACACTGGTCTTTTTCAGAAATATCTTAAAACATGGCTATTTCAGCAGAACTAGTCTGGGTTTCTTCTGCTTGCTGTAGTGCCTATCAATGCCAGGAAACCCTTTTCATGGTAGCTGCTTGCACTTTATAAATATAAATTCTATTTAATTAGATAGATGTGGATCAACAGGTCACATGCGCCTTAATACCTCCAGATTTAAGGGGTATGCAAACGGATTTGGAATGGGATGAAAAGGACAATTAATGTCCATCAAAGAAGCTGTTGTATTTAGAACTCACCCACCTCTGCTTCCTGACCATAGTTCGCCATCTTTATTCAACTTACATGGGTAGTTTCATCACTTATCTACGTAAATTCATCACAAACATTGTCAGGTCCAGAGCCATTTTAGCACAGTCTTAAATCGGGGACAGTGTCACTTTCCATAAAATATGATTTGCCTTCCCTCTCGTACGCTTCCTATTTACATTCGACGCACCCATTCGAAACTGATGCCTCACTTTCTTCTCACTGAAATATCAGTTTAGGTCTGGCATTTGTGGAGCAAAAGAAGATTATTTTGGAAAGGAGATGGAAAACTGCAGTCACCATCAATCCAACATACATGATGAAATGATGGTTTCTCCAGTTTGATGGTCTAAAATGCACCGCAGGAAAGGGAGCCAAGAGAGAGAGTATGTGCTGCGGTGCTGTAAAAATGGTAGTTTGTCCTTTACAAATGCGAAACAAATGACATTGCACAGGTGGAGAAAAGCTCCTTATATGGCATTGTAATTGAAAAAAAAGTATCAATTGAATCTGTGGTCTGTGTAAAAAATGATATGAACCCCTAGCCAGTCTCCAATGTTTGCATGTAGACTAGGGGTGTGCAAATGTTCATCGTTCACAGTTAGAGATAGGAAAATTCACCTTATACTTAGGCAAGCAAAGATTAACCAGCCTTGGCCCACCCCCACTGTGCTGGTTCCCGGCTGCAGGATGTCCTGCCTTTCTAAGAGTGGTACATTCTACCAACAGAATCAGCCATTGATGATCGGGGATGGTGTAGGGCATAGGGGTTGCGATGTTGGGTGCTTCTGCTCTGCAAACTATGCGGTGAGTTCTCAAAGAAAGAACTTTACAAAGGAGGGCGTGAAGGACCTCAGTGTCGGAAATGTGGAAGGATCTATTGGTGGGGCTCAGGCTGTGAGCCTTGGGCATTCTGGGGGTGACGCATCCAATAGTGGGGAACTGTTAGGCAGCTTCTGTACACCTGACACCCCTTGCAATGGTAGAGGTGTTTCCCGCTGGCTTGAATAGCCGCTAAAACTGCATTTTTTAAAACTTTGCCTACCTTAAACATTTACTTTGCATGCTTTATAGCTGTTCTCACCCAGACATAATTATTAACCAGTGAGCCAAACTGGTGGTGATGAGGTGGGAATCAGATTGTTTCCCAAGTGGGTGGGGGGGGTGCTCCTGGCATAACGGAGTGGGGTTAAACTCAAGGTCTGGTATCTGTTTAGCTTGGTTAATTTTGCTTTGTAAAAAAGTTGAGCCAATGGGATAAGAAAATCAGTTCAGGTTAGAACATCATCCCACAAAGGCGCAATCCTATCTGGGTGTCGTGATTACGCCAGGCCCAGAACCCAGACTAAAGCTTGCAGTAAGGCCATCTGGAAAACACCTCAGTTTGATACAGCATAGTAGGAAAGGCTTTATAACACCAAGCCATAATGAACGTATAAGCATGGCCTCTTATGAAGTAGCCATGGTTCTTGTTGGGGAGTGCCTTTCATGTGTAACATGAATTTCATCCATCTTTGAGATGTAGATGGCCGTCCTTTCCTCCAGCTTCAGCCAAACTAGCAGTCAGGATGGACCTGGGATTCCTATTCTTCTCATTCTGAATTTGGCTACAAGACACTCAAGAGGGCATCCCCCCTATGTTAGAGTGATTCAGGTAGTCTTGAATTCCATACATTCAGTGCACTACCCTGGGGTGAATCTGTTGCCCAAGTAGATCACTGGGTGAGTTACAAGAATAACTGAGGCCGTAGATTCATGGAGAACCCAGAAACAACAGACCACACTTGGGACTGAGCATGGTGATAGAGAAAGAGCTTGCTGCTTGAACTGCAGTTTCAGGTGTCTTGGTGAAGATTTTTCCAGAATAGGAGGAGGGTTCTCCGACCTGGGGAGAAAGTCCTGGTGGGATACTCCACCATCATTAAACTACTAAGCATGCCTGACATTGGCTACTGAGACTGTCAGTCAACTTTGGAAAAGGACAGCTTAGGAGCACTCTTCTGACATGGTCTACTGTCTTACTCTTGCCTCTAAGCCACAATGGAAGCCTTAAAGAGTGGCTGCTGTTCCTGTGTCTGACAGGCAGGCTAGGCTCATCATTTACAGGTGCCCAAGAGGATGTGGCCTAACGGCTAGAGCTGTTGAACTCAAAGCTGGGGAACCGGGTTCGGGTTTTGGCAGGGACACTCAAAATCTTGTGATTCTGGGCAAATCACTTAATCTCTCCATGCCTAACAAAATGAATGTGTCCGTCTGTAACACAACTGGTGCTCATGTAAAGCGCTCTGATACCTTTGTGTCAAGTTCGTGCTATATAAAACTAAAAATATAAATTGTGAGGAGTAATCCTGGGAAACAGGACCACTCAGGATTACAGAGCTTTCCCAGAAAACTGTGCTTGTCTGGGCCAGGGAGCTAGTGTCTGCCATGTGTCTCACTTGTTGATGCACTCCTACACCCCCTGCAGACTTAGTCCAGGAGCTATAATCAGTAGCACCCAGTGTTGCACCAAGCCTGGTAAGAATGTTCTATCTCCTTGTGACTCCAAATATGTCTCAAGTAAATGCACCAGAATTTGACTCCACACCATGGGTACTGCCCATTTGCTGACAGAAGCCAGAGAGAGTTTTACTGCCACATATTCTCTGCATTTTCTACCTTTAACTATGCATTTCGTAGGTGATTTTGATTTAAAGTTGTAGAGCACAATGAATGCCTGGAGGCGTATTGGCGCTAAAGTTACAAGAATTAGGCAACCAGCTGCAGCGTCTAATGACTAAACAACCAGGTTTTTAAAAGATTTCCTGAAAACGAATAGAGAAGAGGCAGCTTTCAGATCCTGTGGGAGAAGATTCAAATTTTAAGCAGTGCAGATGACAAAGCTCCTGCCTCCCCAAGAAGAACGTTTGTAAGAGGGGACTACCAGATTAGTGGCAGAGCTTGAACGGAGGGTCCTGCATGGCAAGTACCATCTGAACCTTTCCTTCAGATAGGCTGGACCTAAACCATGAAGTGATTTGAAAGCAATACAAAGAGCCTGGAAGACTATTTGCCTCTTCACAGAAAGCCAATGTAGCCTACTGATGGCTTGAGAGGCCGAATGGAATCTAGGTACCTTCAAAAGCATCCGAGCAGCAGAGTTTTGAAGAACTTGCATTTTATTTAGCTACCTTTTGGGTATATTTTGATAAAGGCCATTGCAATAGTCTACTCTGGATAAGACTAGCGCAATAACAACTGACTTTAACGGATCAAATGGCAAAAAGTGAGAAATTTTCTTGAACATTCATAAGGTATAAAAGGATGTGTAAACAACGTTGTTAACTTGCTCTTTGAAAGTTAGTCTATCATCTACCAAAGCGCTGAGGTATTTGACCTTCTTGACTGGCGTCGGAAGAGAACCCAGCTCATCTGGCCACCAAGAAGGGGACCAGAGGAGGTATTATTACCAAATAGGTTGACTTCTGTCTTAGAGGAGTTCAGTTTAAGACAGTTGTTGTCCATCCATTGGCTGGCCACACTCATGCAGTTCCGAAAGGTGTTAATCATGTTGGGGCCCGAGACCACAATCTGGGTGTCGTCAGCATAGGATACTAACGACAACCCAAAAGACATGAACAAAGATACCAGAGCAGTAATATAAACATTGAACAAGGTCGGGCTCAATGATGAGCCCTGTGGAACTCCGCACGATAAGGAAAAGGGCTCCGATGTAAAATCTTCAAAAGAGACAGATTGAATGCGATCCGTGAGAAAGGAATGCATCAAGGATAGAGCTACACCCTCGATCCCCAAGCTCTGTAACCGCTCAATCAGAAGGTCATGATTGACCATGTCAAATGCTGTAGATAAGTCAAGTAGGATAAGGGCTGCATTGCCGCCCTTATCCACTGAGGCCCTAATTTCCTCAGTGGCCACAATTAGCGCCGATTCGGTGCTGTGACCACTTCGGAAGCCAAACTGTGTGTCATCTAGCAGATGGTTGTTTTCTAAAAATGCGGCCAGCTGCATATTCTATTATAGATTGTTTCAACTTTCTCCTGAAAGAAATTCACTAACGAATTGCAGAAAGCCTGGCTACTTCCTACTGAATTCCTAGTAACTGGCGTAGAGAGTTTGGTAACAGTTTGACACAGTACTGCTGCTCTGTGATGGCACTTAGGAAGACTGTGCCGCCTCCTATGTGTTGAATTTGCCCAGGCACTACAATTCGCTCCTACTGTACTCCAATTCCTGGTGGAGTGCCTTGATTCCCAGACCTAGACTTGGGTCCTAGGCACACTATGTTGTAGGAATCAGCCTGTACTATACTGATGCGGCATTATTAGGCATAACCCAATCTCTGGTTGCTTATGTTCCCATCTGGAGAGCTCCTGCAATTGCAGTTCGGGCAGGACTGATCCTATTGGAGCAGGACCAAGGCGGATTTGCATATGTCTGATCTCTGTTTAAGATGGCATTGAGTGCAAAATAATCATCAAGTGAGTTGCAGCCTGAGTACTTACCAGGGGCTGAGATTAATGCAAGCATTCTACTGATTACCCGTTTGTTTTCCTCCGTGATTCCCATACGAGTCTCGATGAAGTCACGCTCAAGGCACATTACATAACTACCCTAAGTCATTAGGTTACATATATCTCAGGCATGGTAGAAGCAGTTCCTAAATTTCACACAAGTGTATCCCAAACTATTCCATTATGATAACCCCAATTAGCACTTATTCAAATTTCTGTTATGATGACCCCAATTATACCACTTATTCAATTCCACTTAATAATATTTTATCCAACTCACAAGGGCCAGCTTATTTGATAACTAAATAGTCCAGTCATTGGAAAAAGAAGTCCACCCCTTGGGAGGGAAACAATACTTCAGGGTCTCTATGTGGCACTATTCACAGTTGCGTTGGGTTGCTTTGCGTTAATTGCTTAAACATTCAAAATAGAATTGTAGCAGAGCACAGGCAACCACCAATGACTAGCCCACCTACACACCATAAAGTTATAAAACTACTTGCTTAAACAAGGTAAACAAGGTAAGCAAATCTTACCAAAAAATAAAAAATGAGGATAATTCGAAGGGGCCACATTCACTATCAACTCCACTCTCATAAGAGTCCAGAAAACAGTTTCATTTATTGATTCATAATAGTTAGTTCAGACAAAAAAGTCATAAAAACTGCAGATATAAAAATCAAAAACACAGCAAAACTTTAGGAATAAATACCTAGATAATACCATAATCTATTCTTAAGAGACTCTTGTATAAATTTATTAACATAGTGTTTACAAAAGATGAATAAAGGTTTGTCTACGAGGTCTTTGAACTATTTCACGAGGATTAGGTTTAAGAAATGTTCTACTCTACGAAAACAACAAAAAAATAAAACAAATGAATACATAATTGGGTAGCAGGTGGCATTGACCACTGGGGCTATTGCTTTGGAAAGTTTAACTAAGCAAACAAAAACCCAACTCTAAAAAGTCCGAAGAATTCCAGTAGTGGCTGCTACCGAACAGGGGTGGTGGGGCGAGGGAGGGGCGGGGGGGATGGAGGGAGGGGGTAAGAAATAAAATAAATTTTAAAAAAGCACTTATCTATTCCACCGACTGCCGCCCACCGCCTTTTCTTCCTCTGTTCTCTGTCCTCCTTCCGCAGAAAGCACACAGCCTCCCAGAATCTCCTGACCAATCATAACGCAGCCTTAGCAGCATTGTGATTGGTCTGAGCGCTGTGGTTTGGCACTCAGGCAGGGGCTGACAGGCTGTGCATGTTCTCCACGCAGGCTGTGATACAGCCTGCCTGAAGAACATGCATAGTGTGCATGATGCTTTGGCCGGTCCTAGACGGCCGGGCAAACCATCATGCGCACTTTAGGTGCTGCCACCACTCCTCCCCCCGTGATGCGGGGAGCCCAGCCCCGCCCCCCTGACTTCAGCTGCAAGTTGAATACCGAAAACAAAATGATAATAACAAACGTTATCATCATATTTTTTTTTTGTATTCAGCTTGCAGTACAAGCAGTGGGGCGACGATCTCTCCGCCTTAGTGGAGGAGCCGCCACTGATGAATTCTAACAAAGGAAGAAAATATCCAGAGCAACAAATATGGTTCAATCCCATGACCGCTTTCAAAAGGGGTATAAGCGGTAACTGATCTTTTTCACGTTCTGCTGCTTCCGCCTCAAGTCTTGTAAAATGAAACAAAATAACGCTTAACAATGAATTGCAGATGGTTTCAGAGAATGCTGAATTTCTCATTCCACAAACAGAAGTTTTTTTTTTTAGTACCAAGAATTCTGTTATGGAAGCCATTCCCTTCAGAAATGGTACTTGCAGTCTCCACCAAGGTCTTTAATTCCAGGTTGGACGAGTTCTTTAGAGAGGTGTGACATTGGTGAAAGCTCGTCTTTGGTATAACTCTTAGGATTGTCTGAAGCCTGCAGTTCTTAACCTTTTGACTTCTATGGACCCCCTCTGAATCACTACTGGCAGCAGGGGACTCCAACCTATGCAATTTCTACAATTAGGCCTGGGCAGAACTCGCAGAATAGGTACGTCGCGCTGCTCGCACTGCAATTTAGCACCAGGAGCTTGTTCTGCGCTGAAAAATCAGCATGTTTCACACTGAAAAATCAGCACGAACGGTCGCAACCGCCCACATTGGACAAATGTCGCCAGGTGCCCTCCTAGGGACTGAAAATCACGCTAGGGCACACCAAATCTTGCTCACGCTCAACAAGTTATTTTTGAGCCGTACATGAGAAAAAACTCCGCCACGCGGCGGTTGGCTGAAACTCCACGTTACAAGCGTAAGGCGGAGTGGCCAACATTCCGCCAATTCCGCTGGCGGAGCGAAATATATCGCCCACCCCTAATCTCAATACACTACAAAAAAATACAGAAACAAGTATACATCGAAAAAATGCACAAATTATGGAAATATTTTATTTAATTCACAAACAAAAAATACCCAAAAATCTCAATTTTAACTTTAATGTGAAATTTGGAGCTTTTCAATGTGGTTTTATTTCTAAAAGATGAAGCAACATGCTAGACTCTTTTTTTGTCTTTTTTGCACTAAATACATGTTCTTTTTTTGTTCACGCACACCAGTACTTCAGTTGAGACTACCAATTGTCCGTAAATGTTTCTGTTTACTGTACTCCTTCCACAAATCATGCTGAGGATACAAACTTAAGTTTTATCCTCCAATTTCGAAATCCTTCACATTAAAAGAGCATTTTAATATTTTTAATTTTACATTTTGCTTTTATATGGATATATACCTTATTAATCTTGTATTATTTAATTTTGTAAGCGGTTGCAGAACACCTGAGCAGGAATCACATACCTCCAACGGGTCCACACACCACAGGTCAAGAAACACTTCATATTCTGGGCCGGAAACAATGTTTGTTTTTCAATCTAGAAACAAGATCAACTAAGGTCACGTTTAGATTTTTTTTATCTCTTCTCCGGGGTCAGCCACCAGAATATCTTGCAAATGCTGCAATTGAAAGAAAGTTGAACTGCATGAATCGTGTTGTTTTCTTTGAACCCGATAGCGTAACTATGGAAACCTGGTCCTCAGCACAGAGCCTGACGACCACTGGTACTGTTAGGTGTAATTTGTTTGTATGACATGTAAATCATGTTTTGTTAGTCACTCAAAATAACCTTCAGCAACCAGTGACTCACTGACAGGGCATATTATGTGGGCACCGCCCTGCGACAGAAAGCAGAATGGCCTACATAACATTACACCATTAAAACAAGCATTGGCAAAGTCTATACATCGGGCTACAACATGTCATGCATGTAAACACAAGCATTCACAAAGGCTGTTTACATGCAGTGTCATAGCTGGGGGGAGGGGGCGGGGGCGATCCGCTCCAGGCGGCTTTGTTTTTGGGGGCGGCGGAGATGAGCAAGTTGGAATAAGTTGTCCATCAGCTGCCACCCCCCCCCGCTCTTACCTGCAGCACCGGGCAACAAACTTAGTGTCGGGCCGGGGTGGCAGTAGGTCTAGCTACGCCACTGTTTACATGCCCTATTAGCTTTGCCTATTCTGGGAAAAAGTGGCAAAAATGTATGGGTTCTCTACAGAATGAAGCAAACACAAGGAGATGATGGATGGAGCACTGAAACTTTTCAGACACTCACCCCCAGTCACAGATCTGGGTTGAATCATCATCGTTCTTTAGCTCACTTTACCACCCCAGTTCAGACCCAGCTATATGCAAATCAGTCTTGACCCTGTGCCTCATGGGAACAGTCCAGCCCGAGCTGCTAAGCCAGGTATTCCCTGGACTGGAAACAAGCAATCCTGGGACCGGTTTTGGGGTAACACCCCTCAACAGCCAGGCTAGCTTGAATCCAGTGGCAAAGTGAGCAAGGGACCCACGTCGGGGCATACCCTGCCATCTTAGGGCAAACAAAGCAAACACAAGGAGATGATGGACGGAGCACTGAAACTTTTCAGACACTCACCCCCAGTCACAGATCTGGGTTGAATCCTTCAATGTATAGAATGTACATAGTAAATAAAGAATTGAACAGGAAAAATAGCTTAAAGATGGAACACACTTTTCAGCTGTAAAAGAGTGCATTTCAATGTAAGTACTTCCTAAAAGGTGACTGATATACAAAATAGCCAATAGCATTATGAGAGTGAGGACTACTCTAATGCGTGGAGCCAAACAACCGCTCTATGTGTATTTTGAAGTATTGGTAGCAATAAGTTTTGCAGACAGCTGAACGGTCAAGCCAGGCCTCAACAACCTGGGTCACAACATTTGTGTGTTAGTCTGCAGCGCAATCTCTATATGAGTGCACACAAAGAAATGGAGAAGCAGGAGGAAGATACATTTAAAATAGTACACTTTTAAAGGACTTACGTGTGACTTTCGGCAACATGAGCGCACACAGTAGAGGTATGCCAAGTTGCAGGTTTTTTTACTTCTCTCTCTCTAAACAAAAACATGGTGATGGATGGAAAGCTTGAATTAATCTCTATCACTGGCAATTGCCTGGACACGCAGTCCTATACATCGTGTTTCGCCCACCATGCCACCTCAAATTGGACCCAACAATACCAAATCAGTCTTGACCCTGCTCCAGTGGTAACAGTCCAGACCTCTCTGAACTAGAACATAAGCAACCCAGGAACAGTGTAACCCTTATTAGGGCTCATAAACCAGGTATAGCTCGGCTCCAGTGGTACAGTGAGCACGGGACCCACTTCTGGGCATACCTGTCATACTTACGGCAGCAAAAACAAGGTGATGGATGGAATGCTTGAATTAATCTCAGCAACTGGCAATTGCTCAGGCCACATCCCAATCAATTGCTTTTCACCCACCATGCCACCTCATTTCGGTTGTTTACTGTGGCACAGTGAGCACAGGACTGGTCTGGGCATACATGTCTCAAATAGGAAAGCATACAGAAAAATGATGGATGGAATGCTTGAATTAATCTCAACCACTGGTAATTACTCCGGGTCCGATCCCACTCCATCATTATTTTGCACACTATGCCACCTCAGTTTGGACCTAGCCATATGCAAATCAGTCTTTATCCTCCTCCATTGGGAGCACTGTCTTAAATAAGAAGAGTGAAATCAATTACTTACTTTACATTGGAGCTAACAGAAAGGGCCACTGGGTCTCCTGTGTGAATTATCTCAAGCCAAATCTATGTAAGGAGGAAGCAGCAGTTCTACTGGCCACCAAGATGGATGGTGCACTCCTCCCACACATGCATCATAGAGCAAATAAGTATGGTACAGTGATGGATGTATATTTCATCACCGAGCTGACACCTAAACATTTCATGGGCAATGGCTGTTTTACTTGCATCCCTTAAAAGAGACGCAGCCTGCTGGCTCTCCCTTTATCATTCTGACCAGCCCCCATAAAGATGGACACTGCCTTTTCACGTATATATGTTATTTGTGTGATGTGGTATGTCAGAACCTCCTTTGTGGTCCGGGGGCAGACAGAGGTTACTAAGCCCATATGAGGTGGACCTGTCTACCACTGGTGTCCCAGCACCCGGCCTGCAATGGACTTTGATAAATGAGCCCCAAGTGCACTACTTTATAACTCGATTCTGAGAGTAGGAAGGCGAGCAGTCCAAGGTTTACTCAGGGAGGTGATTTGGGGTTAGAGACTCAGAACTCAACAATACATCCAATACTGCCCAATAATTCAATGTCAAGCCAGGGCTTTTACTCAATAAGAAAAATGATTTTAATATACTGTTGGGTCAGAAATGCCCACTGCATGGTAAAAGGACGTGTACCCCTACCATGAGTGTCTGACTGCATGTGAAACGGAAATTATGATATTTTATTTTCCCCTGCAATCTAGCTAAAGTAGGGTGCAGGCAGAGACTTAGGCCTATCCAGGCTAACCTATTCTGTGACTTAGAGGGGTCCACCAAGAATGCCCCCAATGAATGGGAACGGGCTACTCTGTATGTTGTGAGGTAGTCACATAAAGTGGTGGTGCCAGCATACCATGTTTTTGTGAATCATTGGTGTAGGATTGTGCCCATTTCGACATGGTCACCACCACCTTTTGCCTAGCATTTAATGTGATTTCTACTGGAAGTGCACTGGGAACCTGCTAACCAGGCCCCCAGTGCCAGATCTCTTTCCCAAAACCGTACAATTGTTTCCCCCAATTGGCAATACCTTTAGTACCCTCTGAAAGTCACTAGTAAATGGTACCCCAGGTACCTAGGGCCTGAGGTACTAAAGAGGGCCCCTAAGGGCAGCAGAGTGAATTATGCCACCCTCAGGGCCCCGCACTGAGCTCATGCAAACTGCCACTGCAGGCTGCGTGTCTTGGTGCAGACGAAAGTGAAAACACAACATAGCACACAGCCTGTGTGCCTTGCATACCGACACTGCATGCAGTATAGGTAAGTCACCCCTACAGCAGGCCGTACAGCCCTAAGGCAGGGTGAACTATACTACCTGTGAGGGCATCACCACGCAAGCAGGTATGCCCCTGTGCTTGCCAGTTCCATTTCTGCCAGTACAAGTGAACAGGGAAGCCATTTTACAAGTATTGTGCTGTACACTGGTAGAAACGAGTTCCCTAGCTACATGATGACTTCACTGAAAAAAAGAGATGTTTGGTATCAAACATCTTGTATTAATAAACCTGTGCTGATGCCAGTGTCGGATTGAGTAATACATGCACACAGCGGGCACCTTAGAGGTGTCCCCTAAAAACTTACCAGCCACTGGTACGCTGACTGACTGGTTCTAACCAGCCTGCCACCAGAGATGAGTTTCTGACTCCCATGGGTGAGGGCCTTTGCTCTCCGGGGGCCATAAACCAAGCCTGCACAAGCAGGGGGTGCCTTAATAATATATCCCAATGCATTCCTATATAACAGCTAACCCTGCTACAGGGAAAATAGCTTATAGTGCCTTGTCACTGTAGGGACAAGTTTAACATTAAACTTTTACATGTCTTACTTTTAAATTCCATGCACCCCGCCTTATATGCAGTTAAGGCTACTTAGGAGTGACTTATATATAGCAGGGTTGATGCCTGTCAAAAGCGGTCGACATTGCAGTTTTAAAACTACAGACAAGCTCCAGTGGTAGACCTGCAGTCATGTTTTGCACTGTCACTTTAGTGGTGGCGCAATGTGTGCTGCAGTCAACTAGTGACATTTAACTTATGGGCCCTGGGTACACTTTGTACCTGATGCTAGGGACTTATAGGTAAGTTAAATATGGCAGTTAGAGTATAGCCAATCTCAGCATACTTTAGGGGTTAGAGCACATGCACTGGGGCCTGGTTAGCAGATTCCCAGTGAACAGAGTCAAACAAACCAGCAGCATCAGTCCAGGAAATGGGGGCGATCATGCAACAGAGAGGATTTGCTCTATTGGCGGTGATTTGGCCCACATGAACACTTTTTAGACATTAGCTTAAGGTTGTTACAATCTATGGCTCACTTTTCCATAATATTGCTTCATGATGGTTCAGCCCAGGTTAGCATTCCCCTACAGTAGTCCAGTAACAGTTCCCCCATGCCTTGTCATTCTCATCTCTGCTATTCGTATGGAGTTTCAGCTGTGATGTAATCTCTTGTTTGATAGGATTTTAATGTCAAAGATTTCAGAAAATTATTGAGGATTTTAGATGTTTTTTCTGCACTGTGGCTCTTCTGCTGCCTACTTTCACTGGCTGCATAGGGGATGAGCCACAAAAGCATTTATGAGTAAGAAAGGCAGCGCTAAAGGAGTATTCTTTTAGATACGGGTGCAAGCCAACCCAACATCTAAAATGATAAAAAATGAGAATATCCAAGGAACATTCATATACAATTAGTTGGAATAGAAAGGACCGTGCCCTCTTTGTGCTCATGCTAGCAGGGATTTGGACGTTTTGAGGCCAATTCACAAAGGCATATAAGAGTATATAAAAGAATACTCATGAATGCTTTTGTGAATTGGCTCCTTTGTCTTTTCATGAGCTTATAAAACAGTGTTCCAAAGATTTGACCATAAAGAGGTAAATTAATGACTCATGTTAGACCTCATGTCTACTTCTTCAGATAGCAGATGGTGTGCATTCCCAGCTGTTCTGTAACAAAAGAATCCTGAAATAATTGCTCATTAACTATAATTCTAAACACAGGTGTGTGTGAGGTCTAGGGTAAGTGTTGTTTAGCCAAAAACAACTGTATATCGTAAAGCAGCATGACACTGTTAATTGAGATTGTTCATGCCTCTGCACTGTACTTCTCACTAAACTCATTAGATGTGCACAAGGAAGCATAATGGATTTACATTTTTTGTCCTTGTAACACATAATTAGATTAATTTAGGGACTTCTTATTTGGATGTCAACTCAATTCAACCTAGAAAATGTCTTTTCTTCCACTAGTCCTTCCATAGTTTTTGAACCCACTGTTTTCTTTTCCATGAAATATCCCTGTGTTTACATAGTGTGTTGTTTTCCCTCCATGACATCATCCAGGGGGAGAAGCAGGCCTCTTCTAGCTCAGTGATGGTCCAGGACATGGTTTATTCTACCCTACAAAGACCCAACCATGGAGAGGATCCTTACTCTCCCAGATGAGGCTTTGGCATCATCTCTCTACGCTCTAGCAAAGTGGTGAGACAGCAAAATGTAATCCCATGGTATTCAGACTGGAATCACATGTGGGGCACACAGGTATCGGCTTCAACACATTTGGACCTTGCTTTCAAAAAGGGTGTCATGCCTCTTTGCCTGTGGGTGTAAGTTAAGTGCACTGATATTATTGAATGCAAAACTGTATTGCCTCACTATGATTGCCTCACGTTCATCTCTGATTGAAACCAGCCGTCGAAGTGCATAAAGAAAAGTATGGGAATTGTGAGACTGTGTACAATGGGGGCATGGTCAGCATGAGTGGGTGTGGATCAGAGATGTTGCTAAAAGAACAAAATAGTCTGTAAATATTTTTTCCAGCCTCTGACCTACAGGTAACTGCAAATAATCGCTGATTTTCTTGTGTCACAAGACCCAAATTGGGTCTTTGTCACAGAATCATGGACCAACGAAGCCTCTGGTCCAGACCTGGTTGATGCTATCCCACTGGACTTCTCCATCTTTAAATTAGATGGAGTAGGTAGGCCAGAGGGTGTCTAGACTCTAGCAGTGGTTTTCTGATCTTAGCACTAACTCTAGTGAAGCCTTTTATTTCAAGCTTAAATAATCTGATATTAGCTCATTTGCTGGGATGTTGGTTTATAGGCCTCCTGGCTCTAGAACTACCTTTCCAAATGAGATTGTGAAACTCACAGAACCCTATTTGGTATAGAGTGGAATGACTAATATGGGTGATTTTAATTTCCACCTTGAAGAGAGTACCAATAAAGACTCTGTGGCTTTGAAGGAGACCCTTAGTGGTATGGAGCTGTCACATTGGGTCACGGCACCCACCCATGAGGCAGGACATACCCTCAACGGTATATTTACGAATGATCTTGGAGTAACATTCCAGTCCGTGTCCCCTCTTAGTTGGTCAGATCATGGAGCGGTGCTATTTTCATTTACCCTCCCGCATTCACATTTGAAACATCTCTCAGCCAATGCCAAGGTTGGAAGGAGAAACTGGAAGGGGGTATCTGCAGAAGCTTTGTCTAATGCCTTAGATAATTTGCCCTTGGAGACACACGACAATGTAAATAAGGGTGCAGAGGCCTTTGTGAACTGACTGGAATTGGGGAGATTACGTTAAGGAAGAATTCACCCACGGCCCCATGGTTTAACAAGAGGCTGAGAGCTATTAGACAGGCCTGTCCCAATCAGGAGCAAGTATGGAGGAAGACTTATGACAAGCAGGAAAAAGTAGCTCATAGGATTAGGATTAGGGAATATAAAACAGCTCTTAAAGGGGAAAAATCTATATTTTGTACTAACACAATTAATTCAGCCACATCCTCTAAGGAGCTCTTCTGGGTGGTGCAACAGCTCTCCTTCGCCCTTCGGAGGGGTTGAAGGATTGCAAGACTTCAACAATCAGCTAGCTGGGTACTTTCAGTCTAAAATTGCCAACATTTATGATGAACTTGATCCACCAAAAAGAGCAAATGACAGGTTGTGATCTCTTGGTGGTGGGCATCAGATGGAACCATGTAACACGCTGCTGTCTATTGACCAAGAGACTAATTTGCTCACTGTCTTTCCGCCGCTTACCCTTAAAATGGTGGAACAGCATCTTGTTACCACTAAATCAGGTTCGCCTTTGGAGGCATGCGGACCTGCATTGCTGCACATGGTGGATGACACTGTGGCACACCCTCTTGCTTCACTAATGAATGAGGTGATTTCCTCTGGCTGCTAGCCACAGCTATGGAAGGAGGCGATGGTCAGGCCGCTTCTAAAAATGTCCAACCATGATAGCAAAGATTGCAATAACTATCTCCCAATCACTCTCCTTCCTTTGCCTGCCAAGATTCAGGAGAGACACTTAAACATCCATTTGATGAAATTCGTGGAAGACCAGGGATGGTTGGACAGATCACAGTTCAGTTTCCAGCAATATCACGGAACTGAACAGAAGGATTTGAATGTCTACCTGTATATGTACCCAGCCCTTTGGGCCGTATTGTGGCAGAAAATATAATAAAATGTGTTATGAAAAAACAAAGATCGCTCTCAAAGGGTCATGTTGAATCAATATCAACCTGAAGTTTTCCCCCTGCCTTGTGGTGTACCGCAGGGCTCATCCTTGAGCTCTACGTTATTTAATGTGTATGTTTCTCCACTCGCCACCATTATCCGTTCCTAAGGGCTGCATGCAATATCATACGTTGATAACACCCAAATCATTGTGTAAATCCGTAAGAAATCTGCAGCCACAGCAGTTAATTTCTCATATTGTATGTCTGTGGTAGCAGAATGGATGGGAAGAAATTTCTTTAAACTCAATGGAGAGAAAACTGAGGTTTTTTAGAACGCATAACTCAATCTGAAATAATGCTTGGTGGCCGGACTCCCTTGGCACTCTGCCTGTCCCAGCTGATAAAGCTAAAAATCTCTGAGTTATTCTTGATACTGAGCTCTCTCTTAATGGACAGGCCAATGACACAGTTGCAACGTGCTTCTGGCTTATGAGATGGTTGAAAGAAATCTTACCCTTCATTCCCATCTGAGCGCGGAAAAAGGTTGCTCTGCCGTTGGTTATGTCTAGAGTCAACTACTGCAATGCCCTCTATTTGGACTCTAACATCAGTACCCAAGCAAAATTGCAGGTAGTACAGAACACTCTTGCTAGGGCTATTCTTGATATTTCCAAGCGCCAATCTGCTCCTGTGGGGCTGGGTGAGCTTCAATGGCTCCCCATCAGAAAGTGTATCAAATTCAAGGTTATCTGTATGGTAAATAAGGCTCTTTACCAACTAAGTCCTGCAATGTTCCAGTGGTACACTCCAGGTAGAGCTCTGCAATCAGCCCAATGCAATTTGGTCACTTTTCCCAGAGTCCCCAAGATGAGGTGGGGGGCAGCACTTTCTCAGTTGCTGCTGCTATACTCTGGAATTCATTCCCCCAGTCATTGACTTTAATCGAGGGGCATTTGCCTTTTAGAAAGGCATTATTGACTTCGCTTTATACTGCTTTGACTGTCTTTTTGGCCTCCTATCTGTTTGATTTTCTGCTGGATTGTGCGGCCTCTTGTGAGTATATCGACTTGGTGTCTATGGGCATTTGTTGCGCTTTACAGAACTCAAATCAAATCATAAAATATAATGCACACACTTCAAGTGAAAAATAAATGTAACTTAAATTCATCTGTGGGAAATGCATTTTTCAAGTAGGACAGTTTGGTTGCTTAATGTGATAACTTTATTTATCTGTGAGTGTATCCGGGTGGTCACTGATTATAATCCTGGTCGGTATCCTGGGTAAATAGTGATGTGCATTTATAGTGCTAAGAGGTCCATGCCTGAGACAGCACAGTGAAATAAGTAAATCATTAGTTTAAAACATGTATTACACACAGTTTAAGGTTGTGCGCTGGCTATTTCAAAATGAGCAAAAAAAATGTGTTGAAATGTTTAAATTGCTTTTAAAAGTTATGGGGCATATTTATGACCCCCCTTGCGCCATCGTAGCGCCACTTTTTCTGACACTCCGGCAGGGCAAACCTTGAAATCATATCTATGAGGTCATGCAAAGCCACTTTGTGTGGCTTTGAATGGCATCAAAGATATGGAGTAAGGCAAGGCAGCGCAAATCGATGCATTACCTTACTCTGTGCAAGCGAGGCGTTCAAGTGCGTGTTGTGGTAGGTGTTCCCACGCAACACCTTTAGATTTTGACACTTCCCCAGATTTACAAAACCATGTAAACCTACGGATGTGCCAAACGCTTATGCATCCCCAGGGGAGGCGTAGCAAGGCAAAATAACTTTATTTCTCCTCGCTTTTTCCTCTTTCCATGTGTTCTGAATTCCGCAGCTCACATAGAAAGAGGAAAAAGTCTTCCAGGATTGTCTTTGTGCAGGAAGCTTCCTGCACAAAAGCAATCCTGCTGGCAACACAGGCACCCTTGCACCATGGTGCAAGGGTGCCTGCAATGGCGGTATGCTGCAGAAACGGCACCAGTGCTGGGGAAAATGACAGGAATGTACTGTATTAGATAAATACGGTGCATTCCTGCCCTTTCACTTTGACGTAGGGCAGCGCAGCAAGGTGACTTGCTGTGCAGCCCTACGGCAAACACCCATAAATGAGGCCCTGAGTGTTTAGTAATGCGCTGATTGTAGCTAGCACAAACATTTTTAATAGGGTTCCTTTAAATTCCAGATTCTATTAATCATTTAAAACCTATACTAGCTCCCAAGCATCCTTCATATTTGCCAATTAACCAATTGCACACATTTACATTTCTTTCAGATAGCAGGCACCCTAGAGAGAAGACTTGTTTCTTCTTTAGCTGCCTCTCTTTTCTCTCACTTTACACAACGGTTGTTTCTTAAATAAAAAGTATGGGAACTGTTTAGATAAAATTGCATAAAGCTTGAGAATGTTGTTCCCCCACACCCCTGCCCACTCCGACCACTGATTGAAACAGCCAACTTGAAATGGTGCCTTTTACTGCATTAACAGCCGTACATATATAATAAAATTGGGACATTCTAGCTAGTGAAGTGTCAGACTGCATAGGTGTTCTTGGTTGTAGAAAGAGTAGCACTTGTTATGGCACTTATCATACCGCTCGCTATAAACGTTTAATTATTTAGCATTTTGTTACACAGGTGGATTAATATAAATAAAAGTGCAAAACTGCTGGATAGTATTTAGTTATGCATTTAGATGGCATTAATCTCTTGAACATAAGCCTTTGGCAGCCTAATTACCAGTACTGGCAAGGGCTGGCGGGAGGGGGGGAGGTTCAGTGCCTCAATGACTTGCAAAAGGCCAATATCGGACTCTAGGGTCGGACTAGCCTACAGGCAGTGCCCAACAGACTGGCCTGACAGGCCAGTGGGTGGGCCAGTTTTTTGGCTGTTTGTGGGACTGTTTTATTGTCTGCTTGGCCTGTTTGTACTGGTGATTTTTCTGATAATAAAAACATTACCTGCTGTAATCTCAAATCCATGCAGTCTTCCATACCTTCCAAAACAGTCATAGAGCTTGTCTTTACAAATTTAAAATAGCCCAAATTTGCAAACTTGGGACACTTTTTTAGCGATCTAATTCACTGATGGGGCCAATTTTCTATCCCAGTCTGACCCTGTCGGACTCGGCAAGGCTCTTGTCTTTCTGACGATGAATGAATAAATCTCAACAAAACTGACAATGTTTACATACAAGGTTGTGAGGCCCTCATCATCAGATGCAACCCTACACTAACTTCCTCATGTAACTTCCCTCTTTTTTACAGGCTACCACCTAGCAACGCAACATTCCCATACACGATTCTAGACACAGTTTCAAACCTATGACACTACACTCCAACCTATGAATTTTTGGTGACATAAACATATGGTTTGACAAACCAAATATGCCCCATCTAAGAACTATCATCACTGGCCTAGACACACTGAACCTACATCAGATCATCCCCAAACCCACACACATCACTGGACACATCCTAGATGTAATTTTTGCAAATACAGAAGCAGTTACCTTTCAAAGCATTACTCCAGTCACATGATCTGACCTCCATCTGGTAACTTTCCAACACAAAACACCACAACTCACCACACCTAAGGCCACTTTACATGCAACCACATATCGATTATGGAAAAGACTACATTTTGAGTGCTTAGAAATGCAACTAACATTCAATACAGATCAAGACACAATAAATTCAGTTAAAAAACTCTATGAGTTGATCCAGGAAGATTTTGGTATCCTAATACCTCTACAACCAACAAAACAGGACAAAAGCAAACAAGCAGCTTAGATGAATATGAACTAAAAAAGGTTTGCAAAGCTGGAACGCATCTGGCTCAAAACAAATAACACCCAAGACAAACTTTACCTGCCCTAACAACAGAATATTCCAGTCAGCTATCAAAAAAGCTAAAAACTGTACTATTCAAACAGAATTAAAAATGCTAAATGTGCAAATAAGGACTTTTATAAAATTCTCACTGAATTTCGTAAACCGAAATGCACAGAAGGAACTCATCCCATTTCTCAAGAATGTACTGCCAAACTGGCAAATCATTACACAACCAAAGCAGCCATGTTGGATTCCTATTTAAAACAAAGGAATACCTCCAGCACCAACCCATTTCCAACAATCTTCTCCAAGGGTAGACTAACCCAGTCTCTACGGGGCATATTTACAAGGGCTTTATCTCCGCTTTTTTGGCTTACAAAGCCAAAAAAGCGGAGATAAAACCAGCGCCCTATTTACTAGAGGGTGCTAACATGCATAATTGCATGTTAGCACCCTTTTCACAACGCCTCACTTTGCATCTCCAATGAGATGCAAAGTGGGCGTTACTGGGCGTACCCAAGATGGGCTACCTTGCAAATATCGCTGATGTTTACATCGCGATATTTACAAGGCAGCCCACATGATTTTAGCACACATTAGATTTTGGCGAAAACGGCCGTTTTCGCCAAAACCTAACGTCTGCTAAAATCCTGACTTAGCCATCCCTAACATAGGGGTGGATTATGCTGATACGACCCTGTGGGTCGTATCAGCAGGTTATCGCCCTTTGCAGGGAACATCGCTGGAAAACCAGCGATGTTCCCTGCAAAAGGGCGATAACCTCGCTATCTCTGGAATTTTTATCGCCCTGGAGTAACGCGTTGTTAATAACGCGCTACCAGGGCGATAAATACCAGAGATAGCCTGCGATAATATAATTATCGCTAAGCACGGCCAGCGATAATTATCGCTGGCCGTTGTTAATATGCCCCTACATTTCTTCAAACAACTATCATAAGCTGAATTTATAGATCTTGTCAAAACAAGCAGACCAGCCTGCTCCACTTCTGACTCTTGTTCACTACAAATCTTCAAGAACATCCTCTTAACTACCTCTGCTGCCACACCAGTCAGAGCTATCATCAATAATTCTTTAACAACAAGATTCTTTCCAGAAGACTTAAAAAATACATACAGTAATTATTAAAGAAAACAAGCCTGGACCCACATGACCCAAACAACTACAGACCAATTACAAATGGACCATTCATGGCAAACTAATAGAAAGAGCAGCATTCACCCAGATGTCACAATTCATTGAAGATAACTCCATACTTTCTGACTACCAAACAGTATTTGCCCTCAATGCCCTCTGGGATGACCTTAAAAACATAATAGACCAGAACGGGGTTGCTGCACTACTTCTCTTGGACCTTTCAGCTGCCTTCAACATAGTTCACCATGACACTCTAATCCAAAGACTCCACGAAGCCGGCATAGAGGGGACTACACTCAACTGGACCACATCATACCTTCAAAATAGAAGCAATGTCATCCATACGCCCCCTTTTTCATCCAAACCGTACTTCTCAAAAGCAGGGGTCACTCAAGGCTCCATTATCTCACCCATTCTTTTCAACATCTACATGTGGTCACCACCGCCGATGATCAATGAATTTCGGTTCACATGCTATTACTACGCAGATGACACACAAATACTTCTTAAATTAGAAAGCCTCGAAGACACTGGAAACTCAAAAATCTTCAGTTGCCTTCAAGCCATTGATCAGTGGATGGCAGAGAGCCATCTCAATTTGAATGTCTCCAAAACTGGAATACTCACCTGTGGAAATTGGAAAAATTATGCCTCACTCTGCACCTGGCCTGACGATCTGGGACCACCTCCTAAAGTATCTAAGGGAGTAAGAAACCTTGGAATTGCTATGCACTCCAAGCTATCAATGAATGCTCAAGTGGCTAAGATAGCAATGAGGCCTACTACCTGGCAGCACAACTCCAGTGGCTGGCCTGGTGGCTTGCAGGGAAAGGGTTGGACACACTCTCACTGTCGGCCAGTACTATACAGAGGGCCTTGTTCCCTAGACTGCTAAACCGTCGCCAGAAGCTTAAACACATGGGGACGCTATTCTCTGTGGCGGTGGCGTGCTGGGATCGATGTGTGGCGCGATCCAAAGATAGACCGTTGTATGCACTCAGTATTCCCCTTACGGGACTCCCACTTGGCAGGGATGGGTCCCCCTTCTTGCGCAACGGCAATTGTCAGGATGGGAAGAGGCGGGAGTGTTGACAGTTGGCGACTGCCATAGAGATGGTGAGCTGCTCCCATTGGCGGATTTCTTGGAATATCATGAATTGCCACAAGGACAGTTCTTGAATTACCACAAGATACGGGGGGCGACGGCTGAATTGTGGGGGGGAGATGCGACAGAACCTACCACCCATGCGGTCCTCCAGGCACTGGTGACGTTGGGTTCTGCGAGACACCTAGTAAAATGGCTCTACCTGGCAATAATGGAGATGACCCACCGGCCTTTGCCTCGAGTGCAAGAGAGGTGGGAGGGTACCCTGAACAGGCAGCTAAACGAGAAGGAGTGGAAGAAGGTCCTGGGAAGCCCAAAGAAGGTGTCTAGAAATGCAGCATTTAAGTTATTACAATTTGATGTTCTTCATAGAACATACCTTACGCCACATAAGTTGTATGTAGTGTATAATAGAGATGACCAGGCTTGTGCTAGATGCTCACTAATCGATGCCAATTTTGATCATATGATATGGGCATGCCCAGGGCTTCAGGATTACTGGACCAAGATAGTAGTCACCATCAACAAGGTCTTGGTGCGGAATTTAGTGCGCTCACCGGAAGTATCCTTCTGGGCCTATTCCCGAGACCCAAATCCAAAAAAATGGGACACAGGTTTATAGATCTGGCCTTCATCCTAGCCAAACGAAGAATAGCCCTTAGATGGAAGACAAAGCAGGGTCCCTTGGTAGTAGACTGGGAAACAGATGTTTCTTGTTGGGCAAGAGCGGGGGAGAAAGCCCTGCTTAGAGAGAATAAGATTACGAAACGGCGTAAGCCTTTAGCAGAGCCATGGACGGATATATTAAGAGCATGGGATATGCACAATACGCCCGATCAGGAATCACAGGGGAGCGTGACTGATTCTGAGGGATCGGGAGAGCTACATAGCCCCTGAACATTAGATGATTACTGTACTCTAGCTGTGTGAATGAAGGTGTGAACCCCGGGACATGGTTTGGATTACCCCCCTGCATTAGGTCGTTCTTGGGATATCCCCCTGGATGAGTTTGTTGCTGCTCACTGCTCCTGTTTGTTGAGGGCGCATTAGGTGCTCCCCACCTTCCCCCTCCCCCTCCCTCTAGAGGCCCCCTAGCCCCCCATAATACCGCCGCTCACATTGTCTTTAATAACGATTTTGATTGTGGACCCCTGATAGTTTTCTAATTGTTCCTTGTGCATTAAGTTTAAGGATGCACTGAGTTTATTTGCTTTTCTTTTATCTTGTTCTCTTTTCCTTTTGTTTTTTTCTTATTTTTATTTCTCTTGATTGAACTGTATTGGGGCATTTATGTATGCATTCTAAATACATGTAGGGTTCAGATGGATAGGATTATGTACGATCCAGCCACTCCCTCTTACATATTTTACAGTGGCGAGAATATAATATCTCCCGAATACAGACTTGTGTGGTGTACTTCATGGAAAATGGATAGTAATCTCTAGGATATGACGGGAACATACCTTGCTACAACCTTATGTACACATTGTATAGATGAGAGAACGGGGCAAAAAAGTTTTACAGATAATGTTCTTGCTGTAGATATGGAACTGTACTGCCTATGATGATGTTTATTTTTTCTTTTTACAAATGCCAATAAAAAAGATATTTAAAAAAAAAAAAAAGTGGCTAAGATAGGAAGATCAAGATTCATCACTATGAAAACTCTGTGACGCATCTCCCCCCACGTATGTTTTCCATACAATGTCCAAGTCACTATCTCTCTTGTACTGTCTAATTTTGATTAAGCAAATGGCTTCTACCACCGATCACCTTTGCCAACTATGAAAAGACTACAACGAATTCAGAGCTGCCAGCTACTCCAACATGTAAAGCCACATGCCCACAGCTCCCCTGCCTTGAGGGCCCTACATTGGTTACAAGTTTCCAGAAGATCCACATTCAAGCTGCTTTGTATCACCCACAAACCAATACATGGAACAGGACTACTTTTCATCAGGAATAAAGAGCATACAACAAAGGAACCTCTGCTCCAGATTGGCACCCAACCTCAAAACTTCACTATACAAGAAAGAAACCATGGGTGGTACATCTTTCTCTGATCAAGCAAACAAACTATGTAATTCATTACCCCCAATCATAAGACCCACGGATAACCATCTTATCTTCAGAAGGCTACTCAAGAGTTGCCTTTTCCCTAAATGACCACCATCCTCAAAGCACAAATGTAAAGCATATGCTTGTGTATGTAATCATGCATACTTTGACTATATATGTATGCATTTCGATAGGAGTATGTTACTTTATACAAATGTATATACTACTTCTGGTTTAAAAATGTATAGATATTCTTATAGTTTTGCTTAACAAATGGATACATTATTTATGGTATATTTATATACATATATAGTTATTAATATATATATATATATATATTTATATACATATATAGTTATTTATATATATATATCTATATCTATATATATATGTATATATATATAGATATGGATATATATATATATATATATATATATATATATATATATATATATATATATATATATTATGCCTAACATGTATATACATCACTGCACAGTTTACATATAAGTCCTTTGATGATAAGCTTATGGGTCTCTGTTTTATTTTATTTATCACAATGTGTAATTATGATCATAATAATTGTATCTATAAGTGCTTCACTACTGAAATATTGGGGAAACTATAAAATAAATATAATTACATATATAAAATTTTAAAAATCATACAAAATCACCAAAAAATAATAACAAATAAATAAATTAGCTTTATGAACAGCAACACTTGAAAGCATAAGTTTCTAAATATTTATCCATGCATGTACATACGGGACTTTATATTATACAATATTATCTCTTTATTATTTTTCACATACATGTATACCTTTTTATGTAGTTATGTATCTACATATTTATTACTTTACCCCCACTGTAGATAAAAAAATCAACTCTCTCCAATTCACTACTCTGTTTTAGCCTATACCTCTTTCAATATATCCTCTAACGCCACACTCTGACTCATCCCAAACCTTATTTTACAACTATAATCTCCCAAATAACCCTTTCTAGACTCTTCCCTCCTCTAGCCCTCCTTTATCCTATTCAATCCAACTAACAGACTCAGATGTCCACCGCTTCAATTAACAACTTATATTTCCCTATACTAATCCACCACTAATCCACCTTGGGTTCCGGAGTAGCGTGCTAATCACCGAAAAGCGCTTCAATGCCTTGTCAAGGGTAGTAATCGCTATATAAATACAAATGCAATTACAATTACAATTAATGTGAACATTGCCCACTGCCTGGCTGGTACCGCATCTCTAATAACCCTCCCTCCCAGGCCCAAGCCAATGACCACATGAAACCACTGCAAGGGCGGGGACACCGATGTGCAACTCATCTCCTGGAAGGAACTCCCAACCATTGAACTCCGGCTGCCTTTGCTGTAACAGTCAATGTGTGTGGGTGTGTGCATAAGGGAAACCTCCTCTTCTGTTCCATTGGCTGTACCTGTTCTGTAACACGAAAGCTTATGAAGCTGCTGCCTTTGCTGTAGCAGACAATGTGTGTGTGTGGGGAGTAAGTGAGGGAAACCTCCACTGCTGGTCCATCAGTTGCACCTGTTCTGTAACAGGAAAGCTTGTGTTGCTGCCTTTGCTGTAACAGTCTGTGTGTGAGGGAAATCTCCACCGATGCTCTATCGGCTGTACCTGTTCTGTAGCAGGAAAGCTTGTGCTGCTGCAGCCTTTGCTGTAATAGTCTGTGTGTGTGGAGGGGGTAGGAGGGACATGCGCTTCTGTTCCATCAGTTGCACCTGCTCTGTAACAGGAAAGCTAGTGCTGCTTCTGCCTTTGCTGGAGTGAGTCTCTGTGAAGAAAAGCATGCACTGCTGTCATTTGTGCTGTCCCTGTCATGTGTAGCCAAGCGAAACCTGCCTTCAGCACTGCCATTTGCACCCTGCGCTCCTCCTTGTAGAACGTGCATTCCTCTGCACCCTGCAGAATTCTTGCACCCTTAATTTCCTCCTTAGCCCCTGCCCTCCGCCCCTGCACCATGTGTTCTGGTCCATTTGCTGTATAGGTTCTGTGTGAAGAACGCTTCCACTGCCGCCTGCGCTGTACTGTTTATGTGTGTGGGTCACACATGGGCACCAGCATTGAAAGCTTCCCTCACGCACAGAGTGTGAGGGAAGCTTTCAATGCTGATGCCCATGTGGTATCTGCTGTTTTGTGGGAGGGTGCTATACTTTGCTGATACTCGTGCTGTACCAGTTCTGTGTGTGCAAAGGAAGCGTGCACCCTGCCCTCCCTATGCACCCGCTGCTGCTTTCACCCTATTCGGATCCTACTTGCACACACCCTTCATAATCCCACTTGCACACTGTTCTGCTCCTCCTTGTATCCCCTTCTCCTTCCTGTTGCACCACACTGCTCGCTCTTTGCCCCTGCTCTTCTCCTAATTGTACCCCATGCTGTCAGCACTTTGTACCCTGCATTTCCTCTCTTGTAATGTGTGCTGCTCTGACTCCCTTGGAGTCTGCACTTCCACCCCTGGGACAAAGTGCTGCTTTGGGTCCCTTACTGCTCATTTTGAACCCTGCACTGCTTTCCTGCTTCCAACCTACATTGTTCCTGCCTTGCACCTGATGTGCTCCCCCGTTCCCCTACACTGCTTCACTCATGTACTCTTCAGTCCTCCACTTGCACTCCGTCCTGCTCCACCTTTCACCCTGCACTCCGTCCTGCTCCACCTTTCACCCTGCACTCCTTCCTGCTCTTCCTCCTTGCTCTCAGGGCTTTCCCTGTGCTTCTGACCTGACCCCCAGATACTGCGAGTTGGGCAGTATTTGTATAGAGAAAGAGCGTTCACCAAGCTTCACTAGCATACAACATACAGATTGTATGGGTAGCAGCAGTGCAAGCTTCCCTGGGCAGGTAACAAGCAGTGTGTATCCACACCAAACAAGACACAAGCTGATATGACCAAAGTGCTATCTTAAGCGCATTGCAATTAGGCAAGCAGCTGCAGAGTTTTTGAAATGTGTTAAATTCCTTTTCTGGAAAAAAAGCAATTAAAAACATAACAGATGAAAAGAGTGACAACGGGCGAAAGGGTTAATGTAAAACCATCAAAGCATATGATGACTTGGGGGATACCGGGAAGGTAAAGCTAAATAACTCCAAACAGGGGCGAGGCTATCATTAGTACAGCAGGTGCAGTTGCACCAAGTTAGCACGTGTGAGGGCTCTCTACTTCTTCCCGAGCGTGGCTGTATTTCACCACCTAACCGGAAGGAAGGAGGCCATTTTCCCTGCTTGCATGAGAGCTGTGGCACCTGTGCGGCTTGACGTCACTGGTTCCAAACGCCAGGAATGAGTGGAGCAGGTGCAGGGCCTAGCGGCCCCGGAGACGTTCTCGGGGGATTTTCTCACGTTTGTCCCCATTGCTCCAGTCAGGAAGATTTCAATCTCTTTCGTCACCTCTAAGAACGACTCTTTGAAGAGCTGGGCTGTCATTTCTTTTCCCTTTAGTCCGAGGTGCTTTTTACATCCTCCACAGAATCTTTTTTTCCACATGAAGTGTGCGAGAGGCAAAGGAGAGCAGATGACGCATTTTTTTTATCGCGAGGCGAGGGTTCAATTGTTAATCTTTTGCTTGAGTATCCTGGGGAATCAGTCTCATTTCTTTATGAAGTATTATGTATCTAACATATTTGTGTATGAATTAAGTCTTACTCAGGACGGGACTGGGAACCCAAAACAGCCCTGGCAAATTGCGTCAGACCAGCATCCCCCTTAGGTTGCGTAGCGAGCGAGCCTGACCACTAGGAGAGGGGAAAAATGGTGCATTCTACAACACATTTTTAATTATGTATTCAATTGTACTAGGTTTTAATGCATAGTAAATGATGGCCATACAGCGCACCAGGATACCCAGACATACCCACGGACATTCTTACAGAGAACATAAAAAATAAAATGTAAAGTGTGAAACATGAATTTAAATATAACATAAGTGCACACATTTACTGTTAAGCGCAGCCAAGAAGCTGAGAACACAATGAAAGACCATTTTGAGGGATGTTAGCATCCTCCACCCCCAATAAGCAGCACAGCCGGACTGGCTTTAGTGCTGTTGGCGACAACAGTTTTGGGCCCCCCACAATGACTTCCTCCACAGATTCCCTCACTATCACTCTCCAACAGTGCCACTCATCTCTCCAAAGCCCATCTCACATGCATTCCTTTAGTTTCATAGCGCCTCATACCAGTGTAGGGTGTCGGAGCACTTTACATCACACACACATACAGAGACAGTGAATGATACGTGTGTAAATCAGTGTATAGAAATTGTTACATGAGACAAAGGTGACTACAAAGTATAGGAGTCAATGTCATCTATACTGGTAGGCATTTTTTAAGAGTGCTGGGACTGGAGAAGCACAAACTCAGGATTCAAACCCGAACACCATGGTTAGGGTTGGCTTTACTAATAATTTTTTCTAATCAAACAAAGCCTTTGTTAGCAACATTAGGATAAGGAAAGACAGCAAAAAACACATCTTTATAACCTGTATCATGCAGTTTGCATGCAGCTCTTTGATGGTAGTTCATAGCTCACTGTGCTATTTTACAAATGTAACTTATGAACAGCAAATAACAAAATGATCTCTGTGACAATAGCAGGAACCCACTGCGCTATCCACATAAAATACAGTTCTGTGATCTGCATGGTACATGTTCTTTTGAAGAAGGCATGTTAACCGTCCGTGCTACTTCAGCTGAGTCAAAACTGCCCCTAAAAACAACTCCATCCCTCTGCAGCAGGAACATTAATCACCAGAGGTATCTTGACATTTTTATTTTTGCCTGAAAACCGCTGAATATAAAAGGAACCCTGCAGCAGGTGCTTAAGCCCATAACAATTTTCAAAACACAGTGCCCCACAGCTCTGCGGTAAAACGGCCTCCAGTACCAAAACAGGCCCCCAAAAACAAAACTGGCTCCCACCCTTCCAGCCTACTGGGGAAACGCCCAAAGGCCGGTATGGCCAGTCTGGCCTTTGTCTTACTTACATTTGGAAATAGCTCGATTAACAAGTGAAACATATTCTCAAACTCCTCTCTGGTCCCTTCAAACTTTGGAAATGGTTTGCAATGTACTCCTGCAAGTATGCTAGGTAGTAGATTTACGATAGCTGAGTTACAGCTCATCAATTGTAAATCAGGAACTTGGTTTTTATTTGTGCTCATAGGCCCCAAGTAAAAACAAGCATTTGCACAGCCAGCAGATCAGGTGCATATGTATAAAAAATTCTACTTGCATTCATTTTGAAGCTTTCCTTCAGATGAATCATTATTAGATATTTCTTGGCAACACTGGTGGCCACCTCAGTTTTCTTTTTCATAATTTCATTTTATATTTACTGCCTTCTGTGGGGAAGATTGTCATACCCACATGCGTGAGTTTCTTGACCTTCCAAGGACCACGTCATCTAGAAAGAATTTTACTTTTTAGGAAGCATTATTCTGTGATTTTAATTTATTCATAATATATCTCAATTTTGTTTAGCACTTGCTAGAAGTCTTTTCCTCTGCTGGAAAATAAAATGGAGCCATCCTTGTAGTCAAGCTTTTTGTATTTGTTACAGAAATCAGCCAATGCAAGAGGCAAATGCATAGAAAGTCACTTATTGTTCACTTGAGAAGTAAGTAAGTAAGTAAGTCCGTACCCTCCAAGAAAAAGTATAGAAACCAAAGAGTATCATATAAAATAGTCACTAAAAAACAAAGGTTACAGGGACGTTATAGTTAAGAAATAACATTAAATAAATGTAGAAATTCACTGAAAAAAACAAAGGTTACAGAGACGTTATAGTTACGCTCTGATTTCAAAACCAGTGAAAATCAGCAGTTATAGTTACCTGAGTTAACTATACCTTACACCCCAGCAATGCACTGCTTATGACCTCACGTATTACATCACTCATGACATGGTCAGTGACATCACTGATGACATGTCAAATGACATCACTGATGACACAATTGAGTGAGTGTGTTTCGCAAACCTTTCAGAAACTTAAAGATATATACTAAGCTACTGCATAAGTTAAATTACTAGTTTTTCTGTACAACTAATGAGTGACGCTGTTTCTAACATATGTCATCTCAGTGGCTTTGTGACTGTATGAGAGTGTGAGTGGGTGTCTGAGTGGCTGAATGGTTGTGTAAGTGGGTGTGTGAGTGGCTGTATGAATCTGTCGCTGGGTGTGTGAGTGGTTGTATAGGTCTGTCAGTGAGTATGTGAATGGCTGTACGGGTCAGTGAATGGGTTTGTGAGTGCTTTTCTGGGTGAGTTATTGGGTGTCTGAACGGCTGTATGGGTGTGTGTGTGGTTGTATGGGTGTGTGAGTGGTTGTATGGGTGTTTGAATGGGTGTGTGAGTGGTTGTATGGGTGTGTGAGTAAGTGTCTGAGTAGCTGTGTGGGTGGGTGAGTGGTTATATGGGTGAGTGAGTAGGTGTGTGAGTGATTATATGGGTGTGTGAGTGGCTGTGTGTTTGTGTGAGTGGTTGTTTGGGTGTGTGAGTGCTTGTATGAGGCTGTGTGTGGTTTTGTGGATGTGTTGGTGGGTGTGTGAGTGGTTGTGTGGGTATGTGAGTGGTTGTATGGGTCTGTATGTGGGTGTGTGAGTGGGCACATGGGTGTGTGAATAGGTGTGTGAGTGGTTATATGGATCTGTGAGTGGGTGTGTCAGTAGTTCTTTGGGTTTGCCAGTGGTTCTGTGGATGATGTCATCAGTGATGTCATTTGAGATGTCACCAGTGATGTCATCAGTGATGTCACTGAACATGTCAACAGTGATGTAATATGTGAGGTCATAGGCAGTGCATTGTGGCGGGCGTAAGTTATAGATAGCTCAGGTAACTAAAACTGCTGAATTTTACTGGTTTTGTAAGAGTGAAATATGAGCCTAACCATAACGTCCCTGTAACCTTTGGGTTTTTTCAGTGAATTTCTAACATTTTTTAATGTTATTTCCTAACTATAACGTCCCTGTAACCTTTTGTTTTTTTTGTGAATTTCTAAGGTTTTTAAAATTGTATTTCCTAATTGTAACCTATAACCTTTGAGACTGTGTGTGAGAGGCTGTATAGGTCAGTGAGTGGGTGTGTGAGTGGCAGTAGGGGTCTCTGAGTGGGTGTGCAGGTGGTTTTGTAGGTGTGAGAGTGGCTGTATGGGTTGGTGAGGGGGTGTGAGTGGCTGTATGGGTCTGTGAGTGGGTGTGTTAGTGGTTTTGTGGGTGTGTGAGTGGGTGTGTTAGTGGCTGTATGGGTGTGAGAATGGGTGTGTGAGTGGCTGTGTGAGTCTGTGAGTGTATGTGAGAGTGGCTGGATGGGTGTGTGAGTGGGTGTCTGAGTGTTTGTGTGGGTGTGTCAGTAGCTGTGTAAGTGACTGGGTCAGAATGGAACTTATCCATCAAGAGTCCACAGTTTTGTACAAAATGTCTACCCAACTGGAGTACTTTCTACTGCTTAATTAGTAAGTGCTACCTCGTTGGGTAATAACTAGTGCATATTCTACACTACAGCTATGTAATGGACCATGGGGAAATGTCTCCATTGACCTGTGTGCATGTAATTTCAGCAATGTGTTTGTTCCTCGAGCGTCTTAAACCACAAATCTGCGATAACATGAATCATTGTCTATAGAACAGGACGAGACTACAAAGAGGGGAATTTCCACCAAAAAAGGGTTCTTCCGCCTAACTATGCAAAGTAAGTGCTTCTTTGCTTGGTGGAGATGTCCTCAAAATTCCTCTGCATCAAGAACCCGGCACCAAAATCGGTGGGAAACGTGCTTGGACCTTTGCATACTACTAAGGAAAATGAGGGGGGCGGGGGTAAACGGGCAGACCTTGCAGATGATTTTGGACATTCGCATACTCAGGGTACTTGAAAGGGAGAACCATGGACTCTGCTCAGTAGACAAGAAAGAAACCACTCATCACAGTCTTTACAGATCAGATTGTGTTCCAATAGGTCAACAATGCACTCACCTCCATTAAGTATTTCAGATTGTTTTTCAATGTGGGGTTCAAGAGGAAACACACTTGCTTTACCTTCACCAAACCCAAGAAGTTAGGTTAATTTGTGCTTTACAGAAGTGGAGCTTCAACTGGAGAACCTGCTTTGTTTTTATTTGTGAGTGCTTCCAATTGAGGTTTAATTTCTGTGAACAGAGCATCAGGGCCAGAATGGAACCTCATATTTCCAAGAGGAGCCCAGAGTTTTGCTGAAAATGTCTACCCAACTAGAGTACTTTCTACTGGTTAATTAGTCAGTACTACCTTGTTGGGTAAATGTCTAGTGCATACTCTACACTACAGCTGCATAAAGGACCATGAGGTAATGTCTCCAGTGGCCTTGTGTGCATGTAATTTCGGCAATGTGATTGTTCCTGCAGAGTCTTCATCCACAAATCTGTGATAACATGAATCCTTGTCAAGAGAAGACAACAAGACTACAAAAAGGTGAATCTCCACCAAACAGAGGTACTTCCTCTTAACTATATGAAGTAGGTGCTTATTTGTTTGGTGGAGATGTCCTCGTAATCCTCTGCATCAAGAATGCGTCACCAAAATTGGTAGGAAACGCGCCCAGGGGCCTTCAGGTAAATTGTCGATCAGTGTGGGAAAGGCAGGAAGAGCTTTGCATACTACTTAGGAAAACTGGGCAGGAACGAACTAGCGTATTTTATTCTGTTTAGGACTTTGATGTTCATCTCCTTTCGAAGTAGAACGCGGATGAAGGTTTTTCGGAGGTGACTCTTGATGCCCATGAGTCTGGCTCCAAGGCTTGAAGCTGGTTCTTTGTCTTCTGCAGCTTTTCAGAACTTCTCATCATATCGACTTAACTAAGAATGTATTTAGTCACTCTCAGCGGAAGAGAAGTGAAGCAGAGGAGAGTAGACTCGGAGCGGACCCGGACTTTCCCTCCCCCTCTCGCCGGTGGTCTGAGGGCCAAGGGCTAATCACTGTGGCGTAGGTGATCATGGAGTGAGTGGAACGAGCAGCAGCAGGCACGCCTGACAGGTGAAACGAGGCAGAGGCAGCAGCGTGACGCGACATGGTGAAGACGAAGGTGAAGCGACCGCGTCGCGTTTGTCAGTGAATACTGGGTGCACTCCCTTTGCTAGCAGGCGGGCTTTTCAACAGCTCTGACCTGCGCTGCCCCACCAGCTGCCTGCATCTTGCTGTTTTGCGGGATTCCAGTTGGCAGTCGCTGTGCAGTGCTGTGTTTTGGGCTACTGTTGCCCCCCTCCAAATAAGACACTGGCCCGGTTTGTGGATCCTCCATAGTCAGACACCCACTTATGGCTACTGCATAGTCTTGCACCAGCCAACCCTTCCTCTCAGCAATCCAAAATAAAGAGAGAAAGTGCAAAAGCGCTAAAGTCAGCAGTACCAGCTGCGCCAGTGGGCAGAGGGTGAGCGCGGCAGTCATAGTTGGCTGCTGCCAAGTGCGTTTCCCCGATTCTTCCCACAGAAGCGGCCCAGCCAGTGCTGGGTGCGGCTTGCGGGAGGCGGAGACCCCGCTCGCCGTGCACTCCTGAGCTTGGGTTTCTGGTCCCTGGTCCCTCGACTCTGTAAGCACCAGGAAAGCTCCTTGAAAGTTTAGTACACCTCACTCTGGGGGCCTCTCCCTATTATCTCTACCCCCTACAGTCTAGTGCCTGACGGCAGCAGTTGGTGGAAATCTGAGTAAGCGGGTCAGTGAGTAGGGAACTGCTGACAGCTGACCGCTCCCCAGCTCCCGCATGAGCATTTGTCTCTAATACCATCACTCATCAATGCCGACCCGATCCGATCCAGGCAAAACGAGGAGCAGGGCGAGGCAGGTCGAGGCAGGAGCAAGAAGCTCAAGCAGAACAGGAAGAACAAGAAGGCAATACACCCAAGAGTACCAGTCAAGAGATCCAAGGAGTGAGGCCTTGCCTTGAGTCAGAAAAGAAAAAAGCAATAAAGGCTGTCCAAGGCCCAACAAAAGTACTGAGGGGTTTATTTACAAGCCCCTTGCACCACCCGTACATCACTTTTCCCATGTTAAAAATGACGCAAAAGTGGCGCAAGGCGCATGTAAATAAGCCCCTGAGTGCTTACTGGGAATCTCAACGATAATTTGAGTGAAAGGGGCCGTAATGCGCTCGGGAAAAAATAGAGCAGCGCAGTGTCAGGGAAAAAAGCGACAAAACAAGAGATCGAGACAAGACTCCCTCAGGTGGGAATCTTCCTCTGATTCAGGGATACATCTGAATGTTACAAACGAGAAGAAATCGCCCCAGCAAGTCGCCCCTGTGAAAAAAGCAAGAACGACCGACAATAAAAGAAAAAAGGGTTACAAGATAACAGACTTCCTAATAACAACAGAACCAGTTAATCCAAAAAAAGCAAGCACAAATAACATCAGTCCCTCATCTCAGACTGAAGTAACAACTCAAGGAGATTTTGCATTGCTCTTTCAACCGGACTATGAAACTGTAGCAGATCAACAACAAGAACGCGTTGATGCTCTTGCGAGGATTGGTCAAGACCAAGTAGGTCAAGTGGCCTCAGAAGATGAGACAGTCCGGAAAATCCCAGTTATAATAAACACAACAAATAAAATCATAACAGAAGCTGAAGTTCACAACCAAATTTCATGTGACTCTCTTTTTCAGCTAAACCTTAGTTGCTCGGAAGAACAGAAACAACTATCCGAATCAGCTCAGCCACGGGAGCCATTAAGCCCCCCAGAACAGGGAGTAGCTCAGGAACAACCACTAATAGAATTATCAGAAACTACAACTCCTGCACATAACACGGGTACACAAAGTCTTGACTACCCACGGACCTCCTCAGTAACTTCGAAAGCAGCAGCTGGAAAGGTCAGGCGCACTAAAATTACTGGGCCAGATCGGAGCGAGGCAGGACGCATTTTTAAAATGGATAATAAGACACCAATCAATAATAAAACATCCACATAAAAAAAAACAGGGAAAGTGAAAATAGTTTGCTCTTGCTGGAGAACTAATACTCTATGCCAAATAGCGAAATAGCTTGATAGCAGGCAGGAAAGCAGATGAAAAGTCCGCTCCCAATGAGCGGGAGCAGCTTTTCTGCTCCCGCCCGCTGGGAGCGAACTTACTGTTTGCTCTTGCTTGCCTTTAGGTAATTGGGTAACTTTAAAGTAAGGCCAAACTCAACAATACAGCATGAGGATAGCCACCATTTTATTTATGTATTTATTTTTTAATTTTTTGAGTTTTAAACAGTGCTAGCTGGACTTGAGGACTTTATAGCGCTTTACAGGTTATAGGAATACATAAATACGTTTACAGAAAGGTACATGAGGGAATTCATAATGTGAAGGTCACAAAAACAGTACAGCACTAAGAGGTTATAGAGTCACAAAGTATAGCACAGGGCACATGGAGGAGAAAGGCATCAGGGACAAAGAGGCGATTGAGAAAGTCTTCCATACCACCACTAATCAGCAATCACTGGAAACCGAGCTGCCCAAAAAACACCAGACTATCTAACATCCAACCCAGCTTGCTAAATACACGTTCAACAGTCAAAATCACTTCAGTATTGCACATTCTGGTAAGTGTCAGAGAAAAACCTTGTGTCTTTTCTAGGTGAAGGCCATTCTGAAGTTCCAGTCCTCCTTATCCTCTGGGCATAATTTGATATGATTGGCCATTAGACCATACTGACAACCTGTCATAGGCTAGGCTGTCAGGGACTGCCTTCCAGAGGATTGCCCATGACTCATCAACCCTCTCCCAGCATATTCGAAGGTATCTTTTTCTCAAAGAATGCAATATGTGGGGTTCTCCAGGGTTCTGTGTCATTAATGTTGTTTTTTTATCTTTTGCATTTGATTGCTACTGGAAGGGAATAAAAAACACTGTATAGAGGTCCATTGGTATGTAGATGATAACTATATTCAAACGTAGACAACGGAAGGCCCTGGGTTTCAAAAGATGGATGCAATACAGGAAACCGAAACACCATGCTGTATTGGATGAAAGCTAATTGCTTGCACACGAATCGATTCAGAACGCTGCTGCTAGACTCCTCCAACATGTAAGGCCACACGCACACATCTCCAATACATGGCAAATGACCACTCTACAGCAGTAAGAAAATCAACAAATGCATATAACAACTACCCATGCTTCAGATTGGCTCCTTGTCTCAAAATTCCTAAAAACACGGGTGAAATGTATTTCTCGTTTCAAGCAGCCAAACTATAGAATTTGCTACCCACAAATATAAGATCCATTGAGAACTATCTCTGCTTCAGAAGATTAGTCAAGTGCTGGCTCTTCCCCACATGCTGACTATACTCACAACACAAGAGTATACCACAACAGTATACTGAGACATGACAAACAATGCTTCTCACGGCATGGAGTTGAGGTTGTTGTTATACATGTGTTATATGGACGCGCTTTGCAGTAAGGCTGCTCTTAGTTGCTTTACTTAATTTGATGCTGCTGATTGTATCGGTCGGATTTTAATTTTAATTTTAAATTTACCTTTTAATTCTGGTATTTTTCCTCTACCTGCTGCGATAGTATCGCTTCTGCTCCCAGGACCACCACGGGTTTTCCCGATTGTGTGGAGGGAGCTAGCGGACATATCTCTCTCCTATTTCCGGGCTGGGGTGGAGCCACGGGGTTAGCAGTCTTGCTGCTGCCCAAAGCTATTTAAACTCATGCCTGCCCCGACGCACAGCTAACGCGCTTTGCAGTAAGGCTGGTCTTAGTTGCTTTACTTTATATGATGCTGCTGATTTTATTGGTCGGATTTTAATTTTAAATTTACCTTTTAATCCTGGTATTCTTCCTTTACCTGCTGATATAGTACCGCGTCTGCTCCCTGGTCCACCACAGGTTTTCCCGATTGTGTGGAGGGAGCTAGTGGAAATACCTCTCTCCTATTTCTAGGCTGGGGTGGAGCCACGGGGTTAGCAGTCTAGTTGCTGCCCAAAGCTATTTAAACTCATGCCTTCACCGACGTGCAGTGGACATGCGCAGCAGGCTCACCGCTTGCGCGTCAAAGGCAAGGCCGTTTGCACCCGTCCGTGCCCAGCCGTCGCCAGGACCCCTGCTCCTTTTAAGCCAGACTTGGGACATAGGCAGAAACACTCCTATATGAGCTTGGAACTCCTCGAAATTAGACAGTCAAGTACATTTAAATGTACTAAACGCCTACATGGCACATCTGGGGCCTTCACTGACACGGAGGGACCTTTCGCTTGCAGGAAGTGTCAATTCCAAAGCCTGGAGTTAAAGCAGAAGCATGCGGCTCAACCGCTATCTGATCAAGATAGGGGCAATTATAACTTAGATAGGCTCTCTCCCTCCCCAGACTTTTCGGCCAACAAACCCAGGCTGGGCTGGAATTGCTTTCTGGGCAATGTCAGATCATTGCCCAAGCATGGCATTGAAATCTGGGATTTACTTTCTTCTGGAAATCCCAATATTGGATTTCTGACTGAAACATGGCTCAAACCTAGCTCCACCCCTGCTATTGTGGTGGCACTCCCTGATGGCTGCCATATTCAAAGTCTGGATAGACAGTCTAAGGTTGGTGGAGGCATAGCTATTATCCATAAAGACACTAGTAAGGCATCGATACTTGAGCAATGTTGCAATGGCAAAATAGAAATCTCTGTTTTTAGGATTGATTTTCTGCCCCATTACTGCTGGAAAGGTGCCCTTGTATACCGGCCTCTGGGTCCCCTCCAAGATTTTTCACTCCAATTGATGGAACTAAATGCCCCCCATATTATCTCCATTAAACATTTCATGTTAATAGGGGACTTCAATGTACATAGTGAGATTACTTCTAATGTGGAGGCCTCTATGTTTCTCGCGGACTTGGCCACTTTAGGTTTAGGAAAGATCAACGAGGGTCCTACACATCTAGCAGGACATACGTTGGATCTTATCCTGACCAACTCCCCAAACATCCTGTGTGAGGCTCCACGCGGGGTCAGATCATTCCCTAATTAGCTTCCAAATAAGGAGACTTAGGGTCAATCCTGCCCCTTCCGCGGCCCCCTATAGTCTCGGAAGACAGTGGCATAAAATTACACCTGACCTTTTCATGAATATATTCCCCGCAACTGTTAACTTGGAATCAGGGAATGTTGAAGATCGCTTAGCCAGCTACAATGCCATAGTAAAAACAACCATAGATCAGCGGGCCCCATTGAAACAATACCCTAACTTGCCCAGACGCCCACATGTAGTGTGGTATTCTCTGGATCTGCGGAAGGAAAAATGTCTCTGTAAAAATCTGAAAAGACGCTGGCGTCACTCCCATGACGCACGTAGAGCCCACATTGCATTGCAACTTAACCAGGCAGGGAATGCTCCTAAAGAATCGTATCAAATCCTTAAATCTTTTACCAACCCTAAGGCCTGCAACAATGAAGTTTCTCCATTTCAAGAACTTTGCAATAAGATTGCTAATCATTTTGAACAGAAAATCAAGCTCATCTATGAGAAAATCACTAAAGACAGGAGTCCCTTGAATTACATTTCAATCCTCTGTCTTACATCTTTGACCAACGGTCACCCTTTGGAAAGTTTCACTCCTCTTACAGTAGATATAGTGGAGATACTGTTGAAAACAGTTACATCTGGTTCACCTTTGGATATTATTCCAGCTAAAATCTCCTCTTTACTCTATAAACAGTTGTCTCCGCCTATCTGCTCAATCCTCAATCTCTCTTTGAGAGAGGGACAACTACCACTTGATGGAAGGCTGCACAAATAATTCCCATCCGAAAGAAAGCTAATGCCCCATTGGATGATCTGTCTAACTACCGCCCTATTTCTCTCCTACCTCTTCTGAGTAAGCTATTGGAAAAACATATTAATAAACAGCTTTCTGATTATATCGAATCCACTGGATGCCTTGACTCCTCTCAGTCTGGGTTTAGGCCTATGTACGGTACGGAGTCAGTACTGATTGCCGTCACTGATAATATAAGACACTCCCTTGACAACGGCCAGGCAGTACTATTAGTGCTGCTGGATTTGTCAGCGGCTTTCGACACGGTATCCCATTCCATTCTACTCAGGAGACTCAGAGAAATCGGGATTCGTGGACAAGCCTTTCAGTGGATTTCGTGTTTTCTTACACAGCGGACACAGACCATTAATCTTGGCTCCTTCCAATCACAGACCATGGAACTCACCAAAGGAGTGCCTCAGGGATCTTGCCTTAGTCCCACTTTTTTCAATATTTATGAGGCCCCGTTAGCAGGATTACTTAGAAAGCTTGGCTTTACTCCGATTTCTTATGCTGATGACACCCAGCTTTTACTGTCATTTGATAAAAACTCTAACAATACTCAGACCACTTTCTCGGAAGGCATAACTGCTATCGCTGCCTGGATGAGGAATAACTTCCTACAGCTAAACGCTGGGAAAACTGAGATCATGCTGTTCGGAGATGCCCCTGTGCTCTGGTCCCCAGAGTGGTGGCCACCCGAATTTGGCGCCGCCCCGGTCCCAAAGACTGTGGTCAAGAACCTAGGCATACGTCTGGACCAGAAACTCACAATGAAAGAGCAAGTTACAACCACCGTGGGCTCATGCTTCCATATGTTAAGCCTCCTACGCATGGTATTTCCCTTTCTTCCCCTTACCGTATGTAAAACACTCATCCAAGCTCTGGTGATAAGTCGCCAGGACTACTGCAATACCTTCCTGATTTCAGCTAGTGAGTATTCTCTTAATAGACTTCAGGTAGTTCTAAACACCGCGGCTCGTCTTGTCTCGAACTCACCTGCCAGAACAGCCTCTCTCCCGCTACTACAATGTTTACACTGGCTACCGATACGTAAGCAGGTTAGATTTAAGATATGTTGTATGGTGCATAAAGCACTAAACGGTAAAGGTCCTGGTTATCTAGCAGAAAAACATATTCAATACCAGCCACACAGACCCCTCCGCTCAGGAGCAAAATCTTTGCTCATTGTCCCGTGCTTCAAGAAATCTCGCTTGGGTGGGAAAGCCTTCTTCCACCTAGCCCCCTATTACTGGAATCAGCTTCCAATTCATCTCCGGAAATGCTCAGAATACCTTTTATTTAGAAAGCTCCTTAAAACTGAGCTTTTCTAAAAATGCCTGCATCTAATCTGCTTTGACTGCTGCACCTCTTTAGCGTGGGGATACCCCTCTGGGGTGATTCTGGCGCTTTACAAGTCAATAAAATAAAATAAATAAATTGTACAGTGAACTATGCTTCTTGTTATATGCAGATACATTTATATAAGGGATAATAATTGTATATTACACCACAACATACACGTGTATATTACACCACGTCAATACTGCTGCTTCTAAGTACATATATGTGCACATTTAGAGGGGTTTATGCCTGCTACTAAAACTTTAAGAAGTGTCATGCGTATTTTGTATGCATAGGTTATTTACAGTTATTTGATAAAAAATATTTGTATACTTCACCACAGTATACATGCGCACATCAACCCATGTAAATATTTCTGCTTCTATGTACATTGGGTATTTATATCGAGGGGTTTACTCCAGCCATAACATTTTGCCAAGTGTCATGTATAAATATCGATGTATATGTTCATTTCAGTTTGGTTATAAAAAAACTAAAAACTCTCCCTTTGACCTTTGTCCCATCCCTACTCTCTCTGATTCATTCCAAACCTTTTTCACTACTATGACCTCCCAAACATCCTTCTTAACCTTTCCCCTCATTTTTAGACAAATTACCCAGTTAACAGGCACACATGACCACTACTTACAAAAACTACTTCCACTCTTCGAATCCATTCCCTTCATTTTATTCCTACTCTAACCTCGACTAAGTACACAAGAAATAAAGACCACCAACTTAACACAGCTAAAGAAAAAACACTACTTACAAAACTAGCTTGTTAGAATTGACAATGTAATTGCCTTGTTGCTCATACTTCGTTCTGTATTAAGTTAGGATTCATGGCACCATTTTTTTAGCAGCCGCCATTTTGTTCCAGGATCGAAGCTGAGTTTCTGTCTCACATTGCTTGCCTCAGCAGAAAACTGCCTCGATGTCTCCTTAGTTGATATTTCTCCAAGGCCGAGTTTCGCTGCACTAATGAATGTACTCTCTATTATGGCATACATTTGCTCTTAGATAGGCTTGTTCCCACCTTCTATAATGACGGGCGCGGGCAAAGTAACCTTGAAGTGGAGATAGCGTGTACCCGGTCCCAGGACCATAGCTCATCCTTCTGTGCCTCCTTTGTTCACTGTTGCCTGGACCGGAATTTTCCAGCCTGGGCGTGTTCTTGGGGAATTGGAAATGTATAATATCTGATGTTATGTTCGGGGGAAGTCAGTCCCTCGGCAGCTATCTCATGAGGCTGGTCAGACTGGGCTCCGCTGCAGCGCAATACTAATAAATAACTTTGGTTTGTATTCTCTACTGTCTGACTGACTCTTCATTTGTTTGGAAGGCCGAGAGGTGGTCACAGGTGACCCTGGTGACCCTATACAGGTCACTTCCTTCAAGCTATCAAACTCTAATCTTAGGTTCTGGAGTAGTGTGCTACTCACCGCAAAGCAATTTAAGGTCTTGTCAGGGGTAGTAAGCACTATATAAATACAATTTACAATTGCAGGTTGTGTTTCTGTTGACGCTAGACTGACACAATCGGACACAAGATCCTTTGTCTACCCCTGAACAGTTGGAGCATCTGTAGAGAGATCAGATCCAATGGAAAGAGCCAGGGATTGAATTAATTGGACCTCAACACACCTGAACTGAAGTCTCCACACTGCTTACCATACTGATGCCCAAGCTGCCCTGCATCATACTTACACTCTAACGTGTAGCAGTGTGTAGAATTAAAATTCTTATGGCAATGTTCAGAACGTTTGCATTTTTGAAATGACAATATTTTTTAATTTCGTTCAACTTCACCTATGAGTGATGTTTTCTGTAAAAAAAGCTTTTTTGTATGTGATAGTTTTCTCATTTAAAGTACACGTTTGTAAGGGTTCGTTCCACAAATCACAACTTAATTTCATCAGATTTTTTCATTTTTTTAAATAAAAATGTCATTTTTATTGAATTTGCAAAGTGAGTGAATTTATACAGCCTTCACATAGTAGGCCTTGGCAAAGGTTGACAATTTCTATTAATTGCTACTACTGCAGAAAAAGTTGTGCTTGTGTCAGCCATTTTTGACATACTCCATTGTAACTAAAAACCTAAGATGCAGTCGTTCCTGCTTTGTTGCGCACACCAAATTCAACTTGATAAAATGCAGATCATCAAAGTTCAAAGCTCCCTGCTTATTGAGCTCCTCTTCTATCAAGGGAAGCTTGATGAACAGTCCAGGAATATCTTTAGGGCATGACTATTTTAGAAGCCGTACCCCACCCAACTGGAATGTGCCACCACATTCAAGTCACACATTGCAGCTTTAGGGTTTTCCAGTAGCGTATGCACACAATCCAGTAGAACATGCACTAGGTCCCATGCTACATTACACCACTCAACCGATGGTGGCACAATTTTGATAGGAAGAAATGGATCTTATAGTCAACCTGGAAATGGTGTAAGGTTTTAGTGTTACCATGAGATGGCATGATGTTGCTCTATAAGCCACATAAATATATAAAGACATAAGTAGACATCTAGTAAGTCAGTCAGTAGTCTTTTCGAACAAGTAATTGTTGTATAGATATGTCAACAAAACCTGTTTTATCCAGTACTTGGTACTGAATATCTGGAAAATGTAGATGTTTGTGATAGTGGAGGAAATGGTTGTCATTATACTATCCCCATGGATTTCTCCCACTTACACTACTCCAGAGATGGTTCCATCCATAGTTTGCTCAGTCTAACTCTAATCATCTATAGATCAGCCCACAGTTAGTTTTCTGTCTACTAGTCCCAATATTTACTTTATTTTACTCAAATGTCTTTCCCTGTGCCTGGGCACATGTGGTGTTGAGTGAGAAGTGAGTGACTGAGTAGCAAAGGTTAATGATCAAGTAGTTAATGTAGGGTATGCCTGTAATAGCTGTCATGATCATAAAGCAGCTTCTTCAACCCTTCCCCCTTTGCATCAATATTAATGGGAGCACTTGTTATAGTTCGACTGATATCTTACAGCCAGACGATTGTACTTCAGTCTGTGCCTAGTTTTTCTGACTAGCTGGGTCTGAGTATGCAGTAACGTTCATGTCATTTCTGTTCATGTACTAATGTAACTTCCATTTTTGCAAATTATGAATGTTTTCTTCATAAAATATAAGTTAAGTATTGTGTAAGTTGACACCAAAACGATTTTAAAGTATATTTGTACACAATAAAAATGTTAAGTCTATTTTATCTGTTTTAAGATGAAACTATATGTTTCAGCAATGTCTACATTACCCATAATGCATTGTCTGCGATACACAGAATTTCTGAAATGGAATGTTGTAGCAAAGTTGTGTTTTGTCTTATTTTGCACAAAATATTTTTAATACACAGTAATGCACCATTTGTAAGTGTACGCTTCTTGATAATTTATTTAAAAAAATAAAGACACTTGGGGCCTGATTCACAAGGACTGTCCTCTCTTTTTATGTGCTGAGACTTCGCAGTCGTAAAGACGATACTACTAAAATACCTTTGTGAATAGCAAACAATAGTAAACTTACACAAAAGTGTAAGTTTACCTTTGTGAATCAGGCCCATTATGTATTTTGTCTTGGGGTTGACGTATCTGTAGATGATACTCCAGTCACTGCCTCTGCCTGGAAAGTAGACAGTATCAATTCCTCCACTGGTAAAGGTAATAGCTAGGTCTCCTGCCTTTTGCTCCTGCTTCGTGCCACAGGATGGAAATTTGCTACTTGGTCCTACAGCTCTAATCTCCAATTGGTAAACCCCACATCGTTAACATGGCTTTGAATATGCCTCCATATCTGTTTTTTGATAGTCTCTGGAATGGTGAAGGAGGCCTTGCCAAAGAATTTGTTATTTTCAGTGAAACATTCTCTAACCAGTATCTCCAGGTTCTAGGCATTGAACTTACCCTTCCTTTTTCTTCCCACCTCTATTAACTTGTGGCTTGATATTATGCGCAATTCTCTGATGTTAGCAGTGTTTCCTACGTGTACTCTTCTGGAAGACTTGGCAACAATGCTTCTAGATTACTCCCTGGATCTGTGAGGTCACCCATCACAGTGGCTGCAACACTAACAATTTGCGATTAACGTTTCGAAGACACCAAATTCTAAATGGTAAATCAATAAAAAAGTGATAGCAAATATTAAGAAATAGCCATTTGGTAATGATGAGCCTTAGTAAATACTAACTTGTGATTCAGAAACCACAGTTCTTTCAAATTTGCTATTTTTGAACCCCAAAATCAAAGTTTCATACATCAGGTCTTTTATACATTAACTATATAATATTGTGGTTGTAGTCCCTAAATCCCCAGTACCTTTTGCTGGATTTTCTCGATTAAACCATGAGAATGGACAATGCTACCAAAGGGTAGCTAAATGATGTCTTAGAGACCTTTTTACTCACCTTCAATTCAAAAGCTGCCTTAGGGTATTTTTGAATTTTGGGATGAATACATTAATCCTTTTAGATTCTTTATTTATGCTGCCAAAGACAGTTTTACAGAGAGAGAAATAGGAATATACAAGGAAAGATTAATATTACAGAGAAATAAAAGATATGGGATGCAGAGAATCAGAATTTTGAAAGATAGACATAAGAGCCAGGACACAGAGACAAAACTTAAGAATATATTCATATTTTTTAGGAGTTTCATAAAGTGCTATGTTTTGCCCTTTGGTTCCTCAGAAGTGTTTGGAAAGGAAAATGCAATTTGATGATAGGACAGGCAAATTAGAGTTCTAAATGGTGGGAAAGTGATTTTGTTTGACATTCTTCATCTATGACCCCTATCCTGTGCTGAGTTCAGTAAAAGATTGGGGTTAAGATCTTTATAGTGGCGAGGCCCTTTCACACCCTGTGATTTGTCGCCATGGTTCATCCTCATAAATGACAGTTCATTGATCCTATGGGCATAGATTGAGTGAAAGCTGCTGGTTGGGATATAGTGAGTTGTCGGTTTGTGCACACACCAGGCGTTCACCACAGTATGCCTTTAGGATGGTGCGCAAGAGCTTAAATATGATTCTGGTGGCTTTTATTTGAACCACGGAGTACTTTAGGGCAGGGTTGATCTTGTCCTGATTATCGAAGTTAAAGTACATCCTGTCTTTCTGGTCCTGGAGTTTTTGGAAACCAGCAATGTGTTTTTTAGAGACGCCAGAATAGACGCCATTGGATATGTCAGGATAAGACACTTAACAGCTCAACTCTCTGTTGTCGATGTGTCCAGGTGGAAGGATAATTTGAAGAATAGAGAGCTGGATGTTCACACCATGTACCACTACATAGCTTTTGGGGGTAAAAGAGTGCTCCACATATGTCATACTTTTGGTGAGGTGGAAGGAGGGGCTCTGAGGCTTGAGGGATAGTGAATCAGGCTAAGTGCCTCCGATTTCTAGAATCTTGGTTTGAGAACGTTGCATGAGCAGGAAGCTCTCCTTCATTCAGAAGAATGCATGGTCCAAATATGTAGTCATGTTGCTTTATTCTCTCATCCATTTTCAGATGGAATTGGATTTGTGTGTCATCAACATAAATCTGAAAGTCAACCTATGAGCACTCATGGAGGCAGGACACAGTCTCGAGTGGTGATCGTGTTGTTCTCTAACCATGTCTTATTCAGGCTGACTGTGTGGAAATATGTGACTGGGGTGAGTGTTTAAAATGTTTCAACACTCCCACCCATCATTTTATTTTGTGATGTTGCTATGTGCGCCCTAAGTGGCTAAGGGTATGCCCAGACATGAGTCCCTTGCTGGCTGCACCACTGGATTCAAGCTAGCCTGGCTGAAGAGGGATGATACCCCAAAACTGGTCCCAAGTTGCTTGTTTCCAGTCCAGGGAGGACCTGGCCTGGCAGTTCAGGATGGACAGTTCCCATGGGGAACAGGGTCAAGACTGATTTGCATATGGCTGGGTCCAAACTGGTGTGATGTGGGAAGCAAAATAATGATGGATTAAACCCAGATCTGTGATGGTGGGTGAGTGTTTGAAAAGCTGCAACACTCCGTCCATCATTTTATTTTGTGATGCTGCTAAGTGTGCCCTAAGTGGCTAAGGGTATACCCAGACGTGGGTCCCTTGCTCGCTGCACCACTGGATTCAAGCTAGCCTGGTTGATGAGGGGGGATACCTTGAAACCAGTCTAGGATGCTTGTTTCCGGTCCAGAGAGGACATGGCCTGGCAGTTCGGGCTGGACTGTTCCCATGGGGAGCAGGGTCAAGACTGATTTGCACATGGCCGGGTCTAAACTGGGGGGACGTGGTGAGCAAAATAACGATGGATTAAACCCAGATCTGTGACTGGGGGTGAGTGTTTGAATATTTTCAACACTTTGTCCATCATTTTATTTTGTAATGTTCCTATGATCGCCCTAAGTGACTAAGGGTTTGCCCAGATGTGGGTCCCTTGCTTGCTGCACCACTGGATTCACACTAGCCTGGCTGATGATTGGTGATACCCGGAACCCGGTCCCAGGATGCTTGTTTCCGGACCTGGGAGGACCTGGCCTGGCAGTTCGGGCTGGACTGTCCTCCAGGGAGCAGGGTCAAGACTGATTTGCATATGGCTGGGTCCAAACTGGGGTGATGTGGCGAGCAAAATAATGATGGATTAAACCCATTTCTGTGACTGGGAGTGAGTGTTTGAAAAGTTTCAACACTCATCCATCATTTTATTTTGTGATGTTGCTATGTGCGCCCTAAGTGGCTAAGGGTATGCCCAGATTTGGGTCCTTTGCTCGCTTCACCACTGGTTTCAAGCTAGCCTGGCTGATGAGGGATGATACCCCGAAACTGGTCCCAGGATGCTTGTCTCCGGTCCAGGGAGGACATGTCTTGGCAGTTCGGGGTGGACTGTTCCTATGAGGCTCTGAGGCAGTGAGGCTATGAGGCAGTGTTTTAAAAGTTTCAACACTCCGTCCATCATTTTATTTTGTGAAATTGGATTAAGCCAGAAGGTCATAGATGTCAAAAGTGTACCTCAAGGCTGAGAGGTTTCATTAGGCCAAATTTAAGATTGGGGTGCAGCGCTTGACAAGGCTCATTAGGGGTACGCCTCAGCTGTGTGTGGTTTGGTGCGAGTAAGGGTATGGGCAGGGGAGTTAGTTTGGCTTTGGAGGGAGGTCAGCCTGAATGATAGTGCATACAAGAGAGGAACTGAGAGGTGGAGCATTGTGTCAGGAGTACTGGAGGACTAGAGACAAAATACTGGCATTGGTCCTTGTGATGTCGAAGAATCGAACTGAGGGTAAGGGAATATGATTGGTGGCCAGAGAGATGTAGTGTTATGTAGAGGTGCAGAAAAGATGGGTATAGCAAGTTCCACATTAGTCAGTTTTGTGTTTTTAATGCTTTGGAAGATCTCTTCAAAGGCCTGTAAGTTAATGTAGCAGCAAGTACATGGTAGACACAAATGTTTAGCCTTGATTTTTAAGGATGTGGGCCAGAGGAAGATGGAAACTCCTTCACGTCAGCCAAGGTAGCTCACCAGCGATTCAGATGGGCGGTCGAACAACAGAGGAGATACAGGTATTTGCAGATCGGTCCTCTGGTTTGTATGACACTCTATCAAGGTTGTTAATATCAGCCTACAATTGTATTGCATCCACCACATACGACTACATCATCAAGATAAGAATATAATGTTTATTCCTACCTTCAGATTTACGAACCTAGACTTTACTTGTAAAATAATAATTAGGTCAATGTTGGATGTGATTTTTTTTTTGTCCTGCCAATAACACATGCAATATAGTGAAGGCATACTGACCTTAGAACCTCAGAAGCAGAAAGCAACACAGTTATTGCTAGATTGGCGGCAGCATTGGTTGTCCCAAGGTCAGCATACTGCTAAGAGAATTTTGTGTATTACAAAAAAGAAAATATGATGGGAAACCAAAAAAGATAAACAAGCATTGGAAATGCTGACAGGTCTGACTTGTTATTTAAGTATTAGGTAGCTGCTAGTTTTGTTTGAAAGAGAATGATCTTGTTCTGTATATTTATTTAACTGAACAATATGTATTTGAATTGTGATAGAGACACATATGTACATTAACCATTAAAATTGAAATAATAAATTTAGGGGTGGGCGGAATTTGCGTAGTCGCGCTACGCAAAGCTCTGCGAAACGGTAAAAAATCTCCGCAAGCACGCAAAAGTTCAGCGAACACGCGGAATTGCTTGTTCCGCCCGTTCGCGATGCTTTTTTCCTGTTCGCGAACGGTGTTTGCGTGCTCGGGGAGAAATATCTTGCGAACACGCATTTTGAAAGCGCGAACAAGCAAAAAATTCTGCGAAGCCGCAGATCGCAGAATTTTTGGCAATTTCGCGTTCTCCGCGGAACGCGAAATTACCCAAATTCCGCGAGCGGAACGGAATTTACCGCCCAGGCCTAATAATAATAAGGAATTGTAAGGCTTTTGAAAGGCATAGAACGCAAATTGAGTTGTGTTTTGTTAATTATTAATTAGGTGTGCATTTATTTTACAATTTGAAATTCTTGTATTTATACAGTAGTTTAAAGTTAGAAAAGAAGAGGGTACTGGTAGAATAGTGAAAGAGTGTTACTGTTAGTGGAAATCTGTTAGCTTTTTTATATTTACTGTACTTTGTGAAGTCATAGTAAAGTTGACAGAACTGTAGTTTAATATTTAGTGGTAGTATTTTTAGGTAGAGTGGTTGTTGTGAGAGTGTTGATTTGCTGTCAGTTTTATGTTAGTGTAAAATGCATTTTGAGCACTTGTAGTTTGTAAGACGTAGCACGATTGTTAGTTTGCGTTATAGTGCAAAAGGTAAGGCTCTGAGAAGTATATACTTACTATATGTTCTGTTTAACTGCATGGTTTAGCAAATTCCAGGATGCAGCAGTTGCAAAAGACTATTTACAGTTTAAAGGGAAATGTTTGAGAACTTCGTCAATGTTTTCTGATTCAACGTAATATGTTGGCTCCTTTTTACAAAACCGCCACCCCAGGGCAGACATAAGATATACATTTTCAGAGAATGATGTAGGTTTGGTTTTGTAGGTTAGGCATGCTAAATATGGTATATTAGGTATAGTAGGGATTGTATGGTAGGTGTGGTAAGTATGGTAGATATACATGATTGCTTAGGTATTAAAGGTTAGGTATGGTAGGTTAGGTTTGATATGTACGGTAAGTATGATAGGTTAGATATGTTAGGTTTGATATGTACGGTAAGTATGGTAAAATGGATATGGTGGGCTAGTTATGGTAGATTAGGAATGATAGATAGGTATCGTACCAGTGGCGGCTCGCATAGGGCGTGCTGCGGGGCGGTGGGGCGGGGCAGGGGAGGGGCAGGGTGGGGGGTAGTAAACTCAGACATACAATGGAACGGAGGAAAGTAATCATTACGTTCCTCCGTTCCGTCGTATGTCCGAGTTTACTACCCCCCCCACTCTTCCCCGCCCCCACCCCACCGCCTGCAGCACGCCCTATGCGAGCCGCCACTGTATCGTAGGATAGTTATTATAGGACAATTGGTATGGTATTTAGGGTAGGTACGGTAAGAATAGTGAGCTAGTTATAACTAATGAATTTGGTATGGTAGATTAGGTATGTTAGGTAGGTCTGAAGGGTAGGTTAGGTGTGTATCATCGGTACGGTATGGTAGATTAAGTATATCAGATAGGAATGCTAGTTGTGATATGTAAGGCATGGTAGGCAGGTAAGATAGGTTGGTATGATAGCTAGTTATAACTAGTGGATTTGGTAAGTTAGGTATTGTAGGTAAGTATGATAGGTTGGAATGGTGAGTAGGTTTGGTAGGTATGCTAAATTTGCTATGGCCAGCTAGGGATTGTAGCTTAGGTTTGTAGGTAGTAACTTGTGATAGTTGGGTTAGGTAGATATTGTAGGTTAGGTATGGTAGGTTGATGGTAGGTTTGGAGTGGTAAGGTAGGTATGGTAGGACAGGTATGATAGGTATAAGACTAACATGTTGTGGTTAAAAAGTCATGGAATTGTAATAAATAATTTTATTAAGATGTTATTATATTGAAAGTCTGTCCTAAAAAATAACTGAATAGAAACTAAAACATGTGATGGAAATGATACTAATAAAATGCTGTAGTTGTTATAAAAATGCACTGTGAAAAAAAAACAGAGAACAGGAAAAAAACACTTTTTACAGTGCAGTTCTTTGTGGAGGAAGGGGTTGGGGTGAGTGTTGGGAATTCACAACTTAAGTTGTAAGCTGCGCAAGGGGCAGGTTTCCAGGCATACTTTTGTGATTGTCATGGGACATGTCCTCTGAGCTATTATTATTGGTGTGTGTAATTCTACATAGCATAGAATTATGCACCGGGAACGGGGCGTGCTGTACAATGCATATTTTTTCCAGCAGAGAAAGTCCTCACCCTTTCCTCACACTCCCATCAAACCGATCACCTTCTCCTCCTCTAAGGGGAATTGCAAATCTCTGACTGTTTCCATGGAGGGAAAGAATTAATCTGATATTGGGAATGGCCACAAACATGCTTTGTCCCATCCACTTCCCAACCCTTGTGTGGGATTTACTCCTACAGATTTCACCGCATTTGTGACAGAGAATTCTGGGCAGGCGCAAATGGAGATATTTCTAGACGTAAATTTAGATTTACAGCTGAAACTACCTCTGTGGATTAGCCCCAGGAATCCTTTAGGAGTAAGTGCTCAGAGTAAGAGGTACGAATAAGAGGATACACACAAGTAATATATCATGTGGTCAGTGCACTGGGGCAAACAGAAGAGGACACAGGTGATAGAGACAGATAAGAACAAGTGGGACAATGCACAGCGACAGAGAGTAAACGCCATGAGATGCCATCCTCCCAGAAGCAGCGAGCGAGGCACTTGAATGACAAAGTGCATCACTGAAAGTAGCAGAGCTTGCTCGAAGTCTTTCTCATGAACATCATTTCACCTTTTTGTCTTCACAAGGTTGAGCGTTTTTTTTCGCTTTTTCACGGTGAATTTGTTTACCGAGTCGTTGACGAAATTCTGGAGGCAGAGCAAATGCATTCGGTCCATAACCTTTGCGGAGCTGACAAGTTGCATAAAATCTATTACAGGCCTTAATGAAATCCTGCTCAGAGCGGGCTCCCGTGAATAAATGTGAAATCAGAATTTAAATTAAAATGTTGTTTCTGCGAGCTGTGGGCAGGGATGAAAGGCGCATTTAGCCGTGCCTTCTTCTGCGCTCCCGCTGTCGACAGGCGATCTGCAGAGCAGATGATATTAAAAAAAAAACATTGATGGTCCACCCTATCCCCCCACCACCACCCCGTCGCCACAGAAACTCTGATGTGAAAGATATACCTTACCAATGAAAAGCCCTTGATACAAATGATTTCACAGTAGGCACCCTACTACTGGCGGCCATGTCCTTTTATGAGGTGAACAACATTTCAAAGCACATTTTGACATACTGAAATACAATTTCAATCTCATCACACGACCTTATTCCTACATATTCGGATGGTGAAGTGAGATGTAAAGGTAAAGTAAGGTGTTTTCCTGGTTCTGTTGTGGACGTAGACCATCACATACAACTGTGAATAAATATGACTCCTGATGCCCCCTTTATTGCAGATTTCAACATTACTCGAGGACACTAGGGTTTCCTAGAGTTCTGCAGGAAAATTAGAACAGGTGCATCTTTATTTTTTTATTTTTTAAATAATTTTTATTTATTTTTTAGAGAAACAGAAAACCAGAGAACAGAGATGGGGAACAAAATAGATTACAAGTCCAGCAGAAAACGAGAGCAAGGCTTAAGCAAAAAATGTCTTAGGCAACAGCATGACAGATCCGCAACCCTGATTAAGATTTGTTATACATAATACATAATAATAGTAGGCGGGAGCAACGTGGTAAGAAGAAGAGAATTTGACGTCCACGTCCTGGGTGGCAGCTGCATCAGCCATTCAGAGCCGGACTGGATTCCAAATCCGGCTCAACCTCCTCCTTCGTGGATCGTTCTCTACTAACATCATTTCCAACATACTCACGTTCAGAAATTCCCGCCACCAGATCCAAGGTTCGGGAGGCTCGCTAGAAAGCAAGGAACGTGCCAGAGCCAGTCTGGCCATGGAGATTGAGAAGAAATATAGACCTGCTAAATAAGGAGAGAAAACCGGTGAATGTCCCAGCATAATCAGCTTCGAGTCAATTGCAACCTAAAGATTAGATATGCCATACATGTTGCCAAAAACAAATTCCCAAAATAAACACAAACTAGTACATGGTGCAAAAACATGGACCACGTTGGGCCCCCGTCAAGCCCATGACGAAAAAAACGATCCTCCAACCATAGCTTCGTAGCAAAGAGGCGATGAGGAGTATAGTACAGATCAATGATTCATTTGAAGTGATGCACCTTGATCCGCGACACATTCAGAGCCGATTGCGCCAAGATTTTGCTAAGCCACAAGTCACCGACCGTTACTTCTGTATTGAGAAGTTGGCTCCACTTATTAGACCTTAGCTGAAACGGGAGTGATCCTGAGAGAAGAAATAGATTAACTTATAGACCAGCCCAATATTTCTCTTTATTGGAGCTTTCATTATGAGCTCCAATAAGGAGTTATCAGAACACCTTATCTTGTCTTCCTTAGGACTAGAAATGAAGGGGCATATTCACAAGGAGCTATCGCCGAATTAACGGCACTTTATCGCAGCCAAAGTCGTGATAAATTTACCTCCCCATTCACAAGCCGGTGTTAACAGCCCACAGCACCAGTTTACCCGCGATAGCAGCCGCAAAACACATCGCCACAGAGGACCCCCGCAAATATCGCTAATGAGATGCAGAGTAGGCGTTCCCGTGCCAAAAGCCGAGACAACATCACACCTCAACATTCATAACGACCAGCCACATCGGCGATAAGAACACAAAACAGGCGATAAGGCGCTTTAGCACCAGGAAATTTACACCTGCTCTGACCTGGTGTAAAGTCGGACGGCAGCCAGCACCACAAAAGGGAGCACAGCCCAGGGCCACATCCAAAGGGCAACAGATGCCATGGAGCCACTCATCATGCGGCCCGGACACCCAAGAGGGCCACAACACCCACCTCCACCACCCCAGGACCCCAACCCACACCCGGAACACCCCCCCGGACCACCACAGACGCAGCGCAGACAAAGACAGCAGACCCCCAGGAAAAGTACCAGCCGCACAGACCCAACATCTGACAATGTCACCGTCCACTACAGGCTGAAAGGGACAACCATCCTACGCATCCTGACCATCATCGCCTAACAGGCCTACGGCACCAACACAGCAGACAACCAACATCCCACCCCACACAAAGCTGCTGGCTTGGCTGCACCTGTGGCCCCTGGTACCCACCAAACAACACCCGCCAGAGTCGGAGGAGTCACACAGCCAGCCACATCCAAGTCCCCCACACCTGTCCTGGACATCACCATCACCCTGGTACCCCAGTCCCCATACGTCCAACACAATGCGCAGGATCCGCTGGAGACCAAGCAAGGACCATACGCCATAGCAGGATGCACGCACGTGTTGGGGGAAATCCACAGCACACATGTACTACCTGTTCCCCCTGGTGACACAGCACACAATCACCTCAACAGGAAGCACACGTCTCACATCAATGTGCAGGCAACAACAGAACACCGTGGAACCTCCAACAATGTCGCCTTCAAATACACAGCCAGTGTGCATGATATCTTCATCCTCCGACAGTCCATCATCAACCAGCGTTCCCAGGATGGCAACAAGGGAAATGCACACCCCCTTGGCAAGTTCGAAATGAACACCCCACACACCTCAACTCCACAACCATGCAACTCACAACTCTGGCAATGCACACGTCACAAAATCACAACCAACATGCACAACAACATGACCACCCACCAGACACGACAGAACAACTTACAATGGTAACCTGGGCAAGCCCTGAACATGAGCCATCAACGGCATGACACCTCAGCCACATAATAGCCGAATGTGGGGAGAGGTGGCAACCAGGCATGTGTGAAGGATGCAGTAGAACCATGATCGGGAAAGCACACAATGCCAAGAGTGGCGGAGATGTGCTGGACAGACCGCAGTATGCAGAACACACCCATATCCATGGCGACATACACCTCTGGCGTATGGAGTGCAGTGGACAGTGGACGCAACCATGTCACCCCAGCCAGTGGGGGACCTCGCGGAAATGTTGCCTGTGACGCCCCCCCTAAGCGTCACCGGAGTGGGATGGCCCGGCGTAGGCCACGCCAGCGTAGGGGTGTGAATAAAAAGCACATAGGCCTGGGCGAGTTCCTCTCCCGGAAAGCCCCACATCTCTGCCAGGGCGGCGCCTCCCACCCCGCCACGAGGCTGACGCCGTCCTCATGAGCGGAGTTGCCTGCGATGCTGTGCGCCTGCCGGACCCCGGCACGCTGGACCACAAACCCGTCAGGCCCGTCCCTGCGCTGCCAGGCCACACTGATCACCTGCCGACACCGGCGTGTGTCAAGGACGGCCCACCACGTGCCGGCGCAAGCTCCAAGCCTGAGTCCCGCGACCTTGGCAGCCACCTCAGACCATCACGGCCTCCACGACACAGGCCCGCTTTAGTCCTTTCTCGTTGACGTACTCTACTGCCGCCTTCGGCCTACTCTTCGGACCAGTAGGTCCCATATGTGAAACTGTGTCCTGAGTCATGAATGGCAGTGACCCCAAATCCGGGCCAGCGGGCACAGCACCAGACCCCCCTCCGATCTGTGAGGCATAGTTCCATATGGGCATCTTGCGACACGTGGTGCCACTAACCCTGTTCAACGCCAGCCGGCTACACGTGGTGCCACTAACCCTGTTCAACACCAGCCGGCTACACGTGGTGCCACTGAACCTGAACAACGCAGGCCGGTGGGGCCATCCAACCTATGCCTGCGACACTAGGTGAATGGGCCGTGCTGACCGCTGCCTCAGGCCTACACCACGGTCAGGTAGGTCACACATTTGGAACGGAGTCTTGATTACACCATGGCAGTGAACATCATTTAAGGCAGAGAACAATTCACTATACTCCCTTCGATGTGGTGCCAACAAGTCTGTGCATGGCATCACAACCACACGTGTCTGTGGGCCTACGCGGACCACTGCCCTCGGCCTACGCTGCGCACGAGTGGGATCACAGATTTGGAACTGAACATCGGTAATTCAAAAGGCAGAATACATATCATCGCACGCACGGAGAGGCGTAAGAGGATGACGCGTTGCAGTCCGGAGGGAACAGGATCATCGTTACGGAGGTGATCGAACACTACCGACAACTGCCCTTGTGTCACTAACTCTGTGCCTCGCGAGCCAACGACACGTGGCTGTGGGCCACTGCTGACCGCTGCCTCCGGCCTACACTGCGGTTCAGTGGGTCACAGTCTTGATTTGGCAATGGTGGAGTTCATATCAGTGTACCGGCATCATCGCAGACTGCATCCCCTCACAGCACCTGTGCCACTAAGTCTGTTCCCCGACATTCATGGACACTCACTGGTCGTACATTGGTGGCGTTTGAGTCTATGGACTAGGGGCTAGTTTTCATCCTCATGTAGCTGATACCGAATTGTTGGTGAGGACGAGGGTTGCGCTTTCCACTCCTCCATTTGCTGCTTCCAGATAACATCAGACCTTCCGCATCATGCCCTGGAGGACACCTTCCACTGTCCCCCGCAACCCTCCGCAACATACACCTCGGACATTGATGGGGACCCGCTCAGGTCGCATGGCCCATTTGACTGCACCGCAAGTCACCGTCCCATGGCTGGGTGCCTGTGCCGGCCGCAGTGCATCCGGGGCCACTAACTCTGCTTGTCAGGTCTGGGACCCCTTCTTCTGAGACATTGAATGGCCTCTGAAGCGATGGTCTTGGGGTCATCAACGCCATGTGTCTGTGGCCCTGCGCTGTCCGCAGCCTCCGGCCTCAACTGCGGGCCACCAGGGCCCACACATAGCATCGAGTCCTGACCGGCCCGGACGTCGCATCACCGCAGGAGGCACACACCACCACCGCAAGCACCACCTCCAACCGCCATCTGCCAGAGTTGAAACTGTGGTCCTGACAGACCTACGGAGTTGCTCAGACCTGTCGTGGATGCCATCATCGGCCTGATACCCTGCTCAGCACTCCAGGTGCCAGTGACTCAGTGCACCGCAAGCCATTGTCCGTTACTGATTGAGTTGTGTGCTGTAGAGAGGTTGCGCTGCAATGTCACTTCAAACAGTGTGGGAGCCCTGGTACATTGATGGGGGAGATGATGCAGGTATGACACACCCCACTGCACCTGCATCAGGAGTATATATTGAAGGGACACAATCTGAGACTTTTTGTTCACATGAGCGCGCTCATCTCTAGTGCCCCAACCCCAGTGCACTGCAACTCACGGACACTTCTGTTTGCATGTTGGCTGACCTCTGGACTTTCTCCGGCTCACTCCATGTTGCTCAGCTGTTGACTCTGTTATGCATGTGTTTTCTGTTTCCGTTGCACTGGTGTCCAATGTTCAAGTTGTTGCCAGCACCAAGCATTCCGTGGGAACTGGCTTACACTCACCCCACACACATCCAGCACAGGCGTCACTGTACATGTGGCCCTGCCAATAAAGGGGCCGGGCGCATGTGCCCGTGGCCAGTTCAACATGATATATGCGTGTGTCCTTGTGGTCATGTTGTATGCATGAGGGCCCTGGGCCCTAGGACATTACATTGTGCTGTGTACATCGGATGCAGACAATGCCACCACAGGCAGCGGGTTGTAGCTTGGACATGTAGCTTTGTCGTCACCCACTCAATTCGTAAGGGGAGTGGCCGGGGCCGTCGTACGCAGAGCCAACATGGATGTGTGACTGCTATTTGCGTGCCCCTGGGCGTGGTTCTGTACTGTGAATGTGCATCTGCATGTGTCTCTATGGCAGTGTGGGTCTCCTTTGTGGGGTGTGGGTGGTCCCTGAAGGGTGATAGACACCTACGTATGTGTTCTAGTTCGCATTCCAGGTGTTCGGCCCCCACCCAGGCCTGTTGGGCCACCTCCTTTTGGCGTTCTGACACCTGGCATTGGGGTGCCATGTGTGGGTGGGTGAAGTGTCGTGAGCCAGCTGTGCTTGCGTGTGCTTCCTGCTGTGTGGTCTGTTGCAGGCTCTGTGTTCTCTTCTGAGTAGCTCGGCTGCCCGGGTCCTGGTGGTGGGTTGCGTGGGATATCCATGGGCTGTTGTAGGGCGTCGGTGTCGACGGTGTGGTGGTCCTCTCCGGCATCGCAGATGTGTTGTCTTCTGTGCTCTGCTGGAGGTGTTGTGTGCCCCTCTGCAATGTGCAGGGGAGATGCATGTTGACATTGTGTTGCAATGTATGTTGGCGCATTGTTCTGGTTTACATGCAGACTGTCTGGCAATGTACATTGTGACTGTTTGGGAGGTGCTGGATTCTTCTGCGGGACAGTGTACATTTGGACTACATGACGGATGTGAGGTCGTACGCGTGCATTTCCATTTCACACTTTCCAGCTCTGTCAGGTGTAGTAGGCATGTTTCTGGGCATGTGCGGAGCCAGTTGTGTCCTCTGCTCTGCAGTCTCCGCTATGCGCATTGTACCACATTATCGTCGATGTGGGTGTGCTGATCTTGCTATGTGTGTGTGCTGCAGTGTGCCAAGGGGATCTGGGACATGATCCTGGATAGTTGTGGGTGTGCAGTGTGCTACACCTCGTTGTGCATGTGTGCCATTGTGCCCATCTCCCCCAGTCCCTGTTCGTTACACTCCCTGTTGATGTTGTGTCAGGTCCTCTTGAGCTGTGTCCGTACTCCCTACTCCTTGCACCGTCTACACACTGATGACTGTGGCCTGGGTTTCCTCCAGCTCCTCCTGTGGCGCAGGACTGCCACCTCCTGTCGCCGTTGCTGCCTTCCTGTTGGCAGCGGGTTTGTACCTGGTTTAGGTTGTCACGTCCTGCCGGCGCCTCTTGGCCTCCTGGATTGGCCTCCTCGGCACTCCGACTGCATTCCAGGTGGTCTGCTTGTGGGTCAGTTGCTGGTAGTGTTCTGTCACCTCCGTGACGCTGGTCTTGTTTTCCTGCGGTCTGCACCCCGTCTTCCTCTCCCTTTTCTCCTTGGCCTTCCCCGACCCAGTTGTTCCTTGCTGGTGGTCTGTGGGGGTTGTGGGTTTCGTGTTGACCTCTGCGCTGGGTCAGGGTGCATCCATGTTGCTACGTGCTTTGGCTTGTTTCTGGTGTGTTGTTTCTGTGGGTTTTATGGTGCATTTTCCCGCCAGACGCGTGGGATTTGCAGGCCTGTGGCTGGTTTTCGCTACTTTTTGTACCGCGATTGGCCTCATCGCATGATTTTTCGCGTTTCGCATTTTTGCGGTGTGGCGTTGATTTTCACGCTGACATTTGACGCGTTATCTGGTGTCTATCGCATGCTACCGCCTTGTTGTGAATTCCACATTGATACGGGGTTATTTTCCCGCGATAGGCTGCGATGTTGAAAGCTGCGTTTCGCTACTCTTGCGGTAGTTATCACACGTTCTTGTGAATATACCCCGAAGTGTCTTAGTTCCAGATACCTATAAAAACAGGTATGAGGAAGAGAGAACTGTTGCTGCAGGTTCTCAAAAGAGAGAAGGACATCACCCCCAAACAATTGGCCTAAGAAAAAAAGTTTAGCCCTCTCCCAGTTTCCCCGAAAGCTGTCATGAATACAGGAGGGTAAATTGGGGTTATATCCTAAATATGTGAGCTGGTTGAACAGGGTAATGCCAGAGAATATACGCTTAAGGGAACCCTAAATAGGATGGAAGACTTTTAGGGGCATATGTATAAGTCCCTATCGCCACCACAACGTCACTTTTTCAGACGTCGTGGTGGCGATAGGGGCTTAGCCTTATTTACAAGGCAGCGTTAAGCCACTTAACGTGGCTTAGCGCTGCCTTGTAAATAAGGCCCCCTTTCACGCTATGGTTAGCGTGAAAGGGGTGGGCAGTGGGTGTTGTGGTGGGCGTTCCACCGCAACACCCATTGATTTTCACGTTGCCCCCTTTGTACAAGGGCAGCGTACATAGAAGGCAGCGCCAAAATTAAGACCAGGGAAAACCTGGTCTTAAGTTGGCGAAACGAGGAGAAATGCATTATTTCTCCTTGTTTTTGCTTTTTCATGTGTGCTGCCTTGTGCAGCACACATGGAAAAAGCAAACTGCAGTGGATTGTTTATGTACAGAAAGGTCCCCCTTCCTATACATAAACAATCCTTAAAAAAAAAAAGAAATTGTCGCTTTCATGTGCGACGCATGAAGCACCACACATAAAAGTGACAAAATGGCATTTTAGGATTGTTTATGTGCAGTAAGGGACAACTTCCTACACATAAACAATCCTCCCCTGCACGCAGACTCCCTTGCGCTATGGTGCAAGGGTGCCTGCGTTGGCGCTACACTGCTAAGTGTAGCGCCAGCACAGGGGGAAATGCAAGGCTGCCCCATATCATTGTAAATATGGTGCAGCCTTGTGTTTCTGAAGTGGCAGAGTGAGGCGTTAAGCCATGATGGCTAACGCCTCACTCTGCCACTTCCTCGTACATATGCCCCATAATGTCTTAAATCGGGTTCTCTTGAAATACAGTGTATCCACAATACAGGCGCCGGGTACAATTGATTCACCCAGTGCCAGGAAATCAGTGAATATATGCCTTTGTTTTCACCCCACACACACAAAGACCAAACGAACTTGTGGAAAAAAATCAGGCTAGATACTAAAACCACAAAACCGGAAGCGAAACCCCACCATCCTCCTTAGGCTGTTGTAGGAACTGAATCTTACAGGGAGGTTTCCTATAACACCATATAAACCTCTGCATAAAGCCTCAATCTTAGTAAAAAAAAGGCCACTGGAAGAAAAAGAGGAATACATTGAAAGAGATAAAGATACTGCGGAAGAATGATCATCTTAATAAGGTTACAGCAGCCGATCAGGCCCAAATGAAGACGGTTCCATTTAGTAAAAACATCAGATGTATGTTAGTAAAGCTTCCCATAGTTGTTCTCCACAAACTCCGCAATATGGATGAATGGAGTTACCCCTAGATACACCACCGGCTGTACCCATCTTTCATCCTCCCTGGGGGGGGGGGGCATTAGACAAGACCTGAGTCTTATCTGAATTCAGCTGATAACCAGAGACTTCCCCGAATGATTGAGCAGCAGCCACTTCTGCACGTAAGGCACTGATCGGGGTGGGGGTTAAAACTGAAACATCATCAGCATAAGCTAGAACTTTAACTTCGTACCGATGTATTCTCAAGGGCTGGATCTCCTCGGACAGTTTAAGGGATTGAATGAAAGGCTCTATATATACAAAGCAAATAACTGAGGAGAAAGAGGGCACCCCTGCTTGGTGCATGACAGATGGAAATGGCATCTGAAAGCAAGCCAGAGCAACAAATCCTTGCTTTAAGGCTAGAGTAGACGCGACGGATCTGGAGACAAAGACAGAGCCTAAACCGCTGCCCCAAAGGAAGGGCCATGAGACCCAGTCAAAGGCCTTCTCTGCATCTAGAAGGAACATGCACACGGACCCCCGCTGAAGGAGGCTGTCTCCAGGTCTGTAATTGCTGTGTTGATGTGAGATGTTGTGTCACGGCCTGGAATAAAGCCATGCTGGTGGATCGACCAGCTCCAAGATAATTATGTACAGTTGATTAGCAAGAACTCGTTTATAGATCTTGGAGTCAATACTGATTAAAGAGATTGGGCGATATGATCTGAAAAATGTGGAATCTTTCCCTTTTTTGGAAAGATGACAATATTGGTCTCCCCCCAAGATCAGGAACCCGATCAGGTGAATTGAAGGAGTTAAACAGTTCCCTTTGCACCGGGGCCAGAATCTGTGAGAAGATGGTGTAAAACTCCAATGGAATCTGATCGAAACCGGAGGTCTTCCCTTTGGCAAGGGAGCCAATGGCATTTTCCACCTCCAAGAGAGTTATAGGTGCTTCTAGTTTTGAACACTGAATATGGTTCACCTTCTATTGGATGTACGCCCAACGAATTGGAGAACATCTATGGTGGAGGAGCAGCAGTCGTCTCGATAGAGGTCTTGACAGAACCATCAAAAGACATCTCCAATAACAGCTATATCGCCATGAGCTCCCCATTCTCACCCCTAATCTTCTGAATGGTATTAAAGCTAGAGCTATCCCTTACTCTTAAGAAGAGAATTCACCCCATTTCTTCGCTGATTTCCAAGCTGACCATTTGCCTGACTCGTCCGGTTTTGACCACCCGATCCCAGATACGTTTTCTAAGAGAGGTCCAGAGGGCGATAGACTGCTCCAAAAGCCACTCAGCCCGGAGCCCATCCTTAGCAATGATAATATAAACCATATTGGATTCTAAAGAATCCGCCGAGCCACCGTTCCCTCTGTGATTGCCATCCTCCATTGATGAGAAGCGAATTGAAGAGTTTGTCCATGACACAAAGCCTTAAGTGCATCCCAGACAACCAAAAGTGATGCTGAACCAATGTTAAACTCCAGAAACTCACATAGGTGGGAGTTCATGGAGCTGACATACCCATCCTCAAGTAGTAATTTGCATTCAAATGTCCAACCCCGATGTCTGAATGGGCTTGCTGGGTTGGATAAACACAGATAGAGAATTGTGGTCAGATAAGACCCTTGGTTTGAGTGCCACCTTTGAAGATGTACCATTGTATTGCTCACCAGAAACATGTCTAACCATGACATTGCTTTATGGAGGGGCAGAGTAAAACATAAACCATGGTTCGTTGGGTCACTAAGAATGCCAGAGGCCAACCAAAGCATATGAAGAAATTAATTGGTGCGGAGCCCCCTGAGTCAGAGCTTACCTCCACAAGCAGAGCCATCAAGGACCCGATCAGAAGCTGGAGACTGAGATCCAGAGTCTCTGTTAGGGCATAACATCACCTTAAAATTGCCACAGACGATATAGGGTGGTAGCCAGAGATGAAGCTCTGTCAACAAAAAATCCCAAACCCTCGGGTCATCCATATTTGGCCCAAAAACGACACAGAAGGTAAAGCGAATTCAATCCTTCTGGATAGTGGCCAGCGGGCCCCCGAGTCCGTCCTCTGATGCAAAACCCATTTGTTGTCCTGTGCCAATAGTGTAACCCCCCTCTGAGCAGAGGTAAAACATGAGATAGACATGACCCTATATCCAAGTTTCTTTAGTAGTGAGCTCTGTGTCTGAGATAGATGCGTCTCCTGAAGACATATAATTTGTGGCTTAAGCATATTCAGTTTCTCCCGCACCAACCTGCGCTTGTGTGGTGACTTGACTCCATTAATATTCCAGGATAAAATATGCAGCTGCTGACCAGGGCACCCGCCATTACCAACTATTGACATTGTATCTCCAAATCCACGAGCTACCCCTCAACCATACAAATTGCTGCCACACGCTCCAGGAGCGTATTGCCAGACATGGATAGGCATCATTGTTCCACCCCTACCCACATTTCTCAAAGTCATATTTCCTACAATTTCCACCCCTATGCTCTGTGCAAGAAACAACCAGTCCCAATCGTCAACCCCTAAACACCCCGACCCTCCCACCCCCCCAATCTATGCCCTAAGAAAAAAGGAACATTACCCCCACCATTAGGGTTTGCCATTTATTGAGGCTCATAGCTAAAATCGGCCCACGGCCTGACCCTCCCCGGAATGCACATAAGGTGATAAACACAACCAAACATAGATAGTAAACCCTCCTATTGAAAAGGATAAGAAAATAAAAAGATGGAGACCAGAGAGAAAGGGAAAAAACAGGGGGGAAAGAGACAGGCTTCTAGTCCACCGCACATACCCAACAACCCTTCAAAAAAGAAAAAGACCCTAGCCATCATAAGACAATACCTCCTCCCCCCAGCCAGAAACCTGATCCAGAAAGACCAGCCCATTTGAAGACCCTTATACATAGAAGAGTGGGAATCATCATTAAACCAGAAAAAGGGATAGACAGCAAACAGAACATTCTCAGCCGGCTGCCATTTAGTTAACAACTCCTAAACTTTTGCACTTCATAGCAATAAAAAGTCTGACCCTCCATTCGCATCCGCAAAGTTGCGGGCTCCATAAGAGAGACAGATGCCCCAAGCTTCTGGAGTACCGGGATGTGCTCCTGGTACTGCCAACGTCTCACCACAGTTTGGTGGCAGAAATCAGAACGAACAAAAAATTCCATGTCCTAAGCTTTAATAGGCAACTTGGGAGTGGCCGCTCGGTAGATCTATTGCACAGGATAAAGTTCCCAATATATGCATATTAATAGCCCAGGTATAGCAAGAAGGCTTACTGAGAGGATTAAATGGAAAGCAGTGTGCCCTCTGGATCACACAATCCATATCCCAGTCCCTCAGAGAAGGAAAAGCCTCTCGGAACAGGCAGACAGCAAAGCCCCTAGGGTCATCACCTTCCGTACCTTCAGGGACCCCTAGAATCCGCAAATTATTTAAGTGTGACCTGTTCTCCAGATCTTCCACCCTAGTTGAGAAGGTAGTAAGCTGTAAATCATGCTTAGCGATCTCTAAACCATTTCCTTACACTGCCTTATTGAGGGCCACCTGGGACGATTCCATTGCCCCCAGTCGGAATTGTATGATATCCATGTTTTTTGAAAGCTTTCGAAGAATGACTTGGGTTTTCAGATGAGCGGCCTTCAATATAAGCAAGTCTTTCTGATAATCATCCCTATGCTGCAAGAGGAGATGGTAGATAGCATCCAAAATGGGGGGATCCTGTGCCAATCCTGCCGGTTATGGTCCTGACAAGGAGATGGGGTCCTCTACCATAGCTTGGCCACTGAATGAGGATCAATTAGCAGCAGATGAAATAACTGGGGGTACAGACAGCAGAGGAGAGTGATTAGTAGGTGTGAGCTCTGTCCCATCTGGATCCCATTGTAGCTCCTCTGCCTCGTCCAGAGAAGGGGTAAGATCGATTACATCTTGTTCGAAAGCCACCTATACAAAGTCCTTGAATTGGCCAGTTGGCAGTTCCCCGGGGACACTCCTTTTCTATGAGGGAAGTGATGTGATGGCAGAGTGATCTGAGCTCATCGATGAATTCCTTGAGAGCTCTGAGCAGTTGGGGTGAGCCTGGGCAGCTGTAACTGATTGGGCCACTTGAGCCACATCCTCATCCAGTCACTGTCAAACAATTCTGAGAAGGAAAAGAATGCCTCCTGACCATCATCCCCCAACAGGTTCCAAGCCAACTGGATGAACAGGCTGGGAGGGCTGAAGAGGTTGTGCCGATTGTGCCGTATGAGCCTGCCAAACCCTGCATCTGCCTGGGAGGCATCTGCATCCAACTTATACACCTGGTTCAGTACCTGCTAAACTGGAAGGAGGTCGGTCGGAGTGATAGACTCCTTACTGCCTGTTGGGTGTTGTACTTGAGAGGAGGAAGGCAGAGCCTGGGCTGTCAGCTGTACTTCATTCATCTCATTCCCAGAGACCGGGTTGTCTCTCGAGGTAGCAAAGGCAGAGGATGAAAACGGAGCCATGAAGGAATTCAATGTTCACTGTGAGTGGACTAGCGCGCTACCCTGCCCCGTCCCAGTGGGACCAGACACCGACAGGGTAGCATCCCCAGACAGCTTCTCTGTGAACTCCAGATCAAGGCTGGCCGCTTCAGCGGTATCCCCCACTTTCTCCTGGATATGTGGGTCAGCACCTGGAGGGTGTGTGAAGCTTTTGTCCCCCCTAAGCCCACTGCAGTTGCCATGAGTACTGTTAACATGTTTGCCAAGTAACAGTCGCTTCTCCAACTTAGGGGAAATATAAGAGCTGGGTATTTTTGGTCACCCACCTCACCTTGTTCCCCCTGGGTGGCATCTTGACTTGAGCACAGTCCACAGCTAGAAAAATCCCCAGCAATAGTAGAAGAGTCTCCTTAATAGCCTGTACAGCCTCTGCCCTTATCCGCTGCTGTCCAGCAGGTGAACCAGTGAACAGTGGAACAGCGTGCAACAGAGTGTCCGCCGGAGTGAATGCCCGGAGTCTAATCAGGCTGCAGACTAGTTTAGAGAAAAAGCCTGCAAACAAAGTAGCTGTAATGGAGGGCAGATTTTTTCCACCCTGATATACATCGGAGATGGCCGGTTTTACTCCTCACCCAATTGCCTCTGGCTCCAGAAGCTGCCAGATCAGAGAGAAGCATCGGCAATCCTATGCTCACCCTGCCCTTATTTGCCCAACCTACTTCTGTTTGCCAACGCTGTGCCTTTTATGCCCCTTCTATGCCCCTTCTCTGCCTCTTGTGACTAATCTCTATTTCCACTTCAGCACAACTGACTAATCTTTTCGGCTTCTTTTACTTCCCTCCCTTGTGTCTGAATGTATCATATTTGCCAGGGCTGTTCTAAGTTCCCAGCTTCAGCCATGGCATTTTTTTTATTCTCGACACCTGTGGCTACCTTTATTAATATTTGGCAATAAGCCAATAAGGGGCATCTGTGTTCTGTTGCCTTCTTTTCTAGTCCTAAACCTGAAACACGAAAACATATCTGGATTCGAGCAAATGCAATAATGCAAAGCAACTTCTCTTAACGGAATGTCTGCCTGCTGGTGCCAAGGAGCCTTCAGGGCTCGATGTCAGGCCGGGCACAGAGCCAGCATGCATTCTGATGTGCAGCCGAACATTAAGTGGCACTAGAAATTGATTGACGTCACCTGACGCTAGGAATAGTATTAACTGCGCGATGGAGATTGGTACCTTCGGCTAGAAACGCTAGGCATGAAACCCTACTCCTAAGGGTTTGTATTTATGCAAGGAATGGGGTTAGCCTCGCCCACAAAAATGTTAAATGCATGCTCAGTATCTATTTATTCACAGCAAGATGTTCATCACTTTGAGTCTGGAACAACTTGGGCACACAAAGTTGGGCACCTTTATTAAATATCAGGTCGCTCTTGTTACATTACACCTCCTTGAAATAAGGAAGGGGGCTGCTGTTGTGTTACGAGATGACGGGGGTCAAGGAGACGTACCATCTTGCTTGACTGTGGTCATGTCACCGCAAACCATACCATTAATTCCCTAAAACAGGGGTCATTTGCTCAACCACACCTCACAGATAGGCTGGCCGTACACCACAGCACCAACATTACAATTACCATTGATACGCTGCTGTAGAAAACAGCCGAAGAAATATATTATGACAATCTCAGTGCCCTTAAAACAATTACTGCTCCTTACACATAAAATGAAAAACTGGTAGACGAGGGATGAAGCACTGGTCCCCTCAGTAGGTCTGTGTCTACGGCAGTGGCCAGAAGTGATGACACAGTGGCATGGGAGAGTCCAGGAATGGACAGAGTCTTCTATGCTTTTGTGGTTGTTGCAAACACAAGTGCTTTCTTGGCCTGATGCTGGTGTCAAGCTGTGCAGAGGTGGTTGGTAATGAAACGCAACGCCTGTCACCACTTCCTGGGTGGGGAGGTAGGAGAATATAAGCCCATTTGGTAGTGAGATGGAGTGTCATAAAGCTTCGGAAAATATTTTCTCTATCCAAAGGACATCACAATTGATTGTGTCAATGTTTGTTTTTAGCTAGCCTGTGTGATTACAAAAGGTATCCAAACGTATGCAAATGTGTCTACCCCACTACATTGAGGCATGTTTCCTGTGCATAGCACACAACAAAAAGCCCAGGCCCATTCCTGATTACTTGCCCTGCTTATTTTTTATTCATTTAGTTTTTTTAATTTTTATATAGCGCTAACTCGATCCGAAGTTATTGTAGCGCCGCTGTACATGTGTACCAGTTGCATTACACAAGGACACATTTCTTTTTTGTTAGGCACGGGGAGATTAACTGATTTGCCCAGAATCACAGGATGTTGAGCGGACGCCAAACTCGAACATGCTGCCTCCCCAATTACAAAGTCGGCAGTTCTGACCGTTAGGCCACATCGTTTGAGAAAGATCGAGAGTGAGCCCTTCCGAAGGAGACACGGCACTGCACGTACCAAGTGTCACTCTGTGCACACTGCGCTTCTGCGGGCGGCAGCCCTCTCACTGACAGACCAAGTGAGCTACGCCACAGTGCCACCCAGCGCTCTTTCACCCCCTTCGCCTTCCCTGCACGGACACCACCGGTGCCACCTCACGGCCGGCCCCAGGGCCCTCGCCGCTGCCCTTTGATGTTCCCCACTGAGCTAGAAATGTAAAGCATCTGCAGAGCACTTTGATGGTGTGTAATTATAGCACCAATGTGTAACCTGCGGGTCAGAGGTCAGCGCGCTAGCAGGTATAGAACGGAACAGCAGGAGGAATGGTCTTGATTCGAGCAATACCAGGAAGTAACTCCCCCCTCCCTCGAAGACAGTCAGCTGCAACTCAATCTTTAGATTGAACATGTCGATACGAGTGCGATATTAATTCCTTGCATCAGGCTTCATGGTGCTTTCTAAATCGTGCTTCATGTTTTTTAGGGCTCGCGCCTGCGTTGCAGTGCGCAGCACTGCTCGCGCAGCGAGAGCCCTTTTGTATGGGGTTCTGAAAGCTGCTCACACGCTCGTGCGTGTGGTTTTGCTTTCTGCGGCTGCCATTGGCTTTCGCGTGCTTTTTTAAAAAAAGCCAGCACGCAATTGGGCAAAGGCGGGCGCATGTCCCGCCTTTGCTCCGCCCATTCCCGTCGGTGGCCAGCACGCGCAGCAGCGCACGTTCGCTTCGCTGCCGCGCTCCCTAGCCCCCGCTCCTCTGTGGTGCGCGTGCACCACTGGTTCTTTTTTGGATCCATTTCACAGGGGAGCAAATAAACGAAAGGAGGAAAGAGAAGGTAATACCGGTTTCTTTAAGTCTCGGTTTTCACTAAATGAGGAGGAGCGAGACAGAAAGAGAGAGAAGAGGGGGAACAAATAGAGGGGGGGTGGGGGCAGCTGCCAGCGGCAGGAGAACTGGTCACTGTCCTTGTCTTCTCTGGGCACGAAGGAAAAGACAGAGTCCTTTTCCTTCTCTGCCCGTTCCGCCCGTCCCCAAAAGCCGAGCCTTAACTATCGGCCTTGGCGATTTCTGCCGTCCGGGAGGCATGTTTAAAATAAGAAAGGGGAGGCATGTCTAAAATAAGAAAGTAGGGGAACGGACTCTATGAAATTAAAGAAGTAGGGGCACGCCGTGCCCTGCCGATCCCCCCCACTTCGACTACTGCTTCACTCGAGTTCACGCCGACAGCTGAATACTTGTACATCAATGTCTGTTCAGGTTTGTTCTCCGACTGTTACCTGCTCCGTGGCATGGCCCATCGGTGCAGCTTAAAATATCCTGCCTCCACGAACTGACAGATTGGCATCCCTGGGCACGCTGATGGGAGGGCATGCACCACCTGCCAGGAGAAATAGGCGTTAGGATCCTCGGCCAATATGTTCTCAAAAAGAAAAGTCTCTAATGGGCAATGCAAGTGTTTCTATAGCGAATGAAACGTGTACATGGCATATCTGCTTTATATTTATATGGCATACTAGACATATACGACAAAGATAAGGTACGAGTATACATATTTTGTGTTTTCTTTTTATTATGCGATGTATTACTTGAATTCGAAATATTGCATGATTGGTGAAAAGCACACTTTTTTGTGTGATATGAAGATGAAAGCTTTATTCAGAATTCACTGACTTTTATTAAGTGGTTTTACATCTCTACAGCAATTGCATCAACCCTCAGAACTAGCTTAGCAAGTACATAATGAATACTTGTCTGAGGCTCTCCATTCCATGTCTTTAGGTTCTGTATCTGTTGTATTCTCTGCTTGGTCTTCAAAGGCGCTTTGGTAAGAAAAAGGCCTATGCGACGTCACAGTTATTGGTACCCAGCACCTGTGATCAGCAACACTTTTTTTGTTCACGGAAGTCAGATTGAGCGAGGCTGACGTCACTAGGTGAAATATATCATGATGACACAATTGATTGTAATATATAATGTGTTCCACTGGAGACAAATGTTAGAAATATTTCATAAAAACAGAACGTTTCTTTTCTTGAATTCTATATGATACATATGTGTATTGTTACTAAAAACGTATGTGAGCATTTCATCATGTGCTTAGGGCTAATGTCTGTGCTTAGTAAAGTGATTTGTAGATTGCTTATAGCACTGGCCACAATTGTAGAAGCTACACGAAAGGTTACAAAGGAAACAGCCATGCAAGTGAGCTCCATCTTGGATAGTTTTATACAGACTGGTGGGATGGGGGGAGGTGGGTTACAGGGGTCTTACAAGTTTCCATACTTTCAGACTTCCACAGGGAAACATTTTGCCATTTCTACAGCAACAAAGAACAGAAGGGCCATGACAGGGCCCCACAGGGCTTTAAGTGGGGTGAAAAAACTGAGGGGGGTGGGGGGTTTCAAAGGGGCATGTCCGATACAATTAAGGGCGTGGCTTAAAAACACATAAACTACAAATCTGTGCTTGGCAAGTGTGCCACCGACTGGTACTTTGCTGCTTCTGTCTTTGCATCCAGAAACAAGCATTTGCAATTCAATAGGTCTCGCATTTGCGAGAGTTTGAGCTATTGGCATTGTAAATGACAATGCTTTTTATTTATGTGTTTTGAAAACCTGCAAGCGGTGCGCAAACAAGCACTTTGTACTTATTGTCATTGCTTACGAGAAGCAAGACTAGCAGTAACTGCGCCCATTTTACTAGCAGCCTTGCTTCTCGTAAGCAAGGACTATAAGTACAAAGTGTGGGTTTACACATCCTTTGCAGGTTTTCAAAACACATTAAAAAAAAAAAGGTATGGTCATTTACAATGCCAATAGCTCAAACTCTCGCAAATGCGAGACCTATTGCATTGCAAATGCTTGTTATGAGTAGCTTTAACATATTCCCATTTTGGCTGCATTTCATTCCTTAGTACGTTTTCAAAGACATTAAGCGTGTGGAGCATTTTACTTGCGTGCTTCTTGGAGCCTAACTGACTGAACAGCAACACTCACCTAAACAATGCATAGTGAGCCAAGAGAATGGACACAATGGAATATCCTGGCCTACAGACGGTATCCATAGTAACCTTAAACACTACTCTGAGTCCGAAAGGAGCACGAGTCTGAAGTGTCACTTCTTCACTTTGTACAGAAATAAATGTGATGATTCAAGCTTCAGCTATGTGCGAGCGGTATTTCCGACATTTCATCCATGAGGAAACGAAGGACGCATTAAAGAGCAGGGCGCGCGCTGAAGTTCGACACCGCACTTGTTGCCTTCTGTTTCTGTGGAGAATTGTTTGTCGGTCGTGTGTCACGTCACGATATTAAGGTCTCCCTGGGTGTCAATCACAACTAAACACAGCAGGGTAAACTAGCCATGACCCCCATGCGCAGCAAGCGCATGCTGCTTACCAACTGTTGGGCTGTTTGTTTTAACGCTCCTTTGTCAAGCGCTCGCCATTGCGGGAAGGCAGCGCTGTTTATATTTGCATCGAAAGCGCGATGCAAAAATAAAAACGCGGCGCCCTGTCTCCTTTTGGGAGGCCCATAAGGACTGGATCTCAGAGGCTTGTTTATATAACACGCCTCAGAGATAAGAAATTGCTTCACGACAGCCGTGAAGCAGGCGACCCAGTCCGGAGGGCCGTCCCAAAAGGCGAAAGGGCGGTAACACAGAACCCTCATTTTCAATGGGAAGCCAGCGTTTACCATAAATGCTGATGCTAACAAATGAAAATGAGGGGCAGGGCTTCAAGCCCCTTTCTGAAACATACTCCTCCACAATATGTCTCGCAGAGCGAGCTGCGCTTGCGTGCAGCAACGCAGGTCTGCGAGACCTAAAAAGGAGGACTGTTTCGCCTGAAATTGGTTGCCATCAAGATGTGGCACTGTGGAAATTTTATAAGATCCATCTGCAATATTCCCCAATCGACTCCTGTGCCCCGGTGCGTGCTTTGTTGGGGATGCAGAACTTTAAGCATACTAGAGCTGGTAAACCACTTTTATTTGGGCAAAACTCTGGACAACCCCAAATGTGTCTCTCTATCAGTGATCTTTGAAAGAATCTGTTTGCTGTGATGGCACATTAAGGCTCCCATGGGATGATCTTTAAGAGAAAGTGGTATTACAGATACGTTTTGATGAGTTGTGGAAAGCGGCGAACTTGAAAACTCGGAAAATTTGTGCACTGATCAAAAGGAAAATTTGGGCCAGCATAGATCTAAATGTTGTGTGCAAATCTGCAGTTGGTTCGGTAGCTCTTCGCCTTAAACGTTTTGTGGAAAGAGATGAAAATATAAATTGAATTCAATCTCTGCTGGTAAAAAAATCTTTACATCAAATTTCTTATCTTCCTCTGTCCTTCCAATGACCAGGCTTATTTGGCTTTTTGCGATCATAGGGGAACAGAGTCTGAAATAAGTTTTTTCGATAATGAATAATGTACCATGTGAGAATTTGGGTGCAATTCTGGGTAATTCAAAAAATGCCAGAGTCTGGTAGTTCATAGCAACTCTGGTAACTCGCTTCTTAATGACCACATATTGTAAAGCAGCAGACGGTGTATGTTAAATAAAAGCTATATGCCAAAAGGAAATTATTTTTGAAGATATGGAGGCTTTTGGGGGGCATGGATTATTAATGTGATAATTGATATGATAGTTGATTCTGTATTGAACTGGATTAGAAATTACATTTTAACTCGATTTTTCTTAATTAATATCTGCGTAGTTTAATAGTGAATAACAGAACCAACACAATTTCTAACCATCACACTCCTGCAAGTGTAACAATGTCGATTATTCCATGCCACTCAAAGCTGTAGGAATATCCTGGTCGCACTGGTAGTGTTAATTTTCAAATAGTTTATCAATTTTTAAAACTTCTGTGCTCATCTCACAAATGGACAAACAGTGCCATCATGTGGTGGACTTTCATAAGTGATGATGTTGAGAAATAAGTGCCGGTGCTGATCACTGGGAAACACCGGCTCAAATTAAGCACTGCTGTCCAGTGCAGTCAGAGTTCAGGTTCAACGTTCAGCACCTTGCAGCTAGGAGGCTGGAAGCACCGAACCTGCCAAGAAGCTACAACTGCTGCCCATCTAGACTGCAACTCTCACAGCACTTCCAAAGTCACCATGTTTTCCAGTGTTGCCGTCATGACAGACCTGATAGCCATTGTGTGATAACTGATTGCTGTTAAGTGAGACCTGAGATGGGTAGCTCTGGTGACTCCGTGAGGCCTGTCTGCTTGTCCATTTGCCACCGAGGACTTTGTGACACCTGTGTGGTTGTTCTATCCATTGTCATGCATTGTTTCCTTCAAGTGACATCAATAATTCTCTTAAATGCATGCTCCTAAAACCTGCATCATTTTCATGTACATTATTTACTTCAAGCTTCACTGATCACTCTGTGATGAACCCCGTTTGCCTATATCCTGCATTTTCATTGTAACCTTTGCCAATGTGGGTTGCAATCCAAACACCCCAGTTTCGCTCCCTCTGCCCACACCTGCTGCCCATTGGCTCCTGCTGCACTCTAAGGGGCATATTTACGAGAAAATGTTGGAGTGTGGAGCTGTGCCAAATTTGGGAGCACCGTGCTTCGACATTTTCAAAACACAGGGATGCGCCATATACACAAGAATACGGCATACCCCCTGTGTTTTCCCTAGCGCTGGCGCTAAATTTAGCTGCCTAGCGCCAACGCATAGTGCAAGGGGGCCTGCGTTACAGGTAAATGATGGTTTATGTGCAGGAATGTGTCCCTTCCTGCACATAAACAATCACTAATGGCATTTTGTTCTTTCTGTGTGTGCTGCAGAATGCAGCACACACAGAAAAAGCAAAAACAAGGAGAATTAAAAGTAGTTCTCCTCTTTTCGCCGCCATTCTAACGCCTGCTTTTGCTTAACGCCACTTTGTAAATCTGGGGAAGGGCATATCGCCACCAGAAAGTCGCTAAAAGTGATGTTCTGCTGGTGATATCCCCTTGTAAATATGCCCCTATGACTGCTTCTTCTTCCCCAAAGCAAGTGGTGGCCCCATACTGTGTGGCTCCCATAAAGCCATGTAGAGACAATCTCCCAAGACTGAGACTAGGGATCGAACTGTGCTGAAAAAATGACTGTCAAGCAGAAACTTCTGCTTGGCTCCGAGATGGGATTAGCCAGGCTTGTAGCTACCATTGGTGCGGCAGGTGCACTGGCACTAGGGCCAAGAGGCCTGAAGGCCAATTGAACCTTGATAATTTATGATTTTACTACCCCACCCAGCAGCACTAAAAAGGGCCATTTTCCTTGCTTGCACCATGGTCCATCGCATCCTTGCCATTATCACTGCTAAATGTAACCCTGAAAACCCTGCCTTATGAATAGAGAGAAAGAAGTTATATATTAACAAAAATTCTTTTTTTCAGAAGTGTGATTATTGCCAAAACAACTTAGTGAAATTCCTGAGCATATTTCCTTAATACCAATAAAAGTATTGTATGTTTTACCATATAATAATGCAGCTTGTCCATGACCTTAATCGTGACTTTTACCCCACACAGCCATATAAGAGTAAGGGGCACATGCATCATGCATTTTGCTCCGCGCAAACGGGCCGAATCGCAGAATCAGCCCATTTGCGATTGCAAAAAATGTATTTCTGATGCAGCAAACCCAATTTTGCGATTTGGTAACCTGTTACCGAATCACAAAATGGGTTTGCGATTCGCTATTTGGAAGGGGCGTGCTTAGGGCTTCCCTTCCATAGCAAATCCTAACAGTATGCATGAATGTTTTGTGACAGTGAATACAGTCGCAAAACATTCGCATTTTACCACCCACTTCAAGTAGGTGGTAACCCATTCGCAAATGGGAAGGGATCCCTAAGGGACCCCTTCACCTTTGTGAATGTTAGTAAAATCATTTTTTAAGAGCAGGCCGTGGACCCACGGACAACGGCATCCTCTTAAAAAATGAAAAGAAAACTTTTCATTCTTTTTTTTTTAAATGCATCTTGTTTTCCTTTAAGGAAAACGGGCTGCACTTTAAAAAAAAAGAATTGCTTAATTTAAAAGCAATCACAGACATGGTGGTCTGCTGAGCCCAGCAGGCCACCATCCCTGTGATTTTTGCGATTCCTAGGGGGGTCGCAAATTGCGACCTACCTCATTAATATTCATGAGGTAGGTCATTTGCGAACCCTAGGAATCGTTAAAAGTGTTAAACACACTTTCATGCATTCCGTTTTGCAATTTCCTAATTGCGAATCACAAGGATTCGCAATTAGGAAATCGGAAAACAGGGCCATCATACATCTGGCCCTAAGTCCCTATTAAGAGCCCAATCCAACACAAGGTATACCATGTTTGGTATTGGTCATGCACTGCCTTTGTAGGTGTGTGTCTTTAATAGAATGCCAGCTTGAGTTCTGTTACAGGAGTTCCTTGAAGTGGAGGTGGTTGGATTCTGCTCTAAAGGTGGAGTTCAAAGGATTCCAGAATCTGGGGCCGTGCACAACCAATCACCTGCCGCAATGCTTCTGACCATCAAAGGATAGCTGCTGAATTTGTTGCGAGAGGACCCACCATATGTTTCAGCCTGCAGTGTAATGAGGGCAAGCTTTTGTAAGAAGCCCCAGACCAGGGCCACTGGAATTTGTCGACAAGGGAGGATCAAACTAAGCAGCAGGGTTTACTAAATTATGCGGCAAGAAAAGGAAAATTTTGTGGTGTAATGCAGCACATTTTGTGATAGTATTACCCCATTATTTTGTTAAGTTTACACACTTTATCACTATATGGGCAAAGGTTTCATCTCATTAGTACCAGTCTGACCCTCAAATAAACCAATAAGCAAAAGAAAGACGACCAGTCAACGTTTGTGAAGGGTTTCCTACTGCGCATCAACGTGTGTTGCCCCATATTTAGTAACTTTTAATCCATTTGAGGTAGAAAAAAACATTTTTTGTTCAAATCTGCAAATTTTGCAGCAGATGATGGATTACACTAAATTTTGCCACAAGCGAAGGTAGGCAAGTTGGGAAACTTTGGCTACCTTCAAAAAGGGCAATGTTTACCAACTTCGACTGACTGCTGGTGAAGGATACATTTTCTCACTGCTACCACTGAGAGTGTGTGTGAAGGGATGTCTTTATCAGCCTCATATCTGTTTCCAGTTAATACAGATATGGCTGGTAACACAAGATACCCATCCTGTTGTCATTACAAAATCTGTGGGAACACAACCGACCTGCAGTTTTTCACCCAAACATTCACCTGCTCCTTGTATGACCATTATATATTTTTGGTCTGCATCCTGCAAAACTAGGCTCAGGCAAAATTTCCATTACCCAAGTGTAATCACATGTAATTTATGGCAATTTGCGTTACGCAAAATGTCAGGGCTTACGCCGTAAAGCCACATCATGTAATAGAGATATTGTTCGCGTTAAAAAAATCTGACACGAGAGCAAGGTAACAATGCGAACGAACAGTGCGCTAGCAGCTGTTGTTCACATCACATGCAATTTTGCAGTATTTTTTTGACAACAAAATGTTATGCTAAAAATGGCGCTAAATGCCAAATCAGCATAATTTTGCATTAACTTTTCAGGAATTGTATTTAATTTCTGCAAAGGCAATTACGTTAGTTTCGCACAGTTCCTACTTTCAGGTGTCTGCATAGTCGCGGCTGCTCCCGCCAAGCAGTTGTGGGGCGGGGAGGGGTGGAAGAGGGTGTAGGGAGGGAGAAAAAATAAATTTAAAAAATCACTTACCTGCGTCCTTTCCGTCCTCTTCCTTCTGTGAGAACAGGAAGTGCCCAGACTTTCCTAAGGCAATTCCAATGCTGCAATGCAGCATTGTCATTGGTCTGAGCGCCGTGGTGGCGCTCAGACAGGCAGTGGGAGCCTGGGTATGTTCTCCCCCCAGGCTGTAATGCAGCCTGGTTGGAGAACATGGGAAGTGCACATACATTTTTGGCCGCCCGAGACGGCTGGCCAAACATTCATGTGCACTTAGGAGAGTACCACCACTCCTCCCCTCTGTGCTGCCCAGCCTAGCCCCGCCCCACAAAACTGCCTCAGCATGGAAAAATTAAATGATAATAACATTGCGTTATTATCTTTTTATTTTTCCTTTTTCGCCAAGCTGAAAGGCAGTGGGACGACGCTCCTCCGCCTTAGCGGAGGAGCCGCCCCTGTGTCTGCAATTGGGTAGCTTTTCACTTTTGGTTGGTAAACACGGGCTGTAGAATAGTCAACCTCTTTCTCCAAGACTCACATCTTACTCCCTCCCCTTCCACAAGAAACTGGAGACTTCGCTTTTGGACAAATAAACTGTGTCATTTGGTCTGCTTGATTTGGTTGTTTTTTTGTCCTTTTTGGTCTTTTTTTTTTATCTCAGCATCCTGACACCTTTGGTGGTTGTCATGCTTCATAAGTTTCAAATCACAGGATAAATTGAATGTGATGAGAACAATACGCTCTGTTTGCCACCACACCTGGATACAGAGAAAGCAGGTGGTAAAATTGTGTTCCAAACAGAACAGAAATAATGCAGATGGTCAAAAAGGGAGTAAAAGATATTTTGTGTGTGTTAGCGGGACGAGGAAGTGCAACAATGGAGTTTGCTACTGTGAATAACGAAGTGGAAATGAATGAGGAGGCAAATGAAATAGATCTGAGGCCAAAAGGATTGTACTGCTTAATATCGACCCCCAGAATATCGTGGTACAAGAATATTGAGGACACAATATCAAGGGATAAGATTTAGAAAGGTATAGGTGTATAGGGAAGTATAGATTTACTATTTCTAATTCCAGATCTGTGTACCTTGAAGATATATGTAGAGTATAGCTACATATGTGCGGGGTTAGTTATAGAAAATTTAGACTTACCTGTCTATATTTTTTATTACTATTTCGTCCTCAATATTGTGTCCAATTGATATTCTGGGGTTGATATTCACTTTCTTTGCTCAGTGTCTGCAGAGAAACTTGACACATTCTTTGTGTTCCCCCAAATGTATCAGTGGTGCTGAGCGTAGAAAGGCTGACCACAAGGGGGCAGACTTCCTTAAACACCAACATTCATGAGCCAGGATTCCTTCCACAAATCCTTGAGAACAGCTGTGAATGCATTATTAGAGGCCTGCAAGGGACTGTAGACCGCTCTCACTGCACTCACATTCACCAATAGCCAGCACTGCAACTCCTGTCCTTTAGAGGAACAAGACCTGCAATATACAAAACAAGCAATGGCAAAGCCAATAGGTCTCGCCTAGTTCAGATATATTGGCTTTCTTGGAGTGGAGTGTAGTAGAGGGGCATGGAATGGAGTGGCATTGTGTGGCGCGGCATGGAGTGCAGTGGCATTGTCTGGAGTGGAGTGGCAATGTGTGGGGTGGAGGGGTGTTGTGTGGCTTTGAGTGGTGTGGTACAGAGTGGAGTGGCATTTTGTCGCATGGAGTGTAGTTGAGCACCATTGAGTGGCGTAGAGTTGAGTGACATTGTGTGCTGTTGAGTGGATTGGCATTGAGTAGAGTGGCATTGTGTGGAGTGGCACTGAGTGGAGTGGCATTGTCTGGAGTGGAGCGGCATTGTGTGGCATGGAGTGGAGTGATATGGTTTAAAGTGGAATTGCATTGTGTAGTGTGGAGTGAAGTGAAGTGAAGTGGCATTGTTTGGCATGGAGTGGCATTGTGTGGTTTGAAGTGGAGTGGCATTGTGTTGCGTTGCGTTGAGTGAAGTGATGTGGAACAGCATGGAGTGGAGTGGCATTGAGTGCAGTAGAGTGGAGTGGAGTGGCATTGGGTGGCATGCAGTGGTATGGCATCATGTGGAGTGGAGCAGCATTATGTGGAGTGAAGTGGCATTGTGTGGTATGGAGTAGAGTGAAGTTGCACGGAGTTGAGTGGAGTGGCATTGAGTGGAAATGAGTGGCATTGTGTGGCATGGAGTGTACTGGCATTGTGTGGAGTTGAGTGGCATTGTGTGATTTGGAGTTGAGTAGCATTGTGTGGAATGAAGTGGAGTGGAGCAGAGTGGAGTTGAGTGGAGCGGCATTGTATGGTGTATAGCCGTATTCTGTGGCATGCTGTGGTGTGGAGTGGAGTGGCACTGTGTGGAGCAGAGAGGCAATGTGTGTTGTAGAGTAGAGTGACACTGCCGAGCGTGGAGAGGAGTGTCATTGTGTGGCATGGAGTTGACTGGCATTGTGTGGTGTGGAGTGGCATTGTGTGGCGAGGAGTGGAATGGCTTTATGTAGAGAGGAGTTGCATTGTGTGGTGTGGAGTGAAGTGACATTGAGTGCCATGGAGTGGCACTGAGTGGAGTGGAGTCGTATTGTTTGGCATGGAGTGAAGTGGAGTGGCACTATGTGGAGTGGAATGACATTGTGTGGAGTGAAGTGGCATTGTGTGGCATGGAGTGGCATTGTGTGGAATGGAGTAGCATTGTGTGGAATGGAGTGGAGTGGCATTGTGTGATGTGGAGTGGAGTGGGACTGGCACTGTGTGGCATGGAGTGGAGTGACATTGAGTGGAGTGGAGTGACCTTGTGTGGCATTGAGAGGAGTGAAGTGGCACTGTGTGGAGAGGAGTGGCATTGTGGGGAGTGGAATGGCATTCTGTGGTGTGGAGTGGAGTGGTGTGGAGTGGAATTTTGTGGTGTGGAGTGTAGTGGCATTGTGTGGCATGGAGTGGAGTGACATTGTGTAGCATGGGGTAGAGTGGCATTGTGGGGCGTAGAGTGTCAGTGTGTGGAGTGGACTAGCATAGTGTGGTTATGAAATAGCATAGTTTGGCATGGAGTGGCATTGCATGGAGTGGAATGGCATTGTATGGGGTGGAATTGTGTAGCATGGAGTGGTGTGGCATTGTGTGGAGGGAAGTGGCATTTTGTGGTGTGAAGTGGAATGGAATGGCATTGTGTGGAGTTGAGTGGCATTGGGTAGCCTGGAGTGGAGTTGCACTGTGTGGAGTGGATTGGAGTCGCATTGTGTGGCGTGGATTGGAGTGGCACTGTGTGGAGTGGAGTGGCGTGGAGTTGAGTGGAGTGGAGCGGCATTGTGTGGCATGGAGTGGCATTGTGTGAAGTAGAATGGAGTGGCTGTGTGTGGTATGGAAAATTGTCTGAGGTGGCACTGAATAGCACTATAACGCTTTAAAACCACACTAGGGCTAGTAGGTGGTATATAAATGCAATTGTAACTCAATACAATCTGTTACCAATTATCTTGATCTAAGAAAACATCTGATGTAGGGAAGAAGCACATGGTGGGAGGGGAAGGATATATAAATGCAATTATAATACAATACAGTATGTTACCAATGATCTCAACCTATGATCTGTGTAAACGTCTGATCATCTGATGCAGGGAAGAAGCAAGGAAGGGTGGGAGGGGAGAGGCAACATGGACAGAGGAATAAAGAAAATAGTACCTGAATCACAGTGAGACGTGGATGGTCAGTGGAGAACACTAACCAAACTAAATCAGTTGGTTCTTGGTCCATGCTCCGAATGAAAGAACAGGAAGTGACACTGGCAAGTGCTGGCCAATTAGGAGGCACCAAATAAGAGTGAAAATGAAGCCAATAAATGGTAAGCAGTGGACAGGCTCCAAGCCCTTTATTTCACACGATAGTCCTTGCAAAACAATGGCACATGAGCTGTCTGCAGGCGAAACCTAAAAAGTGTAATGTTATAAAAGAGACATTATGCAGCATGCAGCAGCTCCTGGGAACACTTACCCCGATTTCCACTGCTCTCAACTGCAAAAAGATAACTTCCACTGTGTAAATGGTGTACATACTGTCAATGCTTTACAACCACACCAGCAGTCACAATCCAAATTAAAACAATAATGTAACCTCTGGTGAAACTATTAGACATCTGCAAGTCTCAGTTGACCCTACTTAGATATTATAGCAGAGAAGTGAGAAGAGATGTGGCCTAGTGGCTAGAGCTGTTGATTGTGGAATTCGGGAACCATGTTTGAATCCCAGCTTTTGCTCAACATCCTGTGAATCTGGGCAAATCACTTAAATTTTCCATGCCTGAAAAGTTTAATAAATGGTTCTCATGTAAAGTGCTTTAATGCCCTTGGGACAAATTTACTGTGAATAAAACCACAAACAAAAGTGCTTTTTTGATGTGGCTGAGTAGAGCACCTCAGTGGGGACGATCTGCTGGAAGGCAGCGTGCGAGAGTAAGGATCTATGTGACACACATTCGAGATGCGTTTCTACTCAAGCGTAATGAAAAGACTCATCAGAATGGACGCTTCCAGCTGATGCAGGGCAGCACAGATTTATGCACCCCAGGGTAAAGTAGAGCAGGACGGAGAAGAAGAGGCAGCTTCTACCACCATCCACGCAAATTTAGCACAAATGGGCAGGTCTGGCTTTATAAATGGGTTAAATGGGCACAGACCAGTGCTTTAAATGGGCAGGTACTGTCCGGTACTGAGTACCTTCACTTCTTTAATTTGAAAGAGAGAGTGCCTGCACTTCTCAGCACTGCGTCAATACATTTAATAGGCGAGTATCCGGCACTTCTCAGAAGCAAGCAAGTCCTCTGAATAGTGAGTACCAGCACTTCTATATTTCCATTTTAATGCACTGGCATAAACCAGACGGGGCATAGCTTCCATTAGTGCAGCAGGTGGAGAGGCCCGAGGGGCAAATTGAACCCTGATTATTGCTGTATTTTATATTTAAACAGCAACCGGAAGCGCCATTTCCTTCCCTGCACTAGGAACCATGACACACTGGCTCCTTTGTTGAGACCAGATACACCAACGCACACAGGGGTTTGAGGATTTGCTTTCTAGCAGCCTCATCAGCACCAGAGAGAACTGTTTTTGTCCATCTGTGACTTCCCGACTGGCCGATGAAACCTTCATTACCAAAATCCACCTCAACACCTTTTTACCTCCCCCAACACATCCACCATTGCCGGGTCTGGTGGCATACTGGACTAATGTGTCCACTGTAGGGGCCTGTGTTCAACCTCATGGTCACAGGTTCAATTCCCGGTGGGTCCACTCTTCCTGTCATCCTTCGGAGGTCAATACAATGAGTACCATTGAGTTGGGTAACAATAAACATCTGTTATTCAGCGCAAAGATGCCCATCGGTGAAAGTGAACTTTACAATAATATAAGTATTGTGCCTGGTTGTCTCAAGGTCGTGGTATGTGCGCACTTGGTTGGCTTTCCTAGCATTAAAACTTTGCAATGCTCCTCCTTGTTTTGAGTAGTGCAGAAAACAGTGTTTGCAGTATGGGGCTGGGGAGACATTAATAATCCCTGAAGATAAATTTGTGTGATTATCACTGGATTGTGAGAAATGTTTCTGTTTTTATTTACATAGTTTACAAAACCCCTAACTCAGTTGAGAAATAAATATGTGAAAGAAAATACATATATACAATCAAGTATTATCTGTATTGTAATGTTTAGTCGTGCCAAGCCAGCTGTACTGTTTTGTGCTCTCTCTTTGCAGATATAGTTATTACCTCTGGATTTATAAATGAAAAAAATAAAGCTGCAAGTACCAGAATGCAAAGATAAAACAGGGCAGGGCAAGTTGGCATCTTTGACATGGTGAAAGAGGTATTCTGTTGGAATATCACAAGTGGCACACACACTCCATCATGTTTAACAGATACCAGCATTGCTGCATGTGCTGCTCATGTCAAGCAGGGTAGCTCGTCCAATTATTTCTCCCATGCATTCTGGCATTTGTTCTACAAAATATAAAGGGTTGATTAAAACTGAAAGATGACGGAAAAAGAAAAGAACTAAACTGGATGTGATGGACTATTTACGCCTTACATGGAATTACACTTACCCTGCTGAATAATATATTGTCCATGTGGTGTCTAAATGAGGCTATTGCTGCTCCCTGTGGGGTAACGACCATGTGCGTGTCAAAGAAGTGCAGTTCACACTGTGTGCTTGTGAACGATGGTTGTACTGTTGCTGGCCCTGATGCTTCCATTATCCTGTGCTTAATTTGTGCCTGTGTTTTCCGGTGCTTGGCACCGGCACTTATATGTAAACACCGGCACCTACTAATTTCAATGGCTGTGTGTGTAATTTATAAACACATTTCATTTGTGGAGTATTTACTTGTTTAAATTATCTTTCAAAAAACATACAACTAGGAGTTAAACCTGAAGATTAAAGTGGCATGTGGGTTGCACCAACTGCTTATGCCCCATGACAAATACCTTGGGCCCTGGCACTTAATTCTTTTGCAAATTAAGCACTGCCGTCATCCATCACACAAGCTCAAGAGTGTACAATAGAAGTCCATGTTCCATGCCCTATCAGAATGTTGGCCTCTTTGCGAGGAGGGCATCAATAAACTTAGAAACCCCTGGTAAGAAATGTTGATACTGCCAATGAGAAGTTCTGGTACAATCATGACAACTGTAACAGCCATGCTGACGAGTTGTGGCACTGCCCCTTATGAAAAGTGCCAGTTAGTTCCCAGTGCAGTGGTTTTGCTCTGCCTGTTGTGTGTTTTTGACAGATGTTCGCACTTCTGCTGTCTTTGCTGTGCCTGTTCTATTTCCGAATGAAGCTTGCACTGTGCTGTAACTGTTGTGTGAATAAGAACGTTTGCAGGGATGCTGCCTGTGCGCACTATAACTCATCCATCAAACCTGCTAATAAGTGTTCAAGAGAAGTCCACACTCCATGCTCATTCCAATATTGGTCTCATTGCTTAGGCCCAAACAGCTATCAGTATTAACTATGAAAATATTACTAGCCAATGAGAGGTCCCGATACAGTCGAATTAAACATTTGGCAGTGCTACAAAGATGTCCTGGTATTGTCCTATTAAGACTATGGGCCTACTTACGACTTTGGCGGTGTGGGAGTGGGCCATCACGCCAGTGCCCCACTCCCACACTGCCTAAGCCGTACTGACATCGCCCACCAGATTACGAGTTTCTTCGTGTCTGGCGGGCGGTGCTTTGACAGTCCCACAGCGGTGCCCGTTAAAAAGGCACCACAACAGGAGTGCCAAAGGCCGTTCCTGCACGGCACGAACTGTTCAGTCCATGCCATGCAGGAAAGAGGGTGAATGCACACAGGGAGGGCACAACATGTGCCCCTCTGTGGCATAGCCCTGAGGATACAGGGGGCCCTGTAGGCCTCACCACCATGAAAACTGTGGCAGCGAGGAAACTCCTAATATGGTCGGCTGTGTCACAGCGGCACCGCCAGCATATTAGGCCTCTGACCGCCGCGCCACAGTCACAGGATCCATGATCACTGGTGGTTGCGGCAGGCCTGTGGCGGTCCCACCACCGTAAGATGGCGGGTGGACTGCCGGACTTGTAATCAGCCATATATTATCTCTGCTGAAAATCTGGGTCACTGTCATGTTAAATCATAGTTGCCATATTGTGTAAGGGTGGTACCCTGCCATTACATGCACAGCATCCCCTTTTAAAAGTGCCAGTACTGTCCCATTTTAATTACAGTACCACTGCTGTGGTGTGCTGGTAGTACATTCCCAAAGGTGTGGCAGTCTTCTGAAACTGTCCCAATAAAATAGGATATTGCTGCTGGGGAAGCTGAAAATGCCTCTATGAAACTACTGCTGCACTGCAGTGAAGTGCAAGCTGGGCCACATTTAATGCATACCAACCCTGCTAGAAAGTGCCCATATGGTGGCAACTAAATCACAACTGTCCTGCGAAAAAGTGCATCAACTGGCCCAATAAACTTTTGGTAGCACTGCAAAGACATTATGGTACTGTTCGATTTAAGGTACTGTGGCAATGCTGTAAAATCATGACTCTCTTCCATTCAACATATAACAGCCTTGATGAGTTTTGTTGTTAATATCTCCTTGAAAGAACAAACTTCCTGAGAATTGGAGGTAGCTTCTCACATTTCCTAACATCATACACCTTACTAAAGATGGACAAAGATTTGATTTTAGCTACGTCCACATGGCCCTTGCAATCCAGGAACTTTGGTTCGCTTCAGCGACCCAAGATTTCATCCTACTTGACTCAAGTTCAGTTAAAACCCACTCCAACAGTTTGCACCCATTATTTCCTGTTGCAATGGGACATCACATCGCAGGGAATCCTCAAGACATTCTGAACAGCAGCTGGAACCCCTGAACCTGTCGCCTGTGCAGGTAATGGATACAGGAATAGGGACACTGACAAAACAGGGGTGGGAGAAAGGGCAGGGGTGGTAGCCAAGATGGTGGCAGCAGCTCAGGTGGTGGGGCAGTAACACAGGAGGGACAACAAATGTGAGCGGGATAAACTGTGTGCAGGTGGGTAGCAGGAATAGACAGTGGTTACTTTTAAAACAAGCATTGGCATAGCCAATAGGTCTCGCCTTTGGGGCCTTATAAGTGTTTAGCCAGAGCTATTGACTTTGCCAATGTCTTCAAGCTGTGCTGTAGAGAAGTGTGGCTGCTGTGCAGCATGCTGAAAAGTTATAATAAAAAAGTGTCAGAAGCATTTTTGTTACTTTATATATGACCAAGAAGGCATTATGTAAAACTGAACGACCATATTAAAAAAAGTATTTACAATAAAAAATGTCCTCAGTTTTCTTTTGTTCTTGCAATGCTGGCAACTTGTTTCTGCCTATTGCAATGGTTGTTTGTTAAAGCTTTTTTTTGAGGGGGCATAAACAATTGGAGGGTGAAGGTTGGGAACTAGTACCTGTATTATAACACTAGCAGCGGCCAGACGCTATGGGAGAATCAACAGATGCCAGATTCCGAGAGCAGGCTGAGGTGGTGCTGAGTGATGCTGAGGTGGTAGTGGTGGTGGTGGTGACTGTTGCGGAGACGATGCTGAGGTGATGCTGAATGATACTCAGGTCTTGCTGAGTGATACTGCTGTGGTGCTGAGTGATGCTGTGGTGGTGCTGAGTGATATTGTCTTGGCGCTGAGTGATGCTGTGGTGGTGCTGAGTGATATTGTCTTGGCGCTGAGTGATGCTGTGGTGGTGCTGAGTGATGCTGTGGTGGCCCTGAGTGATGCTGTGGTGGCCCTGAGTGATGCTGTTGTGGTACTGAATGATGCTGTGGTGGTGCTGAGCGATGCTGTGGTGAAGCTGAGCGATGCTGTGGCGGCGCTGAGCGATGCTGTGGCGGCGCTGAGCGATGCTGTGGTGGCGCTGAGCGATGCTGTGGTGGCGCTGAGCGATGCTGTGGCGGCGCTGAGCGATGCTGTGGCGGCGCTGAGTGATGCTGTGGCGGCGCTGAGTGATGAGTGATGCTGTGGCGGTGCTGAGTGATGCTGTTGCGGCGCTGAGTGATGCTGTGGCGGCGCTGAGTGATGCTGTGGCGGCGCTGAGTGATGCTGTGGTGGCGCTGAGTGATGCTGTGGTGGCGCTGAGTGATGCTGTGGTGGTGCTGAGTGATTGTTGTGGCACTGAGTGATGCTGTGGTGATGCTGTGGTAGTTCTGAGTGATGCTGTGGTGGTGCTGAGTGATGCTGTGGTGGCGCTGAGTGATGCTGTGGTGGCGCTGAGTGATGCTGTGGTGGCGCTGAGTGATATTGTTGTGGCGCCGAGTGATATTGTTGTGGCGCCTAGTGATGCTGTGGTGGCCCTGAGTGATGCTGTGGGGCCCTGAGTGATGCTGTGGTGGTGCTGAGTGATGCTCTGGTGGCCCTGAGTGATGCTCTGGTGGCCCTGAGTGATGCTGTGGTGGCCCTGAGTGATGCTGTGGTGGCCCTGAGTGATGCTGTGGTGGCCCTGAGTGATGCTGTGGTGGTGCTGAGTGATGCTGTGGTGGCGCTGAGTGATGCTGTGGTGGCGCTGAGTGATGCTGTGGTGGCGCTGAGTGATGCTGTGGTGGTGCTGAGCGATGCTGTGGTGGTGCTGAGCGATGTTGTGGTGGTGCTGAATGATGCTGTGGTGGTGCTGAGCGATGCTGTGGTGGTGCTGAGCGATGCTGTGGTGGTGCTGAGTCATCCTGTGGTGGTGCTGAGTCATCCTGTGGTGGTGCTGAGTCATCCTGTGGTGGTGCTGAGTGATGCAGTGTTGGCCCTGAGTGATGATGTGGTGTCGCTGAGTGAAGCTATGGTGGTGCTGAGTGATGCTGTGGTGGCGCGGAGTGATGTTGTGGTGCTGCTGAGTAATGCTGTGGTGGCGCTGAGTGATGCTGTTGTGGCGCTAAGTGATGCTGTGGTTGTGCTGAGTAATGCTGTGGTTGCACTGAGTGATGCTGTGGTTTCACTGAGTGATGCTGTGATGGCGTTGAGTGATGCTGTGATGGCGTTGAGAGATGTTGTGTTGGTGCTGAATGATGCTGTGCTGGCTCTGATTGATGCTGTGCTGGCTCTGATTGATGCTGTGGTTGCGCTGAGTGATGCTGTGGTGATGCTGAGTGATGCTGTGGTGTTGCCGAGTGAGAGATAGAGTGAAGATATAATGCCCAATTAAAGAGGGTGGTGAGAGAGAAAGAGAGAGAAAGGGTGTACATAGAATAAAGAGTGGAGCGGGATAGAGAGAAAGAAGGGGAGAGAGAGTGAATGAAGGAGTTTGAAAGAGAAACAGATAAAGGGGTGAGAGAGAATGAAAGGCTAAAAAAGATAGAGAGGGAGAGTTAATTAAGTAGAGAGAGAATTAGAGAGGGGAGAGAGAGAGAGAAGGAGAGAGACAATAAGAGTGGGGGTGTGGAGTTTAAATAGAGTGAAGAAGTGACGCGGAAAAAGTAACCTTAAATATAGCTTTGTGCTTTGCGCGAATAAATATTAAAAAAAAACTGAGTGAGTGAGACAAAAATACTGGTAATTAGGCTGTGACTCCCAATATAAAACAAATAGCAATATAAGGTGAAATCAACCCACCGAAGCAATATTTCCAACTAGACAAAAAAAGCTTGCATTTCAATGCTAATCGCTGTTGTTTTTCATGTGACTGTAGTCCAGGGCCGTCAGTTGGTAATGTGAGTTGCTGCTGCGATTGAAACATCAGAGTCCAGAGAGTTAATGAACCATGACGAGGAAATGAGGAAGAGATAGGAAACCCAGATGGCAGCTGCGCGCGAGCACGCTATCGTGAACGCAAGCTGGTCGCCAGCCGAAAGCCAGTGGGTTTGCACTTCCAAAACCCGCTTACTAAAACTCTCGGCCAGACCAGCACAAGCGCTGGTGCAGGCCGAGACCTAAAAATGGAGTAACTTTGCTTGCTAAACAGACTGCAACAGTACCTGGACCCCCTGTACATAAATGTTAAACAACAGTACCACCACGGATACTGCCGAGCAACCACTCACTGTCCCCGGACCCAGAGCAAAGCCCTTGTATGCTACAATCCACCTTTCTATCTCCTGCTTTAAAATAATGTTTTTTCCCAGTAATCACAGTAGTTATATGTATAACCTTAATATGAGAAAGCCCTGCCAAACACTTAATGGACGGCTCTTTTAGGGGTTTGGGATTAAAAAAACTGGTGGAGACGATTATTGAATCATCAGAATAAAGTAGCAGTCTGGAAAGTTTCAACAAATTACCCGAACAGAAGCACTGATTAAGTAAATACAGGACAAAGCATGAATATAACCAACTCTTCAAACAACATTACAGTAAGGGCTACTTTCTGAGGTTAAGGTTTTAAATCACAACTGTGCTTGGGGTCAAAAAATCCCCCACTAGTGTGTATAACACTGTAATAATGTTTTAAGAAAGAGGAGGTTCTTCAACTGAAGGATTTGCTGTTTTAAACCTTATAGAAAATACTTTCAAAAAAGGAAGAAGGAATTTATTTTTCATACAAAGGCATAGCCGAGTCAAAAGTCACACCAAGAAAACAAAATCTCCCCTTTTCTACAAAAATTTAGACGAAGTAGATTTCTGGTTAGGCAAGATATGCAAAACCCTTTTCATATGAACTGTTAATATACTGTGCTAATACTTTATGGCTTATTTCGGAAACCTTACTTATAGTTACAAGTTCCAGGGGGACATGAAATGATCTCTGCTAGTATTCGGCAGTTTTAATTTAGTAGTTTTTTTTTTTAGAAAGTTTGTGCCATGTATATCTTTTGGACCTCTGGTAGATGCAACTTTAAGTGATGTCAAGTTATTGCGGTAGATGCATTAAACTCGACAACGAGAATAAAACGGCAAAGGTCTTCTCTTATAGAAAACATAAACATAAGCTATAAAACAGTATGCCTGTTACACTATTCGTTTTTTATGGCATGCAACCCCAGATGCTAATCAATTTACCTGTTCTATTTAAGTGTACAAGCACACCAAAATAAACAAGCAATGGCCGCGCGGCCGTGAAACTGACACGGCCGCGAAAGTGAAAGTAATCGCGAGCAGATGGCGAGGGAAGCCATTTGGCGCCTGATCGCGCGTGCACGCTCGCGTGAACCCAAGCTGGTCGCCAGCAAACTGCTGTTTGCACTTCCAAAACCCGCTTACTAAAACTCTCGCCAGGGCAGCGCATGCGCTGGCTCAGGCGAGACCTAAAAATAAGTGCAAGGGCTTTCGTCAGAAGGTCATTGCAGCTTAGACCACACATTGCCCCGCTATGCTGCCAATGATTGTAACAACAAAACTACTAACCAGCACACTCCTACAAATGTCACAATTCAAACTATTTCAGGACCCCCAAAACAATAAGAATGGCTGGGCAGCAGGCAATACTCACTTTTAATGTATATTGAATTAATAATTAACTGTTGTTACGGTTATCCCTAAATAAGTCAGACAGCGCCACATTGTGGCAGTCTGTCTCAAGCGCCGGTGTTGACAATTAAGTACCACTGTCAAACACCGGAAACAACCGGCTTAAATTAAACACTGGGAATAGAGGATGAGCAGCTGCAGTACACCCGTTGCCTTAGAAGGCCCTTTGCACTAGCAGGAATAGTCCCCTGCTACTGCAAAGTGGCAATTAAAATCTTACTTTAAAAAAAAGCATTGGAATGTTTTAGAGGAAAGGTTTGTGAAGTCGTGAGTCGGAGGACTTCGCAATGTCACCCGTCCTGTACACTATACCCCAAAACCATACCCGCTTAGCAGCATAAATTAGTATTATTCATTATTAGAATACTAAAAAATAGAGCACACTTAGCTAGAACAGGGCCTTTTCTGGCGGCTGTGGTAAGTAAAAATGGTTTTAAATATTTATTGTGTGCATGCTTGCGGGTGAGAGTGTGTTTATGTGAGAGAGAACTTGTGTATGTGTGAGCATCTGTCTCTGTGTGTAAGCATATATGTGTGTGAGTGAAAGTGAGTGAGAGCCAGTGACAGGTTTTGAGTAAAATTGAGTGAGATTGAGGCCCAGTTTTACTATTATTTGATTCAAGGTGACAATGCAACAAAGTTTCTGTGCTGCCTTTTGTCAGAGGGAGAGAGAAGAAAATGCACTATATAAACTAAGATTGGTGCATTTTTTTCTATCCCTATCCGCTGGTGCACTTTTGGCAGCCATGAGCCAATGCACACACCATTGAGCCCTAGTGCAATTGTGTGTATGTTCTCTGAAACATAAGTTTTGTATTGGAAGGGGTCCCTTGCAGTACAAAAACTATGCTTTAAGACTTTTCCCACTTTGTAGGTGTGCTGTACAATGCAGCATGTGTGCAAAGTTGGAAAAACAAGGAGAAATTAAAACAATTCTACTTGTTATTCCTGCCTTCAGGACGCAAAGGAATTTTGGCTAAAATTCCTGTCTACCAATGTTTGTCCACAGGGATTTGTGCCAACACCCATGGATGGTTGCATGGGAACGCCCCCTTGATGCAAAATAATGCAAAGCAGCTCATAGTGCAATTTTGCGTTACTCTGGGGCAACATCCAATGCAAATCAGGATTTGGGTTAGATAGTAAATCCAACCCTAACACTTTGCGCAAGGTGTGAGTCACAAAAGTGATGCAAACCTGGTTCAAAGTGTTGGTAAACCTGGACCTGAGTTTGGTGGTGCGGCGCCAGGTCCGCCCCGCCACTGCACCGCCAAACCCATGGTGAGGCAGCCCGCGAGATTAGGAGTTTCCTCCTGTCTGGTAGGCTTTTTATTAGCGTTCCCACAGCGGTGCCTTTAAAATCAAGTGCCACAATGGGAACACAAGAAAACTGTTCCTGCATGGAATGGACTCGAAAGTCCATGCTGTGTAGGAACGGGGGTGCAGCACACAGGGGGTGCATGTTGTGACACCCTGTGTGCATCCACAGGGCGCAGAGGCACTGGGGGGCCCTACTGTTTCCTCTCCGCCAGGGTTTACATGGAGGAGGAACCGCCATGTAAACCCTGGCAGAGAGGAAACTCCTAATATGCTTTGCGGGACAGCATATGGATGCCTCCTCACCGCCACAACACCTCCAGGGAATGGAGGTTCTGTGGCGGCTGCGGTGGGTCTGTGGCATGTGATGCTTTGCCTGAGAGTCTGTCATTGGCCCTAGCATCCTGAAGGTAACTACTGTATTACAGAGATACCCAGGGCACAATGCTGGTGCTGGTATACTTGCAGCAATTCTTAGCATGGCAGACACATGAGACAAAATACTGGAAGTGGGAAACTGAGAGTAATTCTTGGCAAAAGGTCACCAATAGTAATATACTGGTACTGGCATACTAGAGTAATTCATAGCATATGGGACACCCATGGAAAAATACTGGCATACTTAAAAAAAAAATTGCCATGTGGAAATCAGTGGCAGAATGCAGGTGCGAGCAGAATGGAGGAAATTCTTGGGATAAAGTTGAATAGCCTGCCATTCGGGAGGGTGGCAACTATGACAAACTGCTGGCCCTGACTTACTGAGGGAATGTTTGATATAAGGGTCACCTATGGGTTATGTACAGCCTAAATTGCGAAATTCTGGCACTAGCATATTTTATGTTATTTTTCATATACAGGGGAACCCATGGAATATGTGGGTACACATGACAAAATGCTGGCCCTTGCACTTTGGAAGTAATATTTGGCCTATCGAGGCACCTATGCCACATTTAGAAAAGAATAGGGCCAACTCCTCGGGAATGTCAGGTGTCACTGGCATGGCACACCATGAAATGATTTGACTATATAATGAGTGCTCTTTCAGTGGCTATGGCATTCTAGCAAATTTATGTGAAAATTGCGCTTTACAATGCACAATTTCACTCCATTCTTTTTAAGTTTTTTTCGTGGGAGAAACAGCCTAGAAGAGGTCTGGCTTACTTGCTTTGCTCACTCACTCCAATTCAGGGCAATTATTATGCCCCAGAACTTTGAAAGATCAAGTCAGCCCCATAATATAGGTGGTATCTAAAAAAGACTTTTATTGGTGTTATGCCGACATACTAATCATGCAGTTATTATGGACCTTCCGCGATGTCGATTGGTTTGATGTTAAGGTAATATGAAATGCCTTCCTGGAAAAAATCAAGGTCAAGGGTCAAATGATGTCACTTCTGTCATGTCATTAAGGTCAAAGGGTAGGTGATGTCACTTCCGCTATCCCTGGCATTTTGGTGAATCGACGCTCATTTTCACAACCTGTACTTACTCTATCCCATATCCTTGAGGCTACCAACAAGCGAAAGTATTCTCATCAGATACACAACCTTACAGCTTGACACACAACACTTCTTCATACTCATATCTTTATAGGGCATCCGTTGATGATGGGAGATGTAATGGTCAGCGAGGGGTTTTTCTTTTTTCTCTGTAAGTATGCCCCTGGAACTTTGATGCAATGGTAATAGTTTTTGGTGGAACAATTGGGAGAACTAAATTTTTACGGTACACATTAGGATTTATGAATTCTGCCATGTTATGAAATGGATCATCATAAAGTTTCTTAAGCACATGTCAAGGATGGGAGGGGAATTGGCAAAGGGCATGGATGGCCCAGAAGAGATCGAACCAGGAGGAAAAAGTCCTTTTAAGATCTCCCCTAACAGACAACTCAAGCTGTATGTTTGCAGAATACATTTTGTGGCCTTAACAACATACAGTTGGTTTACAGCTCACCACTGTCTACCATTAGATGGCCTTATTGTCACTCCTGTTTGCTGGCTTCTTATTCAATGGCTTGCCTTCCTTTTCTTGTGTTTATCCCTCCCCTGGAGCATAGCCTCTTTACCATCCTTTTTATTGGCTGATTCTTATCCTTCCCAGAGGTCGAAGTGCATTAAAAACATTATGGGAACTGTGATGTTGTGCGCAAAGAGGGGTGGGGTGAGTGAGCATAGGGGCGGGATAAAAGGCATCGCTAAAAACGGAAAAAGGTCTTTCACCTTCAGGCAACTGCATATAAAATAAAGCACAACTTAATGAAAAACAAATGCAACTTAAGTTAATCAGTCGGAAATATACTATAATACATTATGAAACCTCTATTAGTGAATGCACTGCAGAGGTCTGTGTCTGTAACCAGAAAGCCACAGAACTGAATCCTGGTTGTTGCAGTGGAGAATAATGACTTGTGTATGTTTAGCACTATGAGGTCCCAGTCTGTGACAAAAAGCACTGTGATTATGTGAGTCATTATTTTAAACTTGCATTACACACAGTATAAGATAGGCCGCTACAAAATGCACAAAGTGCTTCCAAAATATAGATTTTAGTAATACCCAGACTGTATAAAGTGCAATTTGTTTTAGAACTGTCCTTTAAAAGCACACAGTTCACGTCTCAGCTGGGGACTCCTTTTCAAAACCACTCAAATAGAATAAATCTGGGCCATTAGGCAGCTTCAAGTGCTTCCATCAATTAAATCCAATACCGGCTTCCAAGCACGCTTTACATTTGCAGATTAACCAGTTGCGCACATTTACATTTCTTTCAGGCAAGCAGGCATCCTGGCAAGAAGGATTGTTTAGCTGTCTGCCCCTCCCTCGGTTTCACAGCACAGGAGACTCCATGCCTTACATTTCAGCTGAAGCATTTCAGCTCTCGGAATTAACTGCCCCAGGACAGTTATCTTTTTACAAAAAGTAGAGGAACTGTTTTACTTCAATTTGAAAAGTATGGGCATCACATGCCCCTCAGATCCCGCCCTCCTCGACCACTGATCCTTCCACTGCTCACTTTTAGAGAACATTTTTTTTCCTTTTGGGAAAACAATCTATGACAGTGCATGCTTTCTCCAACTTCCTCTCTCTCATGTGCAACACCCCAGCACTCTGTCTTGCTCTCTCCCTCACGCCCTGTGCTGCTCCACTCGTGTGCTGTTTTGCTCATCCTCCCCCACCTGCCCACTCCCCATTCCTTCCCACCACGCAACCCACAGGCACATTTTTGGATCTTATGTGTTTTTTGATGGGCAGGCTGCAAATAGCTTCCTGCCCCAGTATCTTAAAAAGGCATTTGTGCACTAGTGGGATTTCATTTTGTAAAATTTACATAACCTTCTTGGAATGATAAATAAAGAAAATGGCACCAGTGTCATTGAATAGGCATGTGCATACCTGTTGACACATGATGACGAAAGTGTACACATACATCAATGCACTTATGAAATTAATCGGCCAGTGGAAGCATCATCACACCGTTTTTTTTCCTCCATTTTTTGGGGGGGGCTGATGCTGCACAGCATCAATAAACAGCAACAGTAACATTTGTTTTAGCTCAAAGATTAATAATAACGTGGTGACATGTGTTGCTGTGCAGTGGAAGCCCCTTTGCAAAGGTTGACTAGTCCCCTTTCTGTTGCTTATTGCTGCATTTGGATGTTACACTGCTACTAATGATGTGAAACCTTTTCCTAGACAGTGTTAACCTGTGCAAAAATGATAAAATAAGGAAGTAATATTATCACAAAAGTGCGACATTATGCCGCATAATTTTCCTTTTCTTGCTGAATAATTTATTCTTCTCCAGCAGCATAAACCCAGTGGCCCAGGCATATGTATTGAAATTTTATATAGCGCTACACGTCACATATGTCACTTAAGAACTCTGCAACAAGAAGGCGCTATGCTGTACCTGAAGGTTCTGAAGGTCCAGCCAGATGTGAAGGAAGGGTCAGGAGCCTGCATTTTTTGGGCAGAACCTTGGCAGAAGAAATAACAATAAACGTATACGTTTTGGGCCTGGTTTGCAAAGGTAAACTTACAATTTTGTTAGGGTGACAAGGTCTCCCGGATTTGCCAGGACAGTCCCGGTTTTTTCACCAGCTGCCCCGGCAGATTTCAGGAAATTAAGCTAACGTCCCGGTTTTTAGAGAGGGTCGGCTGAAAACGGTGGGAGGTATCTTTTTATGTTTTACAAAGCAGAGATAGTTAGCAGCTGTTTCAAGAAAGCAATTTAATTAACAGGCAAGCTGCTGGGTTTAAAAATTGCATTTTATTTATGTTCTTACTGTCTATTCTGTAATTCTCTGCTGAGGAGTGCTGTCATTCCGTGCACTCGCTTGAAGTAAAATTGTAGTCCTTCTTCTATTTTTGTGAAATGTCCCGGTTTTTGGCTTTAAAATTCTGGTCACCCTAAATTTTGTGTGAGTTTAGGATTGTTTGCTATTCACAAGCATATTTTATGAGTAGTATCTTTACAGAGTGAGGTCTCCGCACATAAAAGGATAGGACAGTCCTATCTTTTTATGTGCGGAGACTCCGCAGTTGTGAAAATAATACTTGTAAAATATATTTGTGAATAGCAAACAACCGTAAATTTGCACAAAAGTGTAAGTTAACCTTTGTGAATCGGGGCCATAGTGAGGGTAAAGTATTCACACGGGACTAAGCCGGATTCAAAAAGTTCCTAGACAACATTAAATGAACTACGAACTTTTATTTTGAAGCCACCGGCTGAGGTTGTGTCGCCATCTTGTGACCGGAACACCCAAACATCTCCCACCATACCGTAGTCTCTTAAATGACCCCCCACGCTTTGTCTCTTCGCGATTTCTTTTTGTAGAATGTTGCACCCTAAAGCACCATGGGGCAGATGTATCAAGGATTGCATTTGCGATTCCTTAATAGCGAATTTTAGCGAATTGCTATTAAGGAATCGCAAAATGCTATGTATGTAGGAATCGCAATAATAATTGCGATTCCTTAATATTCCTTAATTGCGAATTGCGATTCACAATTAAGGAATACTGTCCCATTCATTCCTATGGGCGTAGAGACCCATAGGAATGAATGGGAAGACATTCTCAATTTGCGAATCGCAATTAGAGAATCGCAAATTGAGAATGCAATTTCAAGGGTGCCAGGGTGTCCTTTGACACCCTGTTGCACCCTGAAATATGTATGTGTGCACATGTGGCGCACATACATGCCCTAAGGGCTTGTATGTGCGCCACATGGCACTTTGAAAAATGCTAAAAGTGCATTTTTCAAAGAAATCGCATTTACCACCAGCTTGAAGTTGGTGGTAATTTGCGATTCCTTAAGGCCAAATTGCACTTTTTTGGTGCTTCTTACATTGATTTAAGGAATCGCAATTTGCATTCCTTAAATGCAATCGCAAAATAGGGAATCGCAAATTTTGCGATTCCTTATTTTGCAAGGCAGTTTTGCCTTAATACATACCACTAAGCAAAATTGCGTTCTCAAACGCCGAATTTCAGCGTTTGCGAACGCAATTTTGCTTGATACATCTGCCCCCATATTCCGTAAAAATTGAAAATCAAATAGCGATAACTACACTGTCAATACTATGCACTAGGCGATTGCAGGTTTTAAAAGATGAAAGCAGGGCAGAAAAGAACAGCAGGTAGTGGTTGGAGGGAAGGCGGGTGAGCTGTGGCGAAAGTGCCAAATGGACCACTTTGGCTTCTATGCACATGAATAGCTCGAAGTCCTACGGTGGCCCATTCAATGTGAACTGACTGAATACAGAGCTTTTTGGAGGTCGTTTAGCGCGTGCAGCTGTCGGTGAGTATTTGAGTTTTTGGCACGGCCCATCCATGAGTGGAAGGGGCGGGATGGGGGAAGCGAGCAGGTGCCAGAAGGGAGAAAGCCCCTTATCCGCTCAGCAGCCAATCAGGGAGTGAAGAGGGCTTCCAACAAGCATGAAGATTTCCTAGAAATTGGGAAGGATGAGGGCGCAGGTGGCACCTGAAATAGGAAGGGGGGGGGAGAAGGTGAGGGGAGGGTTCGAAAGGATTCTCCAGAAGGTGCTGTAAGTTTATCACACCAGCTGTGATGCCCTGAGATGCCATAAGTGGGTGGCATACATTGCACAGCACCTATAAAGCCAATCTATCAATGATTTCTTTCTTGCCTTATTGTACAGAATTTTTTTGGGGATATTGTGGATCATGTGACTGCTCCGATATTTAAACTATTAAAAATGGAAATAGGAGATCAGTGGCTTCGCTAGAGGACTGCCAGGTGGGGCCGGTGTCCTATCTGTGAATGCCCTGCCCCACCACACCTCCGTGCCCCCACCACTGGCGACAGCTGCAGCCAGGGAGACAAACGATGTTGTTCATGTTTACATTTTACATCTTTCTTACTATTGCATTCCGAAAGAGTATTTTCTTTTTCCAGAGAGGTGTATTTCTGTTGATTTTTCATGCAAAATATTAGTCCTATATTGCGTAGTGTGAATGGAGCCACTCCTGTGTGGCAGTGCGAGTTCCGATTGCGGGAAGGCCACGATTGAGACCCCAGAGCAAGTTTCTCACAGTGCCAGGCAGTTGGCCGTAAAACGTTTAGACTACATGCTCATCCAGGGATTTAAGTGGGCTGGGTCCTGCCAGTGCTCAGCACCGGCAGTTCTTAAAAGCAGGTGCCTATTTTTTACCCTGGGGGGTGGGTGGGGCTTAACTCTGCAATAGTAGCACCAGTCACTGCTTTTGATGCAACTTCACAGAGACTCGTTTTTCAGTTTTATATAGTGCACACTTGGAGCGCTTTACATGAGCACCAGTTACATTACACAAGCACATATTAATGTTTTGAATCACCGGATGTTGAGCTGAGGTCAGGCTCGAACCTGCTTTCTCAGCTCGAAAGTTGGCAGCTCTAGCCTTACAAAACAACCTTGCTCACGAAAACTGCAGCATTTTCATTATTATATACAACGAAAACATAGTTGTTGCTTATTTATCTTATGCAACTTACAACCATTGACAAAGCCAATAGTCCTGGCTTGTTGTGGGTTTAATGTCACTTACATTATATGTCTGGAGGCAATGACAGAAGAAGCAAAATACCAGTGGGGCGGCGCACTACACTAAGTACAGATTTTTAGCTTAAGTGTTTTAAGCCACGCCCTTAATGACATCGGCCACGCCCCTATGAGAGACCCCCCAGTTATTTCATCCCAATTAAAGCCCTGTGCTCATCCAATCCTTAGCCTCTCTGCAGAGACCACAGAGTAATATCCAGGTGTGCCACTTGTAATTGTGATTATATGGGAACGTGTGTGATGGAGTTACACAGCTGTTGAAATATTGACAAGGCCGAAGTTAAAGAAAATGCAGTGTGAGTGCATGCATTGTGGGGAGGTCAGTGGAAGGAGATGCAAGGAAGGAGGTAGATGCAGGAGTGAACAGAGTGTGCAGGGGAGGAAAGAAATGAGGTGTGAGATATGAAGCTTGGGTGTTTCAGAATGGTATCAGGGAAAAAGAGCGTAAATGCCTAACAAAGAGACTGCGGAAGAGAGTGGTGTGAAGAGGAGAATGGGGGTGACTGAGATACTCAGAAGACCTTGCCCATTCCACAGACCATGGTAATGTTTAATTCACAGTATGCTTAAAAATTTTAAATTATTTTGTGTTTATGTAGGCATATATATTTTCACTGAAAAAGCAAAAGTTAAATTGGAGTTATAGGTAGGTCTTCTAATAATAAAAAACTACTGTTTTAAAACCAAAGAAAAACACTGAAATTCACCAGCTATACGTAATTGACATAAGCATAGCTTGCACCACTATGAATAGTGGTGCAAGTTATACTTATGTCAATGATGTATAACCAGTACTTAATTTGAGCCAGTAGTTTCTGGTGGTCAGCACCTGTACTTAATTGGTTTCCGGTGCTCGGCACCGGCACTTAATTGTCAACACCGCACTTATGACAGTCTGCCACATGGTGGCGCTGATCGTCTAATTTAGAGATGAGCAGAACAACGGTTGTTTATGAATACAATATACATTAAAAATTACAAATACGTGCCTCCCCAGCCTTTCCTTTAGCTTTGGGGACCTGGAATAATCTGAGCTGTCACACTTGCAGATGAGAGAGATGGTTAGTAGCTGTTTTGGCAGCGATGACAGGGGCGATGGGTGGTGCAAGCTGAGTGGTCTCCTGGTCAGGGCCCTGGCACTTATTATTTTACAAATCAAGCACTGTGTATAACTGGGGAATTTCAAATTTTTTTTTTTTGAAAATGGTAGGTCTTTCATTATTAGAAGACTTACCTATAACTCCACTTTGACCTTTTTTGTGAAATTCTAAGGTTTTTTTAACATTAAGTTAAAATCTTACTACCTTACATATAACATAATTTAAACCTTTGCTTTCCTCAGTGAATTGCTATTTTATTTTAACATAAAGTAATATCTTATTGCGATACGTTTGCCACCAGGCCCTGCGCCCGAATCCCTGCGGTCGGCCTTCAGCCATGCATGGCAGGGCGTTGGCTGCCCGGCCTGGTCTCACCAACCCCCCACTGAAATTACATGCAAACCAGCTTCATGATCACCTGCTGTAGGTGGCCCCACTAGTTTTACCTTTGGCCCCTTGTATGGCCTTCCTAAAAATTAGGTCTAGAGACCCCACTAAAGGAGAAAATCATTGTAGTGAAAGCTTCCCTAATTTGACAGATGGTGTGATCCTGGGCAAACATGTCTTGTCACAATTTTTCTCCCTGTCCATTTCTCCCTCATTGAATCGCAGCCTTCCTGCAAATGTAGAAACGCATATTTCTTAGCTAATTAGGTTGTGAGGAAGCTACCCAGCATAGATTTTTTTTAAAACCCGGATTGCGTGTGGATACCAGAGGCAGGGGCAGTTCCTCTATGATGACATAACGGCATTGCCCCCCCTGTATTTGTTGCCCCCATATTAAAATGTTGAATACAATTAGAGTCTAGAGGTTTTTTCCCCCGTCCACAGTCCTTTTTTTATTTCAGTTGCCCTGTCACGGGCAGGTCGGGTGCACACTGCAGGCAGATGCCAATCATGCGTGTGCGCTCTGCGGGTGGAGGTGGGGCTTAATTATGGTAGCAGACAAGCTGGCTGGGTCTGCACTTAAGTGCGGTGTTAGTGCGCATGTAGGGTTGGACGGGTGTCTTTCTACGATCAACCCGACATGCGCACATTAGGCCTTTCCTACCTGAACATCTAGTGAGCTGGGGATTACACCAGCAGCCTCCCCGGTCTCAGAAGGAGCGCAGGTTTGGCCTACTCAAGCCAATCATGGTGCTGCTCTCACGCTGATGGGGGCAGGGTCTGTATTGGCTCAAGAGAGTCGACTACTGCTATCAGCCGAGGCCAGCAGCCACCGCGGAGGATGGACTTTCTGAGTCACGGAGGCGTTGCATGCAGCGACTTCACACTCCAGGCCTCAACTTCACAGTAGGTTTGGCCTCTGTCATCTGTTCAATGTGCCCTCATATGGTGCCCTCATATGGTGTGACATGGTGGCGTTGGGTCTGTAGCTTGTTAGAGTGGTGCAGTTTTCGGACTTTGTGTGGGGGCTTTGTTGTATTTTGGGCGAGGTTGTGTGTTTTGCATGGGGCGTTTTTGGAGCTTGGCTCGCGCGGGTTCTAGGAATCGGGTGAGGCTCTTGGCTCAGCTCTCTATGTTGATTTGCTGCAGTGGCGTAGCTAGACGTTTTGCTGCCCGTGGCGGTCCCTGCGTTTGCCTCCCCGGGACGGCCGCAGGTAAGAGCGGGGAGGGGCGGGTACTGGGTGTGCACAAGGTTGGTGCATGTGGATGAGCGTGGGAGTTTCTCTGCATGGGTGCTAATGGTTTTTTAGGTCTCGCCTGAGCCAGCGCATGCGCTGCTCTGGCGAGAGTTTTAGTAAGCGGGTTTTGGAAGTGCAAACAGTGGCTTTTGCTGGCGACCAGCTTGCGTTCACGCGAGCGTGCACGCGCGATCAGGCGCCATATGGCTTCCCTCGCCATCTGGACGCTCGCGATTACTTTCACTTTTACGGCCGCGTGGCCGTGTCAGTTTCACGGCCGCGCGGCCAATGCTTGTTACTGGTAAATGCTTTTCCCTTTGAGTAGTGATTATGAGCCCTGGGTGAAGAGGTCTTGTGTGCAGTTCCTCCTGTAAGCCTCACTTCCAGCTGCCAATCTTTACTTCACAGTGAAGAGAAAGCCACGCAGCACCTTGTTCCTACTCTTGTATGCTGTCATCCCCCGAGACTGATAACTGCGAAATCGTTTCCACAGAACACTTTCCTGCCACTGCCGCGTAAACCTCGAGCCCTGCACGTTGTGCCCGCTGTCGCGCCCTTGGCAACCAGCTGCCTCGCGAGCCCCCGTCCCCGGGCCTGCCCTGCCTCGCACTTATCTTTGTAAATATCCGCATTAATGGCCGACAAAACTCTTTCTGCTGCAATATGCATTTGCCGCAATTTATTGTCTATAGAAGTCATGAGCGGTGAATTATTACTATTAAAACTGTGTTTTTCTTCATAATAACTTTAAACTGAGCACTCAAATATGAAGCATGCAATAGGAACGGAGTAGCTTTTGTATAAAACTGTGACATGGTCATTTTTTCCCCGTTTTGCATTAGGCAGACACACTCATGCATGGGGCTTTTTAAATTCTTATTATGTGCGAGGTCAGGGGGTCGGATGTCAGAAAATACTGTTAATTTCACGGGGTTAGAGGAAAGTCAATTTGGAGAGACTACAGATCACAGCACAGAAAACCAGTGCCCCTGAAGTTTGCTTTTACATTTGTTAACCATATCCTGCAGTTGACGATCCGTCGAGAGTGACACCCCGGAGGTGACACCCCGCCCCCTGGGGTAATGGCCTAGCCTGCTGCAGCAGGCGCGGCCCAGCCGGCCTATTCTAGTGCCATCTCTGCAGTCTTCATCTGAACCAATGAAGCGCTACAGCCCTACACAACTGGAGCTGACCAAAGCATGTTCCCATTTTGTCTGTGATGTTTAAATTATAAGCAATGCAGCCAGGGTGGCTTAAAGTTAAACCTGACAAGAAATTTGAAATATATTTCTGTCTTCTGCTCCTCGGAAGGTGTATTCTTGCAGGGCACAAAATCACTGCCCATGCTCTTTTTTTAAACAACTGTAAATGTTAAGGCAAAACCCACATTTCGCAGACTTACTTCCCAGGAAAACAAGCATTGGCATAGCCAATAGGTCTCGCCTTTGGGACCTTATAAGTGTTTAGCCATGCAACAGTTGTTGTTGCACCAAGGATATTGTGCTGCATAACTAAATACTTATAAGGTCCCAAAAGCGAGACCTATTGGCTATGCCAATGCTTGTTTGCAGTTTCTTGTAGACTCAGTGTGTGTGGATCTGTATGCGTGTGGAATCTGTGTACTGGGTTTGTGCGCATGTCCCACTCGGGTCTGGGATTTCTGCCTCATCACTTTTGGGGTCTACCAGCCGCCACTGACCAGAGGCGGATTGTAGACTGTGGCTTTCCCAACAGTGGTCACCCCCTCTTCTGCATGCTTCTCTGCCACTCCGACTCTAGCCTTTATTGCTACAATCTTTCTTCACTTCGTTAGCCCTTCTCAAAGTCCATCTCCTTTTAGTCGCCCCTTACCCAACTTCTCTTCCCCAGCCTCCCTCCGCCTCTCGCTACCTTCGCATCACGCTCTTCCCTTTGCATACACTCTTTTCCCTTCCCGGCACCCCTCTCTCCTTTATTATCTACCCTCTCTCTTCTCTCTTCCTTTAAATGCCCTCACTCCCCTTCCTTCACCCCAAAAAACAACACCAGAGCAAGAGGCAGACGCTCTGCGGGGAGCCTGGTGTTGTAAAATGAAGAAACGCACACTTCTTAGCACAACAAAGCAGCGAAGGGCGCCTTTCACTAGAGCCAAGAACCAGACCCATCGCGAACAAACAGCAGCCACCTGAGAAACCAGCGGTGTCATGAAAACAACAAAGGACTGCTACTGCTTCGACGTGCTTTACTGTCACCTGTACGGGGTGGGGGCACCGTCAATGCAGCTCAGTGAGAGGTGTTTTCTCTCCCCCGTCACCCACCAGAGTTTGCCCTGAGCCTAGAGACTCGTGCTTGATGAGGATCAAGGTGAGCGCCCCCCCCGCGCGAGGCAAAATGGCGGCTCCCACAGCGCTGCCCACCGTGGTGGGTGTTGTGCCCCAGCGCCCTTTCGGGGTCTGCGTGCGCCTCGAGAGCCTAGGGACACCGGGGGTGAGTCCGACCCTTCCCTTTCCACAAAGCTCTGGCGTACTTGGCTCACTCTCGGTTTGGAAAAGGGGCCCAGGATGCCTGACCCCAACATGGCCGACACTGGTGACTCCTTCCCCCGTGCTGAACTTTTACCTACTCATCCCTCCCTGGACTATGCCTGACCTCAAGAGGACCTCCAGCTCTCGTTTTGCCGAACTTCAGACATTTCTCTTTGCTGGACTGCCTTATCTCTTTCTCCCCTCAGGTCCCCCTCTCGCCAATCTCTGCCTCTGACTCTTCTCCCCCTCCCACCCCCACCGCTCTCTACCCCCTTTGATGTTTCATCTCTCCGTTCACTCTGTTAATATGTAATTTTGAGTTGCCCAAGCCTAATCGCTGGTAAAATGTAATCATGAGTAAAGTCACTATTTGTGTATATATGCTTAGATATAACTCTAACCACTAGTATATGTAGTAGACCTTTGTACTTACTACCATTCCTAGGAGTTTAGCGTTTATCCGTTTGTATCTCTTCCTTGAGTGACTTTGCAACTTGTACATTTGCAATTTTTTTCTGTGTGCATCTCTTCCTTGTGTGATTCTACAATTTGTACATTTGCAATTTCTTTTTTTTTCTGCTTGTATTTCTTTCGTAACGCATGTAATTTAAAGTCCTTATGTAACGCTACTGGTGCTTTTGTAAAGCCCTCTGACGCAGGGGGAGGGTGCCGAACTTCAGACATTTCTCTTTGCTGGACTGCCTTATCTCTTTCTCCCCTCAGGTCCCCCTCTCGCCAATCTCAGCCTCCGACTCTTCTCCCCTCCCACCCCCACCGCTCTCTACCCCCTTTGATGTTTCATTTCGCCGTTCACTCTGTAAATATGTAATTTTGAGTTGCCCAAGCCTAATCGCTGGTAAAATGTAATCATGAGTAAAGTCACTATTTGTGTATATATGCTTAGATATAACTCTAACCACTAGTATATGTAGTAGACCTTTGTACTTACTACCATTCCTAGGAGTTTAGCGTTTATCCGTTTGTATCTCTTCCTTGAGTGACTTTGCAACTTGTACATTTGCAATTTTTTTCTGCTTGTATTTCTTTTGTAACGCATGTAATCCAAAGTCCTTTTGTAACGCTACTGGTTCTTTTGTAAAGCGCTCTGACACCTTTGGGTAATGTTCGCTATGTTCGCATTTCTTTTGTAACTCATGTAATTCAAAGTCCTTATGTAACGCAACTGGTTCTTTTGTAAAGCGCTCTGACACCTTTGGGTAATGTTCGCGCTATATAAAATCGCATTAAATAAAATAAATAAATAAAAAATAAAAAAAAATCTCCACCCGCCCCCTGCCCTCTCCATCCTGTCTGGTGTACATGTTAATGACATTAAATAACCCCTCCCCCGCCCCACCTCGGTCCCTGCAGGCCCAGGATGCTCGATGGTGGGGGAGGGGCTTTCCTGCAGATGGCCCGGGTTGCTCCTGCCACTGACGGGCCATCTTCCCGATTCCACGCCCTGAAAAACAAAGTTTTGGAGGCAACCCAACCCTCGGAGGGCAAAATAGGGCCTAGTTATTCATGGCTTTCTCGTACTGGGGAATACAAGGGGATTAGCCGGCCCTCCTCGTGATAAGCCAGTGTGAGACAGCAGAAGCCCCCTCGCCCACAGCCACCCCCCTCCCCCAGCGCCGGGGCCATATGGCATCCTGCTAATCTGCTCGGCTACTGTCCTGGATTGGTTCTCCCTTTAATGGGATCATTCCAGGAAGAGTCGCGGATGCCCTGCCGTCTGGGGCCTGCGGTACTTAAAGGCGGCCTGGTAGCCAGAGGGGGCCCACCCGGGCCCTGGCCTCGGAGACGCACAGAGTTATGCCAACTCATCTCTTCAGGGTCGATGCTCACTCATTTTAGCCAAATGACCCAATATGTCAAACTTTTTTTTGTTGTTGTTATCGGCTCCCTTCATAAATGTATGCAATTTAATCAGACATTGGAAGGCAATTCCTTGTCTTTCAAAACAAAAATCTATGTTTGCTAAGAACTTGTTATCATATAGCCCCCCTATTGTTTCCAAGCGCTGTAAATAACGGACGGTAACTATCACACACATTAGTGATATTCCATTTAATGACAGAAGGCTGGGAGGGTGAATGTGTTTTCTTAGGACCGAAATAATGACCTGCAAGTCGCACAGATGTCAGCGGTGAGCATTTAATTGGTGGAATCATCTTGCAGGCTAGTTAGTGTATTCAAGGACCACATAGTTTCTGCGTCAGATATGTTTTCACTTATTTTGTTTTATTTTGCGCTTGTCAACCGATAACATTCTTTATCAGCAGCGCCTAAAAGTCAATTCTTTCAAAGAGCTTGCTTCAGTGTGTTTTTGCATTAATTAATTCGCAGATGGGAACCTACATTTACAGCTGGGCCGTACTTTAAGTAGGATGAAAGAGGTGAGCGTACCTCTAAATGGAAAATGGCAGAAGAAGCATAACTAAGGATTCTTAACAAGAAGCCCAGCCTATGCGATTAATGGCATGGCCTAAAACTGATGCAGCACAATCTCGTGCGTGACTCCGCGTGACACTCGGCCAGTAATTGAGTTCCTCTTTGTATGAATTTGTTAGAGCTCCCAGACATGCAACACAAGCAGGGCCACTGGAATAATATGATTTTACCACTGCTGCATATTCCTGAATTTGGCACAAAATCCATTATCTGCTGCATAATCCGCATATTTATTTGTAAAAAAAAATTGTTTGGGGCATAAATGGATCAAAAACGCAGAAACACGTGTTGCCAGACAATGGAAGGTCCTTCACAAAGGTTGACTGGCCGTCTTTATGTTGCTTATTAGTGTATTTGGGTGTTAAATTGGTACTAATGAGCTGAAACCTTTGCACAGACAGTGTTAAACTGAGCAAAAGTGACAAAATAATGAAGTAATACTATTACGAAAACATAATTTGCCTTTTCTTGCAGCATAATTTAGTTGGCATTGCTGCATAACTTGGTCCTCCCCGACCGCATAATTCCTATGACTCTGAATACAAGTCACAAATACACATAAAATAAGGCAGACCTAATGGCATAGCCAGTGCTTATTACCACTGATTTGCATTCTGTATTAGATAAATGAGTAACACAAAGATATTGTGCATAGTTAGAATTGAAAATGTTTAAATTCTGAAATTTCTGAAATAAATTCTCATTTGGTGACACTCCTGCCCAAGTCCCTTTGTGCCCCATTTCTCCAGGGTCTGAGGAGGCAGTTCAGGGGAACAGTTGCCCCCTCCATTCCCCTTCCTGGCTCAAGAGGATGGGTAGTGCATCTCCGACCTCATGCATCAGGTCCTTATTTATATGATTCCATGTATGCATATATTTATTAATTCATGTATTGTTATGTAGCGTAAACTCCACTCATTGGTGTTTCAGAGCGCTGTGCAATGCATAATAAAAACATAAAGACAATAACACATTCACTGTGGTAGCATGTAAAGAGCATATGTTATAGCATAAATACAGCATTTCTCACCTTTTTACAGAGCTAATGATGTTGCTGTTCAACTGTTATGTACATATACTACAGAGAACAGAGTTTTTCCACAATAGATAATAAGGTTCAGATGAAGATATATTAAAAGAGATGGCTATTAAATATAAAGAAAAATCAAATGGTGTCGTGAGCAAGGTGTGTCAAAAAACCTAACCACAATAGAGCACATCAACATTAACAAGCATTGGCATAGCCAATAGGTCTCGCCTTTGGGACCTTATAAGTGCTTAGCCAGAGGTTTTGGCTTGGCCTTTGTTTTTAAGCTATGTAGTAGAGCAGTGTGGCTGCTGTGCAGCATGTTGAAAAGTTATAATAAACAAGAATGGCCACATTCCTAGAGGAGCAAAAAAGATCAACCGACGGAGAAAGGAGAGCAGGTCAGAGAAGAGACAGTGAGGGGGACACAGAAAGGCAGGTACGGGACAGTGAGAGAGCAAGTGTGACAGTCAGCCACACAGAAAGAGAGGCAACGGGAGAGATGTAGAGAAAGGAGATTCTCGCAGAGTCACGTGGAGTGAGAAAGAGACAGATAGTCAGGAGGTAAAGAAGAAGCGAGGGGGGAGAAAGAAAGAGACAGGCAGAGAAAGTAGAACGGAAGAGAAAAAGAAAGCGCCGCCGAGATAGAGCACCATATAGCCGTGAGGTGAAAGAGGATTTCTGCTTTACTGCACCAAAAGAAGCATTGTGACATTGACAAAGCGCTGGGCTTCAGTGCGGGGGGGGTGTTGTGGCACCAGACGCCTTTGATGGAACCTATGGAAATAACACAGCGGCCTGCTGTACACCCTCCGTATATATGTCACTTTATACATCTGGATATACATATAGTCAATGTGCAATAAACACACACATGGTCATAGTTACATTATGCGATATGTGCACACATTTGCATCGAAGCACACGTTCACACAACTCAGCTCAAAATGTTTACATCAATATGTACATTCGGATACAGGCCCTACTCACATTTTTGTAAACTAATCGACTTTAAGATAAAGTTATAACAACATTAAATGCTTTGAACTACAATAAAAGGTGGCTTTTTGAGGAGGTATGGATGTAAATGGATTGAATTTTTTTTTAACGCAGAACTCTTGCCCAGTACCAAGTCAACGCGCCCTGTGCGCAGCCAAGTGACGTCACACTGACACGGTTATTAAAAGGACGCCGTGTAAACCTACAAGCGATTCAGGAGGAATAACAGCGCTCAGTACCCACCCTTGGACACTCGCATAGTGCAACACCTTAAACGGAGCCCTCTCTAGGCGCCAGTAGGCTGCATAGTATACGCCTAATGTCTGTGAGTGCCGCGAAGACGGCAGATCACGGTGTGCGCAGTATCACACGAACTTGTTCAAGTGTGAAACTGAGATTATAGGTTCAGAATCAACGATTCATTCCTACACATCCCCTTACTACCACGTGTTGGGAGCACCCCACAAACATCTACTCTGGTGCTTAAAGATGAGCAAGGGGTCACAAATTGGGTAATTTGATTTATTTCTGTGCCAAGCATTATGTTGGCTTGTTGCATGTGCGGTTGCTATTATTCTGTAGTGTAAACCGAGAAGTCCCGTGTTTTTGTAAAGCGCCTTGAAGTAGAAAAAAGGGAAAGAGAGAGAGGGGGAGAGAGAGAGCGAGAGAGGGGGAGAGAGAGAGCGAGAGAGAGAAAGAGAGAGCTTGAGAGACAGAGAGAGAGAAAGCGAGAGGAGAGAGAGAGCGAGCGAGAGAGAGAGCCCAGGAGTGGTGCGTGCGTGCGCAGTCTGCTCATTTTCAAGCACTGCACTCGTGCTTGTGGCGCGCCCCTGCTCGCTCCTGCAAGGTGGATGCCGCCACAAGCACGAGTGCAGTGCTTGAAAATGACGACGGCTAAAGGTCCTCCTATGTAGCGCATGCGCGCTGCGTAGGCGAGACCTAAAAAACAAGTGTTGGCAAAGCCAATAGGTCTCGCTTTTATGTGAGTTAGAGCTGTTGGCGTTGTAAATGACAATGTCTTTTACCCACCTGTTATGGAGTGGATGTATGTGGTGTGGAGTGAAATTATGTGGGTTGGATTGGAATTGTTAGTTGTGGGATTGTGTGGTGTGGAGTGGTGTGTGTAATGGAATTATGTGGCATGGGTGCCGTGTGCCCCCCGCCCCTCAGGCTGATTACAGCCCCGGGGACCCCATCCCCTGGGGCCCAGTGTTTTTTTTTTTTTTATTCTTTTTTTTAATTAAATGAGGGGGGGCATGTGGCCCCCCTTCCCTGGGCCAATTTTGGCCCCGGGGCCTGCCCTTTAATATCATTTATTTATTTATAAAACACGAAAGGGGGACGCGCAGCCCCCCTACTGGGCCGATTTTAGCCCCGGGTAACCCATCCCCTGTGGCCTGGCCACAGTACTGGGTGCCCTGTCCTCACCCAGGGAACCCACTTTTTTCACGTAAGGGGCTGCGGGGGGGGCCTGAAGGCCCCCGCGGGAGCCGGCATTGCTTTGAGACCCAGGGAACTGCTGAACATACACCTCCCTGGATCTCAAAGAAATTTGTCTGTTTCCGTGCTTGCTTGACAGCGAGCAGGGAAACAGACAAATGCTCCGCTTTCAGCATGTGAGAGCCTTTTCTGCTCTCGCTTGCTGAAAGCAGAGCAGAGTTTGCTGTGGCTTGGCTGGAGTGGTGCTCCCACCAAGCCATAGCAAACTGCAATGTCCCAGGGGTGGGCACCGCAGGACATTGCTGGAGCCGGCCCTGCGGGTGGCGATCCCCAGGGCCATCTAGGGCTCCAGGAGGGGTACTGTGCGGCCCCCTTCTATTGGACTACACAGCCCCAGGGAGGTGGTGGTTCCCAGGCCTGCGGGGGTGCGCTGCCCTGTATTAAATTTTAATGTGTTGCCCCAGGTAGGTGGTGGTCCCTGGGGCTGCAGGGGTGCCCCATGGGCCCCAAGCTCCAATTTAATTTTAGCCCCAGGAAGGTGGCGGTCCTCAGCAGTGGGAGGACGTGCAGCCCCCCGCATTAATGTTGTCTTTTTCTCTGGCGGTGGCGGTCCCTGGGGCTGCAGGGGGCCGGGCGGGCCCCCGCATTAAAACTCACATTGTGCCCCGGAGAGGTGGCAGACCCCAGGGTGCTTGGGTTGCTGCGAGGGCAACCCTGCACTATTTATTCAATTGAAGCCGCGGGGGGTGGCGGCCCTCGGGGCTACGGGGGGCATGCAACCCTCTGCATTAATGTTGTCTTTTGCCCAGGGGGTGGTGGTCCCTGGGGAGACGGGGGCACGGGCTGGCCCCCCATATTAAACTCACATTGTGCCCTGGGGAGGTGGCGGTCCACAGGGCGCGGGGTTGCCACGAGGGCAACCCTGCGCTATTTATTTAATTGATTCCTTGGGGATGTGGTCGTCCCCGGGAGTAATAAGCCCCAGGAGGAGGGGCTTGTGTGCCCCCTCCTTTTTACTTGGCTACAGTTATTTACTGGAGGCCAAGTAATAATGAAGCGCAAGAGACTGCACTTCGTTTTTTTTAAAATGGCCAATTATTTGTATGTGATATTTCACTATTATTGTTGTTCCACCAATATTGTTTTGTTACAAATATTGTTTTACAATATTATTGTGTTTCTCCCTCTAACACCAATTGACGTTGAAAATCTTTATTATCAACCTCTATTTATTACTTTTTGTATAATTCTGTGACTTGATATGAATTGCCCCTATTCGGTCTCTTTTAAATGTATTCCAAGCTCTGTGACAAGTTCATAGTATGTTCTTTATGTTTAACCGTTGCCTGGAATAAATCTTTTTGAAAGAAGTACGCTGAGTGCAATCATCTTTGTGCCCCTCTGATCCGTGAGGCGCTGCCTATTGACACACACACACATATATATATATATATATTGCAAGAAGCTTCCGACCCAAAGTATGCAACAGGAAGGAACGGCACTCCACAGGGCTTGCTTAAATCAGGATGTGGTTTATTCCATCATATTGACATATCGGTAAAAGAGCGTCTACGCGTTTCGGCACAAAGCCTTTGTCACGACGCTGACTCGCAGTTACCGTGCATCCTTTAAGCGGACATAACTAGACATAGAAAAGGGATATGCGTGCATTACATTGATTGCTTTGCATACAAAGGCGGCCATGTTATAGCATTTCGTGTTAGGTCAGAACAAACGTCAAAATAGTAATAACGAGTGTGAAGCAATACATCTAAATATAAAATAATAACATTTTGTTACATCACAATCAAATAACCTTAAATTCGGTATTTTTTTGCACCAATTTTTTGAACGCCAATACCTCCTATCATATCTCGTGCCCCATTGGGTGTCACATTCAATTACAATTAACAAACTTAAATTCGGTATTAATAAGTGCAAAAACAGAAGGAGGCAATTTTTTAAAACGCTAATGCCATCTATCACATCTCGTGCCCCATTGGGCAGTCATACCAAACCCTTTTTGAGTCTTTGGCTATATTTGATACTGCATGGCTACTTGAGATCTTGCAAATGCTCAAAAATAATGATGACTATCCTACCCCATTGGGTATATTGATATTGATATTCAGTTGAAGTTAAATTCTGCCCCTACATAGAAAATGAACATATTATGCAAGATGTATTGTAGCCTAGAATTCAACTATGCACATTATATTCAACTCAATGCCATGACTGCATCAGGGAAAGAAAGAAAGAAAATCACATAAAAAAGTCATAAAGAAGAAATAAAGGAAAAAAAAAGATATCTCAGCTCTTTTGCTTCACACTCATTGAACTGGAAATCCACACTCCAATGAGACATTAACTTCTGACCAGGGCCTGAAAAATAAAAAATACAAAGATATGTATAAGTCCAAACAATATGTTAGCTCATACTCCCCTATGTACATTTTTCCACTCTCCACTTGTAACTGCAAAAGTTAAAAAACATTAAAATAATTATAGAGACAGGTTGGGTTATTGCTATCCTTACAGATAAGTGTACATCTCTTCATCGACATTAAGGCCAACAGGTTCCCTTGTATTCAATCTGAGAATAAATCTGCACTCCAACTTCCTGAGTGCTCTCTCTCTATCACCCCCTCTTTGTGATTTCTCTATTTGATCGATCACTATAAACCGCAAAAGGTTCGGATTACAATCATGGTGTTGTTTAAAATGCCTTGCCACGGGATAGGACTCATCTACGTTCTTAATCGCCCGAAGGTGCTGTAGTATTCTCTTGTGCACTTGCAATATAGTGCTGCCTACATATTTTTTGTCACAGGGGCAGATTAGTACGTATACTACAAATTCAGATTTACAATTCAGAGATTTGTTTATGGTTAATTTTTCCCCTAAATCTGTATGCAATGTTGTGGCATTCATACCCTGTGTGCACGCCTTGCACTTGCTAAAGTTTTTTAATCCTTTGACAGGTTTGAGCCAAGTGACTCTATCAGGAATCTGATTTTGAACTATACTGTCTTTGATAGACCTTATTCTCCTATAGGTTATAGCAGGTCTATCTTCCATTTCCATCCCAATTGTAGGATCTTGTTTGATTAAATGCCAGTGTCTGTGCAGAATTTTCCTTATCTGGTTGTGTGCCGTGCTGAATGTCGTGATGAACCTACGTTGCTCAGTCAATTTACTGGCTACAACTGCTGTTGACCTCTCTTCTCTATGTGCTTTTGGAATAGACTTTGAGTTAAATATCAAGTCTGTCCTCGATTTAGTGCTGACCTTTTCTCTGGCTTGTCTAATGGTCACCTCATCGTATCCCCTTGCTCTTAGTCTCTTGGTCATATCATTTTCAGTTACTAAGAATGCCTCTTGGGTACTGCAGATTCTTTTAGCTCTTAATAGTTCTCCATATGGTATGCTCCTTTAGAGAGCACCCGGATGTGAGCTGGTAGCATGTAAGGTTGAGTTACCTGAGGTTGCTTTCCTATATACTCTGGTTGTAATTCTGTCCCCAATGACTTCTAGCCGAATATCGAGAAAGCCAATGCATTTGTTACTTGTTCGACAGGTAAAAGAAAGGTTTAGTTCATTCACATTGATTTGTTTAACAAATTCCTCAACTGATGTTTTGTTACCCTTCCATAGTATGAAGAGGTCATCAATGTACCTCAGCCAGATGACAATATTCGATGACCAATCATTTACCTCTGTGTTGCGGAGCACCTGCTCCTCCCACCAGCCCATGTGTAAATTCGCATAGCTGGGGGCGAAGCAGGTGCCCATCGCAGTCCCCTGCAACTGTCGGAAAGTCTCATTATTAAATAGGAACACATTGCTGTTTAAACACCACTCAATCATGCATACAATCATCTCATTGTGATTCAAATGTTGAATGGGTCTTGTTTTCAAAAAATAGCGTATGGCATTGATTCCATCTTTGTGTCGTATGCTGGTATACAGTGAGTTTACATCCAGGCATACCATCTGAAAATCTGATTCCCACTGTATATCAAAGATGTGTCTCAAAAAATCTGTGCTGTCTCGAATGTGTGAGGGTACAGCACTTACATAGGGTTGAAGGAAATAATCTACGTATTTTGATACGTTTTCAAGAAAACTCCCAATTGCCGATATAATTGGTCTGCCAGGAGGGCAGGCACTATTTTTATGCACCTTCGGTAGAAGATACAAAATTGGCAAATGTGAATGTTTAATATGTAAGAAATCAGATTCCTCTTTACTTATCAGAGTACTCTCTCGCCAACTTTTCAGATCTTTATAAAACCTCTCTTTCAACTCCTCATACTCTCTTTTCGTGATCTTGCAATAACATTGCTTGTCATTCAGTTGGCTGTAAGCTTCTTGTAGATACATCTCCCTAGGCCAAATCACTATGTTGCCTCCTTTGTACGAGGCACGTAATACACATTTATCATTCTTGGACCTTTTATCCAATACATTATCGAGTTTTAGGCTGAAATCAGTATTTGGTCTTATTCCTCGATTTTTTTGTTGTCTAAGTTTTTGTAGATCGCTAGTTACACTCTCATTAAAGACATCTAGATTGTCATGGGGCATAGAAGGATAGAAACGGGATTTAGATCCAAAGGGAGTAACACTTCTTTCACTGCTGTAGCAGTCAAGTGATGAGATAGTTTCGCTAGGACCTGCCTGTTCCTCTCTTCACTCTTGTTCTAGGTCAATCATATCATTCAAAAGATCAACATATGCGACCGTCAGTACATTTTGACCAGAAGGTAATGTTGTTCCTTTCTTTGTGCCCCACTGATCCGTGAGGCGCTGCCTATTGACACACACACACACACATATATATATATATATATATATATATATATACATATATATATATTATCTACTGGCGGTCGCCAGTAGATAGTTATAGTTAGGACCTTTATCCATAGGAAATCCGCAACATTCTATATGAAATAACTCTTGCGCCGGTTGACGAATCTTTGTGAAAGCTTCCAACTTGTTGGGGCGCTCCGCTCCGCTCCTACCCTGAAAGTCTCGGGTTGATTCGTCAAGCGGGGGCCGAGAAAAAAGGGGGGTCCCAAAACGCGTTTTCTCCATGTTAATTCCCATAGGAAATTTTAGCCACGGCTACAGCCCGAACTGCTGAACAGAATTACACCAAATTTTGCAAAAAGGTAGCGCTTGGTTCAGAAAGCGACCTTTTTTTTAAATGGTGTAAATCCGTTCAGTAGTTGCGGAGAAATTCAAAAAATAAGAGTGAAAAAATCGATTTCCCATAGGAAACTTTATGCAAGGCTACAGCAAAAACTGCTGAACGGAATTACACCAAATTTGGCATAAAGGTAGTGCTTGGTTCAGAAAGCACCCTTTTTAAAAATGGTGTAAATCCGTTCAGTAGTTGCTGAGAAAATCCAAAATAAAAGTTTCGATATTTAGAGGCACGGAGGATCCGCGCACCCTCCCGACCACGAGCTGCATGCTAATTGGCTGTCAACACTCCAAATCAGGAAGTGTTGGCAGCCATCTTGTTCCTCTGTAGAACCGAGGAACAAGAAAGCAGTAAAAAAAGTGTGCAATACGCAAAAAGGGGGCAGGGTAGAAACACCCTGACCCCCTAGGCCTGCTAAGGGTGTCCTACAAGGACCCCCAGGGCCCAAATGTTTTTTTTTTAAATCGGCAGGATGCGCTTACGGTGCGCGGATCCTGCCGATAAAAAAAAAAAAACAAAGCGCGGGCTCCCACGCTTCTTTGGTAATTGGCCCCGGGTGGGCCAAGTCCCGGGGGCTTGGGAGGGTTAAATTTTATGATGTGGGGGGCCTCTAAGGCCCCCCAAGCCCCGGGGACCGCCACCCCCCGGGGCTTTAAAAAAAAATGAGGCGGGAGGGCTCTTGGCCCTCCCGCAGCCCCGGGACCGCCACCCCCCGGGGCTTCTTTTTATTTTTTTGAAATAACCTATGTGGGGGGGCTTTAGCCCCCCCACACGCCCCGGGGACCGCCACCTCCCCGGGGCACTAAATATTTTAATGTGGGGGTCCGTTACGGACCCCCAGAGCCCCGGGGACCACCACCTCCCCGGGGCTGTGCAATTCAAGGGAGGGGGGCCACGCGGCCCCCCCTCCTGGAGCCCTTGATGGCCCTGGGGACCGCCACCCCCAGGGCCGGCTCCTGCAGTGTCCCGGGGTGCCTAACCCGGGACACTGTAGTTTGCTATGACAGGACGGGAGCCTCGCGGCTCCCGTCCTGTCATAGCAAACTGCTTTGGATATTGGAGCGAGAGCAGGAAACCTGCTCTCACTTCCAATATCCAAGCAAATTGCTTTCCACATGGGGAGCTGCATCTTAGCAGCTCCCCATGTGGAAAGCAATGCCGGCTCCCAAGGGACGCGGGAGCCGGCGGGACTGTGGGGGGATTGGGGACCCCCCACAGTCCCCAACGGAGAGGGCCAGCCCCGGGGGATGGGGTCCCCGGGGCAAGTAGTGGCCCGGGAGGGGGGCCACGCGGCCCCCTTCCCCCAATTTTTTTTTAAAAAACAAAGGCCGGCCCCGGGGGATGGGGTCCCCGGGGCCATAAGTGGCCTCAGGAGGGGGGCAACGCAGCCTCCCTCCAAAACAATAAAAATAAAAAAAAAAGGCCAGGCCCCGGGGATGGGGTCCCCGGGGCCGATTAAGGCCTCGGGTGGGGGCCACGCGGCCCCCTTCCAAATTGTTTTTTTGTTTTTTTAATAAATAGGGGCAGGCCCTGGGGGATGGGGTCCCCAGGACCATAAATTAGAAAAGAAGGGGGTCACACAGCCCCCTTCTTAAAAAAAAAACAACAAAAAAAACACCGGCATCGCGCCGGAGGCCACGCCCCTTCTTTCACCACTCTGCAAACGCGCCCCTGGCACGTTTGCAGATGGGGAACGAATTCCCCTTGAATACTGGGGTCCTTGGGGCCAACTAGCCCACCAGGAACCTCCAGTATGCGCCAGGGACTGCGTTGCAGAGAGGTGTTCTGAGGCCACGCCCCTTTTACACCTCTCTGCAACGCAGCTCTGTGGCGCATAATGGAGGGAGCTGGTGGGCTAGTTGCACCCCAGGGACCCTCAGGATTGAAGGGGAGTTAATCCCCCGACTTAAAACGCGCCACGGGGCGCGTTTGCCCAGTGGTGAAGGGAGGGGGCAGGGCTTGAGATGACATGTGTGCAAACAGGCCCCGTGGCGTGTTTTAAGATGGGGAATTAAATCCCCTTCAATCCTGAGGGTCCCTGGGGGACAACTAGCCCACCAGGTACGTCCAGAAAGCACCACAGAGCTGCGTTGCAGAGAGGTGCAAAAAGGGCGTGGCCTCTGAACACCTCTCTGCAACGCAGCTCTCTGGCGCATACTGGAGGTACCTGGTGGGCTAGTTGGCCCCTAGGGACCCTCGGGATTGAGGAGGAATTAATTCTCCAACTTAAAACGCGCCACAGGGCGTGTTTGCAGACATGTCACCTCAGGCCCCACCCCTTCCTTCACCATTGTGCAAATATTCCTCTAAAATCAGCCGAACTACGAATTCCGATTTACTCACCTGTTATCAGGAGAGAACCCAGTGCTGCATCTTTTAGCCCAGCACTGACCCTGAAAAGTAATTCTAACTGTACTTACCAGTAACTTGAATTTCCTTCCATAGGCTAACATTGACTGGTTTCACTTGGAAATTCTTCTAAGTGTGGAGTTTTGGAACTTTATAATATTCCTCTAAAATCAGCCGAACTACGAATTCCGATTTACTCACCTGTTATCAGGAGAGAACCCAGTGCTGCATCTTTTAGCCCAGCACTGACCCTGAAAAGTAATTCTAACCGTACTTACCAGTAACTTGTATTTCCTTCCATAGGAATCCATTGTCTGGTTTTCAGCAGAAAAGTTTGTGTCGATTTTCACAAACTACAAATATTCCTTAAAAATCGCCTGTATGACTTAAACGCATTCTTTCAACTGTTTACAGGAGATGCACCAGTGCTGGATCCAGGATCCACCACTGAGTAAGAAAAAGTAACGATAACACTACTTACCTGCTAAATGAATTTCCTGCCATAGGATAACATTGGTGATTCTATGTGAAAAAGTTTCTAAGTGTCAACTTTTAAAATACAATAATATTCCTTAAAAATCAGTACTGTAACCAAAACGCTTTTACTCAACTGTTTACAGGAGATGTCCCAGGACTGAATCTAGGATCCAGTCATGTGGTTAGAAAAGTAATCCATAAAGTAACTAATTGCATTTAACTAGAAATTCACATTGAGCTCAATGTTGCATTGTGTTTGAAATTGTGTTGCCCATTGCAACAACTGTAACTACTGTACTTAAAAGTCTATTGCCTATTTGCAAAGAATTTAAACTAAAGTAATTCATTCTGAGAAAGTATATTTTGTAATGTAATGTATAATGTAATTACAATGTAATTTAAAAAATAAATAGTTTAAAAAAATGTAGTAAATCAGTATCAAAAAAAATAAAGATAACAATTAATACATTTAAAAATTGTCATTTACAAAACCTTGGAAATTCACTGAAAAAAACCATAGGTTTCAGACATGTTATAGTTAGGAATTAGCATTTAAAAAACCTTTGAAATTCACTGAAAAAACCATAGGTTTCAGGCACGTTATAGTTAGAAATTAGCATTTAAAAAACCTTTGAAATTCACTGAAAAAACCATAGGTTTCAGACACGTTATAGTTAGAAATTAGCATTTAAAAAACCTTTGAAATTCACTGAAAAAACCATAGGTTTCAGACACGTTATAGTTAGGAATTAGCATTTAAAAAACCTTTGAAATTCACTGAAAAAACCATAGGTTTCAGGCAAGTTATAGTTAGAAATTAGCATTTAAAAAACCTTACAAATTCACTGAAAAAACCATAGGTTTTAGGGACAGTTATAGTGAGTTGGACATTGCACTCGTACAAAACCCGTGAATGTCATCAGTGATGTCATCAGTGATGTCACTGACCATGTCATGAGTGATGTAATATGTGACATCATCAGCAGTGCATTGCGGGGGCGCGAGTTATAGTTAGCTGAACTAACTATAACGGGGGAATTTCTATGGTTTGTACGAGTGAAATGTCCAACTAACTGTGCAAAGGAATAGGGGCAGCAGGAACATGTTTCGGTGAACAGGTCAACCAAGAGTGTAAAACTCAAGAGTTAAAAACTAAAATCCCTCACATACCATTGTGAGCGTATCCTCACATACTCTCAGTTTGAAAGAACAAACCCTACAATTAGGTTTGTCATACTGTCCCGGGACAAATATTTACCTTTGCTAGATTCATTATTGCCATTTGATGTTTTGTAGAAAGTTAAAGTTGCATAAGGTCTACCAATCCTTATGATCTTTGGGATCAGGTGAACATTCAAACGTAAGGATTGGAGACATTGAACATTTAACAAATTTGTAAAATCTCCGTACCTCCATTGAACATTCCTATGGAATAGTTGCATTTAAATATTGTTTTACGTACGAGATCTACACAGTATATTAAGCATACTGATATGCTGTTGAAAATGCTAGCATTCAGGTCTTGTGAATAACATCTTTATGTTTCTTTTTTTTTTTTTCTTTTTTCTTTAGTCCTCATACCACCATAGTTTGCAATGTCTAGCCAACCTGTACCGCTCCAGGCTGTTTGCAATATCTTAATAGTCCTGCGTACCAGCCCACCCAGTTTCCTGGTTGCTAGTTCCACGCAGGTGTAATCATAGGACTCCAAAAACTTTTTAGGATCTCATGGTACCATTCCAATTTAGCAAATCATCCCATATCTCAGAGTGTGCACTGTTTTGAAGTCCTATGTCCATTTTGCAAATTAATTTTACCACCTGAAGCCATTCCATCCCCAATGGCGGTACAGTGTCTGTCCATTTCTTACATATTTCTCTCCTGGCGAGAAGAATCAAGTAAAACAATAAGGCCTGCCTATTCTTCGATAAAGGTGAAACCGGGTTCTCCTCCACCCCCATCATTACCAGCATTAAACTAATTTTTATATTGGGGCAGAGAATTTAATTTATTACTTTCTCCACAAACGTCCAATAAACCTGCAGTGAGGGGCATTCAAAGAACATGTGCCGATCGTCCGCACTCAGCATTCCACATCTATAGCATCTTGGGGCTACTACTTTTACGAATTTAGCCAGTTTCCTCGGTGTCCAATATAATCTGTTAGCTGTAAAGAAGTGGTTCCTTTTCAGATTTGCTGGCTTAACCACTTTATACAGCAATTTAAAAGAGAGTTGCCACATTCGCTGTGGTTTTGTCAGCTGAATATCACCTGCCCAGATCTCGTATGGTGCTTTCTGCTTCTTTTCTTCTGATATCACCAGGGTCTGGTACCAGTCAGATACTTCTTTCGTTTTCGGGGCCTCATTTTGTATTTCCCTTTCAAAGTCCCAGGTACCTCCTCCAATCTCTCCCCTGTTTGCCTCCCCCCAGGATAACAACTGTAGGTATTTGAACCTTGAGAGGGACCCCCCTGTCTTAGCTGTCAAGATTTCCCATGGGACCACCTCTTTCGACACCATAAGATCTCCCCATCGTTCAATCCCTGCTCTCTTTAGAGGAATGCTGAGTTGATCCTGCAAACATTCTGGCGTTCCCGGTGAGTCCCACACTGGTGCTCCATCTGAGTAGTACCCCATTCCCTGTATTTTTCTTATCCCTACCCAAAGGGTGAGTGCCAGAAGTTGTCATCCTTCTAAGCTGAAATAGGGCATCTTCTAAGCGAAAGTGATTAGAACTCTTAGGAAATGCAGCAATGGCGATGCTTATGAGAAGGAACAGAGATTGGTTTTGTCCTGCTTTAGAAAAAGGGAGAATTCAGAACATGTTCTATTGAAAACAGATGAGAAAATCAGTAAGGTCATGAGGGAGGAACTCCTAACCCCTATAGTGTGATCGAATGTGGGCAATATCACACAATTTATCACAGCGTACAATTTACATGGCCCTCAGGTTAGAAGTACATTGAAAAAGACACTGGAATTTATTATGTACCGATAGTCGGCTGCTGACAATTATTGGATGGAATCCTTTCCTCACCCATGGGAAGGTGAAATAATTGTAAGATCCTTTGATTAGAAGTTACCTCCCCCAGATAATACAGTGAATTTTATGGATGCGATATCAGGCTACCTTCGCTGCCTCATATGTAAAGCATAGCAAACACAAGGAGATGATGGACGGAGTGCTGAAACTTTTCAGACACTCACCCCCAGTCACAGATCTGGGTTGAATCCATCATCGTTCTTTAGCTCACTTCGCCACTACAGTTCAGACACAGCTACATGCAAATCAGTCTCAACCCTGTGCCTCATGGGAACAGTCCAGCCCGAACTGCCAAGCCATGTCTTCCCTGGACCGGAAACAAACATCCTGGCACCGGTTTCGGGCTAACAGCCCTCATCAGCCAGGCTAGCTTGAATCCAGTGGCAAAGTGAGCAAGGGACCCACGTCTGGGCATACCCTGCCAACTTAGCGCGAACAAAGCAAACACAAGGAGATGATGGACGGAGCGCTGAAACTTTTCAGACACTCACCCCCAGTCACAGATCTGGGTTGAATCCATCATCGTTCTTTAGCTCACTTCGCCACCCCAGTTCAGACACAGCTACATGCAAATCAGTCTCGACCCTGTGCCTCATGGGAACAGTCCAGCCCGAACTGCCAAGCCGTGTCTTCCCTGGACCGAAACAAGCATCCTGGGACCGGTTTTGGGGTAACAGGGTCGAGAATGATTTGCATATAGCTGTGTCTGAACTGGGGTGGCGAAGTGAGCTAAAGAACGATGAGGGATTCAACCCAGATCTGTGACTGGGGGTGAGTGTCTGAAAAGTTTCAGCGCTCCGTCCATCATCTCCTTGTGTTTGCTTTGTGCGCCCTAAGTTGGCAGGGTATGCCTAGACGTGGGTCCCTTGCTCACTTTGCCACTGGATTCAAGCTAGCCTGGCTGATGAGGGCTGTTAGCCCGAAACCGGTCCCAGGATGCTTTTTTCCGGTCCAGGGAAGACATGGCTTGGCAGTTCGGGCTGGACTGTTCCCATGAGGCACAGAGTCGAGACTGATTTGCATGTAGCTGTGTCTGAACTGGGGTGGCGAAGTGAGCTAAAGAACGATGATGAATTCAACCCAGATCTGTGACTGGGGGTGAGTGTCTGAAAAGTTTCAGCGCTCTGTCCATCATCTCCTTGTGTTTGCTTTGTTCGCCCTAAGTTGGCAGGGTATGCCCAGACGTGGGTCCCTTGCCCACTTTGCCACTGGATTCAAGCTAGCCTGGCTGATGAGGGCTGTTAGCCCGAAACCTGTCTGACGATGCTTGTTTCCGGTCCAGGGAAGACATGGCTTGGCAGTTCGGGCTGGACTGTTCCCATGAGGCACAGGGTCGAGACTGATTTGCATGTGGCTGTGTCTGAACTGGGGAGGCGAAGTGAGCTAAAGAACGATGATGGATTCAACCCAGATCTGTGACTGGGGGTGAGTGTCTGAAAAGTTTCAGCGCTTCGTCCATCATCTCCTTGTGTTTGCTTTGTTCGTCCTAAGTTGGCAGGGTATGCCCAGACGTGGGTCCCTTGCTCACTTTGCCACTGGATTCAAGCTAGCCTGGCTGATGAGGGCTGTTAGCCCATAACCGGTCCCAGGATGCTTGTTTCCAGTCCAGGGAAGACATGGCTTGGCAGTTCAGGCTGGACTGTTCCCATTGGGCACAGTGTCAAGACTGATTTGCATATGGGTGGGTTCAAATTGGAATGGCATGGTGAGCAAAAAAAACGATGGATTTAGACCCAGATCTCTGTACTGGGGTGAATGTATGACATTGTTCTGCATTCTGTCCATCAATTGTTCTTTTTGCATTTGTCAACCCGAGTGGGACGGGTATGCCCAGACGTGGGTCCCGTGCTCTCCATGCCACTGGAGTCAAGCTATCCTGGCTGATGAGGGGTGAAACCCCGAAACCGGTCCTAGGATGCTTGGTTCCAGTCCAGGGAGGACCTGGCCTGGCAGTTCGGGCTGGACTGTTCCCATTGGGCACAGGGTCAAGACTGATTTGCATATGGCTGGGTTCAAACTGGAATGGCATGGTGAGCAAAAAACGATGGATTTAGGCCCAGATCTCTGTACTGGGGTGAATGTATGACATTGTTCTTCATTCTGTCCATCAATTGTTCTTTTTGCATTTGTCACCCCGAGTGGGACGGGTATGCCCAGACGTGGGTCCCGTGCTCTCCATGCCACTGGAGTCAAGCTATCCTGGCTGATGAGGGGTGAAACCCTGAAACCAGTCCTAGGATGCTTGGTTCCAGTCCAGGGAGGACCTGGCCTGGCAGTTCAGGCTGGACTGTTCCCATTGGGCACAGGGTCAAGACTGATTTGCATATGGCTGGGTTCAAACTGGGATGGCATGGTGAGCAAAAAAACGATGGATTTAGGCCCAGATCTCTGTACTGGGGTGAATGTATGACATTGTCCTGCATTCTGTCCATCAATTGTTCTTTTTGCATTTGTCACCCAGAGTGGGACGGGTATGCCCAGATGTGGGTCCAGTGCTCTCCATGCCACTGAAGTCAAGCTATCCTGGCTGATGAGGGGTGAAACCCCGAAACCGGTCCTAGGATGCTTGGTTCCTGTCCAGGGAGGACCTATCCTGGCAGTTCGGGCTGGACTGTTCCCATTGGGCACAGTGTCAAGACTGATTTGCATATGGCTGGGTTCAAACTGGAATGGCATGGTGAGCAAAAAAATGATGGATTTAGGCCCAGATCTCTGTACTGGGATGAATGTATGACATTGTTCTGCATTCTGTCCATCAATTGTTCTTTTTGCATTTGTCACCCCGAGTGGGACGGGTATGCCCAGACGTGGGTCCCGTGCTCTCCATGCCACTGGAGTCAAGCTATCCTGGCTGATGAGGGGTGAAACCCCGAAACCGGTCCTAGGATGCTTGGTTCCAGTCCAGGGAGGACCTGGCCTGGCAGTTTGGGCTGGACTGTTCCCACTGGGCACAGGGTCAAGACTGATTTGCATATGGCTGGGTTCAAACTGGAATGGCATGGTGAGCAAAAAAACGATGGATTTAGGCCCAGATCTCTGTACTGGGGTGAATGTATGACATTGTTCTGCATTCTGTCCATCAATTGTTCTTTTTTCATATGTAAAGCATGGCAGAATGGTTTAGATACCTGAAACGAAGGAAATGAGAAGAATCAGTAAATGTATAACTTGCAAAACACCATATGCAGTATATGTTTTGGAATGCCCTGTTAGTAAGTAGTGTGTGGGCAGTATGGTGTTCCTTATTAAAAATGAATTCTTGAACATCGGAGAGCGGTTACAAATATAGATAACTCTTATCCTGTTGGAAGACACTTCTATGACAAACAGTGCTGATTGTGACAAATTGCATACTTTGGAATTTATATAATTATCAAGAATTCTAGAGGTGAGAATAGGGAGCTTTTACCATGACAACTTGAATTGAGATGTATAATTAGCCTGGATGCATGTGGCATGAATGGTTGGAATATGGATGGAGAATGGCTACCTATCCTAAGTGAAATGCGATCAGCTTACTGCCTCAATAGCACAATATTTCAACATGCCTTTCTTCATGATAATTTTAAAGTTCTCAGGTAGAGAAGTTAGTAAACTTAATGGAGTAATAGTTTTCCTCTCTTCTGTTTTATTTTAGGACCATATGGCTATTAAAAGTATCGAGGAAGAACTATGCAGCATAACATGTACCCTTCTTATGTTTATTTTGCTTGATACTATGCACAGTAGGGATCAACTTTGCGATGTGGTTTATGAACAAACAAATCCCCCACTTGTTTATTCACGTAATGAAATTTTGTATTTATTTAACTATATTTTAAAATAAAGTTTTATATTTTAATGATTAATTATTACATTAATTACAAAGTTGTTTTCCCATCCCTTACAGTGTCAGTTGTATAGGATGTATTAGCAGCTTGGGTCCAAGTTACGTTTCATGTTAATATTATTTTAACTTAATTTTGAGTTACATTTGTATTATATTTAAGTGTAATTTAATTGCTACAAAATTAAATATTTTAAATTATAATACAAATTATTAATAAAAACATGCTCTAACATTGAAAATATTTGTTTAAAATAATGTATTATATAACTTATTTCCACGTATTTGTTCCTATATATGTTAGTGTTCCCTCCATTGTTTTGTTAATGGCATTTAGTGTCACCCTTCATTGGCTTCTTCAGGAGTGTTTTGCAATGCCATTGGTTAGCATGTATGGTGCATGACTTACTCCAAGGTTTGGCTGCAGTAGATGTGAGCCTGTTTTGTCAGCGGTACTACCATAGTAGATGAAGGTGTTTATTTTGTGATTTACAATTGACTTTCTGCCCCGATCCAGGCCCCCGCTTACACTTAATAGTAATTTGCTTTTAATGTCACACTTCTGCTATTAATAAGTGAAAAACCATTACCACCATTTCTGGGTCTCAATACTCCAAAGGCTAAAGGCTAGAAGGCAGAGCCTACCTTGCGGGATTTAAACTCTTTACTTCAAGAACATCGTATTTGCCAGCGGTAAACATTCAGCTCACTGAGTCACCCTGGAGTTTGAAGAGGCCTGACGTAACTCTTCTAGAAAGTGCAAAGAAGAGTGCCAATCAATAAAGTATTAAGAATATGTGAATAGGAAGTGATGGCATGTGCATGAAGACATTATTTTCAAGCCAAAAAAAGTTAAAGCTTAAAATATTAAGAAATTGAACCAAACTCCTAGTACTGTGTTAAGTTATATATGCATTAAATACTCAGGTCACAGCCCATCTCTGTCCTACACAACCACTCAGAGGCCAAGGTTTGAAAAGTGTGTCCTTCAGATTTACGACTCCTTTTGAGAGCTGTTTGTTCCTTAATTTTGACAAATGGACCCCAGATTCTGAGTAATTTTGTTACACGTAGACACCCACTCCGCCCTGACAGCTGCTCATTCTGCAAATGGTCTCCAGGCTAACCCTGGGCGAAGTGCTACGCTACGCTCGCGTAGTTTGCGAAGTTTGCGCTACTTCGCACAACGCGAATTGCACGTAGCACAGTGCGAACACGCGTAGCGTAGCGTAGCGTAGTGCCGCGGTCATTTTTTGCTTGCTCGCGGTCCTCAACGTCAAGTTGGCGACCGCGAGCAAGCAAAATGACATCCCGGCGAGACTTTTTCCTCGTTCGCGATCAGCAACATCAAGTTGCCGATCGCGAGCGTGGAAAATAAACCTCCCGGCGAGATTCTCAACGCGGGGAGGTCAGGTTTCTCATTGCGAGTGGTCGCGTATGCTTGCGACCGCTCGCGATGAGAAACTACCAGTCCGCGTTGAAAGCTGCCGCTCGAGTAAAAATCTACTCGAGCGGCAGTAAAAGACAGCTCGCACTGTGCAAGTTGCCGTTTTCAATGATTGCACAGTGCGGACAAGCATCCGGCACTGTGCAATCATTGCGAACAGTGCGCTACGCAGTTCGCGTAGTGCTACGCGAAGCTTGCGTAGCGCGAACTGCACTTTGCGTAGCTTCGCGAAGCATTACTTCGCGAACTACGCCCACCCTTACTCCAGGCACACAAAAGAGAAAAACACTCTTCTTCAGAATACGCATGCGCACTGATAACTACACACAGAAGACATTTTGTGATGGGAACCTGAAATGTGCACAGTGCTTTTACAGGACCCTCAAGTAAATCCGTCCAAAAATATTTGAAATTCAGTAAAGTGTGCTTTGATCCTCTGGAGCAAAAAATAAAACATCTACGAGGAAAAGTAGAACATCAATAAATACTGTGGTGAAAGGATAAATTAATGAATTTATAGTTTATTTGTACAGCACACTTAAGTGGGCGTCCTGCTCCTAGCTGTAGCTGGGGGAAGGGAGAGCTAGATTGAACTGGTGCAGCAAATAGGCAAGTTTTAAGGCATTTGCAGAAGTCGCTGTAGTCGTTCTGAGTGTGAATTGTAAGTGTCAAGGCGTTTCAATCCTTAACCATAAGATTAAGAGAAGGACCAACCAGGGGAGGCTCCTCCACAATGGCGGAGGAGCGTCGCCCCACTGCCTGGCTCAGAGCCAGTAAATGAAAAATAAAACGATGTCATGGTTTTATGTTTTATTTTCCGGCTCTGAGCCAGCTTGCGCAGGGAGGGGCGGGGCATGAGGAGTATGAGTGCTATGTGCACTCCTTAAGTGCGCATATGTGTTTGGCCGGCCGTCTCAAGCCGACCAAAACACACATGCACATTTAGATTTCTCCTGCCCGGCTGCATTGAGCAGCCGGGCTGGAGAAACCCCCACAGACTCCCTGGTCTGAGCAAGGCGTCTTTCCTGTCTCCTCAGACCAATCCTTGCGCTGCTCTCACATGAGAGCAGCGCGGGGATTGCAGGCCGTGACGTGGCCCCAGTGCTTTCTGGGACCAGGAAGAAGGAGGCCGAGCGTGATGCGGGAGGCGGCAACATCTCCAGGTAAGATTTTCTTTTTTTCTCTTATAACCCTCACCCCTCGTGCTCCCCCTCCCGCGATCCCCCTATCCCACTCCACCACTCCACCAGCCCCCCACCTCTTAATTGTGGCAGCTGCCACTGGGACCAACCAATCAATCAATCAATCAGGATTTTTGAATCCCACTACTCACCCGTGAGGGTCTTAAGGCGGGGGGGGGGATTCGAGCAGCTCCGTGGTCAACCACCGTTTGGCATCTAAGGAAGGACAAAAGATGAAGACCCATGGAACATATTGTCTGAAGATGTGCAGAAGAAAGGCCTTCAGTATGGTTGGGTTAGAACACAATAGACTGAGGTTCATATTTCCCAATTTTGATGCCAAAAACAAAGATACAAACTACATTAATGTTCACTTTCTATGTTTGTCTTCTCACATTGCCTGATGTCAGTATCTCTTGCCCCCACCGAAGCCTCTTTGCAGCTTACCAAGTACCACATCATACTCCTCAGGCCCTACAGGCTATGTATGAATGACAGGGCCGCTCTCTTCCCACTCACACACATTAGACTTCTGACACCTCCTTTATGTTTTTAGGGTCTCACTGTACCCTGAAGTTACGGTCCCTGTCCCAGTAAAACACATCTTTCCCTGGACCTCCTTTGCATGACCTTGTGTCAAATCACAAAAATTTGCCAGTTATGGTGAACCAGGTACCATGACTTCACCCTCCTGACCTCAAACCGGATGTTGCAGTGATAACAACACAAGTGATATTATACATCAATGCCATCATTGATTGCATAACTTTTTTACATACATTATAAAGATGCAGTATTACTGTCAATACCTTGCAAAGAATTTATAAATAAGGAAGGTGGCCCGCAGCGCTCGGAACCCCCCACACACCCACGGACCATGCACAAGACCTCGGCATCATCCTGGACTCCCTGCTCTCAATGTACCGCCAAATCAACACTGTTTCGTCCTCCTGCTTCCACACGCTCCGCCTGCTTCGTAAGATATTCAAGTGGATCCCCACCGAGTCCATAAAAACAGTCACCTATGCGCTCATCAGCAGCAGACTTGACTACAGCAACGCACTCTATGCTGGCACCATCCAGAAACTCCAAAAGAAACTGCAAAACATCCAGAACGCAGTAGTGTTGCGATAATTTAGGCAACACCACATGCACAAGGGTGTTATTTGGTTGAACCCCTTGTGCGCGTGTCAAATGGTATTGTCTGGCGTACAGCCAGACGTAATGTATAAATAGCCCGGGGAGCCAGGCGTAGGTTAATAAAGGAAGTAACGGCTACGTAATAATAGCGTCTGTGTAATCTTTGGATAGGGAGCCACGTGCTCGGTTGAGCAATGCTACACTGGTGACGAGGGGGCCTGTTCTGTCCACGCGTGCCTCCCCCATAACTCCGTTCACCCAGCCACTCACCCTGCTCCCGTCAGAACTTTCCTGCAACGGAGCCGCCTGTGCCTGCATGCAGCAGCCCACTCTAGCTCCATGCAGCTACGCTCTCCCGCCGGCCGCCGGAGAAGGTGTTCCTCCATGGGACCGCCCTGCAGTGCCTGAAGCCCGGCCTCAAACCGACAGACACGCTGACACTCTGTCAGCCCTGGGACCTCCTAGCATTGTCTGGCAACTTCACCCGGGCCCAGAAGAGGTCGCTCAAGGTCAGTGGCCCCAGCTGCCTTTGGATGGTGCATGAGGCACCGACGCCCCTGCCTGCAGGCCTCAACACGTCTGCCGCTCCACCTCCCTCCCCTCAGGCAGGCACAGTCGAAAGTGGGAGACACTACGTGACCCTGCAAGGGAGGAAAATACAAAATGTCCAAGGGAAATACATACAGTGGAAAGAAGGAGTCATAAAAGCTAAGGGGCAGTAAGTCCACATAGAGCAACCCAAGGAACTATTATACTGGTGGCTGTCACCCAGCATGGATAGAATCCCTCTCTTATAGTGGGCCTGTACTCCACGACAGCCTCATACCAAGGACACAGCTCACAACAGCACCCTGGGCGCTGACTGGACCCCTCCAAGGCTAGACTCCTCGGCGTTTGTGCCCAGCCCAAATTGGAGGTCCCACACTCATACTGGCCCCAGCGTTTTGGCCTACTCTGCCCATCTCTGCCTAAAGTGACTCAGGGGCGCTTCACCAGACTACTCTCATGGCGTCTGTTCCATTGCTAGAACCGTTCACCATCACCAGGCCCCTGCTCTCCCAAGCCGCCGGCTGGAAAGTGTGGGTTAAGTGCTTGGAGAACTACATTGAAGCCATCGAAATGCTGACAGGCCAGCGGCGAGCAATGCTTCTTCACCTCAGGGGCACGGACATCCAAAAGATATCCAAGGCGGTCATAGAAGCTGGCCCCCCTCGGAACTACGCATCGCTGTGGGACGCCATCACGCCCATTCCGAACCTTACGCCAATCCCAACTACGAGCGATTCCTCCTGCGCCAAGCTCGGCAGCTTGCAGAGGAATCTGTTGACGTCTTCCATGGGGGGCTGAGAGAGCTTGCCAGCACCTGTACCATCCCGGATGAAGACGATGAAATACACGCTCAATTCATTCAGGTTTGCGCATCCTCCAAGCTACAAGAGCGGATCCTTCAGGAGCCAAACATGTTGATGAGGGACATACTGACCTTAGGGCGCTCAAAGGAACTCTCCAAAGCTCAAGCACCCCACGTGGACCCTACCTCTTTAGTCTCCATCAAAGAAGAGCCTGTCAACGCTGTCCAGAAGAAAGAGCACGTGGACAAACGAGAACCCGCCAGACATCCGTTTGGCCCAGACAAACAAGGATCGCTGCCTGCCCGTGTGGATAATGTGGTGGCCCCTACCCTCACACTGGAGTCTGCCCGGCGACCGGTAAAACCTGTAGGCCCAGACCATCACGGAAAGCCGTCAGCACAGTGGAACTACTCCAGGACACCCTGTCTGATGATGACATAGATGAGGACGATGTAGCTGTTGTCCACGTAGTCCGGACACTGGACACTTTCAGAACGAATCATCAATCTGCCCCGATGTGCCTATGTGGGGAGTGTAGAACCACATTGTTTCCGCCCTAACAGACACAGGGGCATCGATCAACCTTAAGGCTGAAGATGTATTCCGCAGTCTGCCAGGCCCTTCAGCACTCCGACGTCCCAGCATATAGGTGTATGCGTTCGGCAACCACTCCCCACACCAATTCCGCTGTTTGTTCCATGCGGACCTAGTTCATGAGTCCACACAAAGGAGAGAAAAGGTGTATGTGTCACAGGAAGGATCAGGGTTTCTCCTCAGCTGCTGCACTGCCCAATTTGCCAACCTCATACAATGTGCATTCAGCATACATGAAGAAGGGCTGAGCCACCTTCTCCAAGACTTCACACCCCTGTTTGAATGGATTGGCTGTCTCACTGGCCCAGCCATACGTCTTCACATCGACGAATTGGTAGCTCCCGTGGCCCTCAGACACCGTTGCATAGCCTTCCACCTCCGGCCCAAGGTTGAAGCTGAGCTGCAACTCCTAGAGGAAGCAGGCATCATAGAGCGAGTGAAAGGCCCAACCCCGTGGGTGTCCCCGATCGTGATGGCGAAGAAACTTAAGCAGCCTGATGCAGTCTGGATCTGTGTAGATATGAGGATCCCAAACCTGGCGATCAAGCGCAAAAAACATCTAACGCCAATCATAGACGACATAATCTGGGAGTTGTCAGGCTCTTAAGTGGTTTTCGAAGATGGACCTCAGGTCAGGCTACCACCAAATCCCGCTGCACCGGACTCTCGCCCCATCACCACCTTCGCAACGTATGCTGGCCGAGGTGTTCCAGAACATTGCGAAGACAGTCTTGCAGGGCCTGCCCGGCGTGCTGAATGTGAGCGATGATATACTTGCTCACTCTGCCACGCTTGAGGAACACCTGACCCGCCTCCATGCCGTCTTCACAAGGTTAGCCAAGCGCAGGCTGACGCTCCACCGTGAAAAATGCGATTTTCTGAAACGTGACATCAGCTTCTTCTGATACAGTTTCTCAGACAAAGGTATTGGTTCCGACACGGAGAAAGTACGGGACATACGGGACGCTCCCACTCCCTTTTCGGTGTCTGGAGTCTGCGGCTTCCTTGGGATGGTGACGTACTATGGGCGCTTCATGAAAAATCTGTCGGACGTCACCGGCCCTCTCTGGGAGTTCACCAAGTCCTCCAGTACTTGGGTATGGGGGCCCAAACAGGAGGAAGCATTTTGACAAACGAAGGCTGCCCTATCCACGGACATCACTCTGGTATACTTCAACCCGCTGAGAGAGTCACAGTTGGTGGTGGATGCCAGCCCCACTGGTCTGGGAGCAGTGCTGGCCCAAAAACAAATGTAGAGAGTGGGCCCCTGTAGCATATGCCAGCTGCACGCTCACGCCCATGGAGCAGCGCCACTCTCAAATCGAGCTAGAAGCAATTGCCATCCTATGGGGCTGCCGGCATTTCTATATATACCTGTATGGACACCCCTTCTTGGTCATCACAGACCACAAACCTCTGGTCCCACTATTCCAAGGGTCATCATCACGTCCTACTCCCAGGATCAAGAAGTGGATCCAACAACTGCAGGGGATCCAGCCCACAGTGAACTACCAGCCGGACACCCGCAACCCTGAGGATTTCCTGTCCAGACACACTCTGTTGGCCACCCTCCCTGAGACGGCCAAAACCCAAGAAACAGAGGAGTATGTCAGGCTTGTTGTGGACCATTCCTGGCTCCTGCCAATGTCCTTGGCCGAAGTTATGGTTGCCATCCGGCGAGATGACTGCCTGCAAATGGCCATAGAAGCTACGCTCACTGGCGACTGGAGGCCACCCCAGAGTCCAACACCCCTCTGGACAGAAGCAGCCCACTCTGATCTTCGAGCACTGTACAAAATCTGGCAAGAATTGTCAGTCACCAGCGAAGGGCGTCTGCTTCGAGGTCCATGCCTGGTGCTACCTGAAAGTCTGACACACTAGCTGTTCTTCTTGCATATGGAGCACACCATGGTATCGTAAAGTCTAAGAACCCGACTCAGGAGCAAGGTCTGGTTCCTGGGGCTGGACCAGAAGGTAGAAGCGGCGGTGCGAGGGTGCCCAGCCTGCCTTTTGACAAGCCAACCTGACCCGCCTTCCCCTGTCATCACGGAAGGTGGTGCTGAGTCCCCATGGCAGAGAGTCAGCGCAGACTTTGGCAGACTTCCAAGTGGTGCACACATCCTGGTAGTAGTAGATGGCTATCAGTGCTATCCTGAAGTGGAGCTCATAGCCACCACTTCGGCTGCTGAGGTCATCCTGAAGCTGGGGAAGCTCATGGCCACCCACGGGCTATTTGCGGAAATCCGTACTGACAATGGGCCCCCCTTCAATGGCTCTGAGCTGGCTGAGTAACTGAGCTCTCGAAGCTTCAAACATCGCTGCATAACCCCCCGCTGGCCTCAAGCCAACGGGGAAGTAGAACGCCTGATGAGAACCCTTACCAAGGTGATCCGGATTGGAACAGCCGAGGACAAGAGCGTTGAATTTGCCCTGTATCAGTTCCTGAGTGAATGCAGACTCACTCCCCACTCTACAACTGGTGTGTCCCCCAGCAAGATGTGTTTCGGCAGAACCATGTTGGACACTATCCCCCACCACCCCGCATGGGAAGACATGCCTAGACCGGACACAACAGCGACCAGGGAATGGGTGGACGGGGGGAGATGGGCACAATGCCTCACATGCACAAATAAGCAGACCACACTGCACACCCACAATGACTACGGATCATGTCCCTGATCCCCTTGCCATACTGCAGCACACATAGGTACACCAAGTACGTCACCCTCGACCAACTGCCCAGAGTGGGCCCACCCCACACATCCCACAGCTCACATACAACCCATGCACATGTGCTGAACCCAGCCAAGCGTCTGCTCCGTGAGCCACACCGACAACATAAGTGACACTGCATGACGAATACCATGCCTGCAGTCCGATTACCATGACATGGTTCACTCAACGACACTGAGGTGGCTGAGTGTGGACCACATCCGTAAAGGAGCAGGTCACACTCTGACACATCCACCTGCACAATCAACCCCTGACGGCAACAACACAGCTGCGGACAAACCATGCCCCAGAGTCCCCACTCCCACCAAGATACACATCCACCCAAGACTGGTAACGTCTCAACACTGCATGGACACAGAAGCCAAAGGCACACCGCCTGCAAGGGACAAGAGGCAGCAGACTAAGAGCTGCAGGTGCGACCCTCACTAAACTGCAGCACACACATATGACAGTCAGAGCACAGCAGCATAGACAACAGAGTGGGACAAACTGCAACACGTGAACAACAGGACAGAGGGCGAAACTGCTGCCACTTGTGTGAAGATACTGGCCAATTGCATTTGGCATAGAAGGGGGATGTGAGATGAAACTGCACAAGTACAACCTCACATCCCTGATGGCGTTGAAATGTCAACTGTCCCGCATTCAACAGGCATCTCCACCTACACAGCCACAATGTACCTCGTCATGCAGTCTGTATGTGAACTTGTACAATGCCTGGACAAACATGTCAACACGATGTAATGCAGCATCTCCCCTTAACATTGCAGAGGGACCATCAACACCACCTGCAGAGCAGACCCAACAACTCCACACTGATGACGGGGATGACAACCCCATCATCGACACCGAAGCCCTCAGAGAGCTCATCTGCCGCATCAGCTCCCCACCTCCAGGATCAGGGCAGCCCAGCTGCATCGAGGAGACCCCACCCCCTGCACAAACCACACAGCAGGCAGCACCTGCCACACCGGCTGTCTCCCAAGACCCCCACGGAACACACCTGGCCTTCCAAACCCGTGTGTTAGAGGCCCAGGAGAAGCTGGCTGATCAGGTGCGGGTGGGGTTTGACCTCCTGGCAGCCAAACTTGATGCCATCCATGGGTGTCTACGTCACTTCGGGGACCACTTACAGTCCCTGACAGACACCCACAGTCCGCTCCATGGCCTCCAACGAGCCCTGGCCGACATCGCTGGGGTCCTGACTCGGAGACAAGAACACCTGTCAAGTCAGAGTGGCTCCAGCGATCTCAGCAGTGACTTGGCACAAATGCGGAGGCTCATGTAGGACATGGTGCGGATGGAGGCGGAAAGGTTGGCTGTCACTGCTGCACATCAGCAAAATGTAGCTGGGATATACCATGCCCTGCAGATCCTCATCATGGCATTGCTGCCACAAGGCCTGACGCAGATGGATACTGCTGCCCCTACACCATCCCCAACTGCGCCCCCTGGTGTGTCACTGCCTCACAGTGCGGCAGACATTCTTACTCCTGCACCTGATGTGTCACTGCCACACGGTGCGGCCTACAATCAACCTCCGGCCCCTGATGTGTCAGTGGCACACAGTGCTGCAGCCGGAACTGCAGCACCCACAGGTGAGGCAGAGCACACATCAGAGGACGAGGATGTGGATGATCCAGACTTCTTGTTTATGAGGCGGCAGTAGCATTCCTCCCACCCATTTGGCCTGTTTCATCTTGGTTCTGCCCTTGGCATCATGACCCTCCACTGCCACCGATGCACTCATTGACTCTCACCTTGGACCTCGACATGGACTGCCATATTCTGTTAGATGACCGATGACACATCGATCAAACTGCGGTCTGGACTCTTCCTCTTCCGATGTACTTGTCATGCCCTGAAGGACTCTGGCTGACCCGCCACGTGCCAATGATGTGAAGTGGGGTCTGCATGGCCCTGTACTGCTCCAGCTGCAACACTCCACTGGATGACAATAAATCATTCACAAATGCACAGTTGTGTCATGTCTTCGATCATTCAAGTATGTGAGTGTGGATGTGTGTTGGGTCACTAATTCCCCCTGACATCCATGTTGCACACGTCGTAGGACATGAGTCACAGGGTGCCACATTGTTGATTGCGTTCCGTGCGGCGTAGTCACGACATCAGGGACACATGCATTCGTCACTTCCTTGTCCGGACATGGACTGAACCAGCGCACACAGCCCCGGGATCATTCTTGCATGCCCAACGCAGGTCCGGCGTACGCCAGGCCAGTCCACTGCGCTTACGCTCCGAGGGGGGACGACATAGCTGCATGTCACAGGATTACATGCTTGGGATCTGCTAGTCACTGTTCTAGTTGCCAGCATGCCACAGCCACTCCCTGAGGGCAGGTTTGCACACACACCACACCCATCCAGCAGATGCGTCACGGGTCATGTGACACCGCCAATAAAAGGGGCCTGCAACGTCACATTCCCCACTGCCGGAGGTGACCTGACGACGTACGCGCAACGGGGCTCAATCATGGAGGGTCCATGACTTGTGGCGCACAGGGTTAGTCGCCCCCGACGTCCTGCGGCTGCCACAGGCCTACCACCACGTGGCGTTGGCTTGAGTTGCACAGGGTTAATCGCACCTATGAGGCTGAGTGGGTGTGCAGCCTGCGATGATGACGTGTGCACTGATATGGTCCCTGCCATTTCTGACTCAAGACCCAGTATCAAGTGTGTGACCTGCTGGACAGCGGGGGGGTGCCGCATGATGTGGGGACTGGCAAGGCTGCGCACCCCGGCCTTGGACTTGGCACCTGCACGTGGTGTGCCCTGTTGGGGACACACCGGTGGCAGCAGGTGAGCAGTGGGGCCTGGGTGCGCAGGGGCGGACATTCACCAGTGGGCAGTGGGAGGGGCTGTGGTGCAGCAGCATGTGTGCGCAGGGGCGGACAGGCGATGATGCCGTGTGCAATGACTCTGCAATTATTTGTTGTGTACTCGTTTCAGATAGGGGACCTCGTGGATTGCAGTGTTGGCCGGAGCCTGCGTGCGACGCAGGCCTACCGCCACGTGGCGTTGCCTCAAGGTTCACAGAGTTGGTGGCACCTATGGAGCTGAGCGGCTGTGCAGCATGCGATGATGACGTGTGCACTGTAATGGACTCTCCCATTCCGAACTAAAGGCCCAGATTCAGGTGTGTGACCTAGTGGGCCGCGTCCGCGTGATGTGGAGGCTGCCAAGGTCTCGTGTCCCGGGCTCGGAGCGTGCACCGGCACGTGGTTGGAGACACACCGGTGGTGGAAGGTGAGCAGTGGGGCCGGGGTGCGCATGGGCAGCGGTCTCTCTCCCTCGCTCCCTTTCTTTCTCTCGCTCCCTTTCTTTCTCTCTCTCTCTTTCTTTCTCTCTCTCCCTTTCTTTCTGTCTCTCCCTTTCTTTCTCTCGCTCCCTTTCTTCCTCTCGCTCCCTTTCTTTCTTTCTCTCGCTCTCTTTCCTTTGATGGGAGCATGACACGCCTTCTTATGTGGGATTTTTTCTTGCAGGCTGTGACTTCCAGATTGTCCGGAGTGGATCCGCATGGACTCTTCAGAATTGTTGTTTTGTGTTGTGTATTAATAAAGTTCTGTTGTGTGATTTCTTAGTTGTATGTTTGTTTCTCCTTATTCTGACCACACATGTAGGTTTGTTGTTGTATTTGTGCGACATCAGGCTCTTATTTTTCTCGTGATTTCGTAAGTTGCTGTGGCACATCTTTGTCCGGGGGGGGGTAGGCCGGGGGGGCCAGGGGTGTGGGGGGGTCCTGGGGCTGGTGGCGCTTGGTGTTGTGGGCCTCAGGGGTCTCCGAGCTGCATGGGCAGTGGCTCCATGGCATCTGTTGTTCTTCAGGTGTGGCTGTGGGCTGGGCTCCCTTTTGTGGTGCAGGTAGTCGTCCTGCTTAGCACCAGCAAAAGGCAGGTGTAAAATCCCTGCTGCTACCGCGGCTTATCGCCTGTTTTTGCCTCGCATCGCAGTTCTGGCTGTCCATAGTGAATCGCGCGGTGTTGTCTTTTCGTGTGTTTTTGCACGGACACGCCTATTCTGCATCTTATTAGCGTTAGTTGGCGGTGTCGGCAGTGGTGATATTTTTTGCGGCAGCTATCGCGGGTTATGTGGTGATGTAGGCAGTTGACACCAGCTTTCGAAAGGGGCGGTAATTCTATCGCCACTTTTGCTGCGCTAAAGTGCCGATAACTCTGCGATAAGTCCTTGTGAATATGCCCCTGAGTGGGTGACATGCAATGTTTCCCAGTTTAAGAGAATTCCACCAAAATCAGCATCAAGACCAGCCTCCATTGATCCGCTGGGACACATTGCAGACAACGGTCACCCTGATCAAGCAGAGGACTGTGTACCAGACCCATATGCGGATGGTCACTCAGAAGACCTGTTTGGGACACTCTCACCGGCCTCTCCAGCACCTAAGCCAAGCCCAGCCCCAGCCATGGGGGCAATAGAAGCCGAAGATCGGCGGAGGGTCCGGTTCCAAGGGATCCCCTGCCAGCATCCCCCGCCAGGGGTGGTCTAGAGTGGTACCAGTTTCGCCCACACCCTGAGCTGTCCCAGAAGTACAAGGACTTTTTCTGTGGCTAATGCGAGGTGTTGAAATGTTTATAATGACGATGGACTTGAATAAAGTAGTTTGAAATGTTTGACCATTTTTGTGGTTATCATTATGTTTTTATATGGCATTGGAGGAATGTAGTGTTGCAATAAATCAGGCAACACCACACGCACAGGGGTGTTAGTTGGTTAGACCCCTTGTGCGTGTGTCAAATGGTATTGTCTGGTGTACGGTCAGACGTAATGTATAAATAGCCTGGGGAGCCGGTCCTAGGTTGATAAAGAAAGTAACGGCTACCTAATATTAGCGTTCATGTAATCTTTGGATAGGGCGCCATGTGCTCGGTCCAGCAATGCTACAAATGCCTTCCCCAGACTCATCCTGAACATCCCACGCCACAGCCACATCAACGGCCACCTGAGAGACATTCACTGGCTACCTATCAGCAAAAGAATTACCTTCAAGCTCCTCATGCACGCTTACAAATCCCTCCACAACACTGAACCTGCGTACCTCAACCACTGCCTCTCCTTCTACACTCCCACCAAACATCTCCGCTCTGCCCAACTGGCCCTGGCCACCATCCCATGGATCCGCAAGACCATGGTTTCAGGAAGATTCTTCTCCTACCTCGCTGAGAAGACCTGGAACTCCCTGCCTCTGCACCTCAGGCAATCACCATTGCTGCCGCAATTCAGAAAGACCTCAAGACCTGGCTGTACGACTGATTGCAGTTTCACGATCCCCCACCCCCACTTAGCACCTTGAGACCTTTACGGGTGAGTAGTCGTGCTCCATAAGAAAGCTGATTGATTGATTGAGGAAGGCCACGGACTTCACCGTCTATGTGTCCAGCAGACTGTGAGCCCAGGACATGGAAACAAGCCTCTCTCTCCTCTGGTAGCGTATAAATGTAGGTTAGAGCAATTGTTTACTACTTCAGGGATCTCATTGATGATGCTAATGATGAAGTAATGCTCATATCCTCTATGATGTCATTGTTGATGTAATTTCTGATGTTAGCAGTGTCTGTGAAAAATAAAGCCTGCTACAATTCCATTCACTAGTAATCCATATTCTAATAGAAATACACTGTAGCTGGAAGGCTGCAATAACACTGTTAACATCTAGATGAACGTTCAATGGGTGCATACAGAAACATGCATTGTCAGACAAAATAGGTCTGGGAAGGAGCCAACAGAGAGGACGTAGAGTGCTATAGTTGTAAAGTTGGCCCTCATGCATATCAGTGCAAGCACTCATGTGGAGGAGGATTGATATGCTCAAACAGCCAATAGTATTACTTGACAGATGAATACTCCACCGGCCTGAGCCAAGACATGATTGGCAAAGTCTCAAACCGATGGCGGAGAGACTGGTTGAAGAATGCTGATGGGTGAAAGGGGCCATCCATAGCCCACTCTATGTACCTTGCTAGCAATAGGTGTGTTTGAAAGCTGTGGTGTTGAAACCCAGTCCTAAAAGGAAGGCTGCATTTCCACTATCAGCAAACAGAAGGGGAAAGGAGCACGTGTTTCCAGCTTCAGAGATGTAATTGATGTCAGAAGTGGTAATGTTATATGTACTTTCACCAGTGATGTCTTGTCGATGTCATTTGTGACGATGTCTGTGTAGATAGAAACTGAAGACTGCTGAAGTTCCTCTAACAACACACATTTCTCACAGTCATGAATAGTAGTTAAAATGCTACAGTAAAATCTTCTACATCTAGACTTTCTTTCAATTGACGCAGACAGAAACAATCTGCATTTTCACTGTCACCAAACAGATGGGGAAAAGAGCAATTGTTTGAGCTTGACTTATTATTTATTATGTCACTTATGAATTGATATATAATGCATCTATTAATGTAATCAATTATGCAATTTCCATGATCATCATTAAAAGTAGCATCCACAACTACTACAAAGACGTGATGTGGGAGTGCAGCAGGTGAGCGCGACTCTGCATCAAATTCTGACATAGAAGAGCCATTAAAAAAGATACCTTAATTTCCTTCTCTGAATCTGTCGTATGCAGTCTTCCCCAGGGGTCATCCTTATCGCCACTTCTTTTTGGCATATATTTACGGCCGCTAGCTATGGTGATCTCCCAACATGGGCTACTATTTCAGATGTGTGCATATGAGAAGCAGATCCACATTTGCCTGGAAAAGACTCTGGAATTAAGGAAAAAGATTGTCAATCACCTCAGACAAATCTGTTATCTCTATAAGGGACATCATTTGTGTCTCGATGAATCTAAAACCGAAATCACGATAGTTGGGAATCATGATATATTTGCTCCACCCAAGCCTCAGGACTGAACTGATCCAATTAGATTTTCAATACAATCGCCTAAGGGACTTGAAAAGTACAGAGAATTCAAATCCAAAAGACATACATTTGCTTGAATTAAAAAAACCGGGACCACATTACACAAGCACTAAAACAATTGCACTGACTCCCTGTTTAACAAAGAATCACTTTTGTGAAAGCTGAAAATTGTTGCATAAATTTTACCACATAATAATCTAGAAACACACTAACTATATAACCTGAAAATGCATAATAAGTTAAATGTTAGAAAATGTGCATTTACTTAACATGTAAACGTTAAAAATGCTGTTTATTTTCTGCAGAAAGCTTCAATTTCTATCGTTCTCCACTTGCTGGGCAGCACTATTCATTTATTCTGTTCTATCTCTTTAAAAAAACAAATGCTTTAACTAAATAGTGATTTAACATTATAATCAGGGCTTGACTTTTTGTGAAATGTTCTGTGTCCTGGAAAAATGTAGGGGCATATTAGCAAGACCCACGTTAAAATTATCGCCGTTTTAGCGGCAGGAAACTGCCGCTAAAACGGCGATAATGGGCTTGCTAATATGCGCTATAGAATTCCAATAGAAGCCCAGGTTAGATGTGCAGGACATCTAACCTGGGCTTCTATTGGAATTCCATAACGCATATTAGCAAGCCCATTATCGCCTATTTAGCGGCAGTTTCCTGCCGCTAAAACGGCGATAATTTTAACGTGGGTCTTGCTAATATGCCCCGTATTCTTTCTTTCCTCACCTCATATGACTTCCCTGTACTTAGATTGTTTTCTTTGCCAGCACACATTCATAATGAACAAGTGTATTAATGAAAAGAAGATGCTTATTGTAGATTACATTTCATGATCTAACCAGGACATACCAGGATTTGTATGTTTCATTTCATAGAGCAGCTCATTGTTGTGCGGTGAGACACCAGACAGCTAACAGAGTAGGCTTGCAAATGGATCTCATGAGAACCTTCATAGATGTAACTTTTTGTAATACGTTGTAACCATTTCTAACTGACTTCATGTTGGCGTGGACGTTTACCGTGGGAACTGAGGGCAAAGATGACGAGCCATCCGAAGACCTCTCATCATTGGACGATGATGGTGACATTCACCTGTTTTTGCAACATGTTTAGCTGCTTTCTATACAGTACGTGCTCCTAGCTAGAGAGATAATCGCGCTTCTCGACTCACTTCATGAGTCCCTAACCTGCCATACCCCTTGGCACTTTGCTGTGGTGCTAGTCTGATTTGCCATAAGCTACTGCTTACAGTGATTTATTGTTTTCCTTGCACTTTGTAGGGAGACTTTTCTGTTTTATGCTACTCCTCTGATTCTTTTCTTCTCACCCTTTTAGACAGTTGCTACTGCAATTGTCTGGAGAACTCGGCTGAGTCTCCAGCACTCCCCTTTATGGGGAGTTCGATCTTCCTCTCAGTTATTTGTTCTATTTGCTCTTTTCCAGAAGGAACTCTTTATGGGTTTTTGTTAAGACAGGTCCTTTTTGTTTAGAAAAAGGACTATATTCTGAATGGAACACGCTGTTTTAGGTCAAGCCTGGGCAGCGCACGCGCTGCTCTGCGAGGCATGCTGTATTCGAGTATGGACTTGAAGCTACACCCACTCTCCGCCCATATTTTTCATTGGCTTGTGTCATTGTTCTTTGTAAACGCTGGCTACTGATTCGTTAATAGGCTTGTTAGTCCCTCCTTAGTACTGCCTTGTCTTCATTTGTAACCTCCCATGAGGACTGGCCCTTTTACTTCTGTTGTTACATGGTATGTTTAATTTAGACTGTAAGCACTATTTTCTTGAATGAGTTTCTCGTAATGCAGGCTCGACATGCTTTCCTGCAACATTCAGCAGGCCATGCGTTCTTTCACTTTCCAAGCAGCCCAAGACAATGGTAGCCGCTTCTTTGAAGTGAAATAGGTTTCGCATTCACAAGAGTTTGAGCTATTGGCATTGTAAATGAAGATGCCTTTTATTTATGTGTTAATTATCAAAACAGATAAATAAAAGGCATTGCCATTTACAATGCCAATAGCTTAAACTCTCGCAAATGCGAGACCTATTGCATTGCAAATGCTTGTTTATTTTTCTATGCTGGTTCGAAGCAATCTTATTCTTATTATTTCTGTAAACGATTTGCCACTAGTCTTAATAAAGAACAAAAATACAGACTAATCTACTAAAATAAGAGAATAAAACTTTTAAAACTTCACCAACTCTCTATTGACTGAACATCAGATGTAATTATTGATGTCTTTGATGTGTAATGCTCCATTCGGAAACGGTGGTAAAGATTCATCGGCCGAGAAAGGCGCAGATCTTTGTGTTCTCTTAAGTAAGTTTGCACTTTTATTGGAAATGTTTGAGAGATTTCTGCACTAGCACTTTCAAAGTACAATATATAAATCAGCATGCACATTTAGCCTTCTCTCCCACCAGAAACCTACTCTTCACTGTACACTAGGTTGCCTAGTTGCCTACTCACATCAAATAACATTAATCCTATTGACATGGTGAGATTCAGAAAAAAGAAGTGCAGAGGAAGACCTATGAGTGGACAGGGCATTTTATTATGGAACACATCAGATGCTCATCCTTGAACCATGCCAGACCTACTATATTTCAAAAGTGGGTTTGCAAATAAAAAGTATTTAGGGAAACTTTCAACCCTAGTATCTGCATCCTGGATCCCCCCTTTCTTCTGGACAGACCACATTTTCACTTGTGCATTTGAATCCTTCTCCATGCACCGATCTCATTCCTCCTCAAAAATACTAGATGGTCCTTCACATATAATAATTAACTCCTGAAATAGATTTTACCAGAATCTTGTTTTGTCAGGTCTTCAGAACTTTCTTTTGTAGTAGGCACTACCAGGCGGGCGAAGGCTAAAGTTATAGATTTGGAGTATGGGTCTTTCCTGTACTAGGCCATGTGAACTATACAGACAGCTGTAAACTCTAAGCATATAGCTATTGGAAGTCAATGCATGATCACAGCATCAGAGTGATGTGGTCTTACCACAAACCTGGAAGGCTTTGTGGCTTGAAAAACACCTTCAACTATGAGCTTGGCTATGGAAATTGGTGCAGCAGAACCGATGTTCTCATGCTATGCTCATTCTATAGGACCTTATAGTGGATTAACATTTAAATCCCCATTGATACAGCTACCTGATTATACCAATACCACAGGTACCAGTAATATTAGGTGTGATATTACTGCATGTAGTAATTCCACAACACGTCATCACAAGTACCTTAATAGTTTCTGCTATGCCTAATTCCTCTTCACTTCAGCAGATTTAGGGCACTTCTCCAATTTTGCCATCCATAATTCGCGCCTCAGACTGGGCTCCCACCAACAGAATCTGTTTTTGATATGTCTTATCCAAGTATTCATTTTGGCAGGCGGAATTTGCAAATATTGAAAAGAGTTTTAAAAAGCAGGTAACTGGGTAGCACTCCAGAATGGCACTGTGATACTTTTGTATCAAATGAGCAGGGGCGATAGCTTGGGTGCAGGATGACAAAATGACACAATATAGTCTTTGTATTCTAGCTTTACAGATATAAGGAAGTGAAAACAGTTTCAAACGCTGAGAACAAATCAAAAAAGGGATGTGACATCACTGTCATCCAGCTTGCATTTTAAATCATTCAAAATGACAACCACAACTTATTCAGTTCCTGGCATAGAATGGAAGCCTGTCCAGGTGGGATTTAAAAGCATGTGTGACTCACGAAAATGGGTTTCCAATTCCCCTGCCAGAACACTTAGTGGAATCCCCTTTGATATTTTAGTGTTTTAAACCAATATATTGTCTGTTACTCTTTTGACATTGCCTCAATATGTTTCCCAATAGCAAGTGAAAGACACAATTTGTATTATTCATTTTAATGAAATAGCTGCCTTAGTCTGACCCACACACCCATTCTCAAAGATGAGAGTCCATTGCTGAATGTTTGTTTTGGAATTTAAAATTGCTTGTGAATTTACATCCCAATTAAGGGTTGCTGAGTTGCTATTCATAAAGGATACCTTTAAATAGATTTATAAAGGAAAAGGGAGAGCATTGTTCTAAATTCATCCTGTGAACAGCATTCTATCATGAGTTGAATTGGGATTTAAAGGGCATAATAGCTGCAGTTAATGCATCACCTGTTAATATTTACACTGCAGTTATATGACCCCCCAGTTTCACCATTTGAGCCACGCTTGTTTCAGGTTCAGGCAATTGAAAACGCAGCAATAATTTTCCTGCAAAAATCCTTTGAAGCAAATAACAGTCTTAATCTTAGTCAGGTCAAGGTTCATCCTGGAAGTACAAATGATTCAGTAGGTCATTTGGTAATGGATGATATCAGCTGAGGAAGGTTGTGTGGTAGTCTTGGTGGTTTTAATAATGAAGATCAGATCCCCTGGTGCTTGGACCTTTGGCGGTACCCGGCTTGTGTGTAACATGCAGTACAAGTATCTCGGAGTGGTGTTTGACCACAGAGGTTCCTTTATACTGCACATAGAGGCCATGAAGTCAAAGGCTGCTTCCTTAACATCCGGCTTCCTGAAGCTAGCAAAAACACTGCTAGGTCCCATCCTTGGGCCACTACAAAAGGGGATGGCAGCGAAGCTATTACCCACCATAGCTTGTGGCTCGGAAACTGTGGGACAGAAGATGGTTTGACTTACTAGTGGCCAAGGCTTATTGGCTAACATGTGAACTCCCAACCCACACCGCGCAGGCCCAGGGGCATCTTGAATTTGTCCTAATGAAACACAGCTGGGCTAGTAAAAGTGCCTTCGTCAAAATGTGTCCCGGGTTTCGTCAGGCCGACATCACCACTGTGTCTGCCCGGGTCAGGCTGGAAATAAACACCCCCAAGTCAAAGGCAGGATTAAACGATCTCCTAAAAGACACAATTCAATCTCTTTACATAGGAAACCTGTGAAATCTGCAAATCTCAAGGAAAGAATTTAAAAGACACCTCAACCGAATCGCAAGATCACTTCCCGTACAAGAGGAAAAAGGGACCCTGACAAAGAAGGCATACTCTTGGCAAGTCATCAATTCCATATAAGCCCCTAAAACCCCTGCCATATTTTGATCATGGATATCCATTTCATCTGAAGATAGCATTCATGCGCCTTCGTTTTGGGGGTTCATCCAACCCTGGACAGAATTCCATCTTGGTCCAGAACATCTGGAAGTGATCAATGCAGGCTTTGCGGGAAGGGAAAGGAGACAATGATCCACATCCTATGTGTCTGTCCGGTGTTACTTCCTAAAAGAAGAAAAATGGCTCCAGGGCTCTTTTATTCAAGCAGGAATAAGAACCTGTAGACAAGCACTTATACAGGGCTTTCAGCCCGAACACACACGCCTGAATATAAGAGTCATTAAATTTGTATATCTATCTGTGGTGAAAACAAGTGCTCACATTCGTGAAAACACGTCCGAACTTTAAACACAGAAACAGTATACTAAACGAAGTAACTTGCCTGCTGCTAATCGGCCATTTTCCATAATAACAATTTTTTATCCTAATTCAATAACCTGTTGATTGTGTTGTTTTTTATTTAATTTTTTCTCTTCTTCTTTTATTGCAATGCTTTTTGTGTATATTTATGTGTAATGGTTTTTAACTGACTATGCACTTTACCAATAAATCTGAATCTAGTAATGAAGGTGTCAGATTTTTTCAACACTGTTGATACTAATAAGCAGGTTGGAAGACATTAGCCTCAATGGAGAGGCTTTGCACTGGATTCTGTCATATAGCGATGCACATGGACGGAAGCTCAGCCTTTCAACAAAGATAGGTTAAACAGCCTTTTGAGGTTTCATGTCTCCCATTACTTCTGATGGGCCATTCTGTACCACACATAGGTTGGTAAACTTTATTTTTTAACTACTGAATTACTAATTATACTATCTTACAATTACTGTTCAGTTTTTGCTTTTCCAATCTTGATAGATTTCTTTCCAAAAGCTCTACAAGGAAAACCCAAGACTTCTTAAAATTAATCCAGATTCCATGGTCCTCTACCTCTAATATGTTTCAGCTGCATTTGGCCTAAATTCTTCTATTTCTCCCATCAGCAACGTAAAAAATTGCAATCTAGTGCCTTTTTAAATAATTTTCTTTGACACAACTCAAAATAGAGTTCTCACAAGCATTTATAACTAACAGCTGCACCCATCAATCTTGATATGTAGAGAAGTGATCCATATCTTCATTGTCCATCTGTGTTCAGAAGAGCAAAATGAATTGTTCTTTCCCTTTACTCCTAAACTAAGCATCCTGCATTATGCCAGCTTTGCTATTGATCATGTGACTCTACTGGACATTTTAAAGGTCACTGAATCATTTCATGCACACAGACCACTATTTTGATTTTTTAGGGACGTATATAACTTACATACACCTTGAGTACAAAAAAGCATCTTCCCATATAATAACTTTACATTTTGATATTTTTTTCTAGATGAATGCAGACAAACTATTGAATAGCATTGAGCTGTGCCGCAAGGATCAGCACTCTTGCCTCTGTTATTCAATGTCTATGTCCGACCTCTTGCCACTCTATCAAAACAGTTTACTGTCAAAGCTTACCTTAACGTGGGTGATGTTCAGATCATCATTGATCTAAAAATGACCCATCAAACTCTTCTACAGGCCTCTCAGCAACTATGAATGCTATATCCATGGATATTCCATACATTTCTCAAACTTAATCTGTCAAAAATGAAGATGCTATGTGTTTCAAACAAAATTAATTTGTGGAGAACCTAACCTCGGCCTTCAAATTTGGGATACTGCCGTCAACCAGTTTCGGCAGCGTGAGATCTAGGAGTCACAATAGACAAGTTAAGTCTAGAAAATCAAACCTCAGATGTTACAAAATTATGTTTTCACCAGATTCGCACCTTATGAGGCATCATGCTGTTTCTACCTTTATCATATATGGTCTTAGTAGTGAATGTTTTTGTACAGTCTCATGTATATTGTGGAAACTCTGCCTACCTTGAACCCCTTCAAAAATCCTTAAATTGTCTCCAGACAATTCTCAATGTGCTAGTGAGATTTGATTTTTCATCTCAAGAAATTCAATACAATATCAAGTTACATCCAGCAATTACACTGGCAGCTGAAAAATCACACATTATGTTCAAGCAACTTATATGATGTACAAAATGTAGCTGGACATAGCTCTTAATTACTCTTTGACAAATTCAGAATATATATCCTTGAAGGAAATCTGAGATTCACCACTAAGACAAATTGTACTGTTCTTCGATTTAAGCTCACCAAATGGGGTGGCAGAGCCTTCAGGATACAAGAAGCTAAGATGTAAAACTCAGTTCGACTGTTTCCGTACTCAACCACATCTGATGAAATTTAGAAAATCCTTAGGTCTTGGATTTCCTCTGTCAGAGTTATGCCTTTTCTTAGTTCACCTTTTCTAAACTATTTAGCTTCGAGAGACTCCCTAATGAGTGATGGTTACATTTTATAAAAACCCTTAAATAAATAATAAATAAAATACATTGATTATACTCGAAAGAGATAGACTATATAGAGTTATGTAAATAACCAACCAACTTTTCCCGTCCTAATGAATAAACCTTACCAATCATATTACTCAATTTTTTACTCTTTTCTTATCCAAATCCATGATAATAATACAGCCCCTAATGATTTAGACTGTGATAATAAATTCAATAAAGTACGTTTCTCATTAACACAAAAGAGCCCCAATTGGAAGAATTTGAAACAACACATATATCATGTTATTTAGATAGTCTTTATGTTTCCAAACTTGCTTAAGAAATCATAAAATTCATACCAGATACGGATGTCTGGACTTCCTCAAGTCATTCCTGTCTACTGCTTATCCTTGTCTCACATACAGGGTCAAGCAAAATTTACATTTTACCACAAACTTTTGCTAAGTTTACAAACATCTTATTCATGTTGGGTGAAAGATGTATGAAGTTTACAAAACTTTGCTTTCGGCTGAAAATTCTTTAAAAAAAAATCTTTGTGTGAAAGAATTTTTCTAACAAAAATTGCTGTAAAAAGAATAGGGTTTGACCAGGGGCAGCTCCTCCATGTGGGTGGAGGAGCGTCGCCCCACTGCTTTCTCGCAGTGCGAGAAGCAGAAACATAAAATGGTATTATAAATACCATTTTATGTTTCTGCTTCTCACACTGCGAGAAAGCAGAAGGGTTTGTTTGGGGGTGGGCTGGTGGGGGTCCTGCTGTAGGGCAGGGGAGGAGTGGCTTGCCCACTCTGAGGGCGATGACTGTTTGGTCGGGCCCAGGGCCGACCAAACCAGTCATACGCACTCTCCCTTTTCTCCATGTAGGCTGCATGCAGCCTACATGGAGAAAATGGCCTCCCCATAGACGCCTGTGTGGTCGGCGTCCCAGCCAATCACAACGCTGCCATTGCAGCATTGTGATTGGCTTAGGGGAGGAAGGCTGCCTGCGGCTGCTTCCTGTTACAGAGAGGACGACGCAGACCGATGACGCGGAACCGGGCCGGCGACGGTAAGTTAACTTTAAACCTCCCCCCCACACGACCCTCTCTCCATGCAACCCCCTGCCCCCCCCACCCGTGAGTCATACCGGTCGCGACTGGGTTTGACTAAATTCTTTCCAGAGGATTTTTTCCAGCAATTTAAACTTTGCAACCGTCATAACCTTTGCTACACATGCAAAGCTTTTGAAAAACTTCATGACTTATTTACAAAGCGCCCACCATTAGACTAGGGCCTGATTACGATGTGGGGGGGATGGCTGCCGCTGTAGCTTTTTCTGCAGTCCTCTTGCCTGCTTCCTTGGCGGCCCAACCGCCTGATTTTGAACTGAGCGGGAACACGGCTACCAGACTTCCCCAGTCCCGAGACCTCCGCCGATACTCCTGCTCCTGCGGCGGGAGAGCCAGAGGCGGCTCATGGAGGGAGTCACACCAACTTTCCAGCCATGCATATTATGATATGCCTTTCCACCACGCTTTTCCTGGCGGGGACACCGCCATGTGCGAGTCAGCGGAAAGGCAGTAAATGAGTTTAAAGCTCACCGAATTCTGGCCAGAGTGTCTGTAACTTGTTGAGACATAATCACAGTGCGTGCAGCGTCCATTCCACGTGCAATGTCTCTTGTTCCACTGGGTCACACTGTCGGTGCATGCAGCGCCCATACCGCAGATAGAGTATGCAGCGTTCCCTGTTCTACGGAGCCACATTGATATTGCGCACAGTTCCAGCGGCGTAACATCACTATGTAGTGACTCCGCCACTAAGAGACCGCCAGTCCATAGGAAAACTCATTATACGGTGGGCGGGAAGGCCTGCAGCTTGGCAGAGTACTCAGTCCCACCGCTATGGCGGGACGGCTGTAAAACCGCCAACATTGTAATCAGGCCCTAGGTGTCTCAGCACAAGCAGTTTGCAGACAAAAAAAGTTTCCAATTTCCCACAGCCATACTACATACTTCCTTTTATATACAGCAGTCCCTTGGGTTTATCAGTGTTACTACCCTTTTTCAGAACCTGTGCCAGAAGTACTAAGCATTTTAATGGTGACAAATGCTGTGATTCAACTTTGCAACTGTTAAAATGCTTTTTCTTGTTTATTAATCTCATTTAAGAAGTCAGAAATGTTTTTCCAACTCCTAAAATGGAATTCAAAATGAACAAAGATTCAGTATCTGGAAGGGGAGTTTTAGGCATCGCTTCCTCATACCAAATGAGATTATAATATTCAATATTTTGCTACTAAAATCCAAACGCAAAACTCGATTTTTTACTGACACCTCAAAGGAGGTGGTAACCTATTTTCAAAAGGAAAGGTGTCCCCTTGGGATCCCTTCAAGGTTTGTGGAGGCCCAGAGTAGCACCAGGGCAGTCTCAATGTCCCTCGAGAGCTCGCGCATCGCCCATTTAATAGCGTGGTATAGTAAATATTGTCCGTGAAGGATCTGAAAATGTGCCTGGGCTGTTGTGAGGAGACGCGGAATCCCAACATGGCCGACCGCCTATGCCACGTCTCAACCACAAAGAACGCTCCAGCTTTCTCGCAGTCAGGCTTGGGAGATCCGCCATGCCCCTGGGAAGGACAAAAGAAAGGGCGCGAGAACGGGAATGCGGAAGAGGAGAACCAGGAAGTGAGGACGGACGAGCAGAACGCGGAAGACGGCGAGGAGGCGGATGACGGAAAACCGGAGGATAAGACCGCGGTTCCAGAGGAAGGTTTACCGGTCACAGTGCACAGAGCTGAGGACGGAGCTTCGGGAGAACCCATGAGTCCCAGAGATGCTGGAGCAGAGGGGACTAAAGACAGACAGCTGTGTTGCACAGGATACAGCCCCAGCACCTCGAGAGGCGAGACGAACACCCTTGCTGCCCACACCACGGCCCAGGAGACGGGTTGTGGTTCAAGGCAAGTAATAAAGAACTCCTGGGGCTTCTGGTGGAGCTGGTGGGGCGCCGGGCTATAGCAGGTACTTGGGGGACAGTGAACAGTGCATGTAGGACTGCATGTGAGTGGAAAGGGGGGGGAGGAGAGAGCGAATCCCCTCACAACAAGCGTTGTAGCCACAGCTTCCCACCCTGCACAAACACCCTTTTGCCTGGTGAAGGTAATCATAGAAAGAGTGACCCATTTTTCTAATTCCTTGTTTCTTTGGATTATTTTCCCTTTGTTTTCCTTTACTCAACTTGGGAGTCCTGGACGACCTGAACGAAGTGACGCTTCCTGAAGGAAAAAGGAGACCAGCCACCAACAACTAAACCCACTGAGAGACTGAATTGGACTTACTCCCTTGGTACCCTGTTTCTTTCATTTCTCTTGAGTCCAATAAATCACGTAATACAAACCAGTACAGTGCGTCCTGTTGATCCCTTGAACTACGAGCCGTTACCCGACATGAGGCCAACCTGCTCGGATTATAGTAACCAAAGAATATCCTAAATCAAATTATGGGCATATAATATATGGACCGAGGATCACTACTAATCTAAGAAGCTTTGTGCTCAAACTATATACAAAGGGTCCTGTTTTTTCCAGTAACCAAAGAATTTCCCAAATCTAATTATGGGCATATAACATATGGACCGAGGATCACTATTAATCTAAGAAGCTTTGTGCTCAATCTATATACAAAGGGTCTTGTATCCTCTATATACCTGTCCTAGAATTTTCATTCCTGACGGTTGACAGATTGACGGGCCAGTTCTAAAGTACGGCCTGAGGGAGAGACGTTCGTCCTCTGACATGATTTTGCAAGGTGTTTACCTGCAAACTTTTCTGGAATTGTTGTGCCTCATGAATACAGATTGGAAAATTTACATGGGAGACGTTAATTCTTGTCCTGAGGAAGGTGGTTCTTAACCAGTAACATCCACCGAAATGCGTCGACGCAAGATCAAGGAGGCAGACTATAGATCGTGGAGACATTTGTTTTTCGAATTAATCAAGTATTTTGAACAATAACTTTTTAGTAAACGAATGATCTGGATCTAATGTTCCTGCCTTCATTATTGACAAGAAAGTATTTTTTCTTGCAGGTTCTCCCACGTTTGCATTTTGTGTATTATATGTGTGTTTTTTAACTTTTTAATCACTGTTTTTATTTGATGTATAATCAAGGGATCATTTACTGTATATGATGAATTGTAATGAAAACTTTTTTAACCAAAATAAATATTTGTACTTGTGAACACTTGGCCTATTGAGGGTGTTAGTGTTGTGTTCTGGTGATTGAGTGACTTTGATGCGAGTTATTGTTGGTAACAAGTATTTGCCGAAAGGGGGATTCTTTTCTGATTACGATCCCTCCACTACTACAGTGGTGTCAGAAGTGGGATCAAGTCCTACTGTGTTACATCATGACACAGCCCGTGCCTATAGAGGAGATTATATCCCAGTTAGTGGAGGGATAAAGACACTTACAATTAGTAATGGAACAACAAGCACAGACTGCTCAAAGAGACCGAGAAGCCTTACAAGAGGCCCTAAAAGGACAAGCTGAATTTATTACTAATAATCAACAAGTGCAGGATACCGCCATCTTGAGACTAACAGACGCTATTGTCAGTTCAAGGGTCAGACCAAATGTCCCAGGGACTGTCCTACAAAAGTACCAAGAAGGGGACGACCCTGACTACTTTTTTATTAATTTTGAACGGGTAGCCACTACAGCTGCCTGGCCCCAGGAGAGATGGGGCCAATATTAAGCCCCCTTATTGTCGGGGGAGCTGCAGGCCGCCTATCAGGCCGCTAACCCAGCCAGCACTACTGCCTATGAGGATATAAAAAAGGCGATATTAGAGAGGCAGGGGTGCAACCCAGAATATTACCGGGCCAAGTTCAGGAAGGAGAGGTGGGTTACAGGGGATAATCCAAGGGCTCTCTACTATAGGATCCGAGACCTAGGGAATAGATGGTTGTCTCCTCACACCGCTAGCATGGAGGAAGTAACAGAGAAGATTTACTTAGAGCAATTTCTCGAGGCCTTACCAGTGAGTGCTCGCAACTGGGTCAAACAACAACCCAATCTTACACCTGTAACAGCGGTGGAACTCGCTTGCGCCTTTCATCGCTCTCCCGAGTTTAAGGCCAACCCTACACGCCCTGCTCTTAACTTCCCTAGAGGTCCGGTTCATGTAGAAAAACCTCAGACAAACACCCGTCTTCCCCACCTTAAGCCCCCGACTGTACCCAGCGGCCAAGGCCCACAATGTTATCATTGTTCTGAGTGGGGACACATAGCCAGACAATGTCCACACAAAGCACCAGCAGCTGAACCCATGGAGGTGGGGTATACCTGGAGTCATAAATATACCACAGGAAAGTCCTCAGGCCAGTATAGAAGGAAGGTGTACATAAACGGAAAAGGTCAACAGGCCCTGTTAGATACGGGATGTCGTTTTTTCGTTGTGAACCGGACTTTAATACCAGAATCCCAAATAAGGAAGGGCAAACAACTATGTGTCACTTGTGTACACTGTGATTCAAGAACCTATCCAGTAGCCGAGATCCTCCTAGATATGGAAAATGACCCCCACCTAAGGAAAGTAGGAGTAGTACCTTCCTTACCAGAAGCTATAATTATTGGTACTGATCACCCTCAGTTTGAACGGTACTTAGAGGGCACCAAAAGTACCACTATATCCTGGTTACAGGAAGCCCCCTTCAGTAGAAGCGAGATAAAAAGAGTAGAAAAGGGAGAAAAACAGAAAAAGTTTAAACATGAAAAAAGACGAGAAAAAAGGGCTTTCACCCGTATGCAGACATCACAACCTGCTTTTGTCCTTTCAACCCCAGAAGGAAGCAGGAAACCCACACAGATGAGCTTTTGAGTCGCCCAACGAGAAGATGGCACCCTCAGATCCACCTGGGAAAGAGCATAAGACCAAGAGCCCGAACGGGTAGGTCCCCATTTCCTTGTTAAGAGGGGGTTACTATATCGAGCGGTGAAAGGAGGTTTAGGCCAAGGTATACAGTTGTTTGTCCCCACTTCCTATAGGGAACAGGTGTTACATCTTGCTCACAATCAGATGGGAGGGGGTCACTATGGGAAGGACAACACCCTCAAATACCTAACAGAAGGTTTTATTGGCCAGGGGTTTATAAGGATTTAGCCAGACATTGCGCCTCCTGTATAAAGTGCCAGTATAAGAATCCAGCACATGTGAGGAAGGCCCCCTTGCTCCCTCTCCCTATAATTGATATACCCTTCAAGAGGGTTGGTATGTATTTGGTGGGTCCGCTTCCCCCCTCTGCAAGGGGTCACCGCTATATATTAGTCCTGGTGGACTATGCAAGTCGCTACCCAGAAGCCTTCCCTCTAACAAGCATGACAACCACCAACGTAGCTCAAGCCATGATCTCCTTCTTCTCAAGGGTTGGATTCCCAGCAGAGATTGTAACAGATCAGGGGACCCCTTTTATGTCTCGCCTTATGTCTCACATCTGTAAATTGCTGGGAATCAAGCAGATCAGAACCTCAGTATACCATCCCCAGACGGATGGCCTGGTGGAGCGCTACAATAAAACCATTAAAAACATGTTACACCAGGTTATTTCAGAGACAGGAAAAGACTGGGACAGACGCCTACCGGTGGTCCTCTTTGCGATTAGATCGCATGAACAACGCTCCACTGGTTTTTCTCCTTTTGAGTTGGTATTCGGAAGGAAACCGAGATCATTCCTAGAAATGGCAGTAGAGCAATGGGAAAATGAAGATGAGGAGGGAAACCGATATTTGAGTATGTGGAAAACGTGAAAAGCACCTTATCTCAGTTTTGGAGTTTGGTGCACGAGCATATGGAAAAGGCTCAAGAAGACCACAAAAGGCACTATGATTGCGGGAGCTGTTTAAGAGAATTCGAGAAGGGGGATAAAGTACTCATATTACTGCCGTCCACAGATAACAAGCTACTAACCCAGTGGCAGGGGCCTTATATTATAGAGAAAAGAGTTACACCCGCCACTTATAGCGTTCTCTTACCCCTACAATCAGGGGGACAACAGATTTATCATGTCAATCTTCTAAAGAAATGGGAAGAGCCTTCCCTCCCTGAGAAAGAGCAGGTACCCATACTACATGTTAACACTACTACCCCAATAGATATTCCTTTGCTTTCTCGTCAAGAAACCGAAAACAACAGAGCTAGTATAGGGACTGTAATAAACCCCTCACAGAAACAACAACTCCTCAATCTGTTATATAAGTACCCCGGCCTTTTCTCTACTAAGCCAGGTCTAACCCCTCTCGTACCCCACGACATAGTATCCTTGAAAGATCAAATAGTGAAGCTAAAACCTTACACCTTACCGCATACCAGCCGCCCGTAGGGAGGCCGGAGAAAAGGAAGTAACAACTATGCTACAGCTAAATATCATCAAACTATCGCAGAGCGATTGCTGTTCCACAGTTGTCATTGTGCCAAAGCCGGACGGAAGTCTGAGTTTCTGTATAGATTTCAGACAAGTGAACAAAATCACTAAATTTGATACGTACCCCATGCCCCATGTGGATGAACTAGTTGAACAGTTAGAGAAAGCTAAATTCATGTCTACACTTGACCTCACAAAAGGGTATTGGCAGATCCCTCTGACCCCCCAAGCTAGGGAAAAGACCACGTTCTCCACCCCTTCGGGTTTATATCATTTCAAGGTCCTCCCCTTCGGCCTACATGGGGCCCCAGCAACGTTTCAGAGACTTATGGACAAAATCCTTAAGCCCCATAGAAACTATGCGGCAGCATATCTGGACGATATTGTTATTTTCAGTCCTACCTGTGAAGATCACCTCATACACATGGCCTCGGTCTTTGATGCAATACAAGAAAAAAATCCAGTGCCTAGGGTTTACCATACAAGAAGGACTCCCACATCCACAAATGGATAAAATCGAAGCCATTAAAAACATCCCCACTCCCACAACCAAAAAGGACATACGTTCTTTTTTAGGGTTCATCGGTTATCACCGCAGGTTCATCCCCCATTTCTCTACAATAGCAAGCCCCCTCACAGACCTCCTTACAGGTAAACATCCTGCATGCATATCCCAGTGGAGTCACAACCACGAAACTAGTTTCGAAACCCTAAAGAACTGCATTTGTACAGGACCAGTCCTCCATTGCCCAGACTTCACAAAAACCTATGTGATACAAACAGATGCTTCAGGACAGGGCCTGGGGGCTGTTTTGTGTCAACCTGTGAAGGAAGTGGCCCGATTAGGGTCACCCAGGTCACTCGCTACCACCTCTCAGCCTTCCATACAAATGAAGAGTCGGTCAGACAGTAGAGAATACAAACCAAGTATATGTTTATTCAGATACACTTGAGCGGAGCCCCGTCTGCCCAGTCGCTTGGGGGTGCTGCAGAGAGGACTGACATCAGCAAACATAGAGAGACATTATGTACATTTCAGAACCAAGGAAGACCCGCCCCTAATGGAATTTTACTAGCAGGTGCAGCTAAAACGAAGAAGTACAGTAGGATGAGCTTCGACTCTGAGGACAGGCACACATTATCTCCAGTGGCGGCTGGTGACATTTGAAAGTGGTAGGGCGTAAAAGTTTGTGGTGAGTGCCAGGTGTTGAGCGACATAGCCAACGAGCCCGACTGTCATAAAGGGGGGACAGGGAGCTCTCCTCCAGAACATTTTGAAAAAAATAGTGGCCAAATGGTGCATCTTCAAGCAGTACACAGTGTTCAGTCATGGTATCTACATATCCACCCAGTGCACGCAGAGAACGTCTTCTGTAAATCCCCGCTAATTTCTCATCCTGGCGGATGCAGTAATTTTAGGCACGTCATTAGGACATCAGAATTACCAATGTTGTAATGTGGCCCGTAGAGAGGAGGGTCATTACCCATTCGGCCGGAATTACAGTGCACCCGGGACACACACAACAAAACTGGGTTTTTCTACAAGACTTGATGACTGTGTTTGTTTGCTGAACTTGGCAGTAGAGAGCTGAGACGTGTGCTTCCCAGGTGCATAATTACATACTATTGCCTTGTTTTAAAGGCGTATCCATTATGTTTTGTGTCTATATAAGCCCAGAACTTCCTTGGATCATTTCTTTTGAAAATCTTGCAAATGTTAAATAACGTGAGCCACTCTTTCTCCCTTTGTTGATGCTTAGACTCCCATACTTGTATAGCTTCCGTAATACCAGCAACTGTCTCCAGGGTGGACTGGCCTCTGTACCAACTTGGATACCATGTGGCGAAGTGCGCCTGAAGGTGACTAAACTCCAGAGCGGTGGAAAAAAAGATTCTTTTGCACCAGGTAGTTATGCAGCCCCTCACAAACACGCAGGAAAAGCTCAGGTATTCAACTTGAATGGAAGTATGTACTGCCATTGTGTTTGTCATGGATACAATCCCAGCGGAATGGAAGTTCACACAACTCCATCGCTGCATTACTTTAGAAGTGCTTAATTAAGACGGCGGGATAGCTCAGTGAGCTGGATGTTTACAGCTGAGAAAATGAAGTGTTCTGAAGGTCATGTGTCAAGCTTCGCAGGGCAGGCACGGCATTGAATCATTACGAGTAAACTGACTACCATAAAATAGGTAATAATATCAGTTATTTATAGCGCTTGGAAATGGCAGCAGTGTGGTACGTAGCGCTATTAAAAACATTATTTATATCAAGTGCAGAAAGAGCCTTTGAACTTTGAAGACATCAGCCAGCCTTGCTGTAAGCTAGTAGTGCAATGACTGTCTGCTTCACTAATCTTTGGTAGACTTGATTCAACCAGACGTAGGAGAGGAAGCAAATTCTAAACGTTTACTTAAGCCACCAAGAAGACCCTATCATCCTGGTGAAAGTTCTAGATCTGGTGATGCGTAGTGTAACTGTTGCACAGAGTGCAAGGCCCAACCTTGAATATGTCATTCGAATCTAGCAGCCAAGACATCAGAGGTACTTGTGAATGAAGGCATGGCCTTGAACAGTCGCGGCCGGCATGACTCGGGGAGTACGCGCGGGGAGGGGGGGTTAATTTAATGAATAAAATTTAAAAAATAAACTTACCAGGCATCTCCTCCGGTCCCGCGTCGCATCACGTCTCCTCTCCATACAAGACGTGCAACGGAACTAACTTCTTCCCGCTCTTTTCTTTTGCGCTCGGCTGTATCCTGGCATTTGACAGGGCATGGGGCGACTGTGTGAAAAACACGTCACCGCCCGAGCAGGATCCTATCTTCAGACGGCTGCACTACACTAGGCATGCGCAGCATACGTAATGGTTTGTGAATGCGAGTCAGGAGCAGAAATGAAAAGCGCTCCTCTCGCACATGCGCAGTCCATCTTCTGGACTCCTGCTCTCGCCTGCGTGTGCTGTGCGTTGACATGCGCACTTTTACCCGAGTGCAGCACAGGCCGGAAATGTAAACAGACGAATTGTGAAAGCTGTCAATTCGTCTGCTTACATTCCTGTTGCCCGAACTGCAGTGAGCAGTTTCTTTTTGTGTTGATGATGCGTAGTGGGGCGCCGCTCCGGCGCCTCTATGGACCAGCCTCCGCTGATTATCTCTATGCCAAGGTCATTCTGTCCGTGCCTAACGCTAGACTAGTGGGAGAGGGCCTCTATCTAGTGGGAAAGGTATGCGCTAATAACAACAGTGTATTCATTAGCAGAGCAAGGCCAAACCTTGGAAAAATGAAACTTTCCACAGCCTGCTTCTCAAGGAGGGAATATGCAGTTGATGGCATGATTCAAAATGGCGGCTAAACATAAAATGGTGCAGCGAATGCTAACTTACATGGAACAATGCACGAACAAAATAGCCAAAACATTTTCATTTCATCAGACCCTCCTTTTAGCATTCGCTAACAATTTTACATGATGGGCAGAAAACACATAACATTCGAATAAGCAAAAAGACATCAATACTCAGGACAATCCATATACTCAGTATCAGGAATAGAAGTTGCAAGGGATGATGTAGAACCAAAGATGCCCTCGTCAATCTGCATCACTTCAGCTATTTCTTTTTGCAGCATAATTGCTGCATTAGTAACGTGAACTGACATTTTCGGCTTGGGAATGAGGATAGTGGGACAATAGGAACAACAAGCTGGGAGACATTGTATGCAGAGGCAGCACGTGAAGAAGATACCGGCAGCTACAGCTAGAAAAGTGAGGATCTTTCAACCCCAAGAGGTGAGTATGTTCAAGAACCACCCTGATAGTGTCCTAGTACCTTTCTCTTGGTGTATGTCAGACGAAAGTCTATGCAATTTTTGTATAGCTGCATACACATTGGGGGCGTGGTCAGGTATGTAAATGCAACAGCTGCTGCCAATGACGCGACAGGCCCCTCCCCGATCTGCAAGGATGACGTCTAACACCATCCGGTTCTGCTAAGTGACTTATCTCGTAGCCTGAAGCTCAGCAGTGATATTTGTCATTATTCCAGCAGTTGTATTGATAACCCCTTCAACAACCCTTGTTAACCGACGAAGTTGAAGACTAATAGACATGGGGCACCAAAAAAGGTAGCAGGTGCTTTAGGGCATCCGCGAACTGTTGTGCGGTGGTATCTGTCTGATCTATATCCTTTGTGTCAACAACCCTTCTGACTCAGGGCAAGTATGTACTCCTACGATGCAGCCGATGATCTTTATGATAATTGGACGGGGCAACATACACAGGGGGAAGGAGGAAAGAGAGGTAACATCTGCCTGACCATCCCCCCGGAAGCCAGACATGAGCTTGGGATCCACAGACAAAATAGACATTAGGAGGTAGGATCAAAGGCGGACTATTAATCGTTCTCAGTCTGTAGGTGAAATTGCATCTACTCTCCCCCACCTTTACCTTCCCAGTCCCCTGGACACAGAAACTAGCTGTTGTGTTGACCACGGACACCGGCATCGGTTTGTCCTTAGTAATATTGCGAGCTTGGAAAGATTGAAAATACTCAGAGGTGTTGAACCTTTGGAAATCAGCCATTTCCATGCGAAGCCATGCTTCGTTCTTCATTTTGTCATACTTGTTCATGCAGGAGTTTGGGGACAATGTACCAGAAGTAACCCCGGGCGGAGACCTCCGCTCCGCCCGCGGAGTGTGCGGAGATTTGCCTCCTCCGCGTTTCGCGGAGAAGGCAAATCTCCGCACACTCCGCAGCGGAGCGGAGTTGGCCTGCCCCCGCCTCCACCCCCTATATTATCAAGTAAATCTACATTACGTAATAGTAAATTAAAACCACTTACATGGCATGCGGCATCCCCGGGCTGCCCTCCTCCTCTTCCTCGCAGTATCGGTAATCCTTGAGAAAACTGCGCATGCGTGCGTGCCCACGCATGCGCATTTCTTGCAAGAAATGCACATGCGCGCGCGCGCATGCCCAGTTTTCTCAAGGATTACCGACACTGCGAGGAAGAGGAGGAGGGCAGCCCGGGGACGCCGCATGCCAGGTAAGTGGTTTTAATTTACTATTACGTAATGTAGATTTACTTGATAATATAGGGGGGGTGGAGGCGGGTGGCGTAGCGGAGCGGAGTTCCACGGAGTTTGTTTGCAACTCCATGGACCTCCGCGTAGCCCTGCTACGCCCACTACACCCGGGGTTAATCAGAAGTCTCTTGTCCTGCCATTCCTATGGGAGTAAACATGTGATGAAAACTTATATACTCTACCACAGTGCGAGAATCAGCAGGTGTCATATCCTGAGTAGAGAGTTGGAAGCGGTAGTGCACCATAACGAACAGTTCAAACCAACCTTCACAGCTACCAACGTATGGCAATGGCATGGACAACAAATTATCGCTCTAATGAGTAACTGAGGGGAGCAATTCACAAACCCAACAATTAGTTGTATAGGAGACTTCATGGGCTTGATGCAACATTTGTATAAAAACATTATCTGTGTACAACTTTCTATGCTCTACTTTGTGAGGGGCCAAAGTAACAAAAATGTGCTCAGGAGGAATGGGTGTTGAACCAACCAAAGTGTGCACAGGATACTTCTCCTCTAGAAACCAGGATATTCCAAGTATTATTATTAGCGTAATCACAACTATTAATATGCAAACTATTTTACTCTTTGTCAACCACCCCTGCGCTAAACGCGGTGGTGCAAATGGCTGTTCCTCCTCCTCAATAGGCGACCAAACAGATGCATTACGGAGCAAATAGAGAAATGCAATAAAACTGATAACAAAGGTAAGTGTTCCCAGTGTCCGTCAGAGCCTCACTGGTAGGCTCCTATTGTTCATCAACGTTGGCGCTCTTGAGCACCGGCGGTGGAGCTTGTTCAGTCCTAAGCTCACGATGAATCCCATGTCGCTCAGGATAAGGTACCCCCCTCCTAGGGAGCAGGTTCGATTTATCCTGTCCAATGTCAGAACAGTGTACCAACCTCACAACACCCTAAACTAACACCGTTGGTACTATAGCAAAGTACACCCTAACTTACACAGTCCATCCCTAACTAATCTGAGTTCTCCTTTGGTGCACTATTCCTCAGCCAAGGGCGCAAATTGTACCTGCTGACTCCAGGCACAGAGGGGTCAGCAAATAGTGGCTCTTTAATGGCTCGGATTTCTGGAGGGACCGCTGCATTTAGCACGTCATCATTCTCTGCATCCGTTTGGGTCCAAGTTAATTTTGCGTCGCTAAAAGGGATGAACTGAGGCACCTTTTCACACTCAGTATCCCCAACTCCATCAGCGACCCATTAGTCATAAGGCAAAGGTAGAGGCACTCGTTTACAGTGAGCGCCGTGGATCCAGTTCTTTCGGCCAGCAACCTTGACTGCACTTCTGGTGGCTAGAAGAACCTGTCAGGTCCCTTCCAGCGCAGCTCCAAACTCTTCTTCCGCTGAAAATTCCGCACTAGAATCCAATCACCAAGCTGGATGTTGTGCTCGGGCCCCTCTGATATATCTGGGAGAGTGTCCCGGACCTGTTGGTGAATAGAACGCAAATTTTCGGTTAACTGGCACAGGTAATCTGTCAATAGTGGATACTCAATATCAGAGAACTTACGAGGGCACGGGACGCCCCAAACATTTGCCGGGCTTCCAAACACAACCTCATAAGGTTACAATGCTGTTCTAGAATGTGCTGTTGTTCTTGTCGACAAAAGAGCTAATGGTAAAGCATCTGGCCACTGCAACCCTGTTGTCTCCTGAATCTTTGCCAATTTTAGTTTGAGAGTACCATTGTACTTCTCAACCAAACCTGCTGACTGGGGGTGATTTGCAGCATGGAATTTCTGTTTTATGTGCAGATCGTCACAAATTAGCAGTATAACTTTGGCATTAAAGTGACTTCCGTTATCACTCCAGATCAAGCGGGGCAAGCCGAAGTGAGGAAAGATCTCCTTCAAGAGTACCTTTGCAGTCGCCATGGCCGTATCATCTTTAGTGGGGTAGGCTTCAACCCATTTACTGAATGCACAAACAACCACCAACACATACTTCAGATTATTGATCCTTTCTAACTCGATGTAATCTAGCTGAAGGACCTCAAAAGGGAATGTGGGTGGTGCAAAATTACCAGGTGGCGTGGGGGTACCCTTCCCCTGATTGTGCATCATGCACACCATACAGTACTTCACTAAATGTGCAGCTGTCTTCGAAATGTTGTCATTTTGCCATACGGGGTCTAACAACTTGCAAATACCCTTAGCACTGATATGGACTGGGCCATGAGCCATCGTGACTACAGGAAGAACATATGCATCTGGCAACATCCATCTCTGCTTCTCTGACTTGTCAATCCAACATCCCTCATCGTTCAATTGTGCTGTACTTTCTTGCCACACTGCCAATTCCTCCACTGTGGCCTCACTCTGTATTTCCTTCACATTCTCAAGTGTATCCTCAAACATGGTGACCTCGGGCACCCACCTAGCGGGACCTGCTATGAACATTCTTTTCATTCTAGTCCGGGCTGTTTCCTTAGCTGTCTGATCTGCAAAAGCGTTCCCTTTACCTACATTGTCAGTAACCTTCGTATGGGCGCTACACTTGACTATTGCCAACTTCTTGGGGAGTGTCAAAACGGACAGAAGCCTACATATAAGATGACCGTGCTGAATCTTTGTCCCATGGGAAGTAAGGAACCCTCTCTATGGGCGACTCCAAAGGTGTACTGGCTGTCAGTATAAATATTAACAACCAGTCCCTCACTCAATTCGCAGGCTCATATTAGGGCAACGAGCTCTGCAGCTTGGGCCGACTGATAGGGAGCTTGTGATGTCTCAACGACCGTGTGTAGCGTAGTAATAGCATACGCAGCGGTTGTAGTGCCATCTGGTAATTTTAAACAAGAGCCATCGACATATAGTTCCCCTTGGGGGTCAGATAAGGGAACATCAGTCAGGTCTACCTGTCCTTTCATCTCTCCTTTTCCGTCCGGAAGATACAATCATTTATGTCAATCTCCTCAGTCTCAGAAGGGAGGGGGAGTAACGTGGCTGGGTTCAGAGTGGCACACCATTTGATCGTAATATGTTTAGCGAACAGCGTTACCTCGTAACCTGTCAGACCTGCACTGGTGAGATGTTGCGTCTTTGTCTTATTCAAAAGTGTATCTACAGCATGGGGTACCATGACTGTGAGATCAGTATCAAGTACGAGTCCAGCCGATTGCCTTATCGAGACAGCCACAGCCGCGACCGCGCTTAGACAGCTCGGGAGGGCTCGTGCGACTGGGTCAAGCACAGCAGAGAAATAAGCACACAGCCGTTGCTTATTTCCAAATTTTTGTGTTAGAACAAAAAACGCACAACCAGCCGTCTCATGGACATATAATGCAAATGGCTTGCTATAGTAAGGCGTGCCAAGCACTGGAGCCGAACAAAGCGCAGTTTTTAATTGCTCAAAAGACTGCTGACATTCAGGCATCCAAGGCAAGGGTTCATGCACATCTTTAGTAGTCAAAGCAAGCAGGGGTTTAGTTAGTAGGGAATAATTTGTAATCCACTGGCGACAGTAGGAAGTAATGCCAATAAAAGTGCGCACATCTTTTTGGGTTTGCGGGATAGGCATTTTAACAATGGTACTGATGCGCTCAGGGGTCAATCTCCTACCCTCCTTTGACAGTAGGTGGCCTAAGTAGGTGACCTCTTGTCGACAATACTGGAATTTGGAAAGGGATACTTTATGGCCATGTTGAGCTAAATGTAACAGCAATTTAACCGTACTGTCTCTGCAACCTTGTTCTGTATCCGAGGCGATGAGCAAGTCATCGACATACTGTAGCAATACATTACCTGTGGGGAGCAACAAGGAATCAAGCTGACCTTTCAATGCCTGACTATAGATACTGGGACTCTCTGTATAGCCTTGAGGAGCGCAACAGAATCTAAAGCTTCTACCAGCTAGGGTGAACCCGAACAGATACCTGCTGTCAGGATGAATGGGAATACTGAAGAACGCGTTTTTCAAATCAATGACAGAAAAGTATGTAGCAGAAGAAGGAATCATTGTCAAAAGAGTTGTAATGTCAGGGACCACTGGAAACTGGGGAATCACTATTTTATTAACTTCCCACAAGTCAATCACAAAGCGATAAACATCTGCATGATCATCAGAGGAGCCCGTAGGTGCCCGTTTAAGAATGGGAAGAATAGGGCTATTACAAACATTAGCAGTTGTCTCCTCAACCACTCCTTTCTCAATCAAATCCTGTACAATTTTCAATAGAGCTCGCTCACCTGCCTGCGGTATTTTGTACTGAGGGATGCGAGGCAAAATAGCATTGTCTTTAACTCGGATCAAAACTGGCGGTATCTGCAACAATCCCACATCTGTGTCACCAGTCGGACACGCAGCGGTTAGTTGGCCATTTCAGACTCTAGGTGCCACGTTACTACGCTGCTTTACGCTGCTTGCATTGAATGTGAATAATTTTTAAACGTTTTGCTCTTCATTAATTGCTCTTTTAAAACTTATTGTGTGTTTTTAAGTTGAGTCGGCAGCTTTACTCTGTGCACTTTATTTTGGGGCTTCAGTGGGGGCACGTCTCGTTTCACTGGTCCACCGTGGCTTGGCCGTTTGTTGCGGAGGGAAGTGAGTATTCAGATCAGTCCTCCCACCTACTTCCGGTCTTTCTGTGGGGGGTTCACGCTCTAGCTTTCTCCGGCCCAGCCTATTTTAGGGCTTGCTGGGTCAGACGCGCAGTGGACGCGCCGCCGGCGCGCCAAAGGCAAGCCCGTCTGCGCCCGGACTGCGCCCTGTGCCAGGAACCCTGGCCGTTTTTCCACTGATCAGAATAAGCCACTTATTTATTCAAAAAACCAGCTCCTTAATCTACAGAGGCAGGGGGACTTTCTTTGTAAGTACATGAACCTGGAAGCTCTCGCTGGCTGTCAGGCATATGAGTGCTCTGCGTGTAACGCTCACCTTCCGCTGATTGGCGCCAGCGATACTACCTTGGAGAATCACCTGCTCTCTTACTTGCCTTCGAATAACTCCTTTTTGGGCTATCTTATTAACGCAAGATCCCTCATTAAGAACAAGTTAGAATTTAGGGATTTCGTGTCCCTCCGTAAGCCGGACTGGGTATTTATTACGGAAACCTGGGCCAGAGATTGCTCTGGTCCAGACCTGGTAGAGGCTATCCCTTCCGGATATGCCTTATCAAGATTTGACAGGGTAGGGAGAATGGGTGGGGGCTTGGGCATCCTGTACAAAGATGTCTACTCCTGCCATACTGAGCCACTTACTACCTCCTCCAACCTATACCAGGCGCTATATTTTTCCCTGAAGGTTCTCCCGACTGAAAGTTTCATTGGAGTTGTGACCTATCGCCAACTAGGACCGAGGGTGTCATTTAGCCAGGATTTTAGCAACCTAATTGAACCATATTTGGCAAGATCAAATCCTTCTCTTCTGGGTGATTTTAATTTTCACCTGGAGAAGACCCTATGTAAAGAAACGCAAATCTTTTTGAAACTATGAATTGTTGTGGTCTATCTCAATTGGTTATGAGCTCCACTCATAAGGCAGGACATATATTAGATGGCATCTTCTCTAACGATTCCCGGATTACGGTTGAGGAACCTATTCAACTCTCCTGGTCTGACCCCTACGCTATTCCTTTTAAACTTCAGATTCCGGTATCCCATATAGCTCCCAACAATAAGAAGAGGGTGGAGAAGAAGAAAAACCTCAGTCTTATTAGTAAGGAGGCCCTTCTTAACACGCTCAATAGCCATCAATGGTTCCCTCACTCGGATGCTAATGTGGATTATACCGAGTTTTCTAACTGGCTTTTAGCGGCTTTGGACCTCCTAGCCCCTCTTAAGGAGCATTATGCGGCTAGAAAAAAGCCCTCTGCCCCTTGGTTCTCAGAAAGACTGAGGAAACTTAGGCAAGCATGCCGACATCAAGAAAGGATTTGGCGCCTGGATCTCAATCCTGCCGAAAGAGATCTGCACAAACAAAGACCAAGGGAATATAAAAGTGCCATCACTGAGGAAAAAGTATTATTCTATTCCAAGGCGACAGAATGCTTGAGGTCCTCAAGGGAACTCTTTAATGTAATTAAGTCCCTTTCTGCCCCTTCAGCCCTGGCCCACACTGACACCTCCCAGGACTTCTGTGATAGAATGGCGAGTTTTTTCCGATTTAAGATCACGGAAATATATTCCTCCTTGGAATTCCTCAATGTTGAGGCAATCGAAGTAGGTCCTCCTACGCCCCCCCTCTCTTCGAATTTCTCTGTAACCTCGGTGAAGGCAGATAATCTATTTACCTTCGCTCCTCTATTGCAAGAGGACACGGATCGTCTGTTAAGTGGAATCAAGTCTGGTTCCCCGTTGGAGTCCTGCCCTCTGAAGATTTTGAAACTAGGAAGGGAGGTTATTGTACCTCGCCTTACCTCAATACTTAATGCAGTTATCGCATCTGGGCAGTACCCCATTTCCTGGAAGACTGCGGTGGTCAAACCCCTTTTAAAAAAGCCCTCTCTGCACTCCGCTGATTTAAAAAATTATCGCCCCCATCTCTCTATTACCTGTCCCAGCAAAAATTCTGGAGAAACATTTGAATTCTCACCTCAGTTCCTATCTGGAGGAACATCAGCTGCTCGATGGCTCGCAGCATGGTTTTAGAAGTGAGCACAGTACTGAGACAGCGTTAACCTCTGTAATTAACAACATCCGAGGGCAGGTTGATGCTTGTCATACCACACTACTGATCCTTCTGGACCTGACGTCGGCCTTCGATACCATATCTCCTCTAAGGCTGGTGGGCAGGCTAAGGGAAATGGGGGTTAGGGGCGTTGCCCTGAAGTTGCTTACCTCATTCCTTACTGACCGGTCACAAATAGTTAGGATGGATCAATTTTATTCAGCCCCCAATCATTTGTTTTGTGGAGTCCCCCAGGGCTCCTCATTGAGCCCGACCCTTTTTAACATTTATGTTGCCCCTCTAGCCAGGGTCGTAAGATCCTTTGGTCTGGAGGTGCTATCCTATGCTGATGACAACCAAATTATGGTGTCTATCACCAACAGCATAGAAGCTTCGGCAGCTAATTTTAAAAATTGCATGCAGGCAGTGACCTCCTGGATGGTAGAGAACTATCTCAGACTTAATGGAGATAAAATGGAGGTTTTGATCTTTGGAAACCAACAGGATATCTGGTCAGATGCTTGGTGGCCCGACACGCTTGGCCCTTGCCCTGGGTCCATAGCAAACAATCTCGGCATTATAGTTGACAACTCCCTTTCCTTGGGCCCCCAGATCAGTAGAACGGTATCTACCTACTTTGGAACTATCAAGATTCTTAGGAGGATCTCCCAATTTCTTTCTTTTTCCCTCCCGAAAGCAGGCAGTTGTTGCCCTTGTGGTCCAGATTGGACTATTGTAATGACCTGTAAATGGGTATCAACAAGGGACTTGTTCATCGACTACAGCTGGTGCAGAACGCAGCGGCCAGGCTGGTGATGGGCCTTCCCAAACACCAGTCTGTCTCAGCTACTATCAGTAAGCTGCATTGGCTCCCTCTTGGACGAAGAATCCTGTTTAAAGCCCTCTGTCTCACTCACAAAGCTTTTTATAACCTTGTTTCGGAGGGCATTAAAAGGCTTTTCCAAAGATACGCTCCTACTAAGCAGTTAAAATCTGCCAGTAAAAATGTGCTGGTAGTTCCCAGGTTTAAGAGAGTAAGGTGGGGGGGGGTGGTAGAGCCTTCTCCTGTGCTGCAGCTAGGCTCTTGAATTCCCTTCCCTCTTCAATTTCCAGACTGGAGTCTCACTCTCTCTTCCGTAAGGCCATGAAGACTTGGCTCTTCACCAACCTATCATTGTGAGCCGTTTATGCACTCTTGTCTGCTGGCCCTTCCCGCAGCGCCTTGACGCCTCTGGGCAAAGATCGCGCTTTATAAGGCTAATATTAATTAATTAATTCATTCATTCATTCACCTGTCACCCAAAGAGTTGGCGGCACGTCTTTAAACTTCGCAGGAAGAGGCGCATCTATGGACAGGTACTGCGTAGGACGCATAACGTTTGGACCCAGTGTCATGTAAACACCTGATGGGGAGCAATAAATCGTAGCATGCAATTTCTTCAACAAGTCCAAACCCATAAAATTTTCTCCACAGTTAGATGTCAACAAGAATGGCGAATCCACAGTGAAAGGACCAATAGTCAACGCAAGGGGTTTTAAAATAGGGCTCACAACCGGTACACCAGAAAAACCTACCAAAACATTATTATGGCCAGACAGAGCCGCCCCAGGGACCAAGGAATGAGAAATAGAACTGTTCGTTGCACCTGTATCCACCAAGAACTCCTTAGTCGAACCATGCACATCCGCACTAACGTACGGACCGCGCTGATCTACAGGCATCGAAACTGGTCCCTCACTCTGTCCCAGGCTGTCCTAGCTGTAAGACATTCCTGTCACCTCATCCGTATCGTAATCAGCATGATAATACTGGCCTCCCAAGGGTCATCAAAATAATTCTGATCAGAACGACTCTGCAGGGCTGAAGCATTCTGAACCCTGTCCGCCCCTCCAGCTCCACGACCCCGTCCACGAGAACCTTGTCCTCTCAGGACCGCCACCTTCTGCAATAACACGGGACACTCGCTACGCCAGTGTCCCTCCTCTTTGCAATACGCACACTGATTCGGCCCTACAGGCGTAGTATTCCTGATAGTACGTGGAAGCTGCCGGGCCAAACCACCACGTCCTCCACCATTGCCCCTAGAAGCCTGCTGCAACAACACTTTCGTCTTCAAATCCTTGTGTTTCTTCTCCATTCTCTCCTTATCCTCATTTTCCCTGTGCTCATAATACTGTGCCATATTCAAAATAACAGAAGGAAAAGAGGTGGACCAGGTGCTCTCGGAAGCCTGCAATCGAGTCGAAATCTCAGGAAGCAAGTTGGAAACAAATCTATTAACAAACAATGGAACGCCACCTTCGATTGACAAATCCTGTCCACTATAATCTAGAAACACACCTTCAAACCGAGTGAAAAAGTCAGACACACTCTCATCTTTCTTTTGACGGCAAGCCGATAATTTGTCCCAATCAACTTTTCTCGGAGGGATAAGAGAATGCATGTACGTAATAATACGGCCGGACAAAGCAAGTATCTCTGCTCTACGGTTATCACCAGGCTTCCGTTCCTGATCCCATACCTTAATTTGGCCCCAGGTACCACCTAATTCCGCAACGTGATCCTGTGTGTGTACTTGTCTCCAAATATCAACCGCAACTAGTAAACTAAAACACATTTCAATATCAGCAAGTGTCATCACTGTAGAAGAGGCCGCTTCAGTCAATTCTTTATAAAAACCAGTAGGATTTTTCCTAGGGTCAGGTAACTGAGTCTTAAGGGACAAAACCTCACTCCTTTTCCACGGAGTATAAACCCATTGTTCCTGGAAACGGGCCGCTACACTTTATCTAATAACATTATCGTGCTGATCCTTTATCTCTGGTATTTCAGGGTGATATATAGGATGATATATAGGATGAACCTCCCACATCGGAAACTGAGACACCGGGGTGGGGCTCTTTTCAAGCAGTCTACCCCGATAAGCAACCAACGTCGCAACATTGCCAAAAACTTGACCAGGCTCCATATTAGTGACATATACATGATCTTTAATATCATATAAAATCCGTGGTGCTACATCTTTGAAACCCTGCTCCCAAAGACCAATCAGAGTAGCAGACATATGCTTGAGGGCATGCTGTTGTACAAAAGGCTCCTAATCTTTTATCACACTCCACACATCTTCCACACCATAAATGGGATTTTGGGACCACTGCGCAGCCTGATCAGCCACTACCTTTTTCTCCTCATCTCCCATATTAGATCGGACTAACGTCCGCCCCATACGTTTCTTAAACTTCATCCAGTCTCTATCCTCAAATCCACGTGCTGGTGTCCAACTACTCAGTAATGTCGAGGGATGAAGAACACAGTGGGGGTAACAACAGAAGGAGCAGGCACCAACGTCACTGCTGGCTGTGTCGCAGGTGTAAGAGCTGGCGAAAGAGACGCCGAAGCAATAGATGTCACAGGAGTACTAACGGTTATAGTTGCTGCAGACGGAGAAGTCAAAGAAAGGACAGGCGGTGCCGTGGCCAAGGCAGTCTGATCGACAGTAACAGAAGCAGAAACAGCAGAGACAGAGAACCGGGTAGCTGGGCCTGTGAGGGGAGAGCGGGATAGATCCTCTGCGGGGCATATGGGGGCGGGGTCAAGTATCTAACAGCTCTTCCACAAAAGTATAATTTTCTTCTCGGGCTACATACGATTTATCAATATTCAATCGAAACATCCTATCTGCACGTTCTATTCCTATCTCTTGCTTCTCTTTATCATGTGCTACAGCTTTCTGAGTCAATGTTTGCATTCTCATCTTTCGTGCCTCCTTCTCTGCTTTCATTCGCCATTGTTTAACTTCCTTTTGCCACATTCGAAGAGAATCAAACATAGATTGACTACCTCTTTTCGCAAACAACTTCTCCTGTAAAAACCCAATTTTTTGTTCATCAAAAGTGCTCGTCAACGGCCACTGCAACTTGGCATTGTCCCGCGTAAATTTGTGCCATAGCGTACTAAACATAATAGGGCCAAGGCCATGCTTCACATACATATCAAAGTTCGGAGTGCCTTCTGGAGGTGCCGGCCGAATTTCTTCCAATCGAGCATCTGCATCTGCAGAACAACAACGACAACAAGAAACCAAGAACTTACTGAACCCAGGCATTTTCAAAAGTGAGCCAAATTCGTTATGTTGCCTGGCGACGTGTTCGCTAACACTTCGTACCAAAATCGATCCTCAGACCGTGCCAAATGCAAACCAAAATGGTACCATATCCAAAAAGAACCAAAACAAACTCCCCTGGTGCACACAGGTCAAACGAATTTATTCTCCACTGCCGACTCTTCGGACCAAACGGTCAGATCCAAGGGTTTCGCCGTTCAGGACCCCAATCGGGATGACCGCTGGGCGAGGCACCATCTGGCGTGACAGAAGGGGCAGCTGCGAGTTCAGGAACTCTCTTGTGCAGGGATCCCTGGTCCGTCCGTCCAAACCAACGGCGGCCTCGACCTCCCCACCTGGGAAGGGCCACACACCCGATGGGGTCCCTGTTCGGGTGCCAACTGAAGGAAGTGACCCGATTAGGGTCACCCGGGTCACTCGCGACCACCTCTCAGCCTTCCATACAAATGAAGAGTCGGTCAGACAGTAGAGAATACAAAACAAGTATGTTTATTCCGATACACTCGAGCGGAGCCCCGTCTGCCCAGTCGCTTAGGGGTGCTGCAGAGAGGACTGACATCAGCAAACATAGAGAGACATTATGTACATTTCAGAACCATCGAAGACCCGCCCCTAATGGAATTTTACCAGCAGGTGCAGCTGAAACGAAGAAGTACAGTAGGATGAGCTTCGACTCTGAGGCTGGGCACACATTATCTCCATGCCAAGGTCATTCTGTCCGTGCCTACCGCTAGACTAGTGGGAGAAGGCCTCTATATAGTGGGAAAGGTATGCGCTAATAAGAACAGTATATTCATTAGCAGAGCAAGGCCTAACCTTGGAAAAATGAAACTTTCCACAGCCTGCTTCTCAAGGAGGGAATACGCAGTTGATGGCATGATTCAAAATGGCGGCTAAACATAAAATGGTGCCGCGAATGCTAACTTACATGGAGCAATGCACGAACAAAATAGCTAAAACATTTTCATTTCATCACCTGATCAGTAAGGGGCTTTGAAACCCCTTTTGTATATCAGCCGAAAACTGTTTCCTAGAGAAAGACATTATTCAACAATCGAGAAAGAGTGCCAGTGGGCAATAGAGGCTCTTCAATACTACCTCCTAGGCCCTGAATTAATTGTCCTTACTGATACACGCTCCTCTCACCTGGTTGGCACATAATAAGGACACCAACTCCTGCATTCTGCGCTGGTTTCTAGCATTGCAACCCTTCTCGTTTCAGACCATCCATGTCCCCGGAAAAACACAGATTGGTGCTGACTACCTCTCCAGACATCCATCATCTGAATGGCCACAACGGCCATTCCTAGGGGGAGAGCTATGTGAGGAGACGCGGAATCCCAACATGGCCGACAGCCTATGCTGCGTCTCAACCACAGAGAACTCTCCAGCTTTCTTGGAGTCAGGCTTGGGAGACCCGCCACGCCCCTGGAAAGGGCGAAACAAAGGGCGCGAGATCTGGAATGCGGAGGAGGAGAACCAGGAAGTGAGGACGGACAAGCAGAACGCGGAAGACGGCGAGGAGGCGGACGACAGAAAACCGGAAGAGAAGACCACGGTTCCCGAGAAAGGTTTACCGGTCACAGTGCACGGAGCTGAGGACGGAGCTTCGGGAGAACCCGTGTGTCCCAGAGGCGCCGGAGCAGAGGGGACTAAAGACAGACAGCTGTGTTGCACAGGATACAGCCCCAGCACCTCGGGAGGCGAGACGAACACTCTTGCTGCCCACACCACGGCCCAGGAGACGGGTGTGGTTCAAGGCAAGTAATAAAGAACTCCCAGGGCTTCTGGTGGAGCTGGTGGGGCACTGGGCTATAGCAGGCACTTGGGGGACAGGGAACAGTGCATGTAGGACTGCATGTGAGCAGAAAGGGGGGGAGGAGAGAAAGAATCCCCTTACAACAAGCGTTGTAGCCACAGCTTCCCACCCTGTACAAACACTCTTTTTGCCTGGTGAAGGTGGCACTCTGGTGAAAATCAAAGAAAGAGTGACCGTTTTTCTAATTCCTTGTTTCTTTGGATTATTTTCCCTTTGTTTTCCTTTACTCAACATGGGAGTCCTGGACGACCTGAACGAAGTGACGCTTCCTGAAGGAAAAATGAGACCAGTCACCAACAACTAAACCCACTGAGAGACTGAAGGGACTTACTCCCTTTGTACCCTGTTTCTTTCATTTCTCTTGAGTCCAATAAATCACGTAATACAAACCAGTACAGTGCGTCCTGTTGATCCCTCCACTACCACAAGGGTTCATTACATCTGTCTCCCAGATGTCTGCTAGTGTAAGGCAACCATCCCTTTTTCATTCTGACATGTCAATGTTGCATTCCTGATGGGTGAATTACGGCATTCACCATAGCGATAACCCCGCAGTATGTGGCATGTATCTTCCCCTCCGCTTGCGGTATCTCTGCCATAGAAGCACCGCATCTTGTATTTTCGGGGTGCTCTGTTCAGCTCTCATGGTGACACAAAGAGTTGATTTGGATAAGCGATTTTTCCCAGCACAGCCACGCAGTAGCTCCACATCCGGCGTTCTAGCAGTTCAACTCTCACTGCACCATAAAATGGAGCCCGGAGCGTGGTCGCGCAATTGAGGTGACACGTTGCTATTGTGCGCTTTGTGGGGGGAATCAAATTAACAGGAAAGTTACTGGGCACCATATTCAGTAGTTGTTTTAAAGATTTTAAAAAAAATTAAGTTGAACCTACAATTGAATTTGACTGTGCCTATTGTATTGTGGCGTGGAGGGAACCTTTTTAACACAATATTTCTGTGTGAAGTTGGGGTTAAGCTGTTCTCATCGTTTTGTAAAGTACCTCTCAGCTGCTGCCTTCTTAGTTACACTCACTGTGCACTTTAGTTTGTTTTCCGCCCGGAGAGGAGCGCTGCTCATTCTCTGCCCGGCTGTGTTGACGAAGTAGAGGGGACTGGGACCCATGGAGATGCCATATTGGTTGGCTTTATAGCAGTTCAACTCTCCCTGTATCATAAAATGGAACCCGGGGCGTGGTCGTGCTGCTGCCATGACAAAGGCAAGCCTGTCTGCGCCCGAACGGGACCAGGGGCTAGGAACCCTGCTCCAGTTAAACCTGAGATGCTCAGGTATTCGGTCTCACAGCTAAATGCTATTAGGGGGGTAAGTGCAGCTAACTGCTTGCATTCATTAAACCTTGCCAAGGGAGAACTGATATGTAACTTTTGCTCGTACATGCCTCCCTGTATCCCCACACTCAGTAATCATATTAAAGAAACCCCCTAGTGGAAAATGTACCTTATCAACTGCAGATCCCTAGTCCTTCATAACCTAGAAATGCTTACACTTTTGGAGGACGAAAAGCCAGATGTGATTTTCTGGACAGAAACCTGGCTCCATGATGAATCCGGGCCGGATATCAACCAGGCCCTGCTCCCGCATACTATATTTGCCGCCAAGATAGGGAAGATAGGAAGGGTGGGGGGATTTCAATAATTCTTAAGGAATTTTTGAAGTGTCTAGTCGAACCCCTACTGGTCCCGGGTTGTGAAAGCTTCACAATCGCTATTTCATTAGCCCCTACACTCACCTTGTCTGGGGTATTTACCTACCGGCCTCCTAGTCACTCTGGCCGATTTACCCATAATTTTCCAGACCTGACTGCCAGCCTAGTGGTAAATAAACCCAATTTTACTGTTATAGGTGATCTTAATTTGCATCTAGAAGAGCCCACCGGGGCCCAAGCTGTGGGCCTCTTATATGGCTTTGCCGCTATGCAGTTAATTCAGATGATACATGGCCCACCAATGTAAAGGGTAATTTACTTGACCCCATTTTCATGAACCACCTTCTTTTAAAAGTACAGCATCCATCACCCATTACCTGGTCAGACCACTTCTTGGTCCCATTTACCTTGACCATGCCTTGCCGCCCCCTCCCTCCAAACCTTTTACCTGGAGAGACCGCAGCTGGTTTAGGCGGAAGGAGGATGAATGGGCATCTGTCCTCAGTTCAGCAAGACCAGAGATGGAGCCTGACCCTCAAGATGCTCATGCCAAGATATCTCAATGGATCAAATATTCTCTGAACCAGAGTATTCCTACTTCCACCCAAACTAGAAAAAATCTGTCTCCTAGCATCCCCCCCACCTGCTGACCCTAAAAAAAAATCAGTAAAATAGCAGAAAGACAATGGAGAAAAAAATACGCAGATGTTGATAAAGTAAAATATCGAGAGATGGTGAGGTATTACCACTCTGAAATCAACATTCACTCAGGGCTCTTACTATGAAACCAAAATTCCGGGTGCCTCTAATTCCTGCGTGAAATGTTCAGAATTACCAAGTCACTATCAGAGACATTCTCGAGTAGTCTCACCCGACCCCTCTAATGCAAGATGTTTGCTCTTTTAAAAAAAAAAAAGATGACATTTAGCAGACAATTCCAGATTCTGAAGGTTATCTAGGTCACGACCCCCCTGCAATGAGGAGGAAAATTGTGAACTGAGACTCACAGAATGCACGTGGGAATTTTGCTCGTCTCTTTATGAAATTTAAATCAGGTTCCCCACTCGATCCTGCCCCCCACACATCCTCCTAAAAGCAGCTAATATCCTTTTCCCTAACATTTCCCTTGAGAAGGGAATTGTACCCGTAGCATGGAAACATGCTATGGTGAAAGCTTTATTAAAGATACCCAACCTCGACTCATGCTGCGCTGAGAATTTTCGTCCCATATCGCTACTCGCGGGACTGAGTAAGGTGCTGGAAAAATATGTAACCGCGCACCTTTCAGACTTCATAGAAGCCAACAACATCCTGCATCCCACCCAAACAGGGTTTCGGCCCAATCATAACACCGAAACAGCCCTCCTGGCAGTCGTGGAGGAGGCAAAAATGAAACTGGATCTGGGAGGTACTGTAGTCATTATTCTTCTAGACTTAAGCACAGCTTCCAACACAGTGGATCACAGGACCCTCATTAAAAGGACTTGAAATGCAGGAGTGTCTGGCCCGGCCCATAAATAGATCAACTGATTTTTGGGAGATAGAACTTTTCAGATCTTTGACAAATCATGTGCCTCTGGCATTTTATCTTTGCAATGCAGTGTCCCTCAGGCGTCATTTTTGAGTCCCACATTGTCCAACTTATACATGCGGCCTTTGGCCAATATTGTATTGCTGTTTGGGTCTCATTAGTGTCCTATGCACCAAATTGGTGTTTTCCCTTACCGTGGATGGCAAACATGCCATTCCCTCTTTTGGGTCCTGCCTCAAGAGGTTAGATAACTTGATGGACAAGTCCTGTCTTAAGCTCAATGGAAATAAAACTGAGCTGATGATATGAGGAAATAATGCTCACCCTCACAAGCCCCTCAGTGGCATGACCGTCTAGGCCCCCCGGCTTCCCCCAAAACGGTAATTAAAAGTTTGCGGGGTTGAAGGAAGTGACCCGATTTAGGGCCACCTGGGTCACGCGCGACCACCTCTCAGCCTTCCAAACAAATGAAGAGTCAGTCAGACAGCAGAGAATACAAACCAAAGTATTTATTAGTATTACACTTGAGTGGAGTCCGATCTGACCTGCCTCCTTTGATTGCTGCAGAGGGACTGACTTCAGTCAACATGGCAATGCATAAAGTACATTTCCAATACCTCTAAAGACACGTCCAGACTGGAATTTTCCAGTTAGTAGCTGGTGAACAAAGGAGATACAGAAGGATGAGCTGCAATCCTGGGACCGGGTACATGCTATCTTAACGTCAAGGTTACTCTGCCCATGCCCGCTGCTCTAAGAGTGGGAGCAGGCCTATCTAATGAGAAAAGTATGTAACGACAAACAATCTATTACTTAGTGCAGCAAAGCTCAACCAGAACCATCCAGAGAGAGTCCAAGTACCATTCTCTTGGTGGATGTCGGATGCGAGCCTGTGCAACTTCTGGATGGCAGAGTATACATAAGGGGCGTGGTCTGGGATGTATACACAACAGCTGCTGCCAATGATGCGACAGGTCCCTCCCCGATCAGCAAGGATGACGTCTAACACCATCCTGTTTTGTAAGGTAACAAGCCTCGTAGCCTGGAGCTCAGCTGTAATATTGGTCAAGATTCCAGCTGTGGTATTAATGACCCCTTCTACAACTCTTGTGAGCCAACGAATGTTAAGGCTATTGGACATAGGGCCCCAAAAGGGTAAAATACCCTTCATGGCATCTGTGAACTGCTGCAGAGTGGTGTCTGTCTGATCTATATCTTCTGTGTTAATAACCCTTCTGACTCGGGACAGGTATGTGCTACTACGCTGCAATCGATGGTCCTTATGGTAATTGGACGGTGCTATGAACACTTGGGGAGGAAGGAAAGAAAGGTAACATGTACCTGACCATCTCCTAGGAAGCCAAACATAAGCTTGAGACCCACAAACAAAATAAACATTATGTGGTTGGAGCAAAGGCGGGCTACTAGTCGTACTCAATGTATATGTGTAATTGCAATTGCTCTCTCCCACTTTTACCTTCCCTATTCCCTGGACACAGAAACCAGCTGTTGTATTGACTACTGACACCGGCATCGCCTCATCCTTAGTAATATTGCGTATTTGAAAGGATCGGAAATATTCAGTGGCATTGCACCCTTGGAAATCCAACATTTCATTTCGAAGCCATGTTTCGTTCTTTACCTTCTCATATATATTCATACAAGCTGATGGGGACAATGTACCGGGGGTCCCTTGTCCTCCTGACCCCGTGGAATTAAACCCTTGGTGGAAACGTATATATTCTACCACTGTGCGAGAGTCAGCAGATGTCATATTCATAGCGGAGGAATGAAAGTGATAATGCACCATGGTAAACAGTTCAAACCACCCTTCATAACTTCCCAGATAGGATAATGGCATCAATAACAGAAAATCACTCTTATGTGTAACTGAGGGGAGTAAACCACAGATCCAGCAATTAGTAGCATTAGACGTATCATGGGCCTGATGCAACATTTGTAAAAATACATTGTCTACATATGTTTTTCGATGTTCTCCTTTATGAGGGGCCAAAGTAACAAACATGTGTTCAGGGGGAACAGGCATTGTACCAGCCAGGGAATGTACTGGGTATTTCTCCTCCAGGAACCATGCTACCCCGAGTACTTTTATTAAGAAAATCACAACGGTCACTACAAAAACTATTCTACTCTTTGTGGACCAACCAGACCAACTATACTCATCCCGCTCTAAACACGGTGCTGCAAATGGCTGTTCCTCCTCAGTAATGGGTCGGCCAAATGGATACATTATAATCAAAGGAAAGGAAATGCAATGGAGCTGATGACAAGAAAACAAAAAGTGGGGCAAGTGTTCCCAGTGTCCGTCCGAGCTTCACTGGTAGACTCCTATTGTTCATCAACATTGGCGCTCTTGAGCACCGGTGGTGGAGCTTCTCAGTCCTATCTTGGATCCGTATCCCACGTTGCAGGATAATGTACTTCCCTTCTGGGGAGCACACTCAGCTTACCCTGTGCAATGTTCGAACAATGCACCAATCTCACCTCTCCCTATGCTACTGATGCCTGACTTGTTGAGTCCATCCCTGCTAATCTGACTTTTCCTTTGGTGCACTGTTCCTCCGTCTGGGGCGCAAATTGTACCTAACTACTCCAGGCAGAGAGGGGTCAGGAAAAAGGGGGTCAGACACAGAGGGGCCAGTGGAAGAAGACTCTGGAATTGCCTTAATCTCCGGGGGCACTGCCGCATTTAGGATCTCATCATTCTCAGCCTCTGTTTGGGTCCACGTGAGTTGGGCGTCCGAAAAGGAAACGAAGCGCGGGACTTTCTCACAATCGGAGTCCCCGATGCCCTCACGGACCCACTGATCGTAGGGTAAAGGGAAAGGCACTTTGCGGCAGTGCTGGCAATGAATCCAATTCTTTTGGCCTGTGACCTTCATGGCGGTGCGGGTGCAAGGAGCACCTGAACTGGCCCCTTCCACCTCGGCTCTAGGCTCCTTTGCCGCTGAAAATGGCGTACGAGCACGAAATCTCCAGGCCGAATGTCATGTCCTGGCCCCTCGGGTACTGGCGGGAGCGAATCCTGGATCTGTTGGTGAATAGAACGCAGACTTTTAGTCAACTAACAGAGGATATTCAATTTCAGAGAACCTACGAGGACGTGGGACGCCCCAGACATTTGCCCGGTGCCCAAACATGACCTCGTAGGGTGACAGTCCTGTCCTTGAGTCCGCCGTAGCTCTTGTAGACAAAAGGGCTAATGGTAAAGCATCTGGCCACTGCAACCCTGTGCTCTCCTGAATCATTGCCAATTTCAGTTTGAGAGTACCATTGTACTTCTCAACCAAACCTGCTGACTGGGGGTGATTTGCAGCATGAAATTTCTGTTTGATATGTAGTCCCTCACACACCAGCTGAATCACTTTAGCATTGAAGTGACTTCCATTGTCACTCCAAATCAAACGGGGCAAGCCGAAGCGAGGAAAGAACTCCTCTAGGAGTACCTTTGCAGTCGCTATGGCCGTATTTTCTTTTGTGGGGTAAGCCTCAACCCATTTACTGAACGCACAAACAACCACTAACACATATTTCAAATTGTTGACTCGATCCATCTCTATATAATTCATCTGGAGGACCTCAAAAGGGAAAGTGGGGGGTGCAAAATTACCAGGTGGTGTAGGGGTACCTTTTCCCAGATTATGCATCATACACACCATGCAGTATTTGACCAAATGGGCGGCAGTCTTTTGGGATGTTATCATTTTGCCATCCATGATCTAGCAATTTACGAATCCCTTTTGCACTGATATGAGCTGGTCCGTGCGCCATAGTGACTACAGGAAGAACATATCCATCTGGTAACATTCATCTCTGTTTCCCTGACTTATCCGTCCAGCACCCTTCCTCATCCAAACGTGCTGTGCTTTCTTGTCATACTGATAATTCCTCGATCGTTGCCTCACTCTGTATTTCTTTAACATTTTCCAGCGTATCCTCAAACATAGTTACCTCGGGCACCCACCTAGCGGGACCTGCTACAAACATCCTTTTCATCGTCGTTCAGGCTGTCTCCTTAGCTGTCTGATCTGCGAATGCATTCCCCTTACCCACATTGTCAGTGATTGCCTTGTGGGCGCTGCACTTTACTATCGCTAATTTCTTGGGGAGTGTCAAATCCGACAAAAGCCTATTTATAAGGGGGTCTTGTTGTATTTTCACCCCATGGGAAGTGAGAAATCCCTTCTCTGCCCAGAGCCGTCCAAAATTATGGGCGACTCCAAATGCGGATTGACTGTCAGTATAGATATTGACAGCCAGTCCCTCACTCAACTCACAGGCTAGAATAAGGGCAACGAGCTCTGCAGCTTGGGCCGACTGATAGGGAACTCGTTACATCTCAACTACCATGTTCAGCGTAGTAATAGCATGTGCAGCAGTTGTAGTGCCATCCGGTAACTTAAAACAAGAGCCATCGACATATAGTTACCCTTGGGGGTCAGATAAGGGAACATCAGTCAGGTCTACCCATCCCTTTGTCTCTTCGTCCGTTCGAAAAATACAATCATGTATGTCAATTTCCTCACCCTCAGAAGGGAGGGGTAGTAACGTGGCTGGGTTCAGAGTGGCACATCTTTTAATCGTGACATGTGGTGCAAAGAGGGTCAACTCATAACCGGTCAGACGTGCACTGGTGAGGTGCTGCGTCTTGGTCTTATTCAAAAGTGTATCCACAGCATGGGGTACCATGACTGTGAGGTCAGTATCATCTACGAGCCCAGCCGATTATCTTATTGAGACGGCCACTGCCGTGACCGCTCTTAGACAGCTCGGAAGGGCTCTTGCGACAGGGTCAAGAAGAGCAGAAAAATAAGCACACAGCCGTTGCTTACCTCCAAAGGCCTGAGTTAAAACAGAGAGCGCACAACCGGCCGTCTCGTGTACGTACAGCACGAACGGCTTTGTGTAGTCAGGCGTATCAAGCACAGGTGCAGAGCAAAGCGCAACTTTTAATTGCTCAAAAGACTGCTGACATTCAGGCGTCCAGGGCAAGGGTTCGTGCACATCTTTAGTTGTTAATGCCAACAAATGTGTAGTGTTAGTTAAGTAAAACAATATTATAGTTACTTTATACACTAGTAGCATGTGAGCTGGAATGTCCAGACAGAATGTAGAGTGTCCTGTTCAAGATATTCTATGTGAGAGTCATTACTGTTTGGCAGCGCTGAGAGCAGGACTGCTGTGCTGAAGGTATCCATGTATCCAGAATAAACAACTTTAAATCATCCTTCTGGAAGTGTAATTACTACATTTTATGGCGACGAGGGTGGGCTTCCATTATCAAGCGCGAGAGGGAGGAGCTGTCTGTGTGAGCACGAGGAGCGCAAGAACCAATTATCTTCCCAGTGTGAGGGGAGCAATTATCAGCGCATTAGTGTTTCAGCTACCCGAACCCAGAACAGGAAGAAGCAATTATCTTCCCAGTGTGAGGGCAGCAATTATCAGCGCATTAGTGTTTCAGCTACCCGAACCCAGAACAGGAAGAAGCAATTACATTCCTAAGTGAAGCCTGTAATTACCAAGTGCAAGGAGTTAATCTTCTTCTACAGTGAGGCCTGCATTGTGAACCACGTATTTAAAACGACAAGCCTAATTCTTGGCGATGTTTACTTAAGTGAAAAGTGAGAGAAGTAAACACTCTGAAAGTGCAACAATAACATTTCTTTAAGGGAAACCCAAGTGCAAAGGAACTATAGTCATTAATTTCAAGCTTTATTTACAGCATTTACCTCTAGAATTCGCATCACTCCTGGCCTACCGAACACAATTAACCTAAATAAAATGCAAGAAAATACAAAGTCCATGGAAAACACTTTATTGTGTTAGCCTGTTTTGTTAATTTGTTATTTTAATCCCTTATTTTAATTTCTTATTTTATTTTATTGTGTTTTTTCAGAAACAATGTCTGATCAGGCCATGGACTCCCCGCCTAAATTCTTGGCCACTCCAGGTTCACCACCTATACCTTGGGAACAATGGAAAAAACTCTTTTTCACGTATATGTTAGCTATTGGAGGGGATAAATATGGGCCTGTTAGGCGTCAAGCCATACTACTACATCACTTGGGAGTTGAAGGGAGGAGGTTGTATGAAAATCTACCAGAAATATCTCTTGGGGTGGGAGATGGACAACCCATTAATGTATATGAAATGTCTATCAAAATGCTTGATTTAAGATTTATCACAAAGGTTAGTGTTGTAATGGAACGACATAAATTTTTTACACGAGCGCAACAGTTAGATGAAGATGTAGATACATATGTGGGAGCACTACGTGGGTTGTCCCTAACCTGTAAATTTGAAAGCTTAAGTGATTCTCTCATTAGAGATCAAATTGTGAGGTGCACTAATGACAAGAGAGTAAGAGAAAAGTTGTTAACGAAAGATCTCGATCTTGAAGCGACAATCCAAGTTGTAAAAGGAATGGAACATGCTTCAAGATGGTTGAAAGAAATAGACACTTCATCAAAAATTGAAACAAAGTCTACGAACATTAACAATGAAGTATCTCCAATCTGCGTTGTTCAAAAAATTCTTCTAATGATACTGCGAGGAAAGATTCCGAGGGAGCAAAGAAGAATACAGTAGATGATTGGAAAAAGAAAGACACTAGGGAAATAAAATGTTTTCGTTGTGGTACTCCAGGACATATTGCTACAAGTTTTAAGTGTGCAGCAAGGGGTGTTGTGTGCCGTAATTGTGGAAAAAAGGTCATTTTTCCAAAATGTGCAGATCAAGATATACTCAAAGTGGTGTTAAATGTATAAATGAATCACCATGTGAAGACGTAACAGAGATAATTGTACCTGTTGATGGTGAAGAATGTACTCATGTTTACAAGGTTGATACTACAAACGAAGGGAAAGCTAAAGGGGCGAAAATGGAAAGTGATGAAAAACTTGAGAAACCACATTGTGTTATCAATATAAATGATTTTCGGGTAAAAGTGCTGATTGACTCTGGAAGTATGTACACTTTAATATCAAAAGATACATTTTCAAGAGAACAATATGATGATTGGTCTGACCCTGACATAAAAGCAGTTGGGTATGGAGGTAAGAAAATAGATATTCTTGCAATGAAATGGATGAATATCTATTTTATGGAACAAGTAGTTTATGGACGAATATACTTGACCAATTATGGATCTAATCTTTTGGGTTGGCGCCACCAGAAAGATCTTGGTATAAAGTTAGACCCAAATGCAAAAAATCCTGTTATTGTCTCGTTGCCTGCAAGTCGTAATGTGAACTCTGTGGATACATTTGAAGAATGTATGGAAAAAAGGTTTCCACGAGTCCTTAATGATGAATTAGGCTTGTTAAAAGGATTTTGTCACAAAATAATTCTTTAAAAAGATGCTGTCCCGGTTGTGCACAAGGTGCGCAATGTGCCTCTCATGATGAGGGAATCCTTGCAGAAAGAATTGGACAAGCTGTTGAGTCAAGGTATAATTGAGCCAATAGAATCATCTGAATGGTTGGCTCCAATCGTTGTAGCTCCTAAGGAAGGTGGCAAAATTAGGTTATGTATTGATTTGAGGGATTTAAATCGGAATATTTGGGTTGACAGGCAACCGCTCCCAATATTTCAGAGATGTTGTCAGCTATGTCAGGGGAAAAGTTTTTCAGTTGTCGATATGACATCAGCATATCATCAAATCAATCTTCACATAGAATCTAGGCATTTGACTTCCTTCGTCACCCCCTTGGGAGCATTTCGATATTTGAGAATGCCTTTCGGGCTAGCATCTGCAGCTGCGGTTTTCAAAGGGTAATGACGAAGGTATTTGAAGGTCTAGAAAATGTCTGGTACTTCCAAGATGATATTATGATAGCAGGGAAGAATGAAATACACCATGATGAGTTGTTAGACAAGGTGATGAAGAGTTTGGAAGAATATGGACTGACTGTCAAGCGTGAGAAATGTCAATTTAAGAAGAGATCTGTTACATATTTAGGACACACTATATCAGGTGATGGTATACAACCCAAACAAAGCATTGTGCAAGGGATAAAAGAAGCACCACGTCTGGAAAGCAAAGATCAACTGAAGTCCTTTCTTGGGTTGGCTGAATATTGCTCAAAATTTGTAAGGAACTTTACTGACATTGTAGAACCTCTAAGGTTACAAATGAAGAAAGATGTGATATTTGAATGGAATGATATGTGTGAGGATGCATTCGAAAAGATCAAGGATTATATCATGAAAGCTCCTTTATTAGGACATTTTGAAATAAATGGGAAAACTTATCTGACCACAGATGCCAGTGGTGTTGGATTAGGAGCGGTATTGACCCAAATTGTTGAAGGAAATGAAAGAATTATTGGATTTGCTTCCAGGAGGCTGCAAGGTGCTGAGAAAAGTTATTCTACAATAGAAAGAGAAGCCCTTGCATGCTGTTGGGGAATCAAGCATTTTAAATTCTTTCTTTGGGGTTTACCGTTTAAGGTTAGAACGGACCACAAACCACTGATACATTTATTTAAAGGAGGAAGAGGTTTAGAAGGTGGAGTTACTCCTAGGATATCAAGATGGATGTTGTCTGTTTTGGAGTATAATTTTGAAATGGAATATTTGAAAGGACTTAAAAATGTGGTAGCAGATTGCTTATCACGACTACCTACGAGGAATGAACTTGCAGAAGTTAATGATTTTGGAACTGAAGTGAATGATGAAAATAAGATCCATGAATGTGTAGCATTAAGAAAAGAAGTATGGGATGTTGCAATGGACAATGATCCAGTGTTAGTAAGAATAAAAGAGTACATCAGGAATGGTTGGGAAACTTGTGTAAGTTGTGATGAACACATAAAAGAATATTGGAATATCAAGGATGAGTTGAGTATATTTTGTGATAAAATAATGAGGAGGAATCGCATTGTACCTCCTGTAAGTCTTTGGAGTCAAATTATTGAACTAGCTCATGAAGGACACCCTGGAAGGAGCATGACAAAGAGAAGAATTAGACAAACATATTGGTGGCCAAAGTTAGATAGCATGGTTGAGGAAGTGATTAAGCATTGTTATGCATGTGCTAACAGTGACAAAGTAAAGACATTGAGAGAACCGCCACTTAAGTGTGTTGAGTTACCTGCTAGACCATGGGAAAAGTTAGCAATGGATTTCTTGGGCCCTATAAACAAGTTAGGTAGTGCAAACAGGTTTATTTTTGTACTTGCTGATTATCACACAAAGTGGTTTGTGTACAAGACAACGAATGTTATCAACACTAAAACTGTGATGGGATTTTTAGAAGAAGTTTTCATGGAAGAAGGTGTACCTAAAACCATTGTATCAGATAATGGTGTACAATTTGTATCAAGAGAAATGAAGGAGTTTATGGAAAGATGGGGAGTTGCTCATGAGAGGGTGGCTTTATATAGACCACAAGCCAATGGAATGGTAGAGAGGATCAATCGTCTCATAATGGACAATATCCAATTGTCATTAGCTAATGGTTTATCTTGGAAAGAAGAGTTAAAGAAACTAGTTTGGGCACATAGGACTACTCCTCATGCTATTACGGGTATTTCTCCCTTTGTATCTTTGAAAGGAAGAGAACCAGGTAGGAAAGACAATCCCAGTTGGTTGCTTGTTAAGGACCGTTTATGGGTAGACCACCATGCTGTTAAGGCAAGCGTTACAGAGAAACAAAGACTTACTGAAGATTATTACAATATGAGAAAAGGTGTGAAAATGCCAAATATTGTAGTTGGAGATTGGGTTGTTACAAAAAAAAGTGGTGTGGTCATTAAAGGGGATAGCAAATTCTCTGTTCCATTAAAGGTAATTGAAGTAAAGCGTAATGTAGTGGTATTGGAAAATGGGACAGTTTGGAGTATTGGAAATGTTTGTAAAGTGCTTAATGTACAATATAACCATCGTCATATGTCATAGTGTCGCTGTGAGATCTTTGTGTTATGTTTTTCAAAGTCTTTTTTCTTGTACAATTTTTAATGTTTCATGAGGGGGGAGATGTGTAGTGTTAGTTAAGTAAAACAATATTATAGTTACTTTATACACTAGTAGCATGTGAGCTGGAATGTCCAGACAGAATGTAGAGTGTCCTGTTCAAGATATTCTATGTGAGAGTCATTACTGTTTGGCAGCGCTGAGAGCAGGACTGCTGTGCTGAAGGTATCCATGTATCCAGAATAAACAACTTTAAATCATCCTTCTGGAAGTGTAATTACTACAAAAGGCTTAGTTAGTAACGAGTAGTTAGGGATCCATTGGCGATAGTAGGAGGTAATGCCAATAAAACCACGCACATCCCTCTGAGTTTTAGGGATAGGCATTTTAACAATGGCACTGATGCACTCAGGGGTCAACCTCCTACCCTCCTTCGACAGTAGGTGACCTAAATAGGTAACCTCCTGTCGACAATATTGAAATTTGGAAAGGGACACTTTATGTCCATGGTGTGCCAAATGCAACAACAATTTAACCGTGCTGTCTTTGCAACCCTTTTCAGCATCAGAAGCGATGAGAAGGTCATCTACATATTGGAGCAACACATTACCTGAGGGAAGCGTAAGGGAGTCCAATTGGGCTTTTAAAGCTTGGCTATATATACTAGGGCTCTCAGTATAGCCCTGAGGAGCTCAACAGAATCTAAAACTTCTGCCAGCTAGTGTAAAACCGAACAAGTGCCTGCTGTCTAGATGGATCGGAATACTAAAGAATGCATTTTTCAGATCAATGACAGAAAAGAATTTGGCAGAGGAAGGAATCATCGTCAGAAGGGCAGTAATGTCAGGGACCACTGGGAACTGAGGAACTACAATCTTATTAACTTTGCGCAATTCAATCACAAAACGATAAACATCGGGGTGATCATGAGGGGAACCCGAGGGTGCCCTCTTAAGAATGGGAAGAATAGGGCTATTACACACATTCACAGTCGTCTCTTCAACAACACCTGACTGGATCAGGTCCTGTATAATCTGCAGCAGAGCTCGCTCCCCAGCTTGTGGTATTTTATACTGGGTAATACGAGGCAAAATAGCATTGTCTTTAATTTTAATGGAAACTGGTGGTATCTGCAAGAGTCCTACATCCGTGTCACCCGTTACCCACAACATGGGCAGCACATCCTTAAATTCAGCAGGGAGAGGCCCATCTTTGGACAGACACTGCTTAGTGCAGACCACATTCGGATCCATCGTCATGTAAACACCGTCCGGGGAACAGTAAATAGTGGCATGCAACTTCTTTAATAAATCTAAACCATCAAATTTTCTCCGCAATTAGATGTCAACAAAAATGGTGTATCAACAGTAAAAGGACCTATAGTCAGGGTAAGAGGTTTGGAAATGGGGATCACAACCGGTACACCAGAAAAGCCTACCGAAACGTTATTATGGCCAGACAGAGCTGCCCCGGGGACCAGTGACCGAGAAACAGAGCAATTCATTGCACCTGTATGCACCAAAAATTCCTTAGGTAAGCCATGCAAATCTGCAGTAACGTAAGAACCGTGTTGATCTACAGGTATCCGAACTGGTCCCTCACTCTGTCCCTGGCTGTACTAGCTTTGAGACATTCCTGTCACCTCATCCAAATCATAGTCATCGTGATAGTACTGTCCACCCCTATTGTCATCAAAGTAGTTACCATCCGAACGATCCTGTGAGGCCGCAGCATGCTGAGCTCTATCCTGTCCACCAGCCCCACGACCCTGTCCACGAGAACCTTGTCCTCTGGGGGCCGCGACTTTCTGTAACAACACCGGACACTCGCTACGCCAATGTCCCTCCTCCTTACAATATGTGCACTGATTCGGCCCTACAGGAGTAGTGTCCCGGCCGGTACGAGGTAACTGGCGGGGCGTACCACCACGACCTCTACCATTTCCCTGAGAAGCCTGCTGTAACAACACCTTTGTCTTCAATTCTTTGTGCTTTTTCTCCACCTTCTCCTTCTCCTCATTTTCCCTGTGTTCATAATACTGTGCCATACTCAATATTACAGAAGGGGAGGAGGTAGTCCAAGTGCTCTCCAAGGCCTGCAACCGAGTCCCGATCTCAGGAAGCAGGTTCGTAACAAATCTGTTAACGAACAATTGGACACCCCCTTCCACCGACAAAACCTGTCTGCTAAAATCCCCAAAAACACCTTCAAATCGAGTGAAAAATCAGACACACTTTAATCTTTCTTCTGACGGCATGCCGTTAACTTGTCCCAATCTACCCTTCTCGTGGGATAAGAGAGTGCATTTATGTAATAATGCGACCAGGCAAAGCCAGTATCTAAGCCTTAGGTTTCTCCCCAGGCTTCCTCTCCTGGTCCCACGCTTTGATCTGATCCCAGGTACCACCCAATTCCGCAGCGTGGTCCTGTGTGTGCACCTGCCTCCAAATATCAACAGGCACTAGTAAACCAAAGAACATTTCAATATCCGCAAGCGTCATCACTGTCGATGAAGTGGCTTCAGTCAATTCCTTATAATATGCAGTAGTATTTTTTCTGGGGTCAGGTAGCTGAGTCTTGAGGGACAAAACCTCACTCCTTTTCCACTGAGTGTAAACCCACTGTTCTTGGAAACGGGCCTCTACCCTTTGTCTAACAACAGCATTCTGCTGATCTCGTAGCTCCGGTAGTTCAGGGTGATATATGGGATGGACTTCCCTCATCGGAAACTGGGATACTGTCTTCGGGCTCTTCTCAAGCAGCCTACTTCGATAAGCGGCCAGCGTTGCAACATTACCAAAAACCTCACCAGGTGCCATACCAACAGCATACACGTTGTCCCCAATATCATAAATAATCTGAGGTGCTACAAAAGTTGAAGCACTGTTCCCACAATCCAATCAAGGTAGCCGACATGTGCTTAAGGGCATGCTGTTGCACAAACGGCTCATAATCTTTCATCACACTCCACACATCTTCCACACTATAAATGGGGTTACGAGCCCATGAGCGGCCTGATTGGCTACCACCTTTTTCTCTTCATCCCCCACATGAGATCGGATCAATATCCGCCCCAGTCGCTCCCTAGCAGTCGCCCAGTCTCCGTCCCCTAGTCCGCGCACGGGCGTTCCACTACTCAGAACTGTTGGGGAATGGAGGAACAGGGAAGGAGTAGTAACAGAAGGAACAGGCATCAAAGTCGCTAGTGGCTGTGTCGTAGGTGTGAGGGCTGGAGAGAGAGGTGCTGAAGCAATAGGCGTAGCAGGGAGACTTGCAGTCATCGCAGTCGCAATAGGCGAAGCCAAAGAAAAAGCAGGAGGCGCTGTGGCCAAAGCAACTGGATCAATAACAGAAGAAACAGAAACAGCAGAGACAGAAGGAACGGATGACTGAGGCTGTGGGACAGCAGGATATATTTTCTGCGGGGCGTATGGGGGTGGAAGTCGAGCATCTAACAATTCCTCGACAAATGTATCATTTTCTTTTCGGGCAACAAAAGACATTTCACATTGCAACCGAAATTTCCTATCAGCACACTCTATTCCTTTCTCTGTTTTCTCTCTATCATACGCTACAGCTTTCTGAGTTACTGTCTGCATTCTTCCCTTCCGGGCCTCTTTCTCTGCTTTCATTCATCTTTGTTTAGCTTCCTTTTGCCATGTTCTAAGGAAATCGAACATCGACTGCCTGCTCCTTTTAGCAAATAATTTTTCCTGCAGGAAATACATTTTCTGTTCATCAAAAGTGCCCGTCAACGGCCACTGCAACTCGGCATTGTTCCTCGTATATTTGTGCCATAACGTACTAAACATAATAGGGCCAAGGCCATGTTTTACGTACATGTCGAAATTCGGAGTGCCTTCTGGAGGTGCTGGCTCACTTTCCTCCAATCGAGCATCAGTAGAACAACAACGACAGTGTTCAGGCGCCAACTGAAGGAAGGCATTTTCAAGGAAAACGTGTTCACTACTTATGCCTAACAGATATTTGCAAATATCTTCACCAAAATCAGTCCTCGGACCTCATCAAATTCAGATCAAAGTGGTACCATGTTCATGAAGAACTCAAACAAATTCAAGTGCTTGTCCAAAGACGATCCTCAGACCGCATCAAATACAAATCAAAATGGCGCCATATCCACAAAGAACCAGAGCAAACTCACCTGGTGCACACAGGTCAAACAAAGCTATTCTCCACTGCCGACTCTTTGGACCAAATGGTCATATCCAAGGGTTTCGCCGTTTAGGACCCCAGTCGGGATGACCACTGGACGAGGCACCGCCCGGTCAGACAGACGGGGCAGCTGCGAGTACCAGACTCTCTCGTGCAGGGATCCCCGGTCCGCCCGTCTGACCCTACGTGGCCCCGACCTCCTCACCTGTCCGCGGGCGAGGATGGGTCACACCCAATGGAGTCCCTGTTCGGGCGCCAACTGAAGGAAGTGACCCGATTTAGGGCCACCCGGGTCACTCACGACCACCTCTCAGCCTTCCAAACAAATGAAAAGTCGGTTAGACAGCAGAGAATACAAACCAAAGTATTTATTAGTATTACGAGTGGAGTCCGATCTGACCAGCCTCCTCGATTGCTGCAGAGGGACTGACTTCAGTCAACATGGCAATGCATAAAGTACATTTCCAATACCTCTAAAGACACGTCCAGACTGGAATTTTCCGGTTAGTAGCTGGTGAACAAAGGAGATACAGAAGGATGAGCTGCAATCCTGGGACTTGGTACATGCTATCTTAACGTTAAGGTTACTCTGCCCGTGCCCACCGCTCTAAGAGTGGGAGCAGGCCTATCTAATGAGAAAAGTATGTAACGACAAACAATCTATTCATTAGTGCAGCAAAGCTCAACCTTGGAGAAATACAGAAAAAATAATGAGGCTGCTTTCTGCTGAGGTAAACAGAGTGAGACAGAAGTTAGTTTCGATCATGGCTCAAAATGGTGGCTGAATACAAAATGGTGCCGTGAATGCTAACTCAAGTCGTACAATGTAGAGAGAAATCGACTAAAAACATTTTCTATTCCAACAGGGTATGGCTTGACAAAACCCTTTCCATGGAGACCCAAGCAAGTAAACTTTCAGCCTGCTGCTACAGGATCCTTAGACTGCTGCAAAAAATCCTGCACCTGATCCCCTCTCTTTCCAGGAAGCTAGTAGTCCAGGCTCTGATTCTCTCCCCTTTGGTTTTGCTATGTTTGCTCTAAGTTGGCAGGGTATGCCCAGACGTGGGTCCCTTGCTCACTTTGCCACTGGATTCAAGATAGCCTGGCTGATGACGGCTGTAAGCCAGAAACCGGTCCCAGGATGCTTGTTTCCGGTCCAGGGAAGACATGGCTTGGCAGTTCGGGCTGGACTGTTCCCATGAGGCACAGGGTCAGACTGATTTGCATATGGCCATGTCTGAACTGGGGTGGCGGAGTGAGCTAAAGAATGATGATGGATTAAACCCAGATCAGTTGACTGGGGGTGAGTGCTTGCAATGTTCAACACTCCGTCCATCATCCCCTTTGGTTTTGCTATGTTCGCCCTAAGTTGGCAGGGTATGCCCAGACGTGGGTCCCTTGCTCACTTTGCCACTGGATTCAAGATAGCCTGGCTGATGATGGCTGTAAGCCAGAAACCGGTCCCAGGATGCTTGTTTCCGGTCCAGGGAAGACATGGCTTGGCAGTTCGGGCTGGACTGTTCCCATGAGGCACAGGGTCAGACTGATTTGCATATGGCCATGTCTGAACTGGGGTGGCGGAGTGAGCTAAAGAATGATGATGGATTAAACCCAGATCAGTTGACTGGGGGTGAGTGCTTGCAATGTTCAACACTCCGTCCATCATCCCCTTTGGTTTTGCTATGTTCGCCCTAAGTTGGCAGGGTATGCCCAGACGTGGGTCCCTTGCTCACTTTGCCACTGGATTCAAGATAGCCTGGCTGATGACGGCTGTAAGCCAGAAACCGGTCCCAGGATGCTTGTTTCCGGTCCAGGGAAGACATGGCTTGGCAGTTCGGGCTGGACTGTTCCCATGAGGCACAGGGTCAGACTGATTTGCATATGGCCATGTCTGAACTGGGGTGGCGGAGTGAGCTAAAGAATGATGATGGATTAAACCCAGATCAGTTGACTGGGGGTGAGTGCTTGCAATGTTCAACACTCCGTCCATCAACCCCTTTGGTTTTGCTATGTTCGCCCTAAGTTGGCAGGGTATGCCCAGACGTGGGTCCCTTGCTCACTTTGCCACTGGATTCAAGATAGCCTGGCTGATGACGGCTGTAAGCCAGAAACCGGTCCCAGGATGCTTGTTTCCGGTCCAGGGAAGACATGGCTTGGCAGTTCGGGCTGGACTGTTCCCATGAGGCACAGGGTCAGACTGATTTGCATATGGCCATGTCTGAACTGGGGTGGCGGAGTGAGCTAAAGAATGATGATGGATTAAACCCAGATCAGTTGACTGGGGGTGAGTGCTTGCAATGTTCAACACTCCGTCCATCATCCCCTTTGGTTTTGCTCTGATTCTCTCCTGCCAGGACTACAAGAACTCCCTCTACCTGGGAGCACCAAAACCTGTGATTGGCAAATTTCAGATGGTGCAGAACACGGCAGCAAGGATCTTGCTAAACATTCCTAGACACCTTTCAGCATGTCAACCCCTAGCTGACCTCCATTGGCTCCCAGTTATTTAGAGGATCAAATTCAAGGCACTGTGCATCTCACAGAGAACCCTTTGAAAGCAAGAACCCTCTATTTCCCAGCAGCTGATTGCTCCCTACAATCCTGGCAGGGCTCTCAGATCCTCCAACACTCTATGGACTGTAGTTCCACCTGTGACGAAGGCTAGAAAGGGAGGAAGATCCTTCAGGTATAATGTGGCAAAACTTTGGAACACTCTGCCCCATACCTTGCAGAGAATTGATAATAAACTGTCCTTTAGAAAATGGCTTTAAACCTTTCTCTTTGTGAATAAACCCTCATGGATCCTGCGGCTACAGTTTTGTTACTCAATCAGCGCTGGGATGCCTTCGGGTCGCCGTGCGCTTAACAAATTCCCTAACATAACAGAACATAACATCCGCATTGGCATCACTATAAAACCAGCTGGCCACGAAATTGCAATTGCGGTGCCATGTAATAAGCCTCCATATCTGGGACCCGCATTCCCCCTTTTCGCATGTACAGACTAGTGTGTCCATTTTTACCTTTCTTCTTTTTTTACCCCATATAGGTGTATTTATGAGGTATCGGATGTGCTTAATATATTTCCTAAGTATCAGGTAGAGGCTGCATTGAAAGAGCTATAGACATCTAGGTAAAACTATCATTTTAGAGATTGCGATACGCTTGGCTACTGATCCAGAATGCCATAGAGCCCAGAATGCCCTGGATCAGCATGTGTGTGTTCAATGTGCGCCAGGTGTGGTCCGAGGTAGTCACTGTCATTCCCAAATACCAGAATACCTTCGTCTCCCATAGGATCTCCACGGGGGAGGGAGCAATTCTCTTGGTACTGCTAGGAGTCCAGCTATTGGGTACAGCAATGACTTCTGTACGTTGATGCGCAGTCCCAGTTATCAGCCAAAGTTGTCCAGTATAGCAAAAGGTGCGGTGGTGCCTCTTCAGGGTTTTGCAGGTACACAAGCAGATCGTCAGTGTAGAGGGATACAAGGTGCTTCACAGTCCCCACTTCAATGGCCCAGTCTGATACGGAGGCCCTAAGCTGACAGGCCAGTGGTTTGGCTTCTAGCACATAGAGCAGAGGAGATAGCAGGCCTCCCTGCTGCGTTATGTGCTCCAATTCCCATTCTGCTGATGTTAACTCATTCGTTTTTACTCTGGAGACAGGGCTAGTATACAGAAGCTTGGTCATCACTGTGAACGCTGGGTCAAAATTCATGGCTCTCAGTGTCACAAACATGTAGTGCCAAGACAGCGTGTCAAATGCATTTTCTCTGTCCATAGACACTAGAGCATAGACTCATTTGTCTTTCGCATTTCACCAAGCACGTGCTAAGGTTAAGTGCCATGTGCCTGCTCGGTATGAAACTGCATTGGTCGTTATCAACTAGGGTGGATATCATGTGTTGCAGTTGTCGGGTCAGGGCTTTACCCATTATTTTGCTGTCAGTATTTAGTAGCGAGAGTGGGCGATATGCTCTGCAATCTAGTGGGTTTTTTCACGGTTTTGGGATAACGACTATCCTCGCCTCCAGGGCTGGACTGGCCGTAGCGTGTTTTCCTGGTGGGCCGCTAGGGTGGGGGCCGGTTTTGGACCCCTGGGGGGCAGTTTTTGTTACCAGGGCCGGTTTTGCAGCATAGCTGCAATATCGGCCCCCTGTAACAAAAGTGGCAGTGGTGAGACGGGAGTGGTGCCTTCCACTAGCACCACCGGGGGCTGGCCGAGCTGTTTGCCAGGGTCGGTTTTGGTTCCCAGTCCGGCCGTGCCCACCTCCTAAACCGAGCATAGGAGGAAACCTATATCAAGTGCCTCCTGGTACATCTGTAGTAGTTTCTCAGCTAGCTGATCACTATATGCCCAGTGCAATTCTGCCGGCAGCCCATCCGGCCCTGGAGTTTTGTTGGCGTTTCGTTCTTTTATTGCTTTTTTGAGTTAATGTATTTTGAGTGGCTATTCCAGTTGTGTGCTCTGCAGTTTTTACCCTTCCGAGGTGCGAATGAGCACCCGATGCACCGGATCCGAGAGGACCTGGTTGCTACCTCGAGTTATGCGCCGAGGTCAATGTGCCACACGGTTACCTGTAATGACGGGTAACATATTGACTAGTGGATTCTACATTTCGAAGTGACAAATCACTCCATCCACTGGTGCTGTATAATCACTACTTACTTTGTATGCAGGGAGAATTTACTCCACCTTGTTATTCTTTTTGCCGGTCTTGAAGAAAGCCACTACACCTCTACGGAGGGTAAAAGGCTGAAACATGTCGACCCCCACTGTTTTATGACTGGTTGACTAACCCCCAGACATAGATTCTTTGTTTTTAATCCTAACTTCCGGACGCCCCATTAAAGTTTGTATTGGCGTTTCGTAGAGTTAGTTTTAGCTCACTTATACCTTTCATTTATTCTCTTCACCACACCTTGCTCTCTTATAGATTTTATGATACCTCTATTCTGACACAGAAAAACATCCCTGAGTTCCTCTCTCTCAAAGAGGGGGTTGTAGCCCGCATTACGACTAGGTTCGTAATGCGAGGAGGCATCCCTATGATGAAGCATGCCACCTTTGGGTGGGTGAGGAAAACCATCGTGTAAAAGGGATACCCCAGCACTCTTTGTCATATCAGACCCAGGGGTCTATCTGGTGTTTTTGATCTGCTCTTGCACCAATTATTGTAGGCCACGTATTGGGTATGTAGTCAACGTAAAGAGTGAATTCCTCAAAAGTATGAGTTACCTTTGTGACTCAGGCACTTCCAGTAGTGATGCATGCGGTTCTACAAACCAGAATAATCAATTTACACTGCCAACCAGCACCAAATTCCCAGACTGCCAACTTCAGCCACTGCCCACCAGTGCTAGCGTCTCACACTGATCATCAGTGGCAGCTCCTCTGATCACCTTCTGGTAACACTTTCTAGCACTACACATCTTTTCCAGCGCCTTACCCTCACATTGCCCATAAATGCTAACTTCTGGCACTGCCGACTAGTATCAATTTCTCACCCCGCTTGCCTGAGCCAGTATTTTGCACTGCCCGCCGGGTCAAGCTCCTCAGACTACTCACCCTTGCAAGCACCTAACACTGCTCATCACTATCAGCTTTTCACAATGCTCACAAGAGCAAGTTCTTAATGCACCACTGGCAGTGGTTACTTTGTAAAAAACGTAAGTGCTGGGGCTCTCGTCAGGAGGCAGCTTGCACCAGTCCATTTCTAATGTTAGTGCAGCTTGAAAAAGAACCAACTGCTACCCATTAAAGTGGGAAGAGGATGTGGTGTAATATCCAGAGCTGGTGAACCAGGCTTGAGTCTCGGTGTCGGCTCAACATCCTGTGACTCTGGGCAAATCACTTAATCTCCCCGTAAATTAATGTGTCCTTCACTGGTGCACATGAAAAGCACCGGTGTTGATAATTAAGTGCCAGTGCAGAGCACTGGAAACCACTGGCTCAAATTAAGCACTGACTACAGGGCCTGAACTCTTCACACTATCCACAAACAATGCCAAATTTTCAACCTGCCACCAATGTAAGTCCATCTCCTCAGATACCTCACATTGTCAATGTGTCCCATCCTCCTCAATACGTCTGCCCACGTGCCCAGACTTCACACACTGTCCTTGCACCCTCTCACTCACTGAGTAGATTTTGTCCTAAAATTCCACCCTTCAGTTTGTTTGAATGTGAGATATAGACGCATCCTGCCTGAAGCCATTTTATTGTCAGTTCCAGTGGAAAGTCAGGCAGTGTCCTTGGGCACCACCAGCAGGGGGTGCCATATTGCCCCAGGAAGCATCAAACATGTCTCCATAGCTAGCGGGAATAGCAGGATGCCACTTCAACTGAAGCCCTTCTACGGCCTTCTCAAATGTTGGCCATCGAGCAGCTGCACTTATTCCCACTTCCGCCCGACCTCGCTGCCCATTGTTGTTTCTCCACTTCCTCCCTCCCTCATGGCATCACTCCAGTATATTAAAAAAAAACTCTAGTCCTCGTCAAGCCACTGTGCTCTAGTGTAATTTCATTAAAACGAGAAGTTTTTTTATACCCTCTCTACAAGATAAATTAAATGCCCCCATGCCATGGTGGGAATTTAATTCGTTTAATTCATTTACGGGAGCCTTGGCGGTGGGGGTGGAGGTGCTGCCCCCTCCACCCCCTTTCCTGGCTGGCTGCGAAGAGATGGGGCTCTGCCCTTCCTCTACCCTCTTTGCCATGATAGGAGGCTGTTCAAACACGCCTTTGTGCGCTTTAATTGAATGGCTGCTGCTCTCTTGGCCTCCACTCAGCCTGCAGCAGGCCTCCTTCCAGGCAGCTGCCTTTGTCCCCCTTTCGCACACGCAGGGCGGTGGGGGGTGGAGGTGATGTGAGGCACTCCCCCAGGCTGCAGGCCTACACGCTCCTGGGTCAGCCGGGGCCTCCCCCGCGCTTCCTGTCGGGTCTGCCGGCTCCCCATTACCGAATCAAGTATCTGCAAGCTTTGAGCGCATTAAACTTTCCTCTGGGTTTGATGCGCATTCACGTGACTTCCCAGCACCGCTTGATCCGACGCCATCTTTAAAGGGACCATGTATAAATAGAGGCCTTTGTTTATTAATAACGTGGCCTTTGTGCAGTCCTGGGACCGGCTATTAGTGTGGAAATCCAACACCTGGTTTTCGCTGTTGTCTCACTCTTAACACACTTTCCAGCAACAATCCCTGACTGGCATAAGGTCAGAGACACGCCTGCAAAGAGTACACCAGACAGTGGCGTAACGCAAACTAATGGGACCACCCTGCTAAATGTGAAGAGAGCAGTGCTTTCAATGGCCCGGTACTGTTTGTACCGAGTACTGGTACTTTTTTATTTTGAGAGGGAGAGTACCTGCACTTCTCAAGAGTGATGTAATACTTTTAATTGGAGAGTACTAGCACTTCTCAGAAACAAGCAGGTACTCTGGTACAGGGCATCTGCACTTCTATTTTTCAATTTCAAGCTCTAGAAGAGAGTATACTAAGTCTTTCATATTTCACAGATATTCAGACAGTGATGTGTCTTTTCAATATTGTAACACAGCAGCAGCTCACTAATATTGCTGCCAATAATCTCTGTGACACCCTCCCATTTCTCATATGTGAGGTCCCGTTTTGATTTAAAATAAACTTCTTTTATGTATGTTGCATTAAAAAAAAACAGCATTTCTCTGCAAAATGTCTGTAATAGACTCTAACACATCACCCATGTTAAAAATAAATTAAAGCAAAACGAGATTTAAAACAATCTGTTTAAGAAATATTAAAGGTCATCTGGGCAATACTCTCTGCAGAACAGAGCTGCCACTATCAGGGGGCCTCCTGAAAGCCTGGGGCCCTGAGCCCACTTTAAACCATGCCTTAAAACGTCACTGTGCCCTTGACACCTATACAATAGTCATGTTTGTTTTGTAGACTGTCTTTGCCTCCATAAACCCTTTCTCGAAAAAACATAGCCCTACAGGCAAAATGGTCTCTCAGAAACGCTAAAATGGCTGAGGCGCGTGTTAGTGAATGCATGGCTGGCTCTATCAAATGCTTGCCAGACTCTCAGAAGAGGAACAAGAACGTCTCCAAATGTTTTACTGGCTGTGACCTAGATATGTTAGAGGTAATCCTTGTATGTGATTGACTCTCTTGTAGTCCTATCAGCCTTTCACGAGACAGCCTACTTTTCTTTGACCAGCAAGGACCCTTCCTTCTGATTTCTCTAGGTCTTCCTTTCTCTAGCTGATCCCCCAGGGCCCCTCCATCACTCCACCCCTCCCACATCACTGACCTTTCAAAGACACTGACTGAAGAGATCTTGTCCTGTATCATCATTGACATGTCTGCTGGACCCCCTGAGAAGGATCCTCATCTCAACCCCCAGTGACATTCGCCCCCCCTCTCCACAAGTCCCAGCTGTCAGTGGAAAAGTTTGTGGACAAAACTTTAAGATGTTTCAGGGCCATCGACTCGTACTGTGTTAAGGTTGTTGTTTTCTTTATGGAGAACATGAAAAAGTTAAAAACCATTTAACTGAGACGTATCTTCCACGCAAAGGTGATAGTCTCCATGAAAATCTCTCAGATTTGGAGATACCTATGTCAAATGGGACGATAATCGCAACGGTACATGATGAGGATTTTATATCAAATCGTTAGTAGAGCTTTCATAGAGAACCTTTAGCGTGAGACTGGATTTTGAAGCCAGTTATAAATGGACATGGATCTGGCCCATGAATGAAACATTCTGTTACATAGGCTCTTCGTGAGAGTGATCCTTTAACTTGAGAGGATTTAGAACTCTTTGGACTGACTAATTTCTGAGCTTTCAAAATTGAGCTTTTTTCTAATTTCTGAAAAGTTTTATAGCCTTATAGCCGCTGCCGTGGGATATACTGGTCATTAAAGGCCCTGAACTGGCCTATAACAAGGGTGAGGGCCTTTATCAACAGGTATAGCCCGAGGTAGAAGGGTTCTAGAGCTGTTGGAGCAGAAGGCTTATACCATGGAATTACCGGAACCCCCATTGTCCTGGCTCAAGTCCTTTTTGAAAGATAGGACCTTCTAGGTCTTCGACGGGGAGTGCATATCGTACAGTGTCCCTTTGAAATGTGGAGTACCCCAGGGCTCCTCGTTGACCCCTACTCTTTTTAATCTGTTTATAAGACCTCTTGCTGATGTCATCTTTCCCTTTGGGATTTCAATAATATCTTACGCAGACAACGTGTAACTGGTCTTCTCCCTCACTCAGAGTGAAGAATCCCCCTCTCTAGGCCCTTGTCTGGAAAAAGTTGCCAAGTGGATGACCAGCTCTAGTCTCAAATTAAATGGAGACAAAACCGAGCTTATGGTCTTGGGCAACAATCTTAACCCTTCTTTGAGTCTGGGTTGGCCAACCTGCTTAGGCCCCCCTCCTGCCTCAAAACCGGGTATATGGAGTTTGAGAAAGTGGTTGGATGAATCACTTAAATTTGACTCCCAAGTAGTAAAGCTCACTGCTATCAGTTTTGGTATTTTGAGGATGCTGCACAAAATACTCCCTCTTCTTCCCCCCCTTTCGAAGAGGCTGGTAGTCCAGGCGCTTATAGTCTCTTGCCTGGACTACAGCAATTCTCTCTATTTAGGAGCAACCAAAGCCACAATAAAGAAACTGCAGGTAGAGCAGAACTCCGCTGCTCGGATACTGCACAATATTCCCAGACTCCAATCTGACCGACAAGCTCTCTGCTTCTCCACTGGCTCCCTGTTGTGGAGAGAAGTAAATTTAAATCATTCTGCATTGCTCATAGGGCCATCCTAGAGAAAGGGCCTCTGATCTCCCATGCACCTATGTCCTCCACCATCCCCAGGAGAACTTTGCATTCTTCCAATGCCCATCTTGCTAAGGTACCTATAATCGAGAGGGCAAAATACAGAGGATGCTCCTCCGCATACAATGCACCTAAATTGTGGAACAGCCGTCCACTCTCTCTTCACTCAATCAAGAAGGAACTTCCTTTTTGGAAAGCACTAAAAACTTGGCTTTTCTAGAAGGGTCTCTTTAATTCTCTGTTACAATTCTGTGCTGCACTATCAGCGCTGGGATGCCCACGTGTAGCTACTTGCTTTACAAGTGCTTCATAGAATTGAATAGAATGAAGCACCAGCCATTACGAGCCCCGAGCCACTCCATTGTCTTCAATGGAGCTCTCAAAATTCAAATGTTCTAATTGGTGATACATTTGCAATAGCATAAAATAAAAAATTGAGTAAGGGCTGTCTACATCAGATGATTTACAGACGTACCTACTGAGTTTAGACCAAAGAAAAGCACAATCTCCCTTCCGTAAAAGTCTCTCATCCTCAATCATTTGCATAATTTAAAAGTGAAACGATGAAAGCAAGACAGATAGAGAGAAGGACAATTAGATAAAAAAATCTTTTTACACTAATATAGACATTTCATCATGGATAAATAGATACACAATACAAAGAGAACAAAACATTGTTTTACAGGAGAACAGTTTATCCAAAGCACAGAGAACAAGGCTGTTTGTCCTCACGTCCAAGACAACCCACGTATATTACAGAACCGCATCAGGTGCCCTTATGTTCTAATGGTCCATCGAAAGAAGTTCATCTACAAAGAACTTGGTCTATTAAAATCATATGACACAAAGCAGAGTAATCTTACCTGGGGTTCACATCAAAGGCATTATGGTCCTTTTGAAATTTGGGCTGGTCTTCTCAGTACATGGGCAAAGGAAAGGCGTTAGTGATGGTGTCACCTCAGTGCAGAACTGGTATATTGAGCAGACCGTATAATGTACAAGTTGAGTAGACTTTTCAGCCTTACCCCATTTCAGCATATATGTTTGCCCATAAGGACTTACCAATTTCACTAAGGGCCTGATTACGAGTCTGGCAGTCCGAGGACTGCCAAACTCACGAGGGCGTGGCAGTGAAGGTCCAGCCACCGGCGGTCTGACCATCTCATTACGAATTTGGCAGTCAGACTGCCATTACACCACCGCAACTGCCAGAGAACTGCGTTCCCTGGTGGTCTAGCAGTGGCTTGAGAGCTGCAATATGCTGGCGGGGCTGCTTCAGCCCGCCATATATATTACGAGTTTCAGGACCGCTAGCGGTGTCATGGAGGTGCTCCATGAAACTGATGGCGGTCATGAAACATAGGGGACCCTACAGGGCCCCCTCGTACTCCATGCATGGGAATGCATGCAGGGGGGCACATGTTTTGCCCCCCTGTGTGCATGTAGCCCCCGTTCCAGAACGGCATTGACTTCACAGTCCATGCCGTGCTGGAACATGCTGTGGTGGTCCTGTGTAGGTGCCTTTGAAAGGCCGCCATGCCCCTGATCGCCAGACCACGAAAAACTCGTAATCTGGCAGGCAGGCAGCAGTGAGTTTCAGCGGTCCTGGAGTGGAGTAGTGGTGTGCCGCCCGCTCTGGGGCGCAAAAACTCGTAATCAGGCCTTTAATGTTTGGCTCATATCTATTTCTTGGTGAAAAACATCATAAACCTGTATTTGAGTCAAAATAGTATTTCTGTGTCTTTACTTTGCTGACAAACAGTCCAACTTTGGACTGTACTTACTGAAAGCTTTAGAACAGCGCATACGTAAGCTCACTGCAAAACACATGATGGCAGGCAGTTCAAGAATTTCATTGAACTTTCGAAACAAATACTAAATTACTAAATGCACATAGAGTTATAAGAGAATAATGAAAAGAACAATTGTATGAGAATACAAAATCTTTAAAAAAGAGCCATTATTGCAGGCAGAGTGCCTTCCTCAAAATCCCATCAGCACTGCCTTTACAAATTCGACAGGATAACTCAGGAATCTACTTTGGATCCTGTTGCCCGCCACATCCTCCTCAATGATCCAGATGCCACCAGCTGCATCATCTACAAGACACCATACCTGGCTTGTAAAATCACAATATCAGGAGGAATCTGCAAAACACGTAGTACCCGCAGAGGTAGACAAGGAAAGAAAACAAGACACCAGGCATTCTCCCATTTCGCGTAAAGCGAGTGGAATGACTTCATGGTGGAAATTTGGAAGGCCATGCCATCCTCCACTTTAGGAATGAGTTCAAGACATTACTGTTCTAACACCAACTCACAAACTTGTATTTCCTGGCATATCATGCTATCCAAGATCTCCCCTGGCCCTCTACCTCTTCCTGCCAGCAGTTAGGGTTGGCTACCTACTACCCCCATGCCTCCTCCCCATTAGCCCACACATTCCCTCACCCCCTCTAATGTATATCTCCCGCATGCCTTATATTGTGCAGCACTCTGTTTTGCAATGTCGATAGGTTCGTGCAATATAAATCTACCTGCGTATGTACAATGCAGCTGTAATCTAAGACACAAATTATACTGAGATATTCTGAGGGATCAGCAAACTAGGCCTAATGACCCTGCACTTGGTCCGAGAGCCTACAGTCATCTCTCACACTGTACTCACAGTCCGGATACCCACTCTCTCAGTGCTCTTAGTTATAGGTTTATACAGGGACTGGAGTCCACAGGGTGCAACCATGAGAGAGATCAAAATTGCCTGCAGACCATGCACCATTAGGCTACCTGGATACCCACATTACCAATGTCCACAGGTCTACCCTTACTTTTAAGTCCTAATCCAGCTCAGGCAAATAACAGAAGGTTTGATATCCTCCACACTCTAGAAAAAAGCCTCTGGCTCCCAGTCCTCCATGGAGGTAACATGCATTTCTTGGGCTAGGCCCTGCCAGGCAGATTTCTAAGGCAGACCCACGTCTCCTTGATTTTAAGAAAGTAACATCAAAGTTTTCCATTTTCTTCTCTGTAAGCAGAGGTTTCACATCACTTTGTCTATCCCACATCTGTTCTTTCTGAGGCTCCATGTATCATTAAGATCCTGTGTGTTGCCAGCCACATCCCCTTTGTGCAGAAGGGTCCATGGATATGAGGTCTCTGCAGGCATGGGGAGAAACGCCTCTATGCTGGGTAAGTGGGCACACCAAGGAGAGGTTGCAGCAGGCATGCCCTGGCTCAGACCCTATCTAGTGCAGCATTTCCATACCCCACACACATCCCATGGAGGCCTCTGCATGCACAAGAGTACTGGCACGAATAGAAGGGGTGGGAGGGTATATTTTACCATGAGAAACCGTACCTTTTTCAGTTGATTGCTCCAAACCACAACACTTACACATCTCACAAAGGACACTTAAAAGGGGCAGGATTTCAAAAGACACTGTTTTGTAATACTGACCCCTTTACATGTCCTTTGCGGGGTGATGAAAGGTTGTTTTTTCTTTTTCCTTACTTCCTGCCATGCCTTGTCTTGTCCGGGTGTGCTTTCTTTTGCTCGTATCCTCTTGTGGATAAATTCTCCTCTGAGGGCAGGTGACTTATATGTGATAAGTTCATTTTTATGTTTAATTGATTTTAGTGTACTTTTACTGAGTATATGATTGAGGTGTCACAAATAGGCTCATAATGATGTACTTATTGGGCATAATATAGAAGGCATAATGTATTAACTGGGCATAATCTGGGCATAATGATGGAACTTTTATATAATGAACCACTGTGTACTAATGGAAATTGGCAATGATGTGCTAGCTCTGCGGGCCTCATTTACGAGGCCCCTCACAGCACTTTTGTGCCGCCGGAGCGGCACTTTTTTGACGCTCCGGTGGCGCAATGTGCTGCAGCATATTTACAAGGCCACGCAAAGCCACTTTATGTGGCTTATTCATGGTCTTGTAAATATGTGCACCTTTCACGCAGAACACTGAGTGAAAGGGGCGTTCCATGGGTGTTGCTGTGGGTGTTCCCACGCATCACACATGGAATCTGAAGCATTCCCAGATTTACGAGGAATCATAAACCTGGAAATGCGTCAGATTCGAATGACACACCAAGGGTGGCGTTTGGGAGGCGAAATGAAGAGAAATGTTTTAATTTCTCTTCGTTTTTTCCTCTTTCTATGCGTGCTGCATTCTGCAGCACACATAGAGAGAGGAAATTACCTGAATTGATTGATTTTGTGCAGAAAGGTGTCCCTTCCTGCACAAAATCAATCATCCCTGCAACACAGGCACCCTTGTACCATGGCGCAATTGGCCTGCATTGGTGCATGGCAGCCCATTGTTCGCCGGGGGAAAAGGGCAGGAATAAACCGTAACTCATAGATACAGCACATTCCTGCCCTTTTCTTTTGACGCAAGGCAGTGCAGCAAGATTCCTTGCTGCACTGCCCTGCGCCAATACCTTGTAAATGAGGCCTTGCATATCCAAAACTGTCAAAGGTGTGCTAACAAGACATAATACACACTGACCATTATGTGTTACCTGGGCATAATGGAAGCCGATTATGATACACCAACTGGGAATAATGAGAAACATCACCAGTTTGATAACTGGGCATAATGGGCATAGGCCAGGATGTGCTAGCCGGGGACAGTGGGAGCTGAGACTGCTGTGCTATTTGAGCTTGACGGTAACTGGCCATGATGCTCTCAGTGGGCATGATGAAAACTGGGCATCTTCTGCTAAGTGGGCGCAACGAAAGATGGTGCTGATGTAGGAAGTGGGAACAATGCACATTACAAACACATCTCACTACCGTCTGTGAGGAAGAAGATGCCCTTCTTCTTGGTGGAGAAGAGACCAGCCACTGTTATTGTTAGAAATACAAGTGGCGAGACTTGATAAGCGTCTTAAAGGACATGGCTGGAGTACTTTTTATGGGACCACTCGAAAAAAGAAAGAATTCTAGAACATTTGTTGCATGTTATAAAATATAATATAAGCGCATGTTGAGGTTTAAGGCTATAAATCATATTGAACACTGACCATAATGTGCCAGCTGGGTAAAATGCATGCAAGTGATGACGGACTAACCGTTGAGAGTGGAAAATGACGTCCATATGATTATCGAGCCTGATGGAATCTGTTGATGAAATAAAACTACCCATCTATTGTGGTGCACTGCAGTGGCATTGCAACTTTTATTAGCAGGCATGTAAAAAAACACATGCACCTTAATCTTAACATTTATAATTTACCATTAACGGAGTAAGGTAACTCGGTTGGTTAAGTGCCTGCTACAGCCTATGTGTCTTCCACAGGACACTGGTTCGAGTACTCGCAGGACAATTTCAACCATTCGTTAATCTTAGGTTAATGAAATAATAACGATGGAGTCGAGTGGTATAATCATGCATTCAAGCGCCGAGATACTGTTCTGTTTGTGATGTGCACTATAGAACATTTTGCTACTTTTAGTGTTGTTTCTTCGGGTGAATAGCGATCACACAGGAGGTCATTTCAATATGGAGGGGCAGAGCAACAAAAGCATTTATGAGTACTGTAAATAGTATTACAGGAGTGCTCTTTTACATACCTTTCTGAAGTGGTCTAAAACATCCAACTCCTTATCATGAAATGTGTGGAGAGAGCACTGTCCTTTCTATCTGTACTAACTGTATATATTAGTATTTTATTCTATTTTAGATATTTATGGGGCCAATTGCCAAAGCATTTAAGACTATGTAAATTAGTGCTAAAGAAATACCACTTCCAAAATGCCCCTGTGACTAGGCCCAGGAGGGTTATCCAGCTTTGTGGGAAGTGTAGTTGGAAGACTGAAAGATAGCTGTGTTTGGTGTGTTTAACATTGCATCGTGCACGTGCAGCAGGCATCCTTGTCAGCAGGGGGTGAGTGAGGTGAAACGTGTGTCTCCCAGGAGAGGCGAAGCACAGGGTACACAAGGCCGGCAGCAGGTGCGAGGCCCCGGGCTCCTGTTTCAGGGACAGGTTTTGCACAAAGAGAAAGCAGTTTGTAGGAAGGATAAAAAGGATTTGTTCAAGCAAGCTCTGCAAACAAAGGAAAAGTTAAGGGGAAGGGGCAGGTGGAGCCAGGACAGCATCACCTGCAGAAACACCACACCAGACTGCTCACTCAATGAAACAAGCATTTGCAATGCAATAGGTCTCGCAGTTACACAAGTTAAAGCTATTGGCATTGTAAATGACAATGCCTTTTATTTATGTTTTAAAACGAAAACAAATATAAAAGGCATTGTTATTTGGAATGTCAATAGCTCAAACTCACGTAAATGCGAGACCTATAAACAGGGTCTTGTACAGGCAACAGTGAGGTGAGGACTGCAGTCTATTTGATTTCATAGGGCCAAGCTGGTATGAAAGGAAAGGATTGTCCAGAGAAAAGGTGCCAAAAAGAAATGCGAGTGCGGAAACCACTTTCTCCTTGAGAGTGTGCGCTAGCTGTACTGACAAGTGTAGCCCAAGATGATACTAGCAAGCCAAGTGCGATACGTCACACACACTGCTAGTCGAGGAGGGTGTGGCAGGTAAATATATTGTTACCATTATAAGTATCGTTGGGCTCCTGCCAGGCGATATACCTCTCACGCTGTGCGAACAAGGAAACAAAAGCTAGTACACTGAATGAGGCAGAATTCGGGAAGAGAGCTCCCCATGCCGCCAAGCGTTCTAGAGTCGAACGCTCAGGCAGAGCTCCAGCCCTGCGAAGCATTGGGAAACTCAGCTATCCAGAACAGGCGTGCTCGGGAAGCCGCCGCACGTCTGTAGCGGTAGATAAACTCGGGGGTAAAGTGGCGCTCCAGTCCTCAGAGCGGTCCAGTAATAAAGAGTCTAGGGGTAAAGTCAGGCTTACCGCATATACAGGCGGCTTCCTTGTCTTTGCATTGGCGTGTCCCGGAACAGCGGCGGTTCTCGGATGTCAGCATGGGCTCGGTCTGCATGGCGGGCGGGCGGGCCTCTTCTCTGGTGGCAATACTTCTTCGGCGGCTGAACAGAGTTCAGCATTGTGGTCAAATCTAGGAGAAGACACAGCTGTTGCACGAGAAAGCACGCCATGCCGTGAGCGTGCACATCGGCTGTCCGGGATCTCCAGAAAAGACACGCCGTGAGCGTGCACATGGGCTGTCCGAGTGTCCGGGCGCAAGCTCAGCATTGCCAGCGAAGATACGCCGTGAGCGTGCACATCGTCTGTCCCCCTTCCGAACTCAAGTCGACGACAATAAGTCTCGCTAGCGACAGCGCTTCGCGCTGCGTCGCTAGGCGAGACCTAAAAAGCACAAGAAAGACACGAGGGACACTTCACTCCATGCATGTCACCCTAAGAATATACACTGCACCCCAAAACTCTACACTCCTACCTAGTAGGAGGTGCGAGAAAGATTGCACTGCATTTATTTAAACTCAAGAGCACACACTAAGCCTCATAAACCAATCCAACCAAGGCGGAGGGACTCGATGACGCTACACTTAATACACGTCACCCCAAGAGCACACACTGCACCCCTAAGCCTCACCCTACCAAGTAGGAGGCTCGAGTGGCCCTGCACTTCATTAATATCACCCCAAGAACACACAATTCGTCTCAAACATTCATCCTTCCAAAGAGGAGGCGCCTCGACGGCACTACACGTCATACATGTGCCCAAAGAGCACACACTCCACCCAAAAACCCACCCAGCCAAGGAAAGGAGACTCGAGGGACACTCCACTGCCATTCACTTCGACTCTAGCGCAGACACTGCACCCAAAAACCTCATCTGACCAAGGAGGGAGAGAGTTGAGTGGCACTGCACTACATAAACCTCGCCCTATGAGCACACACTGCACCCCAAAAACTCATCCTACCAAAGTGAATAAAACTCCAGAGGCATTGCACTGTCACGTCGACACAAGAGAACCCTCTGCACACCAAAAATGGTTGTGTGAGGGAATATTGCCTCAAAAATATCACAAATAGGAGGAATATATACCAATCTGAGAGTAGGAGAGAGGCAGCTTGGAGGCATAACAACAGAAGGAATTTGGGTGGGGATATTCTGGAAATAGAGTAATAACAGAAGAACTGAGTTGCACTGTATGGCAGATTAAAAGTGAAATCTATGATGATAAGTCTAAAATGCTGTATTCAATTGTATACGTTAATGACAAATAAAAATAAATGATATAAAAAATATATATATCACAAATAACGCCCAAAAATATTGAGGACACAAATATCGACTTTGCATACTTAGTATGTAAAGTATAAGATATGAATTACAAAAAATGTAGAATAGCAAAACATCGTCACAAAATAGGTGACTTTATTACAGTTTAAACATTAAAAATTATATTAACTTAAAAAAAAATTAAATATATAATAATAAATATATTAACGAATACACATTTCATAAACAAATCGAATATAAAAATATAAAATTAACTTTTATAACTTAAAAATGTAAAATAAAAATCTCTACTTTAACATAAATATAAAAAATAGTAAATATAACATAAATAAAACAAAATAAACATGAATAATAAAATTAAAAAAACTAACAATATAATTAATAAGTTAAAAAAATGATATACCAGAATGAAAAAAATATAAAAACTATTACATTTAAATACAATTTAAAAAAATAATATTACTCCCAAAATACATAATTAAAAAATATAAACAGCTTTTGAAATTAAATCACAAAAACTAAATCTTACAAAAATCAAAACCAAAAAAATCACATACAAAATTAGGCTTGTAAGGGTCAGATTGACTATTTCCACTCCAAAATAAGCAACAGTAGGGAAAGCGTTGGACTTTGGATGGGTCACATTTACTATGCCAACTCCAGCATAAGCAGTGGTAGAGAAATTATTGGACTTTGAAGGGGTCAGATTTACTATTAAAGCTCCAACCTGAGCAATAGTAGAGAAAGTGTTGACTTTGGAGGGGTGAGACTTACTATCCAACTTGAATGTAAGGAACAGCAGGGGACATGTTGGACTGTGGAGAAGAGGGATTTACTATTACCACTACAATGTAAACAACAGCAGGGAAAGTGTTGGGCTTTTGAAGGGGTCAGATTTACTATTTCCACTCTGACTTGAGCAACAGTATGGAAAGTATTGGACCATAGAGGGTTAAGATTTGCTATTCTATAGTATGGGGAGTGTTGAACTGTGGGGGGGATGAGTTTTACTATTGCCACTCCAATATAAGCAACAGTACAGAAATTGCTGGACTTTGAAGGCCCAATGCTACAAAAAGTGGCACATCACGAAATGTACATGGTGGCAAGCATGCAGAGGACTATGGGACCACTGCCTGCTCCTCGCTGTGTACCCACACACAGTAGTGAATGATTTCCGCTGCCCTCAGTAGCCATTACTACTTCATGTTCTGCAATTACAAAAGATGTTGCAAAGCATTTATGCATACCAATGCTAGTTGTAGGGGGTAGAAATGCATGTTGGCCACCTCCCTTCCTTTGTAACTTGCAAGGGGCTGCAATGTGTGGATCGCCATTCGTAGTGGCAATTATGAATCGCAAAGCACTTTTGTGAATTGAGAAGTGGGTCTCAGCATCCTCAAGCTCAGATGGACTATCTTAGCCTCTTGTACAGCAGGCCTAACATTTCAAGATGCACCAGCATTGAAATATGTATACATATTCTCAGCAAAGCACCGCTTTGCTTCTAGTAGCCAGGTCTGGGCTCAACCAAAAATAAATAATGACAAGGAAAGCGAAGGAAGAGTCGTCAGAAACTGCATTTTAACATTACTGTATGTTCCCCATTGCAACAAGCATTGCAAACCTACAGGTTTAGCTTTAATATTGTATTGCAAAATTTATATAGTGCTTTCTACCCCTATGTGGGGTGCTGAAGTGCTTGCGTACATGGGTAGCATGCTACACTGTGTAGGGTGTGTGGTTGGAAGAGTTTTGTCTTTATTCATATGCCAACGCCTGTCAACAAAGCCATTCACAAATGCTATTTATATCTGTTGCCTGCACAGGTATTGTTTATCACACTAAGCCTGCCCTGTTGGCTTTGCCAATGTTGGAAAAACAGGATGGCGTTCTGTATAGAATGTATATAGGAGATAAAGAACTGAATGCGATAAAAAGCTATGATTGAGTGTACTTTTCAGATGTAAAATAGTTGGTCGTGCGTTTTACTGGAAACACTTCCGGCATTATACACCAAATAGCCAATGGCCTGAGGTGAAACGTTAACACTTCACTGGGTACAGCCAAAGATCACTATCTATATTTTAAAGAACTGGTAACAATACGTCACTCAGACAGTTGCGCTATCCAGCCAGACCTAAAAACAGTGCAGTGGGCACATGACTTTTCAATGGAGATGATGTTTGCTTCCCAGCTTCCAATGAGATCCATTCTCATATTTCTTTTTACTACTAATCTATGCAAACCAAAGTTGAAGAAACTGACTCAAAAGTGCACCCAGACTTAGAAAGAGCCAAGATGCCACAATATTGGTAGTAAGCGCTATACCATATTATTCCATGTATTCATAATATATCTAACTTGGAGTGTGCAGCCTGGGAATGTTCCCTCTCCTCCACTCCTCCATGAGGCAGGGTCGTAAAAGCCTGCTGCTCCCCCCTGTAGATCCCCATCTTTTCTCTCTTCTTGTCCTTTTCAAGGCCCGAGGACAAGAGAGGGGTGACAGGGTGCAATCTCTGATCAGCCAGCGCAGAGCGTTTACAGCCCCAGTCACCCTTGCTTCATTATCAGCGGTAATTGTTTCAAGAATGCGGCCAGTGTTATGCAAAACAGCCTCCCAGATGCTGCTTAATAGCCCCGCATTGCTCACTGCTGTAATTTCTCCGGCTATTCTCCGCCATACCCCGCAGTTATGATGTCCTTTTAAAAACTGAATGGGAAAAAAGAAGAAAATACCCATGCCATTAGAAGCAAATAATAACTTTGTCCCTGATAGTCCATTAGTGAAAAGACATCAAAGAATGCATTTAGTTACACTGAAAAAAAAATACATTTCGACCACTTTTCTCTCTCCCCCGTCCAGCCCCCCTCCAAACGCACCTGTCCAACACTCTGCTCCCTTTCCCATGAGATGTGGTCTACCTCGTGATTACATTTGTTGCTGTGCAACCAGGGCACCTGTGATCTCAAACTGTTTCCCTCAAATTGTGTTATCCTGGGCAGAAAGCTCAATTCTCATGTGCCTATGGCACCTTAGCATAGAAACAAACTAACACCCGGGGCGGTGTCATCCATAATCCCCTTTTCTGCGACGTGTCAGTGCACAGGCGACCTGTGTGTTTCTTTTTGGCGTCTTTAGTGCATACATTAACTCGAAATATCTCTTAGTGCATGTTTTAAATATCTCTGAGTTAGTGTATGTTTTAAATATCTCTGAGTTAGTGTATATTTTAAATATCTCCGAGTTAGCCTATTTTTTAAATATCTCTCAATTAGTGTATGTTTTAAACAGGGGCACAACTAGAGCGGAACTTCGGGGGGGGGGCTGCCACACCCAGCTACGGAGGCGGAGGTAATACTTCAAACATTTGGAAGCGGACTTATCCTCAGAGCCAATACAACAAAAAAGCGACACACTGTATATTTTAAACAAACTGGACAAACCCAATACTATTAGAACAAACATGATTGTGTGGATTTGACGTCTATAGACTACTTACACAGAACTTTAAAGGAGGGTTTGAGAAAAAATGAAGTTACAAGAAGGTTGAACAGATTTCAGTACAAAGCACATTAAACAAGTTTTCGTAAAGTTATTTCAAAATGTTAGCCCTTTTTGCCAATTCTCTGACAATTCTTTCCTGGCAGGATAACGAGCTCATTACATATTTCTTACTGCACATATAGAGAGGCGCTCTTGCCCGATTGTTGGCCAAAGGTATGTTTACAGTCTGCTCATCAGGATGTTGCAACATATGCTTGTTAGAGGTTGTACTCATGCACAGATCTAAAAAAACTGAGCTTAGTGAGTTAACACACCTGGTTGGGGTGTATGACTGGCAAGTGACAGGCTTGATTCATTGTTCATTCTTCCTGAAATAGACTGAATACCACTCAGTTGGCAATACTATAACATGTTATTTGCCCTGCCATGAATCTGCCCTATCTTAAGCATAACATAATTGTTGTTAGTACCCCACATTGAGCAGTTCTCATAAGTAATGCATGATTGAGCTTCATCCATGCAGTCAGCCACCAAGCTGATGCTTTGTCCTGTGTCTACGTCACTCCGAAAAAACGAAATTAGTGTCTCGTAATAACATACATTATAACAACCAGCTTTCAGTTCTCTTCTAAGACCCACAGCACATACAGTATTAAAACCACTAAAATATATTAATGGTAAATCTTGAATGGGCAATGTGCTTGATAAAATGCGTAATTTGTTACTAATTTCTTCAGAACGCCTTCTGGGAGAATGCCTACAGTCTCTCTAAAGGTGGTTCTTAAATGTCTATTCGTAATTACAGGAAAAAGTGTGATGTACACATTGAAACATTGGAACGTGTTGCCCACACAGAAGTGTTTTTCCTTGTGTAATGCCTTTTTATTGGTAACCTATTCTGCTCAGAGTTATGCTCCATTTGACAGACCCTGGTTTAGTTTGAAAGTCGAGCTAGGGTTTACAAGTATTTTGCTGCCAAACTTTACTAGTTAGAAAGGCACAACACACTGATTGGGTTACACATACATTTTTTACACAGCATTCACATAGCCAAGCTGTCTCTCAGTATACCCAGAGGTTCTGCTCCAAACACCTAAGCTATCCCTCATGGGACAATGCTTCTTCACAAAAAGACAAGAGTCACGAAACACTATCCCTGCTTGATTTAGTCCAAGATTGCCACCAGCCCTGTATTTAGCACATGTAGGCAACTACTGAACCCAATGAAAACCTATACATGCCACGTATCACCACAAAGGACCACAGCTCAGAAAAAGCACTTATCACCGCCACAGATGACATGCGTCTGATCCTGGACAGAGGAGACATGGTGGACCTCATTCTCCTGGACCTCTCTTCAGCATTTGACACGGTTTGCCTCCCATCCTTATTTGATGCCTGAAGGATATTGGCATCAAAGGATCCGCTTTCCACTAAATCTGCTCCTTCCTGACAGGCAGAACATAAGCTGTCAGCATGGCCCCATACTCATCAGAAACTCACAAACGTGTCTGTGGAGTGCCACAAGACTTGTCCCCCAGCCCTACCTTCTTCAATGCTTACATGCTCCGTCTAGTCAGAGTCATCCACGACCACATCAACATCCTGAAAATATCCAGAACTTGACAGCTAGACTCACTCTAAACCTCCCACATCATACCACACTTCATGGAGCTCCACAAGCTCCTGATGCCCAAAGTCCTTACTCACTCTTTCAAGGCACTACACAACATTGCCCCAACTACCTAAACAGACACATCTCCTTTCACAAACCCTCCAGACACCTCTGCTCATCTGGATCCCTACTCACACACATCTCATGCATACACAGAAACGGATTCAGAGGCCGGGTATTCTCCTGGAGCCTCTTCCTTTTCGTGAGTTCCACAAGAAGATGAAGAACTGGCTCTTCGAATAGCCCCACCCACACTAGGTAGGGATAGACTCTTACCTTGTTGATAATGTGCTCTACAAATCCACACAATATAACACAACAAAGGGGAAACAGGGGAACACAGATGTATGTTGACCTTTACTACAGATATACTCCAGTGTTAGGGGGGACTATAGGGTAGCGTCACCCTTTTAACAATTCTCAAAATGTCCATTTCTGCACAGTCTTCAAGGCAATAAATCAGGGCTAGGGACATATGTTACTTTCCAATCAACTTCTCAGTGTTTGCCAAATACAGACATTTATGGTTTGCTAACATTTTCTCAGAGCCCAGGGACTCCAGTATTCTGCTGCCGACATATACTAGTGCATATCCCAGAGATGTCGTCAGCAAGAGATATGAATTGCAATACTTGTGCTCAACTTTCTTCTGAAATTAACCACCTGTTCTGCATACAGCAAGTGCCGCTGGGCACCATAAAAGCCAGTGAAAAACAATAAATTCCAACTATTGCCACAATTAGGAGGTGTAAGAAAATCAACCCCCTCCACTGACTTGTTCTCTTGTGAGAGACCTAGAACATACATGACTCCTTTATATGACAATTACATCAACTGATGAACTACATTACCGAGCCACACTTTTTGTGAAATAATATGTGTGCAAGAAGTTGCAATGTAGAGTCTGACCTAACAGAAGTCTAGATTTACATCCCTGCCTCCATTTTGTCCCACCCTGTGCAAACTCACAGTATGGTCCATTTATATAATACATGAAGTAACAGTCTGTTCCTCTCCAGCACACTGTGTTCAATGCAGTAATAGCCTATGCCCTTTCTTTAACAAAAAAACAACCCAGTGCTCTGTGATCATGGGCATAATGCCCATGTGCTCCATTCTAGATAGGTATTGAAGCAAAGGATTCCAAATCTTACAAAACAGCAAATTTGTCTATGCCAAAGTGTGTGCAGTTTTCTCTAGAACAAGCTTCTGTCATAGTTTGTTAAACTAGTACATAATGTTCACATATTTATTTGTGTAAAAAAATTAACCAAAACCAGGATGCAAAGGGTTACATTTGTGCTGTAATTAAAATCACAGTGAAGAACATACTTGACCATAAGAAAGTTGTTTCCAAGTGTAAAGCATTTGTAATATGAAATCTGCTCCAGCTCTCATGAGTTTTTAATTTTAAAAAGAAAAACCTCTATCCATTTGAGTTTAGCGTGGCATGTTTTGTGTGAGGACAAAACAAATGGGGAAGGGGTCCAAAATAGTAGAAATAGTGATGTTGATCATTTTAATTCTTACAGGAAGCTGTTGACTGAGATAAAAAACAGCTGAATGGAATTACAAAAACTCTTGCGATGAAAGTAGAACTTTACTCAAGGAAGTACCTTTGCTTAGTTTGATGTAAATCTATCAAGTCGTTTTTGAGAAATTAGAATTAGAGAAATGGTTTTGTAGGCCTCAAATTGAGCCAACATGTCAATCAAGCTTTGAAGGATAAACTTATCTGGACCGTTGGTTCATGGATGGTGTTGGACATGGCCCTTCTTAGGGGGGATTTCCCTAAAACGTTTAGATTTTTGTCCTCCTGGTTCTTGCCCACTCTCTTTTCCTGACCATAGGACTCTGGGCACTTTCCTACTGTACTGCAGTGGGAAAGGGTGCACGCCCTTCCTACACATGGCAGGATAGGGTGCTTACTTGATTGGTGTAGGTGTCGTGCCTGTGAGTGCCCGGTGAAAAGGTAATCACATACCCGGGGGGGGGGCGACACAGGCTAATGGGGGGGATGCACCACTGATTCTGCCACCCCCCGGAATAGCCCTACAAAAATGTCTCATGCTCAGGTTGGCCTGGCTCTCTCCGTGGCCAACCCTGAGGGGGCCAATCCCTACCACCACACCGGGGTAAGTGAGGGGCCAGGTAGGTACATCTGCGTGTGTCCTGCCCAGGTAGGGACAAACCCCCATATGGGTTTTCCCTACCTAGTGGGTCAGCTCTACCCATGTGGGACACCTCCAGGGAGTGGCTGATTCCCTTACTGTGGCCATAGGGCCTGGGGCACTTTCCCCCTGTAAAGGCAGAGTGAAAGTGTGCATGCCCTTCCTACACACGTTGGGAAGAGGTGCCTATCCAAGGCTTCGAAACATAGTTCAGGTCTGCCAATGCAGGCCGGTATGTGTGTGTGTGTGCACTTGCACCTAGGGTGGTGGTAACCCGGTGCCCAGACTGCCAGTGCGGGCCGGTGTGTGCACTGGCACATGCTTTTTTTTAAAAACTGTGTCCAGCCTACCATTGCGGGTTGGGGGGCACATTTGCACCAATGGTGTCCCCGATTATATGGACGGCCTGCCATTGCAGGCCGGGGTGTGCACTTGCACCAATGGTGTCGCGAGCTACCTGTCCAGCCTGCCACTGCAGGCTGGTGTGCACAGTGGCACCAATGGGGTTCTAAACATATGTCTAGTTCGCCATTGCGGGCTGGCGTGTGCATTGGTACCAATGGTGTTTTCTACATATGAGGTCAGCCTGCCATTGCAGACTAGTGTGTGCATTGACCTGCTAGTGTTTCTGAACATCTGTCCAGCCTGCCATTGCATGCTGGGGTTGCACTTTGCACTGATGGTGCCTCTGTCTACTTGACCAGCTGCCATTGCAGGTTCATGTGCACTTTGCGCCGATGGTGTCTATACATATGTGGCCTGCCTGCCAGTGCAGGCTGGTGTGCGTGTTGCACCAATTGTGTGCCTAAACCTGTGTCCAGCTTGCCATTGCAGGCTGGTAGGCACACTGGCACCGATGGTGCCTCTGAATACGGGTCCAACTTGCCATTGCAGACTGGTACTTTGGGCTGCAACTGTGAATTGCAGTGGTGCAGCCTAATCATGATTCCTATAATTGGATTTTCAGTGACAACTCCTTTCCGGTGGTAAAGGTGGCTTTGTCATGTTTCGCGTAGAAATGCCACTACTAGAATGTGGGCATTTCTCTGCTCTAAAACTCTTGTGTGCTTGGCTCCAGTCCACACTGGAGGTTGGGGAAGCACATCACCAGCAATAGCTATAAAACAATGGGCATGCAACGGGCGGCCTCTGCCATTTGCGGGCCTAGATGGAGAGCTTGGAGGGAGATGTTTTGACACTTGGCCTCTGGAGCCAGATCATGGTCCCACCAAAGATTAGGATGTGCATTCCATGGCCTCATGGCAGACAGTACTGAAATTTAGAGGAGACATCTGTGGTTACAAGGGAGACCCCTTGAACCACCCCCAACTTCAAAGACACACTGTAGTATAACTACTGGTGCCACACTTCAGCAAAGGATGAGATATGCTTGTGGGGACGCTGGACCAGAGAACCTGGAACTACGTGGTGCAGACTCCCAGAGAAATCTATTGTGCACAAGAAGGATTATTGCCATTGAAAGGTACCAGGTGCCCTTCCTGAATAGTGGCTGGCCTGTGCCAACTACCTACTGCTGCTCTGCAAGTGTTTGTTGAGCTTACCCCCTGTTGTTCAGAGGTCTCAAGGACATCAAAGATCTCCTACGAGGGACCGCCACCATCTACCTGTGACACCTGGAGAGTGGTGCCCTCTCAAGGGCCCACATCGCCGGCTGGAATCCAACTGATAATGCGGCATGGGCTTCAAACAAAGAATAGTCCCTGGAGACCGGATAGCCTCGTGCAGAGAAGGCATGTGGCCCCCGCATCGTGGTGACCATGGCACGCATAAGCATCTTGTTGGTGGTGAGTGGATTCATCGGTTGCAGGATCCAAAGTGGCCGCTTCGTCAAATGTGCCGCACCTCTCTCGTGCATGTTCATTGCATGCAGTGTCCGATTCACAGGTGGCGACCCTCAGAGGTGGGGGCTTAACCGTAGTAGTGTCTCATTGTAACTCATGAGTCATTGCTTAACTTGCACTTGTGTGTGTGCCCAGAACTGTTGGTGTGACCCACATCAACGTGCACCAGACGTTGTGCCTCACTTCCAAGGAGGTACGGAATTGCAACTCTTCGTTATGTATGACCAGAATGATCTGGTGCGACTCATAAGATCACACCCTAGCCGCTGTACCCCGATTGTCTGGTGTGATCAACATCACTGTGCACCGGAAGTTGTGTCTGATTTCCAGGGAGGTGCTGATTTTGCAACTCTTCGTTGTGTGTGACCGAGACGGTCTGGTGCGAACCATATCATCGCACACCAGATGTTTTGCATGGATTGCCTGGATGTGACTCTGATCGACTCTGGTCGACGTGTACCTGATAGGGTGCCTCTTCCTTCTAAGAGGCCCACCTCCCCTACTTCATCCTTCATTCCTCAATTGTTCCCTTTCTGGCCCTCTGCGCAGCGGACCAACTGCGTTCTCCTCACCCGGCCCTCCCCGACGACATTGTGGTGCCAGGTAGTATTACCCGGCGAAAGTGATTGACTAGGTTGGAGGAATGCTTCTGAGAATGATCAGAAGCGGGTCAAGCGACTGCATGACCCCCCTGTCCTTTGTAGAACTGGGCTGGTGCCAGAAGGCCCTTGTGGGCTCCTTTGGTGTGATGACTTTTGCCCTTAGCCAGTTTCTGCTCCGCATCCTCTGGGTGAACTTCTCGAGTGGCTGCCAAACCCCTTTTGCTGACTACCTCCTAATTGACCTTACTGCCTACCCCACCTCCTTTCCTGGGACCCTAACTAAGAGTGACTTTGGCCGCATGCAGCCTAGTGCCTGGGGGGGAGGTCAGGGTGTCTCCAATCAGAGGGGTGTAGGATAGTCGGGTGAGTTGGAGGGTGGAGGGCGGCTTGGGGCCACGGGGTCAGCAGTGTGTTACCGATTGATCTGCTGGGTATCAGTAGCACAGCATTAGGGTGCTGGGTGCGTATGTGTGCAAGCGTATTCCGTACGGACCTGCTTGATATCAGTTGCACCGTGCAGTGGTGCGGAGTGAGTGTGTGGGAATGACAGTGGGTGAACCGACTGTGATTCACAACACTCGCCGGTGGTTTGCAAGTACGTTGATTTCTTGCTAAGACAGCATTACATTTGACAATGGTTTTCCCCCCGCAGCCTCAGCCAACTGTGCTGCTAAAAAGTGGTATGATTCGGTACATGTACATATTTTGGACACAGCTGTGACCCAGGGTGCACCATCTAACTGTGTGGTGTTGATTTATAATAATTTCTGGGGTGGGCCTGGGGTGGACAAGATGTTGCACCGCATAAGGGTGCTGGGGGAGTGTAGAATAGGATCTTTCCCAAGTGTACATATTGCTGATGTCAATCGAACATGACTGGGCCTAGTACTGCTAGAAATTATTCCAAATGTGATTTATGCCCAGAAGTACATGATGTTCATGTTATGTTGATTATTATGTGTGTGTTGAATACAAATGTTATTTACATACATCATGTGTGAAGTTTCTTTTGTGACACTCAAGGTATTTATTGTGAGTGAGTGAGTGCTGTGCTAATGCTTTACACATTGCCCCTGTGGTAAGCCTGACTGCTCAGTGCCAAGCTACCCAACTGTGAGTGCAGGTTATACAGTGTGTGTAATCACTTGGGAGCGGTGGGATCTGCCTGGCTGGGGTATTGCCTCAGCCAACCAGAAAGTGCCAGTTTCAACTGATGGTCTATCAATCTAGGCTCACAAAACATCTGAAAGATCTAAACTAAAAAAAATAATAATCAAATCCAATTGAACTGGCAGATTTTTCTCCCATTGTCCATTTTGGGTCTGCAATCCTAAAGCTGAGTTCACCGACCCAACGCGCTCTCACTTGCTGGCTGCAACTTGATCCAAAATATTCCAGCTTTCATCTCTGCACAAGGGGACTCAGTCCTGGTATCCTGAAGAAATGAAGGAGGGTGTGGGGCAGGGACAGCATCCCCTGACCAGCTGGCTCAAGTGAAGGGTCCCAAATGGAACCCCCATGTTATTATTATTATTTTTTTTAATTATAATTTTGCCACAAGGTGTGAGGCAGTGTTTGCAGTCATCCTGAGAACAGCACCGTAGTCCATGAACCCTCGGCAAGAACTCATGAACCTTTGTTGGACATTTGGTGTGCAAATGATGGTCTGCATGGCTGTTGTGCAAGTTATGGATTGAATTCCTAACCAAACCTTATGAATTTCAGAGGGTTTCAATTTTAATGGGATTATCTCTCTCTCTCTTTCACTCTCTCTCTCTCTCTCTCTCTCTCTCATTCTCCCTCTCTCCCTCTCCCCCTCTCTCTCTCTCTCTCTCTCTCTCTCTCTCTCTCTCTCTCTCTCTATATATATATATATATATATATATATATATATATATCTCTGTAGTGTTATGTACCTTAAAGATATCACCATAATACAAACATAAAGACAGTGTTGGAGATTTAAACCCTGATTCTGAGATGTGGAAAATTCGGCTGACAATCACAGCATCGGAAATTACTGCTACCCTGGTGTGGCTTGTTTACTGGTTGATGTTACTACCTTCTTTTCTGAGTTCCCCACTTCAGAATGAGGCCTAACATGTAGAATCAGCATTTACTGCACCGAGTACTGAATGTTTAGCATTTATTTATGAGCATTTTTTCCTGATACATTTCACCTGGTTTTTCGTGGAAAAATCTGTCCAGGGAAAATTGTGCACTATAGTTATAGATACACAATTCAGAATCCAATCGGTGCACAATCTTCTATTTGCGCTCTGATGGAAATTAAAAACACAACTTGGAATCAGGGCCTGAGTAAAGTCTGTGAAGTTGTAGAAGGTAGGGATAGCTTATGTTAACAGACAATTGTTCATGTCTGTGTTGCTAATATTATGGCCCAGTAGTGCTGTAGGGTTCAAGTAAATTGTACTGCATTTTAATTGTATTTCTATTGCTTAATACTCTTTATGAAACACTGAAGCCTGCTTCCCTGTGAGAGTGCTATGGATGGAGTGTATTTGTCATGCGACCTATAGAGGTTGTGCATATGTTGTGCTTGATGTTCAGAGAGTGCTCTTGCCATGTGTTGTCACTAGAAGTGGATAAGCGAATAAACTTACAGGAAGAGCTGAGCCAGAGCTGATAATGGCCTGGCTCGGATCTTAGAGCCCGTGTACGAGCTGAGCTCTTAAAATGTTTGCTATGTAAATGACACAGCAAATATCATGGAAAATATGATAAAGTTGTTCAAAATTCAACAAGTGTATTTCTTTAACATGTGAAGCTTCGACATTAATATCTCACATTATGGCACTGTACTGAGAAGAACTTATTAAAAGATATGAGGAAAAAAGTGTTTTGGTGAAATAAAACATTTGCCTATGATCACACAATTTAACAGATGAAGCCGCTATTTATCTAGGTTTTCTGGTTTCACTTTATACAAATCAGCCAGGAAATGGGTATCTCTTTGTCTTTCCTTATGTTAAAGCTTTGCTTTTACCTCTTCGTGACATCTTAATTTTTTTTTTCTGATGTAATAGCGTCTTGTGCATCTATAAAATGACAATATAACACAATAATAACTGTCTTGCACAATTACATTTAAAACAAATATATGCATGTTATTTCCCTTTTTAGAAGTTAAGCTGTGACAAGTAACTGCTGCAGCAGTGTGTTTGTCAATGGGGAGAGTGGAGAGATGTGCTAATGAGGCCTTTCATCTGTCCCCACCAAGACTTTGACACCTTGCAAATGGGCTGAAGAGAGGTCAACTGCAGGGAGTGCAAGAAGAAATTAAAAGAAAAGAAAGCCTCCTCAACTTTTCAAAGGTGTTTGGACGGCCTGCAAAGTACAATAGCCCCACACATCTGCTGAAAAAATCCTGTGTCCTGAGGCGGCAGAAGCCCAGGCTATAGAACATCAAGGGGGGTAGGGGCGCGGGGGGGGGGGGGGGTTGTTAAAGCCCTTTTAGCCCAATGGGCGTTGCACGCCTGGTTTTAAATATATCTGAGTTAGTGTACGTTTGAAATATCTCTCAGTTAGCGTATATTTTGCTGACAACACAGCTCTGCACCACAGTAGTAATTGCCTCTCTGTGTTTCCGAGCGCTAGTGTCAGCAAAACATACACTAATGAAGATATGTCAAGGTAATGTATGCGTTCTTCATGCCAGGCCTGGTTCTAGAGGGTTGGTCCGGAGGGCCAGGCCTACCCAAACATCACCCTGGGCCCTCGCAGTCCCAGTCACAGCATAAAACCAATTGCAAAATGCATGTTAAATTCCTCTATTTATGTGTCATCGGGCCAAATGTTGTGGTGTTGTTGAGCTGCTGTGGGCTCAGCTGGACAGTGTCTGTCGTCCTATTTCAGCCACACCCGAGTTTTTCACAGGTCTTTAAAAGGCCATTTACATGCCTTTGTAAACTGATTAAAGAGGCTCTGTTTGTTTTTTCCACTGGTTCCAGTACCCCTGGGCCCCCACTCTGCCTATTCCTTACATTTTATTTTACTTTTACTGCCACAGTGGGAGAATCCATTTCATGAAAAGGCATATCATGACTAGGATTGCCACCTTTCCAAGAGAAAAATATCAGCCATTTGTTGTTTAAAGAGTCTGCAAAGACCTGGCTGTGATACTAAATAGGGCTGTAAATAAAATTGCATGTATTAATTTGTAACATGACTTTTCTGTCTTTGTTCCCTTCAATTATTAGTCATGGATCATTAATGCAGAAACGTGGATGTTGCCTTGCTCTAGGAAACCCATCTGATAAGGACAGAGGTATCCGGACGCCAGAGGCGATGGAGAGGTCAGTTTTATGCAAGTGGCTGCTATGCCTTTTCTAGAGGGGCTCTGATATGGGTTTGAACTGGGGTCCACCTGGATGTGGAAAAAATGAATATTGATGAGGGACCGACGGGGGGCTGCTTTACTCCCAGGCGGAGATTCATTAAGTGTTAACGGCATATTACCAGGAGCTGTATGAGTCTGGTGCCCCACGGCCGAGGGTGCCTTAGATCTCTTCCTGGCTGGTATGACTCTCCTGCATCTCCCAGACAACACTAGGGAAGCACTGGGAGTCCCATCTCTGAACCTGAAATCAGAGAAGCCATAAAGAGTATGGCTTGCAGCAAAATGCCTGGGACGGATGGCTGCCTGGCTCAATTTTATCAGACTTTTGCCTCACAACTGGCCCCAAAGCAGGTGTGACGTACGCAGGTGCTTTGGAGTGGGGTTCCCTTCTGGACACTAGCGGGGAGGCCTTAATAGTGTATAGTGTCCATCCCCAATCCCTTGAGAGACCCCATGGACGGGTCATCTTATTGCCCCATATCCATGTGAAACCTGGATTATAAAATCCTCAGTAAGGTTCTAGCCAGTTGTTTGCAACCTCACCTACGTGGACGGATACATGAGGACCAGAATGAGTTTCACCCCAGGCGCAACACCTCCCACAATCTCAGGCGGCTGTTCCATGTTCTGGAGGGTGCGGACGGGACGCTATTCCCTGACAAGAGTAATGTGTTGTTACCAAATTCTGCCAATTCCGTAAGCTGAATTACAATTCCACCTGGGCCTATGGATGGGACTCCTGTAGGGTAGCCCAATCCCGAACGATCTCCCAGAGGTCACTAGAATGGTGTTTCTGATCTAGCTGGCAGCATTGCACTCCACCGGATAGGACAGCAGGCTGACCCAGCAAACACTTCTATGGCATGGCCGGTATCTCCAGCACACAGTGTAGTTAGACGGTTTTGCCAAATGGGATAAGACTAGAATCACAGTCCTGGGAAATGCTCCTTCCAAGACCTGCAGATGCACTTGCTGCTGTCCAGAACCCAGTTTCACAAATACCTACAGCTCCAACACGCCCTCACTGAACACAGGACTGAGCTAGTGAATCTTCCTGAATACAGCCTTCTGAAAGCTAAGCTTCTAATGGGGGGCATTGGCAAGGGAAGGATATCCCAAATCTATCGAATGCTTTTACTCAATGTCCCTGCTCCTCTTGGTTCCCTCGGGCAGAAATGGGAAGGTTGGGTGGGCCCCCTTGAGGACATCGTTTGGCAGGATGCTTGTATGGCCCCCGAGGAACTTGCCATATCCTATCACCTCCGGCTGGTCCAGCTCCACTATCTCCACACAACGTACCTCACAACCGATGCCTCTAGCAAGCGGGCCAGGCTACGAGCCCTGCCTGCCCACAATATGACTGCCCGGATGCCGACTTCTTCCACCTGGTCTGGCAATATACTGTGGTTGAGGAGTTTTGGCACCGGATTCAGGGTCCCTGTCCCGGGTCCTGTGGCGATTGGTCACTCTCAAACCTAAGATTGCTTTGCTAGGAATCCTGTAGGGCCTGGGAGGCACTTGGGGGCAGAGGACACTGATGGATATGGCCACCCTTTTGGCAAAAAGAGACATTGCACATACATGGAAAGGCCCCCACCTCACCCACGCTAGTGGTTTAGAGGAATGTAGTGGTGTGCTCAGCGAGAGGAGCCTATCTACGTGGCTAGGGAATGACCCAGGAAACATTCCAAAATCTGGGGCAAATAATGGGAGTATTATGGGCTTAACCTTATCACAACAACTGCTTAACTGCTGGATGTACTGGTGCTTAAACACATGTATGGAGTGTCTTGTCTATTGCTGCTGGAACAATGTGTTGTGTTTTGTTATGTCTGCTTGATATAATCCAATAAAGTTGGCTATCAAAAAAAAAGCTACAAGTCACGATTGACCTTGACATATTCTATGTTGGGTCCTGCTCTTACTACCGTGAAGGCTTCAAGCAATCCAAAATCCAGCAGCAAATCAACTTCTGCATCTTTGCCTACAAAAGTGCATTCCGCCATCCCTCCAAGTCCTTCAATGACTACCTATAGTCAGGCTCTACACTGCGCCACCTGGTGCAAAGGCCTGTCTCCTTCATCCAAGTGAAAGTACATGGAAATTCACAGAATTGGCTCCTCCACTCCTTGGATGTCCTACTGTACAAGAACAAAGCAATTGGTCGAACATCTTTGTCTGTACAGGGTGCAAAACTAGGGAACTCCCTCCTGAAATTGACGAGAAACATTGCTACTTCTCCAATAGATACTGAAGGGCCCTACTAAACTGCAAACAGCAGCCATTAATCATCAATAGAAAGACTTTGAAGCATATTTACAAGACCTCAGTGCCACCGGAGCTTCACTTTTTTTGATTCCCCTGTGGTGCATCGCCATTTTCCATATTTACACTTTGTGTGGCTTAACGCCACCTTGTAAATATGCTCCTTTCCGCCGCAGTCCTTTGCGGCAAAGGGACATGCAATTGGTGTTCCTGTGGGCGTTTCCCCACAACACCCACTGCTTTTTGCCGCTGCCCCAGATTTACAAGGCTAAGGCAGCGCCAAAAACAAATGCCATGGAATACCAGGCGTTAGAATGGAGCAACGAGGAGAAATTATTAATTTCTCCTCGTTTTTTACTCTTTCCATGTGTGCTGCAGCACACATAGAAAGAGCAAATAGCCATTATTGATTGTTTATGTTCAGGAAGGTGTCCCTTCCTGCACATAAACAATCGCCCATGCAGCGCAGGCACCCTTGCTACATGGCGGCAGGGTGCCTACGCTGAAGCTAGGCAGCATTTTTTGCGCCAGTGCTAGGGGAAACACAGGGGTTTCTTGTGAATACAGCAATTCCCTGTGTTTTGAAAATGTCGGAGCGCAGCGTTGCCAAATTTGGCTCTGGCATTTTCTTGTGAATTTGCCCCAGAAAGTCAGAGAACTGAGAATGTTACCCAAAAAGAACTGGAATCAAAACTCCCTCACTGATAGTAGGCACAATTACATGCACAGCTATCGTTCTCTTTGACTCCACTAAGCTCATAGCACCCTTCCAACCAAGCACAATATTGCCTCATCAGCTCAAGTGCCTTATCAATCATTTGTTTTCTGTTCCACCACATGTCAAGGCAGAAGGATGTACAGTATGATAAGAGCACAACACTCGTCTTCTCGCGCCACACCAAATTATAGGCAACGCTACAAACCAGCACCCTTCGAACCAAGCATGCCCAATGGAGTAGGAATAGCATGCTATTCCTCTGCCTTCCCTCTTAGCTCCTCCTAAGTGCAGTACCTAGTTTGTGCCGGTGGTTTCCGGTGCTCGGCCCCGGCACTTAATCGTCAGCACTAGCGCTAGTGACAGTCCACCACATGGTGGTGCTGTCTTTTTTAATTTTGAGATGAACACTACAACCTCATTGTAATCTCATGCCATTATTATAGCTGTGTGTAGCCTGAAATAGTCTGAATTGTCACACTTGTAGGCATGCAATGGTTAGGTGTTATGTTGGTACTGCCATCGGCAGCGCTGGCGAGGTATGGGTGGTGCACGATGCAGTGGCCTTCTGAGAAGGGCCATGGTACTTCATTTTTTACAAATTAAGCACTGCCTAAGTGAGTATGAAACCTTATGTAAATGCAATTACAATGCACTACTATAAATGGGTGTGTGTTATTAGAATCTCATTCAGAGCCCTTCAATCTTCATGAAGCTGAAAATGTTGTCAACCTTTAAAACTTCTGCAGTTGGCGAAAATTTCCACACACGCGTTTCTTTTCTGCAAGAATAAAAATCTACTCACAAACACTTTTATGAGAGAATTATTTTATCAAATAAATTGGTTGAGTGGAGATTTTTACTGCAAATTAACTTTTTGTCTGACTTCACCTTATAATTATTTTAAAATTCACATTTGAATTTGGCAACAGCTATGATTTTAAAAAACACACCAAATATGGCAAAAGTATATTGCTCATGCGCCTATTTGTCTGTTTCTATGCTCTGTGGTGTTATGACTCCAATATAAATTGCTACAAGGAAAACAAAAGCTTAACGACACCCTAGGAAATGCAAGGAACATCACCAAAGGAAGACAACTACATCCCACCTGACAGCTCAGCAGTGACTCATCCCAGATATCATCAGCACAGTACATTCGGGATTTCCATCAGAACACAGCCGCATACAACACGTGCTCCCTCACTGAACACATCAACAGGTCCCTTGAGACTGAGTCACAAAGTTTTTTCCATGCGTAAAGCACAATATGCACTAAAAACGCACCACATCTCGTACAAAAACACAAAAAGGTAAATAATTCACAAAGCATGTTTTGTATACGGAAGTGTCGTTTATGTTGGTAGAAAGTCTACCACAGTTTCTGACTTTCCAACATTTGTAAAGGGCAGCTAACAAGAGCAAGTGTGGGAGTAACTGTTTCGGTATTCACAAACAGTTTTTCACTTTCACACCTACTACTGAATGAATAAGCGGTAAATGATGGAGAAGATTTGAGAAAGTGCATCGTGTGTGTGTGTGTGTGTGTGCGTGCGTGCGTGCGTGCGTGTGTGTGTGTGTGGAAAATGAATACTTCACATGTTGCCAACCTCAATCCAAGCCAGTCCTTGGACCAATCATTTCAACGCCAAAAAGCACATTCAGTTGATGTAACAAATGGCAAAATGAAGATGATTCCTCTCCCAACTAGAGTAGTGTCTAGAGGTTCTGCTGTGGAGTGTTGGGGTGTTGGGGCTTGGAAGTGCTTCTCCATGTACAACACCTCAAAACATTTGCCTTCCACCTTGGCTTACTAAAAAGAAATCAGGAGCTACGACCATGACAAAGAGGGATCTTGAAATGGTTTAGGAAACTGCTTGGGACCCAACTGCCTTGTTTGTGAAGGGTCACTTTATCAATAGGGCACCTGTCAATGGAGTCTGTGATCTGCCCTGAACTATGATATACATTCAGGGCATCATTTACAAGAATTGATGCATCGCCGTGGTAACGCAGCGATGCGTCAAACTTTCTTGCACCTGCGGCAGAAATCCTTGCGACACCATAGATGCGCCATATTTACAATACAGAGATCCTTGGCGCCAGGGTTCAAGGATACGTCAGAATTTCTGACGGATCCTTGTGAAGGATGTCGCAAGGCATCTGGCGCAAAAGTGGCGTGGTGCTGTAGTTGTTCAGAAAACAGACTCAACTGCAGCAATACGTCAAAAAAGAGGCAATGATGACACAATACTGACACAAGTAGCCTACTGTATGGGGACCAATGTAATAGAGTGTCAAAAGGTGAAAACTCACCTTGCAATGTATTACATTGGTCCTGTATGTCACGCATACGAGTGGGCATAGTGTACTTATGTGTACCACTATGTCCACGTATGTGTGACATAAGTCATTCATGTAGTGTAGTGTGACATGTAATGTGTTACCTACCTTCTGTGTGCATTTACCTGTTGGGAAACGTGATGTCCTTGCAGATTACGTTGTTGAAAGTGACTTCAGCTGGTCAGATTCATCTTCAACAGCCAATGTGTCATTCCTATGCCTGGGATTTACAGGCGTAGGGGTTTTAATGCATTTCAAGCGCAGCGGCCTGCTTCCCCAAAAATGCATCACTTTTTTAAAATGTCATGAATACCATTGCATTAGTTTTATGGGGGAGTTTCCTTTTCAACGGAATGCCTACTATGCATACATTATAAAATACCGTGACGCAGCCAATTCCGACTCTGGAAAAAACAACGCATCCAGACGAAAAGTGACGTATCTCTAAAATTGTAAATATGGAGCAAATGAAGCGCCGCTGTTGCGTAAAAAAAATGATGCAACGGCGGTGCAAGGAGGCACTAGGGGCTTGTAAATGAGGCCCTCAGTATTCAAGAAAGCACTTAAGCAAAGGTTCAACATGAAACTTTGGCTTGAACTAGTCCTCTAAGACTCTTTCTCTTTTGTACGTCTCATCCAGGAATAGAACTTAGTAATCAGTGTCTCTCCAAGGTCCTATAGTTGTCCAATACGCAGTCACTGCTCAGTGAATTAATCTCTAGGTGTAACCATAAACTTAAAAGTGACCCAAACAGCCATAAAGAGCAATGCTTGTTAGACCAATCATTTCATGTCTGCAACTACAATCCTATATGGCCTCTTTATCTGTCTCTCCTCTTTCGGCTTTGCTCACACAAAATGACTGCACTCCTCTTGAGGCCAACTGAGGGATTACAGACAGGTCCTTTTATTGAGCAATTCAATCAATTCCATGACAATTCCTGAAGTTCTTAAATCCAAAAGGATGTGTTGAGGCTGTAATCCAAGAAGCCAGCATCAATATAAGCCAGGTAGGTATCTTGTTTTAAGAGTACTCCCTCTATTTTTCCACACTGTTGTGTTGCAGGGGACTGGTTCAAGCAGGAAAGGCATGACAGGAGCCTAGTTCAATGAGAAAATGTATTGCAAGTGGCATTTTCTCTTCGAGTCAGTCCCCTTTCCTATATATTGAGGGACTCTTGTATTCAGTTTTGAATCTTAATGCTCCAAAAAGCTCTTCAAGAATTTGTTGTGGGCCTTGTATTTGTACATTTCAGAGTGCATTGAGTTAAATCATATATTGAGAGCTGCATTATAGCATAATGTAAAAAAGCTTTCCGAGACACCTTCCATAATATAATACTTTGAAACACGAGAATCTGCCTACTGGAACTTACAAACATGATCTAACAGATGAACACAAAGTGGAGGCATGATGGGTGCAGACATTCAAATACATTCAGAGATCACACAGATGGGGACCTTGGTACTTGAAATTGGGAAACATAGAAAGCATAGATTTTAGAAATCCTTTTGCTCTCAGAAAGGGTGCAATGTATTGGGACAAACAATAAGTGATGTTTTCCCAGACATTTACTGCACAGGCTAATGAGACCAAAGGAACCTAATGAAATTGCCCATGTGGCACATTTTAAGAAACTGGTAGCATAAGTACAATAGGCATAGGCAAATTAACCTTTTATTTTATTGTGGGTTACAAAATGACCTGACACATGATGCTGCCAAGGGGGTACTGTTTCCAGCCTACGTCAACAGAATGTTTGGGCAAGCTTTAGAACTGGATTACATACCAAAGAAGCATATGAGGATCATTGGGAAGAAATGGGAGAGGTTACCATGAGTGGCACATTGGAGGAGAACTGAGAGGACAGGGATTTCACAGTTGAGGGCAATGGAGATTTGAAGTATTTGAGGTCAAGAGATGGAAAGAGAAACATCATAGTCTGTGCTTTGGATAAAAGGGACAGTTTGCTAAGAGAAGTCCTCGGTTGGGTGGAAGAACACACTGGGCTCAATGTAGAGTAAATAGCATAAATTGAGGCATAACATGATGGTAGTCTCATCTTGTGAGTAAGTGTGGCAGAAGTATTTATTTCTTGAAGGTTAACTTCCAGATGTACTGTCCTTGGGCTATTGAGTAGCAGAAGGAAATCTTGTTCACCATCAATATGTAAAGAAATAGAATATTCATGTGGACAAAAAGACTGGACAGCTGTATGTGAAACGGAATTAATATTAGGGGATGCAAAAATTCGTTGTTTTTTTTAATTTCGTTGAAATTTTACAAATGACAAGAAAATATTCTTTTAGCATAAAATGTGGCTTGCATATATCTTGTGTGCCTTTTTCACAATAAAGCACACTTTAAGTTAAAAAAAAAACATGTTGGATATCTCCAGGAGAAGGTTCAAGGAGAAAATAACGGTTGGAGAGAACTTTTCTGCAAACCTTTCTCCTGCGAGTTAAAATGCACAAAATTGTATAATATGAAATTTTGGGGAATTTTGAGATTTACACATAATGTAAAATGCATGAATTTCACTGGAGAAATTAAAACTTCACCTAATTATTATCTGCAACTATGACACATCAACTAAATACTGAGGAAGGAGAAGACTCCATCTGATTTTATTGATCTAATTATACTTGAGATAACCCTTGTGGTTTATCACCTTATAATACGTTCCGACCACTCATTGGCTGGATTGCAACTTTGTTTTAATTCACACAAGTCTTGTCATTGCTGTTTTTTCAGAATAAAGAAAGAAGTGTGTTGTGTTATTTCTCTGCAAACCCATTCTTATTTATTCTCTTGGGACTGAGAGGAGAGCTAATACCTAAAACATATCAAAATATATTAATGTAAGCAAAAGTAGATAAACAAGTTCTCCTTGTGTAATCCTTATGAGAGTTTCATTGAAATTGTGACGGAATGCAATCGCGATTATGATCATCATACTGATGGGAAAGTCCATATTGTGACTGCAAGTAAACAAGGATCATTAAAATTGGCTATTTAAGAATTTGAAAGAAAGTTTTTATCCAGCCTTACTCTTCATCTTCTCCAAGTGTACAACACAACAATTAAATCAGCATTAACCACTTGTAAAATTAACCTCTGGAGTTTAAGAGGGAATAAGGAACATGAAACAACAGAGAAATACGAATTTGTCAGCTATGGGAGCAAGGTATGAGATTTTTCCTGAAAAGCAGCAAATCACCAGACCCATGTACCAGCAACCCAATACTGTGAACAACCTAGTGTAATAATACCAGTGCTTTAATTGGGTAGGTGCTATTGGGTACTCAATACCTGCACTTCTTTAATCTGGAAGGGACAGTACCGGTAATTTACAGCACTGCTCCAAAGCTTTCAATGGAAGAGTACCAGCACTTCACAGCAGCAAACAGTTACTCTGGAACAAGGAGTACATGCAATGTACAGTCTCCAGTTGTTCAATTGTAATTGTATTTATATAGCGCTTACTACCCCTGATGAGGCGTTGAAGTACTTTTCGGTGATTAGTGCGCTATTCTAGAACTCTAAAAGGATTAGTGGTGAATTAGTATAGTGAAATTTGAGTTAATTGGAGCAGTGGACATGTGAGTCTCTTAGTTGGATTGAAAAGGATAATGGGGGGATAGAAGAGGGAAGAGTCTAGGAAGTGTTTTTGGGAGATCATAGTAGTAAGATGAGAGAGTATAAGGAGAGATGGAGGAGAGAAGAATCTCTAGAAATGGATTAGGGAGATCATAGTAGTAAAATTAGTTTTGGGATGAGTCAAAGGAGGGATAGGTGAGGGAAGAATTTAGAAGGGTTGTTTGGGAGATCGTAGTATTAACATGAGATTTGGGGTGATGCAAGGAGGGAAGAGTCTAGAAAGAGTTATTTTGAAGACCATAGTAGAATGAGGTTTGGGATGAGTCAGAGAGTGGAGGTAGAGGATATATTTTATGAGAGGTATAGGGTGAAATATAGGGTAGTGCATTGGAGAGAGTCCAATTTTTTTCCACAGTAGCAGTAAAGTAATACATATATAGATAAATAAGTACATGATATTATACATATTTATATCAAGAAATACATATATCTAGATACATACATATAATCAAATTAAATGTTTATATGCACAGGGATATGCTGTACATTTGTGTTTGAGTATGGTGGTTATGTAGGAAAGAGCCAACTCTTGAGTAGTCTTCTGAAGATAAGATAGTTATCTGTGGATCTTATGTTTGGGGGTAATATATTTCATAGTTTGGCTGCTTGAACAGAAGAAGATGTGCCGCGTATGTTTTTTTTCTTGTGTGGTGGGATTTTTAGGCAAGGTGCCAAAGATGATCTATGGTAGAGGTCATTAGCGTAATCAAATTTAGATAGTACAAGAGAGATAGTGGCTTGGACCTTGTGTGGAAATCCCTGGTGGGGGAAGATGTGTCACAGAGTTTTCTTAGTAATGAAGCTTGATCTTGCTAATTTGTCCACTTGGGCATTCGTTCAATTTGAGATGGCGCCATGTCATCCACTGATCAACTGCTCTGAGGCAACTGAAGATTTGTGAGTTTCCAATGTCTTCGGGACTTTCCACTTTAAGGAGTATTTGTGTGTCATCTGCATAGTTATAGCATGTGACCTGAAATTCACTGATAATTGCCAGTAATGACTTCATGTAGATGTTGAAAAGCATGGGTGAGATGATTGATCCTTAAGGGACCCCTGCTTTTGTGAAGTACGGTTTGGATGAGAAAGGTGGAGAGTGGATGAAATGTGTTCATTTTGAAGGTAGGATGTGATCCAGTTGAGGGCAGTCCCTTCTATGCCAGCTTTGTAGAGTCTTTGGATTAGAGAGTCATGGTCAACTGTGTCGAAGGCAGCTGAGAAGTCCAAGCGAAGTAGTGCAGCAAGCCTGTTGCGGTCTACTGTGTTTTTAAGGTCATCCCTATTGGCAATGAGGGCAGATTCCGTGCCTCTTCCTGAATGGAATCCTATTTGGAAGTCGGAAAGTATGTATTAATCATCAATGAATTGCGACATCTGGGCGAATGCTGCTCTTGCTTTCAGTTTGCCCAGGAAAGGTCCATTTGTAATCGATCTGTGGTTGTCGGGGTCAAGCGGGTCCAGGGTAGTTTTCTTTAATAATGGGCTTAAGTATGCCTTTTTTAGGTCTTCTGGAAAGATTCCCGTACCTAAGGAATTATTGATGATTCTTCTTACTGGTGTGGCAGCAGAGGTAGTTAGAAGAATGTTCTTGAATATTTGTGGTGGACAAGGGTCAAAAGGGCTGCCGGCAGGCCTGCTTGCTTTGCTGGATCTATAAATTTGTTTTGTGATATCTGTTTGAAGGAATGAAAAGGCTGGGTTAGCCTACTCTTGGAGGGTAGTTTTAGAAAAGCGTTGGTACTGGTGGTTTTCCTTTGTTTGAAATAGGAGTCTAATGTGTCTGCTTTGCTTGTGTAATGATTTGCCAGTTTGTCCGTGAATTCTTGAGTAATGGGATGAGTTCTTTCTATGCATTTAGGTTTACAAAATTCAGTAAGAATTTTGTATAATTCTTTATTTGCATATTTAGCATTTTGAATTCTGTCTGAATAGTACCTTTTAAAGCTTTTGTGATAGCTGACTTGTGTAATCTGTTACGTTTTTGTAGGTACATTTTGTCTTGGTTGCTCTGTATTTCTCCAAATTGCCTATTTTCTTTTGTCCTGTTTGTTGTTCCGAGTGGTATTAGGCCATTAAAAGCTTCCTGTAGCCACTCATATATTTTTTTAACTGAATGTATTGTGTCTAGATCTGTGTTGGATGTTAGTTGTGTTTCAAAGTATTCAAAATTGAGTTTGTTCCACGGTCAATAGGTGTGTTGCTTTGTGGTGATTTATGTTGGAAAGCTATCAAATGGTGGTCTGACCATGTGACTGGAGTAATTGTTTGAACGGTAGCAAGTTCTGGATTAGCAAAAATGACATCTAGGATGTGTCCAGCGACGTATGTGGGTTTGCGGACGATCTGATGTAGGCTCAGTATGTCAAGGCCAGTGATGATGGTTTTTGGATAGGACATTTTGGGTTTGTCAAACCAAATGATGAGGTCACCCAGAATACATAGGTTGGAGTGTAGTGTTATCAGGTTTGAAACTGCATCTAGAAATGTGTCTGGGAATGTTGCATTGCTTGGTGAAGGTCCGTAGAGGAGAAGGAAGCTACAGAAGGAAGTTGGTGTAGGATTGCATCTGGTGAAGAGGACCTCAAAATTTGTATGGAAACGTTGTCAGCTTTAGTGAGATGTATTGTTTGCTTGCATATAACAGCTAGTCCACCTCCTCTTTTGTCTATAGGATTTTGTGTGATAGTTTGATAGCCTAGAGGAACGGCTTCGTGCAACACTGGAGCCATGTCATCTCCCAACCATGATTCAGTTATGAAGAGTAAGCCAGGTTGTGTGTTAGTGAGAAGGTCGTAGATATGATGCTTGTTTTTAGAGAGTGTTCGAGCATTTATTAGAAGGTAGTTTAGAGATTGTGTTTTGGTGATGGTGTGACTTTGTTTTGTAGAAGAGTGAACAGTATTTTTTGAACTTGTAGCAAGTGTGGCATTAGTGCTGGTATTAACTAGTGTTGTTTTTCTATATCGTATTCCTCGTGCAGCAGGCTTAGAAGGCACTTTGTTGGGTCTACGTGTGTAGGTGGTGGAGATGATGTTTGAGAGTGAGTTGGTGAGCTGTGTTGTTTTGTAGAGTAGCCTTGTTGTCTAATAGACATGGAGATGCAAAGTTTTGAAGAGTGGCATGTTGTTTATTTTGTTTGTGTCTGTTTAGGGTGGAAGTTGTATGAGTTAGGGCTGGTGGTGCAGCATGTGGGTCATGTTGTAAGGATCTGAATTGTGCAATGGATGAGCGGCATTTGAATGAGAATTGTTGTGTTTGTGTATTTGTGTTAGGTGTGGGGGAAGAGAGAAAGGTTGGTAATAAAGATGGTTTAAGATGCGTATTATTTGTGTGTCAGGAGGGTGGGTGAGGGTGCATGTTTCTAGTGTGTGATAGAAAGTATTATGCAATAGTGTGTGTGTTATTTTTTGTGCTGGTGTGTGTGTTATGTATTGATTTTGTGGAGTAGTGAGAGGAGATTATGAAGGAGTGGTTTTCTGAGAAGGATTTGTATGTGAAGTATTGTTGGGGGGTGGAAGTTGAATGGTGAAGGGGTGGTGATGTGTTTTGGAAAAGAATGTATGTTATGAGTGTTTGTGTTAGATTTGATCGCTGGAAGAGATAATATGTGTGGTGGAGTGTGAGTATTGGTTTGTTGTGTTTTTTTTGGCAAAAAGAGGAGCATGGTGTTGGTAGATTAAATGATGTAGGGCTGGGTATAGGTTTGGTGGTGACAAAAAGGGGTCTGTTAGGAGCAAGTAGAGGGTAGAGATGTTGCTATGTTTGAACAGAGAGTGTGTGTCTGGATGGATTAAAGTTATGTGTAATGTGGCTTTGTGTTGTGTTGGTGATGTGTGGATTTGTTAGTGGTATAGGACAGAGTGCTGTTTTGTGGGAAAGGTGAAGGTGCCATTGTGTGGCAGGTGGGGTAGAAGGGTGTATATGTGTGGGTTGTGGGGTTTTATAGTTGTTTTTGAGATTATGAAATGTGGTCAGGGTTTGTTTGTAGTACATGTGTCGAGTGCGTTTGCTGTGAGTGTGTTAATATGTTTGTGGATGGGTTAAGGTTGGTGCTGGTGAATGGAAAAAAAGGGCAGCATTTCTGGCCCTAGGCCCTGTAGGAAAGTAGGATCTGCTTCTTATGGTTACCCCCACTTTTTGCTTCATGTGATACTGTTTTTGACTAGTCTGACTGGGATCCTGCTAATCAGGACCCCATTCTATCTGCTTTCTCCCTAAATCGGTTATGTTATGTACTTAGGTACACTCCAGATTGGATACTGGGGTACCCTTGTCAGTCCCTAGTATATGGTACCCATGTACCCAGGGCATAGGTACCCCAGAGGCCTCCCATGGACTGAAGCATGTATTATGCCACCCATGAGAGGCCATGCAAAATGGAACTACAGGCCTGCTATTGCAGCCTCTGTAAGATGGTGCATGCACCACTTATTTTAGATATAGGTTTACTATATCTAAGGGTCACTACACTTAAAACCTACAAGTCACCCCTAGAGCAGGCCTTGACAATCCTGAAGGCAGGGTGCTTGGTTCTAAGTGAGATGGTGCCACTGCATGAGCCGGACACCCCTGCAGCCTACGGAGTCCATTCTCCCGGATTGTTAGTACTGCAGCCATTTACGACATATAGAGAGGCATTATGCGACCGCGTGATGACCAACTCTAAAATGGCTGAAAGTAACCCTATCGTGTCTGGTGTCAAACATTGTGGTGTGGGAGGTATGATTACACCCCTCAGAAACGAGCTTTGTGAGGTCCCTGGTGTTCCCAGTACCAGCCTTCTAGTCCCGGGCAGCCCAAAATGGTTGCTGCCGACCAGAGACACATTTCTGCCCTCCTGCTGCTGAGCCAAGCTCGAGCAGGGGAAGGCAGAACAATAGCATCCTGTCACAGGGAGATATGACCACCTCCCAGACAGAATTTAGTGTATTAGGCCTGGGTGAGTGCGCTTGCCAGCAACCGAAAGTCTGCATGAGGGGCACATTTGGTGTCCCTGTGCATAGTCCAGTTCAAACCAGTCCTGGGAGCCGTTGGCTCCTGCTCTGGCACGAAACTGCACAAAGGACATGGGAATAACCTCCTCACTGTCCAGACCCTCCCCTGGGAGGGTCCCCTGAATCTGTCCAACCCTCTCCCGTGGGTACAAAAGGGCTTACCTGGCTGTAGGACCCTAGATTTGACGTGGACAAGATTCTGAACCAGAAACCACTGAACTTCGACCGTCTGGACACTCTGGACTTCGCTGGACTTTGTTTGGGCCCAACTTCGTCTCCCTCTCAGTCTGAAGCATCGTCTGTGCCCATGCACCATACAGGCTCCATGCAGGACCTGTGGAGCACCAAGGACAACTGAAGATATCTCCCTTGGAGTGAAGGAGTCACTCCCCTGCAAACGCAGGCACCACATTTCAACTGACCGGTCTGCTGCTCCTGAGCTCCTACAGACTCCTAAATCTCCAGCAACACAGGAGGTAGGTTTCCAAGTCCCTTGAGGTCCGAGCTGCCCTCTCACCAAGTCTGAGGCCAGAATCCCTTGTGGGGGTTGCAATACCCGTACCCCTGTGCACCACGTACTTTTGCAAGTGCATATGCTTTTTGGCGTTTCCAAAACAAGTGCTCTGGGCTCCGAGTAGCCCCAACCTCTGGCACCATTTCCACCAAAGAACTCCGGGTCTCCTCACACCGAGTGCTTCATGGGCTGTTGCTTTTTGAAACTGCTCGAGGTCCCCTCACGACTCCTGTGCCTCCGCCCTGTGGGTCCTCTTGAGGGTCAACTTTGCTTTTCTTGGGCTCCCCTGATTGCTCCTGGCCTGCCCTGACTCCCCTGTGTTTGGTGAGTCTCCTGAACCTTGCTGGTCCGAACCGTAACCTTCTTTGACCTTCTGCGTGAGTTGCCATTGCCAAGGCTTGTTGGTGCTCCAGCTGGACACTGACCCTCAGTACTCGACATCCTTTGCGGCACAGCTTGTATCCAGCTCCTGGTTGTCCTCGACATCTCCTGGTCCCGGTGGCTGCAGAGTCAAGAACCCCCTCAATGCACCTGAAGCACCCGACATCGGTGGGCATTTGTCTACCAAGCCCCTGGTCACTCCTGAGTGACCCAGACTCTGTCCCCTCTGCTTTCAGGTACTCTTCATCAAGACTCCACCTTTGGATTCCGACCGACACTTTCCTTCCTTCCAGCAGTGGCTCATTTTCGAAGTCCCCCATAGAGATCGACGGCGGTTTCCGACGCCACTTCAGACCTATTCAACCGGCTTCCCTGGGATAGGTAACTCTGATACTATGGTATCCATGGGTGGGGTGGCTCTCCAACCTTCTAACTTCCACAGGGTTTCTTCAAAGTCGACTTAGAAGGGTCCTTAAACTTTAAAACTTCAACCACGACTCTCCCATAGAATTGTACGTAGCACGCGGTCGTGTTCCCACACTGCACCCGTCCTCCATGGGGTCCCTACTTACTCACCTTGGGTGGTTCCTTGGGGTCCCAGCGATTCTACATCCTCTAGACACCTTGACTCGAGTCATGGTTTTTATACCACTATTTTATTATATGGTTTGGTCTCCCCCGGGGCCCCACTGTGTATTAGTGCTATTTACTATTGTTTCTGTGCTACAGTATTGTGTGCTTTGTGAGTATCCTCGTGTAGAGGGTACTGTGTCGTACTTAAAGAGTGTTATATCAATAAATACATATTTTTATAACTACTGTGTGGTTCTCCTTTCATTTAACCAATACTATAAGGTTGCATTCTGGTAAAACAAGCTGCTTAACATTCCTTCAAGACTAAGCCTGAAGGCTGCTCTCCACAGCTACCACTTGGATAGCTTTCTAAGGTTATCTTTGACCTCTTAAATCACCGTAAGGGTTGTTTGGACTGGTACAGGGTGCCCACTTTAATTAGTGGACAGCATATACCAGGCCAACTTCTCACAGGGCCAATCTGTCCCAAACAGGCCCAAGCAGGCAACAGCCCTGGTCCTCTCCGCCCTCAGTCTCGATGCCCGGGCTGAGACGCCCTGAGACCTAAGCTTAAATAGCCTTAGTGATCAGGTGACACCTTCGGCCAATGGGAAGCCTAGCCCTAACCCTAACTAGTCAGGACACTAGCCCTAAGACCAATAGGAGACCAGGTCCTTACACCCAATCACAGTCCTAGTCCTAGCAACCAAGCCACAGGAACCAATCAGAACCCCAAACCTCTCAGCCAATCAGAACCCTAACCATAAGCCCTAAGTCCAATAGAAAATCTAGCCTCAGAATCCCAATCATATCAGCCAACCAGAACCCTAACCCTAAGTCCCATAGGAACCCCAGATATAGAAACCACAGTTGTGACGACCAATAGGAAACTTATATAAGGGGCATGTGACCTTAAGCACAGGCTGATGGCTCGGGGCAGGGAAGCTGAAGACCAGAATCTCCTCAGAAACCTACAGGCTCAATCCACATTTTGCAGGTCCAGGTTTTAACCCTGCAGGTAAGGACCAAATCTGAGTCACTTGACGCACTTAAACAAATCACTTTTTTTCTAGCCAAAAACGAGTGCTACATCCACTTTCCAAACACAGTTTAAACCATAAAGCAGATGAAGAAGTCTTTTAAACACACGTTGCTTAGCCTCTGAGGGTGTACTTTGCTTTTTTAACTTTAAAAATGAAAAAACAGGGTTGGGGGTATGGGCTGGGGGCTTGCCCCTCCAGGCCTAACTACAGTACAAGGGAAACTGGGACACAAATTCAAACAGTCATGGGTGAAAAAAACTGCAGTTTTCGCAACACAGTTTAAACCATAAAGCAGATGAAGTAGTCTTTTAAACACACTCTGCTTAGCTTCTGAGGGTGTATTTTGCCTTTTTAACTTTAAAAATCAAGGGATTGGGGTTGTGGGCTGGGGGCTTGGCCCAATTGTGAAATGATGTTTAAGGAACTGAAGAAAACGTTCTGCCAAACCCTAGATCTGCAATTAACAACAAGACTGTTATAGAAGATTTTACTTTTCTTATTTGTTTTACAAATGTATAAATGGCAGTCCTCACAAGAGAGTAGCTGGCCACTGACAATAAATAAAAAAAATCCAAAACCACCTAAGATAAAAACAAACAAAACTGGAGGATAATAAATAAATACTCAGGGGAGTCGCGCGCACCGCGACCCAAAATGGCCGCCTAGTGACAGAGCTCTGCATCGCGCCGGATTTCAAACGCTTCTCGGAGCGGTTCTGCCGCTTTGTTCATCATCATGCTGACACCCTCCTAAATCGGAACGCTGGCACTTTCAGAGGGTACCATTTTCAGAACTTGCTCTCATGAAGAAGAGATGACTTTGTGCAGGTGACTTTGTATTCTTTCTGACGGCCGCCATTTTGCTTCTTTCCCTGCCGGTTTTCTCTTCATATTTCTCTACATGACGCCCCTCACTGCAGTTTTTCAACGTTTCCTGCATATTTTGTACATTTTTTCTCTGTGACTGTTGTTTTGCTGTGGGAAGTCTTCATTTTTGTCGATTTTATTATTTTTTTCTGAAGTACTTTGCCCTCTATCCTGTGTGGTGCCATTATTTTTCTGCGCTCTCTTTACCACACTCCATGGGTAGGAGCAGACGCCTTCTTCACAACGCCAAATTGGAAGTGAATACTCCTGCTACTTCTGGAGCCAGCATCTCTACCTTTAATAAATTTTCCTGTTTATCTCAACTACCGCCACACGGAGACTGTCTCACCTTTACAGAAAGTCCCATTGCCATGGCGTCTAAAGTGCCGTTACCTTCGACTACCGGCAAGAGACTTAAGCAGGATCCTCCTTCTCCCCCTAAGTCTTCTTCTCCGATCTCCTTAGACATGGTTTGGTAGGAATTACATGCCCTCCGACCCTTTATTGAGGAAACCAATTCTCGCCTACAAACGCTGGACAATAAATGGTCTTCCATGGAGTCCCGTATCACTGTGGTGGAACATCAACTTAATGACGTACAGGATTCATCTGCTAAAATATCCTCGTTGGAGAAGGAAATCTTACAACTGAAAAGAGCGACTGAGGATTTGGAAAATAGGAACCGTCGTAATAATTTACGCATTTATGGTCTTCCTGAGGGACTCGAAGGTGACGACCCCGTCACGTACTTTACATCTTTCTTGCCGCAGTTTTTGGGTCTCCCTCCTACAACTAAACTGAATCTACAACGAGCTCATAGACTGGGTCCTTGTCTTTCTTCCTCATCTGCGCCTTCCAATCCTCGTGAAATAATTATTTTATTTTTGCAATTCACTGACCTTTTGTTGGTACTAAATACCGCTAAAGCCAAAAAGAATCTTTCCTGGCATGGCACCAAAGTATTTGTCTCCCAGGATGTTTCTTCAATGACTGCCAAACGACGGAAGGAGTTTCTGGATCTTCGCTCCTTAGGTGCAAGATATGGCTTGTTCCATCCCTGCCTCTTCAAGGTCACCTTTCTTAACAAGATTTCCACCTTTGAGGACCCAGCTGACCTCCGCAGATTTATCCAGTCTCACTCTACTACATCAATGGAGACGGCTCCTTCTTCCTCTGGATCTTGACTGTCGTACTTCTTTTATTGCATTATTGCATTGAAGCTATTGTTATAGTTCCTATTTTTTGGACTCCATTGTTTTTTCTAGTTCTATTTTGCATAACCCCTTGTTTCCTTTACAGGTTCATTGTAATTCACTGTGCTCTATCCATGTTCCATGTTCCCGCTCCTAATCGTGCTCATTTTATTTGATGTCCTGGTGTGATGTGTTGCCCCTTGTTGGGTGTGCTGTTTCTGCTGTCCCTTGCCGCCTCTCATCTTTCCCCTTGTTCCCTTAAGGTACGTATTACAGTCGTCGTTTTGACATGTATTGTCTTCTTTTGCTCTTACTCTTTCTTCCCTCCTTGCTGTATCTATTCTTTTTTCTTCCTTTCTGGTCTTACATTCTTCCTTTTCCTACTGGTTGCTCTATTTCCTTCCCCCTTTATTCCTTTATTTTTTACTTCATATTTTCACTATTGAATATTTTGTTCTTTATGTATTTTTGATGACTTTACATTCAGAGTTATTTCCTGGAATGTGAAAGGTTTCATTAACCCTATTAAGAGACAGCGAATTTTATCGCATCTTGCCTCTTATAACCCTGATTTGGTCCTTTTACAAGAGACCCACCTTACAGAAGTTGAGGCATTGAAATTAAAGAGAGGTTGGGTGAGTTCAAGTTTTATTCTTTCCTACTTCAAATAAGAAAAACGGTGTTATAATTTTATGTCATAAGAAATTGAACTGTAAAATTATATCGCAAGAGAGCGATACCGAGGGAAGATGGTTGTTAGCTAAGTTGTTAATTAATAACATTTCTTTGACTGTTTTTAATGTTTATTGCCCTACTCATCCTGATTGTTCTTTCTGGCCTCTGATTACACGGAAATGTATTCAATTTAGGGATGATTATTTTATACTAGGAGGTGACTGCAATCAAGTTGTTGACCCCTTTATTGACCGCCAATCTCAGGTTCGCTTAACTCCTCACAAATCACATAAACATTTCCTTGACACTATCTCCCAATCACATCTCGTTGACTCTTGGAGGCTTTCTCACCCCGATACTCTTGACTTCTCTTTCTTTTCTCCTCCTCACAACTCCCTTTCCCGTTTAGATTATATTTTTCTCTCTCAATCTTTATCTCAAAATCTGTTATCTTCCTCTATTGAACCTATTGTCATCTCTGATCATGCCCCAATTATAACTGATCTTGATTTGCTCCCTCCACGTCCCAGGTCCTCCCGTTGGCGCTTCAATAACTCTCTTCTTCCTGATCCTCTTTTCTCTTCCTCTTTCGTCACCTTTACTAACGATTTTTTTGATCTAAACGGTATTACCTCTTCCTCCCCCCATGTTTTATGGGACTCCTTTAATGCTACCGCGAGAGGTTTCATTATAGATTTTGTTTTTAAAAAAAAGAAACGCTTTCTTCAACAACATAAAGCTACCCTGGCGCATATTAAGTCCTTAGAACATACATTTTATACTTCATCGGCGTATTCTGTCCTTCCAGCTCTGATACGTGCCAAATTAGCATTTAATAAAACCTCTACTGACAATGCATCTTCCATTCTTCTCCGTAGTAGTGCTTGTTACTACGGAGGTCGAAATAAGGTTGGGAAACTTTTAGCGAACTATCTTAAAACTCGTAAAGACCGTACTCTGATTGATTCTATCTATTCTCCAGATGGTTCACTTCTGCACAAGGATCAGGATATTCTTAATGCATTCAAAATGTTTTATAGGGATCTTTATACCCCAGAATCTCCTCCTTCCAGTTCCCTTATTCAATCCTATCTTGACAACCTCCCAACCCCATCTACTTCTCACCTCAATCTTTCAGATCTTGAAACAGACTTATCCCTTAATGAATTATCCTCTGCGTTAAATGCTTTAAAGAAAGGGAAAACTCCTGGCCCGGATGGTTTTTCAGTTGAATTTTATTTGCATTTTTCTAACTTATTACTTCCTAAACTTTTAAATCTTTTCCACTCATTCTTTCTCTCCGGAAGAACAGAGGGCACTTTTCAAGAGGCCACAATTTGCCTCATACATAAGGAGGGACGAGACCCTATGTTTTGTAAAAACTATCGGCCGATTTCCCTGGTCAATGTAGACTATAAGCTATTTGCCAAAACACTCGCACTACGTTTAGATCCCCTTATGCCTCATTTGGTCGATAAGGAGCAGTGCGGCTTTGTCAAGGGTAGATTGACTTCGGATAACTCTCGTCTTTTTCTTAATGTTTTAAACAAACTTCCTTCCCTTTCCACATCTTTAGCAGACATTTCTGTCGATGCTGAAAAAGCATTTGATAGAGTTGATTGGTCCTTTTTATTTGCAGCTTTGAAATGGCATGGTTTTGGTCCCAAATTGATCTCACTTATTTCTTTGTTATATTCTGCCCCCAGAGCCTCGGTACTAATCAATGGTTGCGTCTCATCCTATTTCCCCTCCAACGCGGAGTCCGTCAAGGCTGCCCCCTCTCCCCCCTTCTTTTTGACCTAGCTCTTGAACCCTTCTTATCCTCAATCCGTAATAACGACTCTATATCTGGTTTTTCTTATGGTGATCAACACTTAAAACTTTCAGCTTATGCGGATGATATTCTACTTTTTATTTCTGATCCTGAAACCTCTATCCCCCCTCTATTACGCGCATTCACTTCCTTTTCCCTTGTCTCTGGATATAAAATTAATTCAGATAAAACAGAAATTCTCCCTCTCACTAAATTTTGTCTCCCACATTCTTTTTCTCCACCGGTTTTGCCTGGAGTGGTTCCAAAATCAAATACTTAGGTATATGGTTCTCCAACTCCATCGCCTCCACTATTAAATTAAATATGACTGCGCTCCTGTCTCGGATTGACAAACTACTTTCCTCTTGGAACCCTCTTTTTCTTTCGTGGTGGGGTCGATTAGACTCAATCAAGATGATGATTACCCCTATTTTGATTTATGCTCTTTCTATGCTTCCCGTCCACATTTCTGCCTGTCATTTTAAACGAATTGACTCTCGCCTCTCTAAATTTCTCTGGAAGAACAAAAGAGCTAGGATTTCTTTATCTTTTCTTCGTAAGACAAGACCTAACGGAGGCGTGAATTTTCCTGACTTTCGCCTGTATCACAAATCATTTTGCCTTCGCCAGGCCTCGAAATGGCTCCTTTCCGAATCCTCTCCTTTCACTCCCCTTTGGCTCTCCATTGAACAAGCCTTATTATTGCCCTTTTCTTTCAAGGAAGTCCTTGCCTTTTCTGCCAAAACTCCTCATACCTCTCCCCCCTTATTTAAACACACTTGTTCTTTATTGAGGCCTCTCATCCATCCAAAGTCTATGTCTAGAGAATCCTTTTTAGATTCTCCTATTTGGCATAATTCCCTTATTATTATCAATAACAGAACCATCTTCTGGAAATCCTGGAGATTAAAGGGTATAATCTGGGTTAAAAACCTTTTTGATGGCCTGTCTCCATGCTCCTTTCCCCAATTTCAAGCCACATTTCATTGTCCCCGTTCCTTCCTACAGAAATTTTCTATTCTAATGACGGTCATTCTTGATACCTTTTACTCTCTTCCATCTTCCCCTCTTCCATCTGTTCAAAACTCTCTTCTCAACATCCTTCTTTTGATACCCAAAGCTTCTCTTATCTATAGATACTTCTCAGCTCCCAATCCAGAACGTACTAAGACTAAGTTGGAGCTTTCATGGGAATCTGACCTGGGATGTGAATGGACCATTTCTTTTTGGGACAAACTTTGGTCCCGCTCTCTCAAGATCTCTCGCTCTGCCTCTCTCACTCAATCTATGTTCTTCCTCTACCATAGACTTTATCTTACTCCTACCTCTATAGCTCGATTTTCCCATTCTACTGATACCAACTGCTGGACCTGTGGCTCCTCTAATGCTGATCTTCTACACCTTCTCTTCCTCTGTTCTTCGGTTTCTAATTTCTGGGGGAAAATGTGGTCCTATATTTCTCGCATGTTTAATATTTCCATTCCCTACTCCATTCCTATTCTTTTCTCTGGGAGTCTATCCGATTCATTAGATCTTCTCTCCCATAAACATGGTCTCTTTGACCTTATGCTTGCTTTAGCTTTCCAACACCTCACTCTCAACTGGAAAACACTTACAAAACTCTCTATCCAGCACTGGTGGAATAGTCTCTGCCATTTTCATCGACTTGATAGTGCTTTTGCCTCCTCCTGCAGGCCAATGGTTAATAGAGATCTCTTTTGGTTACCTCTTACTACTTATTTAGACAATCTAGTGTTAACAGATAATTCTCGTTTAAATGCTGAAAATTTTAAACCTCCTTGAATGTTTATCTTCTCTGCTCTTTGTTTTTATCTTTATTGGCTTATTATATATATTAATTTGATTAAGACTATCTCTCACATTCCTTTGTAATATGCATTTATTTATCTTCTTCATTTTTATTCTTTATTTATAAGAGTTTCCATTTCCCTTTCCTTCTTCCCTCCTTCCCCCTGCCTCCCCTATATCCTCAAAATTTTAAACAGCTTTCTCTTCTGTTTTTGTACTAGCCATTTTATCGTTATGTTTCCTTTTTAAGATGTTTTTCTTTGTATTGCTGGTCTCCTGTAATTTTTTGTTATTACTTAAATAAAGCTTTTAAACATGAATAAATAAATACTCAACTGAAACACATAACTGACAGAAAGTGAACAACGAAAGTATTCAAGCAGTGGCAGAGCCAATAGGTCTGGCGTTGGCTACTAACCTTTTCGCTTAATGCCAATGCTTGTTTTTTCATTGAGGAATCTGCAGGCTCCCACTAACAGAAAAAAAAATCAACGGCTAAAAGCAAAAAAATGTAGCATTCTCAAAAAGCACACATTGTCATAGTAGTTCTGGGCACTGAAGGGAACTGGCTCCCATTGGTCCTAGGATAGTGTGCTGATGTGTACTTTGTGAAACAACAGAAGGCCATCGCTCACAGGGAAGTTATCCACTGGCTGAAGTGGGCTGACCCGTTGCTTCCTACTGTAAGCCACAGTAGTAAGAAGAACCATGTGAATGACAAAGCAAGAGACAAGTGCGGAACAGGGGCTCGCTAAAAGTCCTTCTATTTAAGTATATCATTTTAGAAAAATTTGAAAGATCTTGGTTAACGCAGACCTAAAAAGCAGTGCCTAAACAGAGACCTACTTAATTAGGATCCCGCCAACCTCAGTAAAGCTAACTGAAAAAATTAGGTTTGAGTATTTTTTGTGGATGAGATTTCCACAAATTGGGGCAGCAGGGGAAACATTTATTTTTTCATTTTGAAATCTCCATGAGAATTACAGATTGACTGCGGCCAAGGGAGTAGCCAGAAAATTTAAATACCCCCCACTTGAAATATACCTCTAATGAGACCGAGCGTGCAAAGCAAGCAAATCCGACCCTTCTAATAAGAGTTTTTTCACCCTCATTCCATCTATTAATCCATTCATCCATCCATCTGTCCATACCGTCACACCTTTATATGCCCACCAATTGCCCCATCCATCAATCTGTCCATCCATCTTTTCACCCATCAGTATGTTCATGTATCCATTTGTTAACCATCTATCCATTCACTCTTTTTCATCTGTGTATTCTTCCATACTTCCACCTATTAACACTTTCACCAGTCAATCTGTTCACTCTTCCATCCAGTCATTCACCCTTTCTTCCTGCCTTTCACCTTTCTTCCATCTTTCCTTTCGTGTTTCCTTCCTTCTTGCCAGCCTTCCTTTCTCCTTCTGTTCTTTTTCCCTTTGTTTCCCTTTCCCATGTTTTTTCTCTCATTCTTCCATATGTTTCTCTCTGTCGTGCTCATTATTTTCTAATGTGTTCCTCTCTCTGCGTTTTCAACTATTTATTTTTTTATTGATGTGTTTCCTTCCCTGTGCATGCCAGCTGAAAGCTCACACCCTCTCTCATGGTACTTCATATCAGTGCTATTTTTCAGCATGTTGTCATTCACACATAAGAATCAAATAAACAACTAATTAATGTTTATGTGAATCCAGTTCACCAGCTTATCAGACCCAGTGGAAGCCCCCGCTTAAGCAGCTAAAGTGGGGGGTTCCTTACGCCCCTGACTGTGGCTGTGCCTACAACCACCAGCAATCATAAACTTTTAAGCTAAATAAGAAGGTCTGCTCTGGTCAAGTGCCTTAGAAATATATATATCGCCACAAGAGAAATGCGTGAATACAATGCAAGTAAAAGGTAATTTGTGCCATGCAATCAAACGTTTTCCCACTCACCAACCAACCACCGAGCGACAACACGAAATGAACAGATTTATGGTAGCAAGACACACAAGCAGAGCTCTACCACCTTCCAGGCTAGGGCTCACTGTGACCTGCACTAGCAGAAGAAAAGCTGACAAAGAAATGAAAGGCTTAATCCGATACAATGAATAAAGCTGGAACCAACACACCTGAAGAAGTCATTTGGTGAAATGCACCTTCACATCTAGCTCATGTTCAAGGGTAAAGCCCAAGAGCAAACAGAAAGATCTGGAACAAAAGACATGGTGCAAATAAAGCAAAAAGCGAAGACTGCAGGCGGGATACAGATGAGGATACAGAAAATAACATCAAATAAGAGCACAACCCATTTACAACAATACGTAATAACAGCGGCAGCTCGCACAGGTAAATGCTGTGGGGCAGTGAGGCGGGGTGGGGCGGGGTGGGGGGCAGTGGAATCCGACATATGACGGGAATGTGAAATCTAACTAAATAAATAAATAAAACCACTTACCTTGCGCTCGCCGCATCGCCGAAGTCTGCGATGCGGCGAGCGCACGGTAAGTGGTTTTATTTATTTATTTAGTTAGTTTTCACATTCCCGTCGTATGTCTGATTCCACTACTCCCCACCCTGCCCCACCCCCGCCCCGCCTCACCGCCCCACAGCATTTACCTGTGTGAGCCGCCGCTGCGTAATAATGTGGTGAGTGTGTAGGTCCAGTTGTGAACAGTGTACGTAAATCAGAACTATTTGCAATTCACAAAACCCCATTTGGAAATGTACGCACAGTAGTTGTCTGACGTCAGCGTAACTGCCCCCACACCAGTAGAATAATACTCAATTGAAAACGTACTACCAGCACCAAGAGTAAATAAGTATGAGTACAGAGCAATAACATAATAAAGATGAACATTACTAATGTCTTTATTCAGATTTCTTCTCCTCCCACAATGCCTCTGTGATTCTTCACAAAGGAGCTATTATTCCGGAGTCAAGAGCGCTGCTCTAATAGAGCGTTTTGTATTGAACAGCTTCCTCACCTTGGCGATCAGGTCGCGGTGACTCACAGAGCAATGAGTACACTGTTGGTGTTTACAACAATGGTTACTGGAAAGGCGGTGTCTTCGCTGGTGGCCTTGAGGAGCTATCCACACAATGCTGGTGGGTGTCAAGATACCTTGAAAATTACGATGAGGTTGTGTGGTGGCGGGGACACCAATGGAGGAGGGAGCTCTACTCATGTACTGCACACAATGTGACAGCGTAGGCGTTTGAATCCTTTCTGCAGCATCCCATTGATGGTAAATAAATAGCAGTGGATGTGCTTACATGTAAGTAGTATACTACTGAGTAAAACCTGTGCGGCTCATTCTAACAGGCCAGAAGAGATTGCTGCATTGGTGCTTTAGAGTAGCATCAGGAGGAGATGCGGAGAAATCAACACGGCTTGTTCCTGCTGTGCCCATAACCAACCACTCAAGTTGACATTATGCAATGAAGGAGTGGATAGAGTAAGAGACAAAAGTTTCAGCAAAATGTGTGCGAAACATCATATACCTAACGGATGGGATAGATGAAGAGACAATAGTTTCATCTAAATAATACATATCATTGACGGAGTGGATAGGTGGAGAGACAAAAGTTTCAGAGACATAATACATTGATAAGTTAAATTCTGAGAACGTGCTAGACTAAATACAAGCCTATTGGTCTGTAAGAAAAACCAACCCCTCGGCCTAGGAGATGGTGGGGGTTCCCCGAAATAGGATCAGGGAACAAAGGATAAGAAGAAACAGGATCGGGACAGGTCAGGAACAGTTAGGCCTCTCTGCAAACCGACGGACAGCGACGCATCTCCCCTCTTTCTCTCCTGCCAGCCTAAGCTTCAACCACACCCCTAAAGGCACCCCAATTATACCCTAAAACTAACATGTCCGTCCCACAGTTGTTGCAAACTTTATTAAATCTCGCAAACGGATTGGTGGGCTAGGGAGGTGGCGTTGTCACACCACTGTGACTTTATCTTTATTTCAAGTACTTCATTGTTCACCATCCGTTCCCAGGGTATGGTTCTCAGCTTGTTCTCACTTTATTTCATGTGATACAAATTTTAACATTTTTCATTCATTTTTTAACATCATCCGCAGTTTGTGTCTCCGGTCTCACGCCTGGGCACTTCTTTTGTCAGTCGTTTGACACTCTGGCCTTCACCCTTCTCATGTCATCTGCGGTGCACTGCGCGACTGTCTTGCGTCTGACAGAGCGAACTCAGTCCTCGTGTTTTCCCCCTCCCACTTTAGCCAAGTTTAGAAAAATGGCTGTTTCATCTGGCCACACTAAAGTAAATGACAATGAACATTTATTAATGATATGATAATGAAACCTTCACTGTTTACCACCCACCTTGCACTATTCCCCATTAATGTTACCTAGCATAAGCTTGGTGTAAAAGCGGCATTATTTATTAGTTCAAAACAGGATGCAACATGCAAATTACTAAAGCATATGCGGCCTATTCATCCAACACTTCTTGTTTTTCTCAAAACAGGTTATTACAATATTATTTTGTTTATGTGTTAGTTCAGACATGCGCAAAGCAATTTCCCTTGTGTTCGTGTTGGGTGTACATTAGTTTTTCAACAGCTATTTACTGTTAGTACGTATTATGGGGGTATCAATTCGAGCAGGTTTCATTTTTGCAAAACCCTGCTCCATCACACATGTCAGACCCAGAAGTGTTCCGGCGTGTACGCCTGGTACAGCATACCTCCTTCATAGATGTGGGACTGATACTAGAGCCATCTTCACTCTCAGGTGGAGGCAGTATTTGGGCACAGAGAGGTTGTGGGTCTGTATGTTCTCTAGGGCTGCAGTCACTTGAACTAGCCCGCGTGCAACACCCTCACAGCAGGGCCCATGTCATTCTGTGTGCTGACAGTTTTCCTTGCAAGAGTTGCTGTGGCTACTGCCAATCGATTGGTGGAACAGGTGAAGGTATCAAAGCATGCCAGGTACTTCCTGTGCCTGTAACTCTGCACACGTTGCTCCTTCTCCATAGCAGCATCCATCGGTCTTGCCACTTCTGCAATTGCTGCATCAACCTTGACATGTCTAGCAGATGTCTATTTACAGTCTTTATTTGTTTGGTTTGCAGGCGCTGTACAGAGATGATCACAAAGGAGAAGGTGGCCAGCAGGAAGGCTGAGGGTCGTGAGGGTCTCCTGTGTTTGGGGGCCTGGAGAAGTCATTTTGTGATCTGTGGAAATGCATGTATATAGTTAGTGTAAATAAATTGTTTATGTCTGTTCACAGTGTAGTGTAGTCTTCAGCCAACAGTACAGCATGCAACTGTGGTGTACTACAACTCCCATGATGCATTGCCAAGGTAGTGCAAGCATCTCAATGGAGTCAGATTTGCTGTGATGTTTTATTTGAGTAATTACAAACATTACATCATGTTAAGTAAGTAAAGAGAAGTTGTATCACTCTGGCTTGTACCTGCAGCATTAGAGGTGTCAATGTCAGACACTCCCACCACACTTTACGGTTCCAGTGTCCCCTCGATGAGTGTCTGCATGGGAGTGGAAGGGGGAGTTTCGAGGGTCCACCATCTGTGCCACGACCCTCAGCCATCCTGCTGGCCACCTTCTCCCTTGTGTGGGATCTCATGTCATATCACCGTTTGCGGATCTCTGGGATGGTCCTCTGTGTTACGCTAAGGGAATTCACCTTCTCCATGATGCTGTTCCATATCTTGGTCTTCTGGCTCTCAGGAATAGGGAGAGAGGCCTCTCCGAATAGCTGGTCCATATTGGCCACACATTCCTCTGTTAGATGCTCAAGCTCCTTTTCGGAGAACGTCACCTTCCGCTACCTGCTCCCAGATTCCTTGTTCCCATCTTCTTTGGACATGGCGCAGTTCAGTCAGAGGTATTCCCTCACCAATAGTCAGACAGGTGCACTCCTTCCTTCAACACCTTCCTAGGCTTCTGGCTTGTGGCCACACACTGTATTTGTAAACTTCCTGGTCTGGCATCATCATTCTGCATCCAGAATGTGACTTTTTCTAATTTGCAATTTCCTAACAGGAAATTGCAAACTTGCATTTTCTAAAATTGCAATTTCCTAATTGTGAATTTGAATCCGTAGCAATCGCTATTAGTGGAATCCGTGGTTACGTACATCTCATTTTGCAATTCCCTAATAGCGATTTCTACGGATTCGCTATTTGGAAATGGCAAATCCTGAGTTTTGTACATATGGACCAAAGTAATATTTACCTTGGTGTCCTATTCACAGAATCTTGGTTTAGTTCAGTTTCTCAATTTAAATGTGTCTTTAAACAACCTCTTTTGATTTAAAATAATATTTTACTCTGTACAGTCCAATGGCATGCCTGTTTGGTTTTAATCTTGTTATTAATTGCGTTTTTTAAAAATTTATACCAGAAGCCCTGGCCAAGCACTCAATTTCCTCTTGGTGCACAGATGTAGGCACTTTACACAAAACTCAGAATAAAGTATGTCCCTTTCAAGCTTTCTCTCTTTCCTCGCTCTCATTTTCCAGGGTCAGTCCCTCTGAGAAGTACAGAAGGTGGTGGACTTCATGCATATATTTGTGCCCAGACTTGCTTAGACAATACTGACAAAGGCCCATGGAATTTGTTCTACCTGTTATGCACAAACCTGGTCTGCTTCAGTCCTTGTTCAGAGACATTGAAAATGTCACCTTGGATGAATGCCTCCTTGTTCGCCTTTGGAAAAAACATTACAGGCAACCCTACCTATCTTGTCCTTTGAAAGCAACGACTTCCAGCTAAACAAAAGATGTATTTTCACAAAATGAAGTTTTTTAGAAATGCATTTTCCTATTGCTGGGTTTGTTTGGTGGCAAAACCCCTTTGTGACAATCAGCATCCTTCAATGAGGATGGATGAAAAAGAGACAGAGGAGACCTTGGCGTGAATCAAGGACGGATCTGTGCGAAACATGCACAAAAGATACATTTTTAAGTAACTTATTGTGTATGGGGGATTAAAAGCCCACCAACGAAAACGTGAGTGTATATGGAAGGCCGAACTTGGTGCATAGCACTCTCCCAGCTGAAAGGTAGCTCTGTAGGTTGAGCACCAATTGCAGACGTAGGACTAACCCAGGTGGGTTTGTGCTCCATTCCCAAGAGGAACAAACTCAGGGCCTCATTTCTGAAAACTGTTGCATCGCTGTGTGAAAACAGAGATGCAACAGTTTTCACTGCGCCCTCCTTGTGACACGATGGGTGCGCCGTATTTAATGTATGGCACTCCATGTCGCAAGAAGTTAGAGATACGTCAGTATTTCTGACGTATCTGTAGGCGCAGTAATGACACATTGATGGAGTGTGTCACAAAAGTGACGCAACTCCAGCAATGTGTCCTTTCACATGGGGCAAGCCCCATGTGAAAGGGTCTGTGTCAGTCTTACGTCTTATGCTGTGAGGCAGGCGTAAGATTTTGACGCAGTGGCGTCCTAGAAGTGGCGCAGTGAAATCTGATAGATTTCACTGCGCCACTTCTACGAGGCTTTTTACGTGGGAACGCCCACCCTGCATACATTATACCTGACGCAGGTCTAATGTAGCGCAGGGCTTTACAAAGTGACGCATCTGCTTAGATGCGTCACTTTGTAGATAGGACGCAACATGTCGCATTTTTTACCCTGCTGGTGCGTCACAAAAAGTGACACAACTCTGCGTGTGCATCACAAAAAGTGACGCAACGGTGGCACAAAAGTGTCGCAAGTCCTCATAAATAAGTCCCTCCGTTTTTCTTCTCTCTAAAAGGAATAAAATCTCAGTCATTTAATTTGGTAAAGGGAATATCTGTTATTTAAGATGAATAAAAATATTCACTTTGTGGTGGCCTTATAGCCGTTGTCAATCCTGCCATTACTGTGTAGGCGAGGATCGGATTTCGGTTTTATCTCACAACACACCCCAAAATGTGCAATAAGGTTTGTCCTGGCACACACACTATCAAGCTTAGAATCTGCTGCTCAGACAGATTTTGATTATCTTCCATCGTTTTTGGTTCATCGCATTCACCGTGCTAGGTTTTCCCTGGGAAATGTGCATCTAGGCCTTTCTGTCTCACGGCTCCCTTTCCGTATCTACCCCTGCCACCCCCTTGCCGTGGGTGATTTATCCCCCTTTCACAATCACTCTCTGCTCATTTTCCCTTTGTTGAGTATTAATTGCTCTTCGCTTTTCGATGGCTGAACGCTGCGCCATTTCTAAACCATCACCCTGGTGACAGCTGGCCCTGCCTGGGCCTACCCCTCGCACAAAAAGCTGATTAACTATGGGTCTTCTCACAGTGAAGCGGGCAGGCCGCCTGAGATGGGGGCCCCCTCCCAGAAGCGTGGCAGGCTGCGTGCTTCGGCAGAGCGTTGTGGCTGCGGGCTGGCCTTTTGTGGCTGCAGGCCAGGCCTTTGTGGCTACAGGCCAGCCCTTTGTGGCTATAGGCAGGGTCCCTGCGGCTGCAGGCCGCACTTCGTGGTTGAATGCAGGGCAGGCCTGTCTGCAGGGCCAGCCTTTATGTTTGTAGGTTGAGCGTGTCATGTCACTGATGCGTGTGGCTCTGAACATGGACTTCGTGCCTTTGGGCTGGGCCGTTGTGGGAGCACAGACCTGCGCTGTGCTAACTGCAGGGAGGTCCTTTGATGCTGTACCCAGGACTTGGGTACTGCTGTATGCGTCTATTTGGCTAAAGGTGGCAATTTTGTGTCTCCAGACTCGACCAGTGTGGGTGATGGCAAAGCTTCGTGGATGCCGAATTGGCCTTTGTGGCTGAAGGGTATGTCTATGTAACTGCAAAGTGAACATATATTACTCATCTCAAGCCTCCATTTACTTCTATGAGCTCCAAAACATCCCTCCACTATCCTTTTCAATCCAAATAACAGACTAACATGTCCACCACTCAAATTAATTTCATATTTCACTATACTAATTCACCACTAATCCTTTATGGGTTCAGGAGTAACATGCTACTCGCCGAAATAGCGCTTCAACACCTCATCAGGGGTAGCAAGCGCTATATAAATGCAAACTTTTTTCCCTCTTCTATCCCTCCACTAGCCTTCTCAATCCAAATAACTGACTAACATATCCACCACTCAAATTACTTTTGTTTTTCGCTATACTAATTCACCACTAATCCTTTATGGGTTCCAGAGTAGCGTGCTACTCGCCAAAAAAAGCACTTTGACACCTCGCCAGGGGTAGTAAGCGCTATATAAATGCAATTACAATACATATGTACCTCCATTTGCAAGTGCAAGATGATGCTTAATCGGGGGTAGGCCACTGAGGGCTCTGTTTATATAAGTTGTGACTTATGTTGTTGTGGTGTCAGTGTATCTTTAATATGTAAAAAGGTCTTTGTCAGAAAATTTTAAAAAGAATTTCTTTCTAAAAAACAATTCAAAAAGAACAAAATTAACTAAAAGTGATCAAAATAAAAACGTTTTTTCAGATCAGATTGATTAGGTCTTTTGATCTTGGGATGAAAGGATGAATGAATGAGTATCAGTATTGGCATTCTCTGTGTTGGTTTCTAGTTTATTGTCCCGGCCTTACTGATTAAGGGCCAAACCCTTTTGTGACTCATGTAGGCAGGCACTCCAGCGCCCCACATAGGGATAGTTAGTGCTATATAAATGCTGCAATACAATACAATACAAAGTTACTCTTATTCACATAAAAAGAAAACCCTTCTTCGAAATTCAAAATGGCTTGATAATAGACTAACATAAAGCAAGCACAGAAAAGGGTGGACCACCAAAGAAAATAATCAAGACAGCAGATCCTACAGAAGATTTTATTCAATTTATTTATTACTCCTTAGCATAAGGCTCTTTTTATAGCCTAGACAACTCATCTTGATGACAAACTGTCAAAAGCCAAAAATCGCCCTGGGGAATTTATCATGTTGCTCCTCCATCCTTGTGGCTGTACGAGATCCGCTTCTAATAACTCTCATCCATCGTGCGATGAACTCCCCCCATTCTTCATCAAAAAATAATTACAATTCATGAGAACAGGCAACAGATTCATGCAATGATGTCAAATCGATCTCCGTGCGAGATGATGCGCCAGAAGGGAACCGAGATGTTAATTTTCGTAATTTGCTTGTGTTTCTCTAACTACCGTTGTAAACGTTGAAGAGGTACCTATGCGTCAACTATTCAGCAGTTCAAAAAACACACCCAATTTCGAGTACCTCAAGGCTATGGCCCTCATTATGAGTGACCCATACAATTCTGATATATGTGGTAACTCTTGGTAGCACACATATAGGAATTAGGAGTTTTGTGGCAAACACCACAATCAAGCAGGCCGAACTGGTGTTAGGCGATATCTATCAAACCCAATACACCTTAGTGTCAAATTTCATGGGTGCTACCATATAGTGCAAATTTGCTCATAGTGACTATTGCTGCGACTGTCCTTAGAAATGCTTTCTTTTGCATTTAAGTTGTTTATATACATTTATAAACATTGAGGCAATGAAAAAATAAAAACACATTCCTTTTCTACCATTGAAAGGGAGTTATTCCAGCCCTTTGCTGGAGTAAACTCCAACTGTATCCAGGGTGGGAAAAGATTGATCAGGAGTTTATATTGCCCACAGTGGTGATTCATAGGCCATGATATTCTGGGTACACAGTATTGAGTAATGAATAGGCCTGGATGTGAAATTCTGCTCCACTCGTAGGGTTTGCTGAGTTTTTACCACTCCATGCTCCACGTAGCACGCGGAGTTCCGAAAAACTTAGCAGAGCGGAGTTTTTTCCTCGCTCGCCAACATTACGTTGGAGAGCATGAGTGAGGAAAATCTTACTCCAGAACAGATTTCTCAACGCGGGCGGTCATGGATGGTCGCTACAGCTCACGTTGAGAAACCTTCCGTTCGCGTTGAGGACGCTGTCTCTCAAGTAGGACGTCTACTCAAGTGGCAAAAAGAAGCAGCGCCCTCTTGCGCTTTGTGTGGTGCTGTTCGCTCTGATTTTACAGTGCAGTGTAAACACCCAGTGCTAAAAATCAGCACAAACGCGCTGCGTAATGCACTCCACCGCTTGCGGAACTCCGCCTAGTGCGGCAGAGTTTTTTGGTCACCTCGCGGAGTTCCGCGTAGCAGAACACCGCAAACTCTGCCCAGGCCTAGTAATGAGTTTGGGTGTTCGTAATACACATCCTTAATTGATCACATGGCCTATTCACTGGAATATTTGCCATTATCTGTCCGGGTGGTGAGATCTAACCTTTATCCTCCACTCTGTAGCTTTACTATATTGCTGGATATACTGTGGTTATGTAGAGCAGAGAATGTACTACAATAAGTCATTTTTAGAACCTTCCTTCGGCATAAAGAAGTGGGTGTATGTGAACTTAAACGCAACACAAATAAATTGTTGCCATGCCAGTTTCACTATTTTTCTCACCACTTACTTAATGCCTGATATGCCGACTAGCATGTGGGGCAGCAACAAAGGACCTCCACATTTGTCTGTTTTGGGCACAGTCTCTAAGGTGCCCTGTCTCTAAGGTGCCTCAGCTGTGGTCCAGGGTCTTCATTTCTGTTTCCATAGTGTGCCACCAGTTGTTCTTTGGCCTGCCTCTCTTCCATTTGCCAATGTTTGCACTATTGCTACTTTTATTTTTTGGGGTTAGGGTACGCCATGAACATCCTTTCTCCCCACATACCTACGAAGGTGATGCCTAGTCCCACTCCCAACCCCACATAATTCAAGGTTATTGGTTTCTTGGGAATGGGTACATATTTACACATAATACCAAGAAAGATCCTTAAGTTAAAGATCTGTTGTAAGAGACATCTTCTTAGGTATGGAACGGCATCACATGCATGCCCGATGATGGACTGTAGAAGAGCCTGGGCTCTCCGAAGGCTTCAAGGGAGATATCACTCCAGGAGCGCCTCATCATGGCGAATAGGAGGACCCTTCTGGGTCGGCACCAATACAAGTTGTGATAGGCCTTGTCAGCTGTCAAGATAAGTCCATCCCCTGGGTCCCCGCGAGCGTTCTTGAGAGTCTATGGATGTGTATGGCCATTCATAGCAGAGCATATGATACTGACCTGTTGCAAATGTGGAAATATGCTCCAACAAAAAAACAAGCCGCTCACAAAAGTCTTTGAGAAGAATGGGCCTCAGCATGGAAGAAAGTAAAAATGAATTAAACTGTTGTGTGTGACAGAGAGCAAAATGACAGTCCACAGGGTGTAATCTTATTCCGTAAACATATGTTAAAAATTAACTATCTGTTACATCATATAGAAGAGTAATTCATTTAACCACTGTTTATAAAAGGAGGATGAGAGAGAGATCAAGAAAGAGAGAGAGAGGGACTGAAAATGAGGCATAGAAAAAGGCAGAGAGAAAGAGAGGATATATGGTTAAACAGGAAAAAGGAATGTGTAGAGAAACTCTGGGAGACAATAATAGAAGGCAAGTGAGCAGAAAGACAGATTAAGAAAGAGAGGGGGGATTTAGAGAGAAGGAGAGAAAAAGAGATGACGTAGAGGAAGGACCGGAGCTAACCATCGAGGCAATCATTTTATAAATACAATGGGGCAGATGTACGGACGTTTTTTGCGGTCACTAACGGGAATTCCACCCATTTGCGACCGCAAAATTGGTCTGCCCCATGCACAAACCATATTTTGTGAGTCGGTAACCTATTACCGACTCGCAAAATATGGTTTGCGACTCGCTATTTGGAAGGGGCGTGCCAAGGGCGTCCCTTCCTAATAGCGAGTCTAACACCAATGTATGATTGTTTTGAGACCGCATTTGCGGTCGCAAAACACTTGCAGTTTACCACCTACTTCAAGTAGGTGGTAAGCCATTCACAAACGGCTTCCCCTTTGTGAATGGAGCAGGCAGTGGTCCGAGGGACATCTGTCTGCCCTTAAAAAATGAAACTGAAAAGTTTCATTTTTCTTTTTTAAATGCATTCCGTTTTCCTTTAAGGAAACGGGCTGCATTTTTTTTAAAAACTGCTTTATTTAAAAAGCAGTCACAGACATGGTGGTCTGCTGACCCCAGCAGGCCACCATCCCTGGGAGTGCTAGCCATTCCCAATGGGGTCACAAATTGCGCTTGCCTCATGAATATTGATGAGGGTTTCAATTTGCGGCCCCATTAGAAATCGCAAACAGTGTCTGAGACACTGTTATACATTAACTTTAGCGAGTTGCAAATTGCGAGTCACAATTCGGCGCAATTTGCGAGTCGCTAAAGTGAATGGTCGTACATCTGGCCCAATAAGTACAAAAAACACTGAATACTAAATTTTTGCTTTGAAAACATCATGTCATAAAAAAGAATTCGCTTCACCAGGGGAATAAGATATTTAAAGATGCAAACAACCATACTTTATTAATAGGGTGTCACTTGAGCCAGCAGTATACGTGTTCTTCTTTTCAGTTTTATGAACGAGGTACTTTAAGTAGCAAAATAAATTAGATTATCTTCTGAATTAAACTAAATATGAACACAAAAAATTCCTAGTTGTCTGCTGTCAACTATACTTAGAAACCTACAGGTTCAGTGCTCCCTTTGCAAGTATATGCTTGTTTTTTCATGGAGAAGATATATCAAATGAGAGCTCTTAGACTTGTGGGGTTATATAAAAACTTTAATGTCACTAAAATAATGAGTTCTCCTGCCTGTCAGCCACCGAGAACAAGATCTCCCCTTCCCAGGAACTCTGCAACACCCTGGCGAACTACTTCCACAACAAGATATTCACCTTCTACAGAAACTTCGAACCCCAACCCACTGACCTCTACAACTTCCACACACCAACGGACGCCACCCACAACCACCAGCTCACCACAGAGGAACAGCTGTTCACAAAGAGCACCACAGCCATAATGAACTCTATCCACTCTGGAGCACTTACGGACCCCTGCCTCTACCTCTTCTTCAGGTTCGGGACCAAGGAAATCAGCTGCAAACTCACCTCCTTACTCAGTGCGCCCATCTCCACGGCCGCCGTCCCCAACAGATGGAAGCATGCAGAGGTGAGACCCCTCCTCAAGAAACCCTCCGCCAACTCCAGTGAACTCACAAACTACCACCCCATCTCTTTGCTCCCCTTCACCACCAAAGTCCTTGAGAAGTCCATCAACTGCCAACTCACCGAACACCTGGAGAGAAACAACCTGCTGGACACCTCCCCATCCGGTTTCAGCATCAATCACAGCACCGAGACCACCCTGATCGCTGCCACCGATGACATCAGAACCCTCCTCGACTGGGGAGAAACATCGGCCCTGATCCTCCTTGATCTCTCAGCAGTGTTCGATACCGTATCCCACCACACCCTCATCAAGAGACTCCACCACATCAGGTTCCAAGGAGACGCACTCAAATGGGTCGCATCCTTCCTCACAGGACGAACCCAGAAAATCTGCCTACCACCCTTCACCTCAGAACCCAAGCTCATCATCTGCGGCCCCCTCAAGGCTTATTCCTCAGCCCCACCCTGTTCAATACTTACATAACGCCCTTGGCCAACATTGTCAGAATCCATGGGTTTAACATCATATCCTATGCAGATGACACCTAGCTCATCCTCTCAGAAGACCCCTCCACCACTAGGACAAACTTCCACAACTGCATGACGAGTGTCACCGACTGGATGAAGACCAACTGCCTGCAACTCAATACGGACAATACGGAAGTGCTGATCTTTGGGAACAACACCTCCCCGTGGAACAACACCTGGTGGCCCTCCAAACTCTGACCGACACCGACAGACCAAGCCCGAAACCTTGGCATCATCCTGGACAGAAATCTCATCATAAACCACCAGATCAATGCAGTCTCCGCCGCCTGCTTCCACACCCTCCTCATTCTCCGAAAGCTCTTCAGATGGCTCCCCGTCAACACCAGGAAAACCATCACTCAGGCCCTAGTAACCAGCCAGCTGGATTATGGCAAAGCACTCTATGCAGGAATCACCACCCAACTCCTGCAGAGAGTCCAGACGATACAGAACTCAGCTGCCAGACTCATCCTCGACCTTTCTAAACAGACCCACATCACCCTCCACCTCAGGAACCTCCACTGGCTCCCCATCCAGAAAAGATGCCAATTCAAGATGCTGATACACGCCTACAAGGCCCTCCAGGACCAGGGGCCAGCATACATCAACCACCGCCTAACCTTCCACCAACACTCCAGACACCTGTGCTCCGCCTCCCACACCCTCACACGCACTCCTCGCAACCACCAAAGCTACAGTGGAGGGCTCTCCTCCTACCTCGCTGACAAGTCCTGGAACAACCTCCACCTCTAAACATCAACCTCCCTCCCAGAATTCAGAAAGGGACCCAAGACCTGGCTCTCCGACTGATCCCAGCAAGAACCTAGTGCCTGGATACCCTCATGGGTGACTAGCCGTGCTCTAGAAATCCGGATTGATTGATTAAGTTAAGTAAAAAAAAATATTGGATAACTTTCATGCTGTAACCAGTGCCCCGATATGGAAGTAGCGTGAAAGCAGTAAGATGTACTTTAAAAAAACTTACAAAAATATTAGAAGCAATCCAAATAATTCTCATTGAGGGTACACGTAGTAGAGTATATTCTGGTTTAACTTTTTTAAATGTTACACGCAGGGCGAGATCTGGGGCTCTGGGAGGAGATGATCACCCATCGTCCTGGTTAGGGGGGAATATCGGTTTAGTAATTAATTGGTTGCTGGGCCTTTGAGGACGGACACACAAAAAATAAACACAATTTGACTCAAATATTTCACATTTTTAAATAATATATATACAATTAGTTGAAAAATATATTTCTGAGGCCTAATGCCAAGGTGTGGTACTAATTGATGTGGTACTACTCTAGTTCAAAATAATGGTTTTAGAAAATGCTCTCATAATTATGCAAAGGCAAGACAAATACAAACAATCATTGGTAATGCATCAGTTTCGCCTATATAATGAATAAAGAGCTGTTTTCATCAATCATTGTCCGGAAGAAGGAAAGAAGGAAAGAGCTTCCTGACCTATAACACAGGAGTGGAGAGGATGTGGCGCAACGGCCAGAGCTGCTGACTCGAGCTGGGAATCCCGGTTCGAGTCTCGGCGGTGCTGCGCAACATCCTGTGATTCTATGCAAATCACTTAATCTCTCCGGGTGATGCATTGTTACATAAATATGCTGCAAGAGTAAATGCCAAAACTTAATGAAAATATAGGTCCACCAAAGTGGATGTTAACAATATTTTCAGCGGCGGGAAACTGATAGGAGAAGCAGACAAGGAACAAGCATTGGTGAATGCAGGAAAATATGCTACAGCCAATAGAAATGGAGGAAAGGTAAGTGGCACACACAGAAATCAATGAGAAGCCAGGAAAGAGAGGAGGCTGCATGTAAGTCCCTTATAAATTTATATTAAAAACAATAGGTTTCTCAAGCACAACGCTGTGCAGGCGAAACCTAAAAACCATGTGAAAGATCTTATATCCCACAGTTCCACAACAGGCAGGTTCATTATTACGACAGCCCTTCCATGCACTTGTACCACTCTGATGAGAATAGATAACCCCATCATTCATCCTCACCAAGCAATTCTGCATTGACAATGATATATATGAACCTATAACAATTATCAGACTCGGTATCTTGGTGTAGAATCCTAAATTGTTCATAAAGCAAGCATATTCACTTGATTATTACAATAGCATTGAGCTAGTAAGCGCAAATCAATCCCCAAATGTGATGCAGCTAGTTTCTCGTCAGCCACAAAATCATTCCTTTTTTTACCTAAATTTAGATGATCTTTTAGGGCTGTCTCATTACCTTTTGTTCAACTTTAGATTGAAGAACCTTTGAATCCTTTAAAATGAACACCATTCAGAGCTAGCATCAACTGAATTACTTGAATCCCAGCTGCATTCGCACGACTATTTGCCAATTTTTCATTTCCATAGTTTCAATAATCAATGGCAGAAAAAGAGAAAGTATTATAACCCAAATATTACTGATGGTGGATATTTGCTCTCATAAGTGGTCTTTTGCTTCTGTATATTTCTAGTTCTAACATTGAAGCACAATTGTTGGTTTTTATAATGAGGTTCACTTTGAGAATTATTGTTTGCGATTCCCAGAGACCCTCAAATTCTGAATTTCATCTACGTACAAAAGTTTCATATGGTGCCTCAACATTGAGCTCCGCCCTCAGCACAAGCACTAAACGTATCACTGTACGTAGGTTGGTACGCTTCTATGGGACAAGGACAGCACAGATGTTAAACACCAGCAATTTTTCTAGGTTGTCCACCTCATTATCCAACCTTCCATTTAGGTCCATCATCAACGGGTTGTTAGGGTACACACTGAAGTAAGATCATCTTATCAAACTGCATTGCGTTCTTATTAGGCCATTTTTTAGGCAACCTGTGGCAGGCTGAAGGTCCATATTAAAATTATCCTGGCCACCTCATTTCTCTTCAAAGAAAGATTTGTGATTGCACAGATAAGATTGTAACACGTAGGTTAATGGCAGCTAAGGGCGCCAAGCTAAGCCAAATGCCCTCCTAATAATTGCCAATGGGAATACCCATTACATGTCAAAGGTGTGATGCCGGAAGCTTGGTGAGTATACCTGCTGGCTTTTTGGTTAAGTTCACCCCAGGTATTTTGAAAGAACCCATGCCTATAATACAAGGCAATCACGATTTGCCATTTTTTGCTGATTCTTTAAAAAAGACATCACTTGAGCACTAGTGCAAATGAGAAAACTACTGGAAATTAAGTGAGGCAACATGAAGGAAAACAAAAAGGATTGTGAGCAGCAGCAGCACACACAGACATAAAGAGGAACCTCCTTGGGTGGAATAACCCAAATAATACCAAACTGTTTTCCATGTGAGGACTTAGACACTGGTTCAGGTAGAGGCCCAACAGAGGGCCTCTCCGAGCACGTGATATCCGGTAGCCACGGTCCATGAGCAGGAAGTAAATAAATAATAAAGACCAGCATTTGTAAAGTGCACAGCTACCTCCGGAGAGGTGTCCCGGCGCTGGGGGCCCTCGGGAAGATTAAGCGAGCTATTGCCCAGAGTCACATGGTGCTGGGCTAACCTGCCGCCGGCACCGGGGATCAAACCGTGAACCCTGTGGTCCGGAGTCAGGCCCCCTGGCCGCTGCGCCACACCTCTTCCAAGTAGCCTGGAAAGACCACAGCATCTGGAAATGACCAAGTTAGCGGTAGTGTTTCAATGACTTCTTTCGATCTACTAACCATGTGGACACCTTGCACCTAAGGGCCCACATTTTTTACTTTTAGTTTCTCTGCTTGCTGACATTATGGCAAGGGGATCCAAAAATACACTTTTCCTAAACATTTAAAGGCAGGAATTAAAATAATAAATTGTCTTTCTCCTCGAATACTTAAGCAAACTTCTGTGCCTCTACCTCATTCTGGAGCAGAAGCCCAGAAACATGGCTGCAACTGGGAGGTTCGGACATCTGGGGAGGCTGAAACGGTTGACAGACACTGACGCCAGCTGCGGAAGATATCGCTGGAACGTTTCTCTCTTGTGAGAAGGAATTCCACCCATCCACAAAAATAACAAACTTTGGCAAAGTCAGGAGGCCTGGCTTGCATTTTTAATCCTGCGTAAAACATTGAAAAAGCTTACACCAGTAAAATAAACAAAGCAAAAAATACGTGTTTTTTGTATGTAATGCCTCTATGAGACAAAACAATTTAGGTCCTCAGTCTTGAAAAGTGACGCATCAGAGGGCAAAAACAGTGATGCGTCACTTTTCATAGCGCCATCCTTACGACACCATGGATGCGCCGTATTTGCAACACGTAGCTCCATGGGCAAGATATACAGATACGTCAGGAATTCTGACATATCTGGAGGTGCAAAAATGACGCATTGCTGGATTGTGTCGGAAAACTGACACAACTCCAGCAATGTGTCATAATCCATGGGCGAGTCCCATGTGAAAAGATGTGCATCAATCCTTGTGAAGGATTTTGACGCAGTCAAGTCGTAGAAGTGGTGTAGTGAAATCTCATAAATTTCACTGCGCCACTTCTACAAGGCTTTTTTTTATGGGGGGGAACGCCTACCCTGCATACATTATACCTGATGCAGGTATAATGTAGCGCAGGCCTTTACAAAGTGACGCATCTGCCTAGATGTGCCACTTTGTAAATAGGGCGTTGTGTAGCGCATTGATTACGCCGCCGCAGCGTCACAAAAAACTGATACAGCGGCGGCGCAAGCCCTTCATAAATAAGGGCCTCAATGGGTAATGATTCAGGGCACTTTTGAGATTTAATGTAGTCTCTCGTGTGCTGGTATTCAAGCAGTGTGCAGGGGGTGGAAAAATGCACCTAACAGCTGAAAAATAGTTCTCTGGGCGGAGCCAAAGCCCACTCTTTGGGCCAGATTCACAAAGGTAAACTGAGATGAAAGTCTAACTTTACGACTTTTGTTATTCACAAAGGGCATTTATGAGTAGTAAAGTTAGACTTTTGTCTTAGTTTAACTTAAGTTTTGGTCCTAGGTTTAACTGAGACCAAAAGTCTAGTCTCAGTTAAACTTAAGACCAAAACTTAAGTTAAACTGAGACAAAAGTCTAACTTTACTACTCGTAAAGGCCCTTTGTGAAAAACAAAAGTCGTAAAGTTAGGCTTTCGTCTCGGTTTACCTGTGTGAATCGGGCCCTATGTATTTTTTAAAGCTTTGATAACAATAAGTCATGGTCACGTACAAAGCTATGCTGTCCAACCAGACCATAAAACCTTGGAGGTGACTGATGCAGCATGTTTAGCTGCAACTGTTATGATTTCCCTAGAGAGTTGATGTTTCTCTAAACCTTCACCTTTTTTAAAATTCTTTATTGTATTAGCGTGTGGATTAGCGACAAAGAAACACATATTCTTGGGACTTGAATTATATTTGGCAAAACAGAATTGACCTAGCGCTTTAATTTTGAAAATTTGGGGGAAATTGTTGGACTGTTTTGATGTGACAGATACAACTAAGGTGAAATATCACTCACTTGAACATTTTTACTTTTCATTGACATTTCCATTGCTCTGAGATCGTGAGTATCACCCACATCCAACTAGAGTCCAGTGATACTCAAAGTAAGGCCCTCCTGACGTTTGCATGCGGCCCCCTGATCAACAGCATCACTGGGCTGCTGTTCAGTTGACTTAGCACTAACAAAAGATATTAAATAAGCAGGCAGGCCAATATTTAAAGGTTAATTGAAGTTAAAGAATGGAAGTAACTAGGTTGTCCTGCACCACTTAAATGTAGGAACACCTTGATTTTCAAAGCCATCTTGCAGCAAAAGTGTAAAAATATGATAAGGTCTATCAAAATGCAACCAACGTGTATTTCACTGACATACAGAACCAATTCACCTTAGTACATCAGATTATATCAAACATTGAGAAGTATTTTTTTTTTTTAAGGGATAGTTTTCAAATATGAATTTAGAACCATTTGTTCTTTCCCTCACACTAACAACAATGCCAATAGTGAACTAAGAGCAATTCAGTTGTTTTGTGCACTCTTAAGGCTGCTTGGGTTTCAATTATACATGAACAACATTATAGTTTATTAAACTCAAACACAGGAGAAGGTTTTGTACAATACACATGCTGAAGTCATGTATTTCGAGCTATTCTTATATGTGATGATGAAGAAAAAGGAGGGAAAGTGAAATAAATCAATTGCCTAGGATCACACAGTTTGGTAAACTGGGGATGCTGTGATTAATCCCAGGTTTTCTGGTTTCACATTGGGCGATCTGGCCACTAGATGTAAATGCTTCGCTTTCCCTATACCTACCATTACTAGCACCTTGCTGGCTGGCATCAATGCGGCCCTCGGTCACATCGCAGACCAAACTGTGGGCCCCTGGGATAATGTTTGGGAGGACAGGACATAGGAACTAGACAATCCCTGAGCAGGGCGAAACACGTCTGTGATACTTCAACGCCTGTCAGTCCGTCTGTGAATGACAAAGTCGTCTTTAAAGGAACTCTTCGGATAGATTGAAACATTCAGTTGACAAAGCTGATCACGTGGGCGGCCCTCGCCTGTGATTTATGAGGTAGTTCTGTGAGGTGTGCTCTTTTGAGTGTTAAAGTAGGGTCTGTGTGTGCTGTATCAGATCACATGTACTGTCGATTTTCTACTCAGAAGAGAGACAGGCGTGGAACGGCGGATTATCGGCCAGATTAAAAAATATTCGGTTGCGCATTTTCTCTCGAGGTGTGCGGAGTGTTTTTACGTGTACACAGTCACATAGACATTCAAATATTAACTTTCCTATAGTTCAGGGAGCTTCCTTCTTTTCCCATGGCCGAGCAGTGGCAGCATTTTAGAATGTTAACTCACATGCATAATTCGTTTCTTTTTATTCTCTCGAGTACTCTAAAAGGGTCTCGACCGGTACTTCAAGAGCATTTTGTACTCACTCAGGCGGGCATCTTGTTTAGTCAGCATTTCATCATCAATGGCTAAACACAAATTACACTTATAAACATAATACTTGCAAAAGTCCCGATTTTCACCCCCCAAAAAAACGCTGCAAAAAATGATGATTACCAGCAAAGTTTGCAAGCATGACTTGCAATGCACGGGAAAAAAAAGGCATGACTTTGCACGCCTCTAATTTCCTCCTCAAAAAGTTTGATTCCCCATTTTTTCTTAAAAAGTGTTTGCAATCCACTATTCATTTTATACATCCATATCTCGCGTCATTAAATGATGTTTGCGTTAACTCTTTCCTCCCTGAAAGTGTGCTCTCAAAGTTTCTGTTGTTGGATGTACATGTGGTGGTACCCAAGGGAGAGCACACGGGGATGGGGACAACAACCATGGCGTGGTCTATGTCCTCCAATGCCCCATGCGTCATGTGACGAATGGCGGCCTCTGTGACTTGCAGGCCGCCCTGACAGCGGAGGGCGACCTCTCTATTAGAACCACCATTGTTTTAGGAATGCCCCGGCCCCAGTTTTGTCTGGGGCTCTCATTCACTGTCAACCTCCTTTTGTTGGGCTAGGCACGCACCACCTGTCACAGGGGAAGCCTTCCACTCCACCCTACAAAGAAGAGGGTTTGGTGAACTTTGGGCAGCTGCGAGCAGAAAACGCAATTACCACCGCCGTCCGCACGCGTATGATGTTCGACAAGTCATCCCGCTCAGGGTGGTAGGTATTGAAAGTTGGGCAATAAATGTGAGTAAACTTCCTTCAACTCTGCAGCATGGCTACAAAGAGTGCAAAACTCTTTAGCCAGACTGCAAGGAAGGCTAAACCCTTGCAAATTAAACCCAATGGCTTGCAAATGCTTCCCCGCAATCAGAGCGCTAGTCCATATTTAATCCAGCCTCCTTTGTCTCTTCCGCAAGTATCTTCTTGGCAGACAGTTGACTTGAGTAAAGCGCTGACGGAGCTTAGCATCAGATAGCAGAAGACCCAAGCAAGAAACCTATGCAAAGTTGGAACATTGAAAACATCACTAGATTCCACGCTAAGCCAAGTCAACTAAAATCTCCCAAAGCCAATAAAACTTGGCTTTGGATGAAGTCCTAGCGGCAAATGAAAACAGGCACAATGGCCAGAAGGGACATTGTGTGGTATTTCCATGCTTATGATGTGTAATAATTTACACATATTAACCCCTTCGATGCTCATGACGAGCTCAGCTCGTCATGCTGCGCGGTTGGCGTGTGCGCATGACGAGCTGAGCTCGTCACGACCACACCCGCGATCGGAATGTCCAGCACCTGGGCGGAATTCCGATCGCGGCGAAGCGGTTAAAGGGTTTTTCACACAGAGATTTGCTTGGGTAGTTGTTCTTGGGAAATTTGTGCAAGACACCACTTGCTCATCTTTGCAGTGGCGGCTCCTCTGCTAAGGCGGAGGAGCGTTGCCCCACTGCTATTCAGCAGTGTAAGAAAAAATAAAATGATAATAACTTAATGTTATTATCATTTTATTTTTTCTTGTTGAGGACGCGGCAGCTTTGGGAAGTGGGGCGGGGCTGCTCTGCTGAAGGAGCAGGGGAGAGGAGGGGAGGAGTGGTTTTCACTCGTTACGTTTGTTCGCATGAATGTTTGGCTGGCCATCTTGGGCCGGCCAAACATTCATGCGCACATAGCATGCTCTCCGCCCAGGGTGCATTACAGCCTGGGTGAAGAACATGCCCAGGCCCCCATTCCTTGTCTGAGAGCCGAACCACGGTGCTCAGACCAATCACAATGCTGCATTGCAGCGTTGTGATTGGCTCAGGGGAGCCTGGGTGCTTCCCGGCTCCTGACTATTCCAGCCGGTGGAAGGAGTGGAGACACACAACGAGGAGGATGCAGCGACGCGGACAGGAGGTAATTTTTTAGTTTTTTATTTACCCCTTTCTCCCGCCACCCCAATCAGTGCCGGCCGCCACTGCATCTTTGCACTGTGGCGCAATGCTAAATCTTGTTTAGTGCAATGGATAAAGACATTTTTAAATCAAGCTTGGCCACTGACATCATTGGCATATAATACTTCACACTATGAAACACTGCAATGTTCTCGCAGCATTGCATTGCCCAGATCCTGGTAAATCAAAGCCAAAATGGTTTTGCTAGAATATTTGCTCACAAGCAATGTAAAATTGCAAAGTTTGTAATCTTCTCAACACTGTGCTAGGAGTTCATTTTTCATGCTCTCCATTTGGTGTTGCGCATCAGGCTTTTCACTAGGCTGTGATAAGTAAAGCTGTCTAAAACACAATTGTTTGAAATAACACCTGTCACCGGCAACAATTACAATTCTTACTCACAATTCAGTGCAAAGATGCTCTACTTAAACCTCCAAAATATATACATTTTATATGAACTAAAATTTTCAAGAGGCCATCAGCCACTCCCTTTAATATTTCTTTCCACGCTGGGCCACACCCCTCCCTCCACCGCTTGCCTGCTAGTTAAAAAGCATAGAGGCAGCATAAAAACTGCAAAAGTGAGACAACACTTGTACAGTGCTTATAAAAGGTACAGACCTGGGCTCTATAAGACCGAGCTCTTGTGTATAGAGATATGTATAGAGATGGTGAGGCATAGAGAGACAGCGTGCACAAGTTATTTCCATATTTGGTTATGTGAGGGTGTGAGACCTTGGGGGCCAGGAGTATGCGTACAGTAGACGTCTGAGAGTGAGACCACGAAAGAAGAGTGTTCATATACAGAAAGTGAGAAAATAAGGCCCTGGGTGAGAGTGATTCCATTCAGGTTAGATGACCCTGGGTGAATAGATTGTTTCTTACATGAGTGGAGAAGTGAGACCATAGCTGAAGAGACTGGTTGTGAAAAGGCATTAAAAAGAGGGAGAACTTGGGTGCAAGGAGTGATTATATCCACGTAGGCAGTTGTTAGGTGAGGGAGATCTTGGAAAATGACAGAGTACAAACAGGATTTAGAAGAGTGAGACCTTGGGCGCAAAGAGTGACTACACATAGGCAGTAGGAGAGGAAGACCTTGGGCGCAAAGAATGATTACGCATAGGCAGTGGGAAAGGAAGACCTTGGGCGCAAAGAGTGATTACGCATAGGCAGTGGGAAAGGAAGACCTTGGGCGCAAAGAGTGATTACGCATAGGTAGTGGCAAAGGAAGACCTAGGGTGCAAAGAGTGATTACATGTAGGGATTAGGAGATGGAGATTTTAGTTGCAGAGTGATTACAAATTGGATATAGAAGAGGAAAACCTTGGGCGCAAAGAGTGATTACACAAAGGCAGTAGGAAAGGAAGACCTTGGGCGCAAAGAGTGATTATGCATAGGCAGTGGGAAAGGAAAACCTTGGGCGCAAAGAGTGATTATGCATAGGCAGTAGGAAAGGAAGACCTTGGGCAAAAAGAGTGATTACGCATAGGCAGTAGGAAAGGAAGACCTTGGGCACACAGAGTGATTACACATAGGCAGTAGGAAAGGAAGACCTTGGGCGCAAAGAGTGATTACGCATAGGCAGTGGGAAAGGAAGACCTTGGGCGCAAAGAGTGATTACGCATAGGCAGTGGGAAAGGAAGACCTTGGGTGCAAAGAGTGATTACGCATAGGCAGTAGGAGAGGAAGACCTTGGGTGCAAAACGTGATTACACATGGGCAGTAGGAAACGAAGACCTAGGGTGCAAAGAGTGATTACGCATAGGCAGTGGGAAAGGAAGACCTTGGGCGCAAAGAGTAATTACGCATAGGCAGTGGGAAAGGAAGACCTTGGGCGCAAAGAGTGATTACGCATAGGCAGTGGGAAAGGAAGACCTTGGGCGCAAAGAGTGATTATGCATAGGTAGTGGGAAAGGAAGACCTAGGGTGCAAAGAGTGATTACATGTAGGGATTAGGAGATGGAGATTTTAGTTGGAGAGTGATTACAAATTGGATATAGAAGAGGAAAACCTTGGGCGCAAAGAGTGATTACACAAAGGCAGTAGGAAAGGAAGACCTTGGGCAAAAAGAGTGATTACGCATAGGCAGTAGGAAAGGAAGACCTTGGGCGCACAGAGTGATTACGCATAGGCAGTAGGAAAGGAAGACCTTGGGCGCACAGAGTGATTGCGCATGGGCAGTAAGAAAGAAAGACCTTAGGAGCAAAGAGTGATTACGCATAGGCAGTGGGAAAGGAAGACCTTGGGTGCAAAGAGTGATTATGCATAGGCAGTAGGAAAGGAAGACCTTGGGCAAAAAGAGTGATTACGCATAGGCAGTAGGAAAGGAAGACCTTGGGCGCACAGAGTGATTACGCATGGGCAGTAAGAAAGGAAGACCTTAGGAGCAAAGAGTGATTACGCATAGGCAGTGGGAAAGGAAGACCTTGGGCGCAAAGAGTGATTACGCATAGGCAGTGGAAAAGGAAAACCTTGGGCGCAAAGAGTGATTATGCATAGGCAGTAGGAAAGGAAGACCTTGCGCAAAAAGAGTGATTATGCATAGGCATTAGGAAAGGAAGACCGTGGGCGCACAGAGTGATTACGCATAGGCAGTAGGAAAGGAAGACCTTAGGCGCATAGAGTGATTACGCATGGGCAGTAAGAAAGGAAGACCTTAGGAGCAAAGAGTGATTACGCATAGGCAGTGGGAAAGGAAGACCCTGGGCGCAAAGAATGATTTCGCATAGGCAGTGGGAAAGGAAGACCTTGGGCGCAAAGAATGATTACGCATAGGCAGTGGGAAAGGAAGACCTTGGGCGCAAAGAGTGATTACGCATAGGCAGTGGGAAAAGAAGACCTTGGGCGCAAAGAGTGATTACGCATAGGTAGTGGCAAAGGAAGACCTAGGGTGCAAAGAGTGATTACATGTAGGGATTAGGAGATGGAGATTTTAGTTGCAGAGTGATTACAAATTGGATATAGAAGAGGAAAACCTTGGGCGCAAAGAGTGATTACACAAAGGCAGTAGGAAAGGAAGACCTTGGGCGCAAAGAGTGATTATGCATAGGCAGTGGGAAAGGAAAACCTTGGGCGCAAAGAGTGATTATGCATAGGCAGTAGGAAAGGAAGACCTTGGGCAAAAAGAGTGATTACGCATAGGCAGTAGGAAAGGAAGACCTTGGGCACACAGAGTGATTACACATAGGCAGTAGGAAAGGAAGACCTTGGGCGCAAAGAGTGATTACGCATAGGCAGTGGGAAAGGAAGACCTTGGGCGCAAAGAGTGATTACGCATAGGCAGTGGGAAAGGAAGACCTTGGGTGCAAAGAGTGATTACGCATAGGCAGTAGGAGAGGAAGACCTTGGGTGCAAAACGTGATTACACATGGGCAGTAGGAAACGAAGACCTAGGGTGCAAAGAGTGATTACGCATAGGCAGTGGGAAAGGGAAGACCTTGGGCGCAAAGAGTAATTACGCATAGGCAGTGGGAAAGGAAGACCTTGGGCGCAAAGAGTGATTACGCATAGGCAGTGGGAAAGGAAGACCTTGGGCGCAAAGAGTGATTATGCATAGGTAGTGGGAAAGGAAGACCTAGGGTGCAAAGAGTGATTACATGTAGGGATTAGGAGATGGAGATTTTAGTTGGAGAGTGATTACAAATTGGATATAGAAGAGGAAAACCTTGGGCGCAAAGAGTGATTACACAAAGGCAGTAGGAAAGGAAGACCTTGGGCAAAAAGAGTGATTACGCATAGGCAGTAGGAAAGGAAGACCTTGGGCGCACAGAGTGATTACGCATAGGCAGTAGGAAAGGAAGACCTTGGGCGCACAGAATGATTGCGCATGGGCAGTAAGAAAGAAAGACCTTAGGAGCAAAGAGTGATTACGCATAGGCAGTGGGAAAGGAAGACCTTGGGTGCAAAGAGTGATTATGCATAGGCAGTAGGAAAGGAAGACCTTGGGCAAAAAGAGTGATTACGCATAGGCAGTAGGAAAGGAAGACCTTGGGCGCACAGAGTGATTACGCATAGGCAGTGGGAAAGGAAGACCTTGGGTGCAAAGAGTGATTACGCATAGGCAGTAGGAGAGGAAGACCTTGGGTGCAAAACGTGATTACACATGGGCAGTAGGAAACGAAGACCTAGGGTGCAAAGAGTGATTACGCATAGGCAGTGGGAAAGGAAGACCTTGGGCGCAAAGAGTAATTACGCATAGGCAGTGGGAAAGGAAGACCTTGGGCGCAAAGAGTGATTACGCATAGGCAGTGGGAAAGGAAGACCTTGGGCGCAAAGAGTGATTATGCATAGGTAGTGGGAAAGGAAGACCTAGGGTGCAAAGAGTGATTACATGTAGGGATTAGGAGATGGAGATTTTAGTTGGAGAGTGATTACAAATTGGATATAGAAGAGGAAAACCTTGGGCGCAAAGAGTGATTACACAAAGGCAGTAGGAAAGGAAGACCTTGGGCAAAAGAGTGATTACGCATAGGCAGTAGGAAAGGAAGACCTTGGGCGCACAGAGTGATTACGCATAGGCAGTAGGAAAGGAAGACCTTGGGCGCACAGAGTGATTGCGCATGGGCAGTAAGAAAGAAAGACCTTAGGAGCAAAGAGTGATTACGCATAGGCAGTGGGAAAGGAAGACCTTGGGTGCAAAGAGTGATTATGCATAGGCAGTAGGAAAGGAAGACCTTGGGCAAAAAGAGTGATTACGCATAGGCAGTAGGAAAGGAAGACCTTGGGCGCACAGAGTGATTACGCATGGGCAGTAAGAAAGGAAGACCTTAGGAGCAAAGAGTGATTACGCATAGGCAGTGGGAAAGGAAGACCTTGGGCGCAAAGAGTGATTACGCATAGGCAGTGGAAAAGGAAAACCTTGGGCGCAAAGAGTGATTATGCATAGGCAGTAGGAAAGGAAGACCTTGGGCAAAAAGAGTGATTATGCATAGGCATTAGGAAAGGAAGACCGTGGGCGCACAGAGTGATTACGCATAGGCAGTAGGAAAGGAAGACCTTGGGCGCATAGAGTGATTACGCATGGGCAGTAAGAAAGGAAGACCTTAGGAGCAAAGAGTGATTACGCATAGGCAGTGGGAAAGGAAGACCCTGGGCGCAAAGAATGATTTCGCATAGGCAGTGGGAAAGGAAGACCTTGGGCGCAAAGAATGATTACGCATAGGCAGTGGGAAAGGAAGACCTTGGGCGCAAAGAGTGATTACGCATAGGCAGTGGGAAAGGAAGACCTTGGGCGCAAAGAGTGATTACGCATAGGTAGTGGCAAAGGAAGACCTAGGGTGCAAAGAGTGATTACATGTAGGGATTAGGAGATGGAGATTTTAGTTGCAGAGTGATTACAAATTGGATATAGAAGAGGAAAACCTTGGGCGCAAAGAGTGATTACACAAAGGCAGTAGGAAAGGAAGACCTTGGGCGCAAAGAGTGATTATGCATAGGCAGTGGGAAAGGAAAACCTTGGGCGCAAAGAGTGATTATGCATAGGCAGTAGGAAAGGAAGACCTTGGGCAAAAAGAGTGATTACGCATAGGCAGTAGGAAAGGAAGACCTTGGGCACACAGAGTGATTACACATAGGCAGTAGGAAAGGAAGACCTTGGGCGCAAAGAGTGATTACGCATAGGCAGTGGGAAAGGAAGACCTTGGGCGCAAAGAGTGATTACGCATAGGCAGTGGGAAAGGAAGACCTTGGGTGCAAAGAGTGATTACGCATAGGCAGTAGGAGAGGAAGACCTTGGGTGCAAAACGTGATTACACATGGGCAGTAGGAAACGAAGACCTAGGGTGCAAAGAGTGATTACGCATAGGCAGTGGGAAAGGAAGACCTTGGGCGCAAAGAGTAATTACGCATAGGCAGTGGGAAAGGAAGACCTTGGGCGCAAAGAGTGATTACGCATAGGCAGTGGGAAAGGAAGACCTTGGGCGCAAAGAGTGATTATGCATAGGTAGTGGGAAAGGAAGACCTAGGGTGCAAAGAGTGATTACATGTAGGGATTAGGAGATGGAGATTTTAGTTGGAGAGTGATTACAAATTGGATATAGAAGAGGAAAACCTTGGGCGCAAAGAGTGATTACACAAAGGCAGTAGGAAAGGAAGACCTTGGGCAAAAAGAGTGATTACGCATAGGCAGTAGGAAAGGAAGACCTTGGGCGCACAGAGTGATTACGCATAGGCAGTAGGAAAGGAAGACCTTGGGTGCACAGAATGATTGCGCATGGGCAGTAAGAAAGAAAGACCTTAGGAGCAAAGAGTGATTACGCATAGGCAGTGGGAAAGGAAGACCTTGGGTGCAAAGAGTGATTATGCATAGGCAGTAGGAAAGGAAGACCTTGGGCAAAAAGAGTGATTACGCATAGGCAGTAGGAAAGGAAGACCTTGGGCGCACAGAGTGATTACGCATGGGCAGTAAGAAAGGAAGACCTTAGGAGCAAAGAGTGATTACGCATAGGCAGTGGGAAAGGAAGACCTTGGGCGCAAAGAGTGATTACGCATAGGCAGTGGAAAAGGAAAACCTTGGGCGCAAAGAGTGATTATGCATAGGCAGTAGGAAAGGAAGACCTTGGGCAAAAAGAGTGATTATGCATAGGCATTAGGAAAGGAAGACCTTGGGCGCACAGAATGATTGCGCATGGGCAGTAAGAAAGAAAGACCTTAGGAGCAAAGAGTGACAAAGAGTGATTACGCATAGGCAGTGGGAAAGGAAGACCTTGGGTGCAAAGAGTGATTATGCATAGGCAGTAGGAAAGGAAGACCTTGGGCAAAAAGAGTGATTACGCATAGGCAGTAGGAAAGGAAGACCTTGGGCGCACAGAGTGATTACGCATAGGCAGTGGGAAAGGAAGACCTTGGGTGCAAAGAGTGATTACGCATAGGCAGTAGGAGAGGAAGACCTTGGGTGCAAAACGTGATTACACATGGGCAGTAGGAAACGAAGACCTAGGGTGCAAAGAGTGATTACGCATAGGCAGTGGGAAAGGAAGACCTTGGGCGCAAAGAGTAATTACGCATAGGCAGTGGGAAAGGAAGACCTTGGGCGCAAAGAGTGATTACGCATAGGCAGTGGGAAAGGAAGACCTTGGGCGCAAAGAGTGATTATGCATAGGTAGTGGGAAAGGAAGACCTAGGGTGCAAAGAGTGATTACATGTAGGGATTAGGAGATGGAGATTTTAGTTGGAGAGTGATTACAAATTGGATATAGAAGAGGAAAACCTTGGGCGCAAAGAGTGATTACACAAAGGCAGTAGGAAAGGAAGACCTTGGGCAAAAAGAGTGATTACGCATAGGCAGTAGGAAAGGAAGACCTTGGGCGCACAGAGTGATTACGCATAGGCAGTAGGAAAGGAAGACCTTGGGCGCACAGAGTGATTGCGCATGGGCAGTAAGAAAGAAAGACCTTAGGAGCAAAGAGTGATTACGCATAGGCAGTGGGAAAGGAAGACCTTGGGTGCAAAGAGTGATTATGCATAGGCAGTAGGAAAGGAAGACCTTGGGCAAAAAGAGTGATTACGCATAGGCAGTAGGAAAGGAAGACCTTGGGCGCACAGAGTGATTACGCATGGGCAGTAAGAAAGGAAGACCTTAGGAGCAAAGAGTGATTACGCATAGGCAGTGGGAAAGGAAGACCTTGGGCGCAAAGAGTGATTACGCATAGGCAGTGGAAAAGGAAAACCTTGGGCGCAAAGAGTGATTATGCATAGGCAGTAGGAAAGGAAGACCTTGGGCAAAGAGTGATTATGCATAGGCATTAGGAAAGGAAGACCGTGGGCGCACAGAGTGATTACGCATAGGCAGTAGGAAAGGAAGACCTTGGGCGCATAGAGTGATTACGCATGGGCAGTAAGAAAGGAAGACCTTAGGAGCAAAGAGTGATTACGCATAGGCAGTGGGAAAGGAAGACCCTGGGCGCAAAGAATGATTTCGCATAGGCAGTGGGAAAGGAAGACCTTGGGCGCAAAGAATGATTACGCATAGGCAGTGGGAAAGGAAGACCTTGGGCGCAAAGAGTGATTACGCATAGGCAGTGGGAAAGGAAGACCTTGGGCGCAAAGAGTGATTACGCATAGGTAGTGGCAAAGGAAGACCTAGGGTGCAAAGAGTGATTACATGTAGGGATTAGGAGATGGAGATTTTAGTTGCAGAGTGATTACAAATTGGATATAGAAGAGGAAAACCTTGGGCGCAAAGAGTGATTACACAAAGGCAGTAGGAAAGGAAGACCTTGGGCGCAAAGAGTGATTATGCATAGGCAGTGGGAAAGGAAAACCTTGGGCGCAAAGAGTGATTATGCATAGGCAGTAGGAAAGGAAGACCTTGGGCAAAAAGAGTGATTACGCATAGGCAGTAGGAAAGGAAGACCTTGGGCACACAGAGTGATTACACATAGGCAGTAGGAAAGGAAGACCTTGGGCGCAAAGAGTGATTACGCATAGGCAGTGGGAAAGGAAGACCTTGGGCGCAAAGAGTGATTACGCATAGGCAGTGGGAAAGGAAGACCTTGGGTGCAAAGAGTGATTACGCATAGGCAGTAGGAGAGGAAGACCTTGGGTGCAAAACGTGATTACACATGGGCAGTAGGAAACGAAGACCTAGGGTGCAAAGAGTGATTACGCATAGGCAGTGGGAAAGGAAGACCTTGGGCGCAAAGAGTAATTACGCATAGGCAGTGGGAAAGGAAGACCTTGGGCGCAAAGAGTGATTACGCATAGGCAGTGGGAAAGGAAGACCTTGGGCGCAAAGAGTGATTATGCATAGGTAGTGGGAAAGGAAGACCTAGGGTGCAAAGAGTGATTACATGTAGGGATTAGGAGATGGAGATTTTAGTTGGAGAGTGATTACAAATTGGATATAGAAGAGGAAAACCTTGGGCGCAAAGAGTGATTACACAAAGGCAGTAGGAAAGGAAGACCTTGGGCAAAAAGAGTGATTACGCATAGGCAGTAGGAAAGGAAGACCTTGGGCGCACAGAGTGATTACGCATAGGCAGTAGGAAAGGAAGACCTTGGGTGCACAGAATGATTGCGCATGGGCAGTAAGAAAGAAAGACCTTAGGAGCAAAGAGTGATTACGCATAGGCAGTGGGAAAGGAAGACCTTGGGTGCAAAGAGTGATTATGCATAGGCAGTAGGAAAGGAAGACCTTGGGCAAAAAGAGTGATTACGCATAGGCAGTAGGAAAGGAAGACCTTGGGCGCACAGAGTGATTACGCATGGGCAGTAAGAAAGGAAGACCTTAGGAGCAAAGAGTGATTACGCATAGGCAGTGGGAAAGGAAGACCTTGGGCGCAAAGAGTGATTACGCATAGGCAGTGGAAAAGGAAAACCTTGGGCGCAAAGAGTGATTATGCATAGGCAGTAGGAAAGGAAGACCTTGGGCAAAAAGAGTGATTATGCATAGGCATTAGGAAAGGAAGACCGTGGGCGCACAGAGTGATTACGCATAGGCAGTAGGAAAGGAAGACCTTGGGCGCATAGAGTGATTACGCATGGGCAGTAAGAAAGGAAGACCTTAGGAGCAAAGAGTGATTACGCATAGGCAGTGGGAAAGGAAGACCCTGGGCGCAAAGAATGATTTCGCATAGGCAGTGGGAAAGGAAGACCTTGGGCGCAAAGAGTGATTACGCATAGGCAGTGGGAAAGGAAGACCTTGGGTGCAAAGAGTGATTACGCATAGGTAGTGGGAAAGGAAGACCTAGGGTGCAAAGAGTGATTACATGTAGGGATTAGGAGATGGAGATTTTAGTTGTAGAGTGATTACAATTTGGATATAGAAGAGGAAAACCTTGGGCGCAAAGAGTGATTACACAATGGCAGTAGGAAAGGAAGACCTTGGGCGCAAAGAGTGATTATGCATAGGCAGTGGGAAAGGAAAACCTTGGGCGCAAAGAGTGATTATGCATAGGCAGTAGGAAAGGAAGACCTTGGGCGCAAAGAGTGATTACGCATAGGCAGTGGGAAAGGAAGACCTTGGGCGCAAAGAGTGATTACGCATAGGCAGTAGGAGAGGAAGACCTTGGGTGCAAAACGTGATTACACATGGGCAGTAGGAAACGAAGACCTAGGGTGCAAAGAGTGATTACGCAAAGGCAGTGGGAAAGGAAGTCCTTGGGCGCAAAGAGTGATTATGCATAGGCAGTGGGAAAGGAAGACCTTGGGTGCAAAGAGTAATTACGCATAGGCAGTGGGAAAGGAAGACCTTGGGCGCAAAGAGTGATTACGCATAGGCAGTGGGAAAGGAAGACCTAGGGTGCAAAGAGTGATTACATGTAGGGATTAGGAGATGGAGATTTTAGTTGGAGAGTGATTACAAATTGGATATAGAAGAGGAAAACCTTGGGCGCAAAGAGTGATTACACAAAGGCAGTAGGAAAGGAAGACCTTGGGCGCAAAGAGTGATTATGCATAGGCAGTGGGAAAGGAAAACCTTGGGCGCAAACAGTGATTATGCATAGGCAGTAGGAAAGGAAGACCTTGGGCAAAAAGAGTGATTACGCATAGGCAGTAGGAAAGGAAGACCTTGGGCGCACAGAGTGATTGCGCATGGGCAGTAAGAAAGAAAGACCTTAGGAGCAAAGAGTGATTACGCATAGGCAGTGGGAAAGGAAGACCTTGGGCGCAAAGAGTGATTACGCATAGGCAGTGGAAAAGGAAAACCTTGGGTGCAAAGAGTGATTATGCATAGGCAGTAGAAAAGGAAGACCTTGGGCAAAAAGAGTGATTACGCATAGGCAGTGGAAAAGGAAAACCTTGGGCGCAAAGAGTGATTATGCATAGGCAGTAGGAAAGGAAGACCTTGGGCGCAAAGAGAGATTACACATAGGTTTTAGGAAAGGAAGACCTTGGGCGCACAGAGTGATTATACATAGGCAGTAGGAAAGGAAGACCATAGGAGCAAAGAGTGATTACGCATAGGCAGTAGGAAAGGAAAACCTTGGGCGTAAAGAGTGATTACACATAGGCAGCAAGAGAGGCACACCTTGAGTAAGTGGTGAGAGTGAGTGGTGACACAGAGGCAGTAGATGTGTAAGAACTTGGGCGGAAAGAGTGATTACATATAGGGATAAGGTGAAGGAGACCTTGGTTGAGGAGAGCAGTTACATAGCCTGAAATAGAAGAGTAATTTCTTGAGAGTAAAGAGTGATTCCATGCAGAGAACAGGCGAATAAGAACTTGGGGGGGAAGGAGTGACTCTCATAGTATGGTCCGTTGCCCTTCCTGAACATACACATATCCTGGTATTTCTTCACTTCATCCCTGTGTGATCACAAGGACACCCAGCACTATCTTGCTCAATAACGTTGAAAACAAATTAAACAAGGATTTATTTATATGTTGTGCAGAGTTTCTGCGTGGCATTTAGTTGCATTATAAATATATGACCTTGAATGTATAGATTGGATTTACAAGTCTTTCATTAGCACACAAGATACTGCCCATTGTGGCTTAAGCATAAGAAGTACCCCAAGGCCCTGCGTGGACCTTGAGTGAAAGAAGAGGCCTTCGCTCTGCCTTTTTATTGAAATGTGGTGTGTCCTGCACTCAGTACCAGATGAATTGCCTCTGCACATTTCCTGTTGGTTCAGTCACCTTGAAGGAGATGTCTAGCTGACCTACAGAAGCAAGGCAGAGGCATCCACACCTTTATACGGTGTTCGTCTCTTTGTGTTTGTAATTAATAGAGTGTTTTTCATTTCATCTTGTGTATGTTTGTGGCTCTTGTTCTGAAAGGCAGCCTTGAGAGCAATGGACTGCCCAATAGACCTTTAGCACATCTTTTATGAATATGTCCTCTTTAAATTAATTCTGAAAGCCCATTTTGAGGCAAAATGACAAAAGGTCGACTAATTATTTATTTCACTTTCATTTATGTTCCAATCTGATTCTATAGCTTTGGTTTTTGGGAGCTTTTTTTAAAGAAGTGTTAATGTTTTACAATGTATCTAACATTATGACGACTATTGAGATCTTAAAGTAGTTTTACTGTGAATCTGCGGTCAACCATTTTATTTTGTATCTGAGGTCCAGATCACTGGTGTTTATTTTTTTTTAGAATGAGTATTTTATGTAATGTTTTTAACAAATCACACAATAAATGTATTGATTGATCGATTGACTGATTGACCTTCGTCACATACAAATGAAATACTTTGATTAGTGAACTAATATGAGAAGAACAATTTGTCTACAAATGTAATAAGGTCATCACAATGTTGTTGATTGACAAGGAAGGGGGTGTTAAAGGATGCAGATGCTGCCAAGAAAGAAAAATAGTTTGCTTGGTATTGGTGGAATTGGGCATGAAAAAAGTGGAATCCATGCCCACAAACTAGTCCTTCCATAGAGTGCATCGAGCTGCAGTTTGTAGCATACTGAGCATGGCACACTAACCCTCCTGTTTGCAGATTAAATTTGCCCCCTCTCCCCGGGTTGACTGATGTGAGAGGACAGCTAGGTCAGCAGAGTATCCGGGTGCCCCTGGGGTACCTTGGAGTAACAGTATCCCCGAGTCACTACTGCTGCTGTCTCTCACCAATTGCTGTGACTCTTCTCTGTCCATCATTATTTAGTTTGCCTTCCTTCTCCCTCTACCACCCACCTCCTTTTATCCTGCACCTCAGAAGCCACATATTTTTGAGAAAAAAACAGAAGGTGGTCCACAGATTCCACCATATAAAATCAGATTTCCCACCACATGCACTCAGTCTGAAGTTTTGTGTCCATTTTTAAAGGACAGTGATTTTCAGCTTGGGTCCTGGTAAATTGTTGTACTAAGGTCTGCGGTCGCTTTGAAGCCTCTTTGATCCTTTATGGAGGTTTTGCCTGAGACTGGTCCACGCAGGGAGATGAGACTCCGTTGTGTTCTACAGGATCCCTTATGGTGAGCATGGATGAGAACACGTCCTAGAAAGACACTTCATAGAAAGCTGTGGCATCTTTGATGGTAGTCATGCTTGACCCCATACCAATGAGTGAAACTTCTTTCTTTGAAATCTCTGGCATCACCTACAGGGGCTTAATTGAAAAGGTGCTATGGATGAGACTCCGTTGAAGTCTATGAACTCCTATATAGTGATTATGGGCAGCAGCAGCGGCTCCTCCGCTATGGCCGAGGAGCGTCGCCCCGCGCCCCGCTAGCACCCTTAACAACTTGAAAAATAAAACGATAATAAAATGCGTTTTAAACCAGTTTTATTATTGTTTTATTTTAAGTGTGCCGACTCATGGGGGCAAGGCTAGGGGGCTGATAGGCACTGAGGGGGAGTGGTATGCACTGCCTTCAGTGCGCATGTGGGTTTGGCCGGCTGCCTCCGGACGGCCAAACCTACATGTGCACTGAAGCTGTCTCCAACCCGAGCTGCATTGCCGGGTTGGAGACAGCAGACACAGGCTCCCAGTCTCACTGAGAGTGCAGATCATCGGCGCTCAGGCCAATCCTGAGGCAGCATCAGGATTGGCCGCAGGGGATTCTGGGAGTCTGTCTGCAGAGGAGCAGAAGAGCGCGATGCGGGTGGCTAAATGTAAGTTCTTATTTTTAATTTTTTTTTAATTATCGTAGTCCCCCTCTCCGCCCTGCCACTCTGCCCTGACACTAGCCGCCACTGATTATGGGTGAGAGTGTACCATAGAATTACACTTAAGAAGTGGTTGGTGTCTTCAATACTGGTCAGGCGCGACACAGTACCAATGAACGAGACTTCTTGGAAAAATCTGTCATAATTCCAATTGGCTACGGATGAGACTCTGCTAAAGTCTAATGAACCCTTTGGAGAAGTCCTGGGTAGGACAGCAATCTGGAAACACATTCGATTTGCTTGAGGTTAATAGTAATTCGAAATGTGCCATGGGGTTCGGCCTTTGCGAACCCCCCGAGGCCACTGTTTCTTGTCAGCAGCTTTCTCCTATGCACTGTTCAGTGCACCTGCATGTTAGATGTAGAGTATAGGCTTTTATCAATGCATCTCTCACTCTCTCTGTCTGCATCAAGAGTTCACCCTGCTTAACAGTGCCAGCGAGAACAGGCGGGATCTGTGAACTTTCTATGAAGAACCACTCTTTCAAATACTTTAGCAGAAAGATGTCATTTTCGTCACAGTCTTTCCAAATTAAGGGCCTCATTTATGTTTTAGTGAAGTGGGAGGGATGCAGTAAACCAGCAGTCCTCACCAGTGCTTAATTTGTCAACAAAAACAAAAAAGTGCCAGAGCCCTTGTCTGGAGCCAATTGGACCACCAATTGTCCTTGACATCTGTTCCAATGGCATTACCAACACAACTACTAAGCATCACACTCCTACAAGTGTGACAATTCAGACTATTCAGGTCCTCTAAGCTATAAGAATGGCTTGGGCAACACGTATTAGCCATTTTTGATGTATATTAAATTAATAAACAACTGTTGTTGTGCGTATCTGTAAATTAGACAGACAGCGCCACCATGTGACAGACGGTCATAAGCGCCAGTGTTCACAATTAAGTGCCAGTGTTGAGTACTGCAAACCACCGGCTCAAATCAAGCACTGGTCCGCACTCTCCACCAAGCCTGCAGTTCCCCAGCTCTATTTAGAATTGGGGCTTACTATCAGCAAAACCTCCACTGACTCTGCCGTCGGTAACCCCTGACCCACAGAACATCCACCAGAGCAGAGAAAAAGCTCCCTGCTTGTTTGACACCATCTAGAATTTTTTTCAGGGAAAACAAAGTTTGCCTTTGGGAGATTATTTTCTCTAAACAAAAAAAGTTTACCTAGCTGGCGCTTTAAACATTACGCCCACTCAGCAAACATCACTGCTGTACAGGTAGCCACTGCCGCCGCGGCTCCTTTGCAGCTGACCAATCACTTCTAGGTGGATGTGAGGCGAGGTCTTCTGCCAGGGGGGTGCAGGACATCTTTCCTCTGACCAGGCAGGATGGCAAGCTGCCCACCAAGGCCCAAATAAGGTCCTTAAGCTCTCCCATTGTAGTTTTACTTAAACATTGCTGGACTTTTTTCCATAAATTTAAAACAATCACTACAGAGTATAATTGTTTTAACATGTAAGAATAACACTTAGAAATAGCATACACAAATAAGTATTTAATCTCAATATGTAACGAATATGCACATATTAATATTATCTTTATTCAACCAGAACCAAGTATCTAGAACTGGGGACTGCTTGCGTAAAAGAATCCGGGCCCACCAGGTGATTAAATGTAACAGGCACAAATGTAGCATCAGACAAGACGTCAGCCAAAAGCAGAAAATAGAACAGGAATGGGGTCTTTAAAGGTGAGAAAAGTTGTTTCAGCACAAAGAAGCCTTTTTTTTCTTTTTGTTGGGTTGGACTCAGTTCGGTTGTGCATGTTGTACAACTGAACCTTTAATATATCATTAACGCTGCAAACGTCTATTGAAAACTTTCCAGCTCTGTAGAGTGTTTCACTTATATTGTGTCCTAAACATCATTTACAAAAGTATTGTCCATGTGGTGTAGATTTTCTATTTTTATCTCTAATGGCTCTGTATTTTTGTTTTAATAAGGACACAATATTTATGTCCCATACTTCAGAAAAAGCAAACCTACAAAGAAATATTCTACTAACATTTCCAGCTGTGCTTCATTTCTCCTGAAAATGTATCTTGCAATTAGGGAAAAACTTTGCTGTGAGAAGGAGAAGGTAAGCTGGCACAATTTGCAGTCTTTGTGTTTTGGCAAAAGTTAAAATCTTCTTAAAACTTCTTAGACAACAGAATAAAATGTGCGCCCCCAATCTTGTGATAAAACAGTGTGAAAGCAACGTTTATAAACTGTTAGGTTCCCATGGTGGACTAGGGGTGTTGATGGATTGCTGTCCATCTCCAAGATCACTTCTAAGTTGCATCATTTCTGTGAGCTCATGGGATACTTGCATTGTTTATTGTCTGAACTGTAACTGTGCACGTATGCAGTAGCGACTGGCATCTAGGGGGGCAGACGCGATTGTGCAAAATAATATAAAAAAATAAAACGTATCGAACTCAGCAACGTCCTCGCTCCGGACCTCATCTTTCACCGACACAGGAACCGGACGTAGGAACTCCCGTGGCCAATGCTGGCGCTGCTCTCACCAGCATGACAGCAGCACTAGGATTGGTGGGAGCAGCCTCACTCGGAGCTCCACAGCGCTCTGGAGGCATTGGCTTGCTCTAACCCAGCTGTCTTAGGACAGCTGGGTTAGAGAGGTTTAAAGTGCTCATGCATGGCTGGCCGTCGCAAGACGGCCAGCCAAAAAGACATGCGCACTTTAAACAGTGCAATACCAGCCCAACCTCCTCCCTGCTACTGTCACTTAGCAGCAGCCCACTCCCGTCCTGACGCTCGGCTCGGGCGGGGGATGAAAAATAAAATGGTCATTAATTACAATTTTATTTTTTATCTCTGGGACTTTGGCGGGATTTATAAGTGGAGCAACGCTCCTCCGCTCAAACGGAGGAGCCGCCCCTGCACGCGTGGTAGTTTTGGAAGGCTTTACACTATACAAACAACAAAACGATCAACTTTGTCAGTTCTTCTACTAAAGGGTGTGAAGGTAGCAAACCCTCTAAGAAATACGGAGGTGGATCCTGGAACCCCCATCTTCATCTGGGCTATGTGAGGCCCATGACCTTGGAACAACGGCATGATTGGTGAGGAATAAACAGACTCTCCCACGCTGAAAGCAATCGGTTATTTCTGAGAGGTACAGGTACTTTATTCTGCAGTCAACACACACAAAAGAAAAGGGGTAGGAGGAAATAACGTCCCACTTCGACCTCCTGCAACAACTTTTTTCACACAAAATAGAAGGGGGACTTTGTACTAGTGATCGCTGTGATCTTAGGTTGGGGGAACAACCAAGGGTTTTTAAAACTGCCCTCACACACAGAAAACTGTGTCATGCTTCATCATAGGGCTGCTAACACACCTCCGCGCAGACCAACGCTGGCGGTGGAGCAATAGGGAGGGGGAAGACAATACAACATGTAAGTAGAAACAGTATGGGATCACAAGTGAACATAGGTGCAGAAACAGTGATTTAAAACTGGTCACGGGTAATCCCAAATGCAAGTTTAATCTTGGATTCCCTGTCCAGAGTAAAAAAATGGTCACTTAAAGACCAGTGGATGGTGGTATGGGAGGCTATAATGACTCACCTACCCCTCCACTCTGCAAAAACGTCGACATGTTTCAGCCAGCAAAACCAAATACCCCGGCTTTCATCAGGACTCACATAAAGAAAGATCCCATGGGTGCTAACCCTACCTCCTTGATCCAAGGGTGGTGGGAAGAAACCCTTCTGAGTAAATGCTCAGAAAGTATGTGGTAGAGTACCTTGCTCTCCGAGTGGAACCGAGTTCATTTAAAATCAAAACTTGAACTGGCGGGGGAGCGAGGACAGCTCCCTATAGTCACACTTTCGTCAAGGTGAGCCGTGTCCGACAACTTGTCCCTCCCGGCGCCGTGCAGTACCTGACACACGATCTAGCTGGTGCTACAATACGTAAACTATAGGGAGTTGCCTTAGAGCATCATCTCAGGAGGCCACAAGAGAGCTTCAGAATGCAGCAAATCGCTTAAAGGATTACCTAGTTGTAGGAGAGTGCTCAAAAGGAAAAATGTGATTTTGCCCGAGACCCTTCTGAGAAGACCGGGCACTGGTGCTTGCAAACTCCCATGTGAGGCACTCACTCTACCAACAAATCCAAACTTGGGCCATGAAAGGTCTATAGTGCTCTGGATAGGGTTCAATCATGGGAGGACATTTTTAAAGACATTTCTGGATATTGGGCCAGATGTTCGAAAGGATTTAGCAATTCTTAACAGACCGAATCGCAATTTCGATCCGTTAAGAAATGCTACATTGCCTTTCCATATGCACAAAAGCAGATAGTGAACCACAAAATGCAATTTCTACCCAGTAGATATTGCATTTTGCGATTCCTAAATAGGAAATCACAAATAGGGATTTTCTATTTGCGATTTCCTAAGCACCTGTACAAAGCATTTCCTAATAGCAAAATGGGAATTTAGGAAATGCTATTACCATCGACTCCAAATAGATGGTAACCATGTGCAATTTGTAAAAAGTACCCCAAAATGATCTTTAAAAAGTACTACAAAGTGCACACTTGCCCCTAGGGAATTAGTGTGCTTTACATGTGCACCACTTTTTTTAGGGGTGCATCTAGGGGGTCTTAGGCCCATAGGGACGAATGGTTCAGAATTTCCTAAATAGCGATTTCCTAATAGAGATTCCTACAGAGGAAATATCTATTTTTGTACATTCCATTTTGCATTTCCTAAATAGCGATTTCTTAGGATTCACTTTTTAGGAAATGAAAAAACAGAATTTCGGCCATCTGCCCTATATAGCTTGTACTCGTGTCTGTTCGATTTAACGTTACTCTGAGACTGTGTGACAAACACAAAAATGTAATTCATGCAGAGTCTGAAAAGTATATTTTGAAATGTCAGTCCCCATTAATGTCAATGCAAAACTGCGCCAGCCCAAGTGCAGCCTTTGGTATGAGGAAATGCCGGTGCAAAACTGCTGCACCAGCACCAACTATGTAATCTTGAAGTATTAGTTAAAACTCAACCAGCTTCATCTATGTACACCAGATATGTAAGGGGGAAATTCAATTTCTTCCGAAATTGCAGAAGTGCCCCTTGTTGCACTCTATTGAGAAGGCGGACTGAACCGGGGTAGTACCTGGATGCACTCATCCCTGTACTCAGGGCTTTAAGTAGGATGAAAAAACTAGGGGGTCTCTCAAAGAGGCGTGACCGATGTAAAGGGGCACGGCCTATAACACTTACGCTAAAAATCTGTGCTCAGCACAGTGTGCCGCCCGACTGGTATTTTGCTGCTTCTTTCATTGCATCCAGATATATAACACAACAAGTAACATTGCACCTACAACAAGCCAGGACTATTGGCTTTGTCAATGGTTGTTAGTTGCATAAGATAAAAACAGCAACAACTACAGCTTCATTGCATAAAATATTGAAAATGCTTCCATTCTGAAATGATGAGACTGTGAAAGAACCATAACGAGTCTCTTTGAAGTTATCCCAAAGTCAGTGAAGGGTGGTGCTTCTGCAGAGTTAAGATTTTTTTTTCACCCTGAGGGTGAGGGCAAAAATGAGAGCCCGATAGGGACCCGTCTCAGCACCTGCTTTTTAGAACTGCAGGTGGTGAGCACTGGCAGGACCAGGCCCACTTAAAGCCCTGCCTGTACTCAATAGTACACTCCAATGCCCTCTTCTGGGGAGTAGCACAGGCCCCTGCAACCCCTGCGGTTCACCCACCCTCTCATTAGGGGCGCAACCCCGTTCAGTGTAAAATCTATGAATATCTCTTAAATGTGGAGTATCAGGTGCCCCTTACGGTATTCTACAGGACGTAGGGGCAGGGGGGGCTATCATAGTGCGTTTCACCACTGGCCCTCCTCTCGGGCACTCCGCTCAGCCCCCCGCGCGCTCTCTGTGGAGTGCGTCTGTCGAGGCGCTGCAGCCTGCAGGTGGTACTCTCATCCACCGTGGCTAAGAGTGGTTTATCTCCTCAGAAGCCACCCCTAGTAAGTACCTCGCGGAGCTCCGGGCCTGGTAATAGGGTAATGAGACCGCAGGACGACAATGGCCGGGTGCCTGGCTCGGGGAGATAACGCTATCCGCAGACACCAGGGGACGCGATGGCCCTGACTGTGTGACCGAGCGCCATTCAAAGCAAGTGCGCGCGAGAGCCAATGCGTTTAATAAGCAGAATCCATTTCAGGTCTGAGGCCTGACATAGAAACAGAGAAGCGAGGGTGGGGGTGGCCTCAGCATCCAAAAAGGGATGGTGAACGGAAAGGGGGGTGCATAGAGAGCGTGTGATCTGCGCGTGAGTTTGTGAGAAGGCGGGGACTGGAGGGAAGAGCCAACAGAATGAGAGGGATGGGATGACAGCGAGGGAGAGGACAGGAAACCAAGGTCAAAAGAGAGAGCAGGAAAAGAGTAGGGAGAGAGAGGGCGCGATGAGGAAACGCCCTAAGAAAGACCTTTGTAGAGTGCAGCTATCAGATGACTGCAGGCTATCAAGGGTACCGAGTTTCCTTTTACAAATCATTGTTTTTAGGCGATTTAGTCCTTTCTTTTTGCCTGTTGAAATGAATCAAGACTACAACTCCCAGAATGCAGTAGCCTGTTAGAGGAAATCCTGGACTGGCCTATGGTCCCCCAGATGACATGGAGTCATATAGTAATCTTAACAGAATACAGGGAGGGAGAGGGTGGTAATAATATTACTAGATTGGCTGTGTCAATTACATAAATCATTACAATCATACACAAACGAGAACCATGGGCAGAAGTTAGACATACAATCAATCAATCAATCACGGCATTTATAGAGCGCGCTACTCACCCGGGAGGGTCTCAAGGCGCTGGGGGAGGGGGTAAGTTACTGCTCGAACAGCCAGGTCTTGAGCTGCTTCCTGAAGGCGAGATGGTCCTGGGTTCGCCGAAGGTGAGTGGGGAGGGAGTTCCAGGTCTTGGCCGCCAGGTAGGAGAAGGATCTTCCTCCGGCGGTGGTTCTGCGGATGCGTGGTACGGTGGCGAGGGCGTGGCTGGTTGATCGTAGCTGGCGTGTGGGCGTGTAGAAGGACATGCGGTCGTTGAGGTACTTTGGGCCCAGGTCGTGGAGGGCCTTGTGTGCGTGGGTGAGGAGTCTGAACGTGATTCTCTTGCTGACGGGGAGCCAGTGCAGGTCTTTCAGGTGTACGGTGATGTGGCTGTGTCGGGGGATGTCCAGGATGAGTCGTGCGGAGGCGTTCTGGATGCGCTGGAGTCTCTTTTGAAGTTTGGCTGTGGTTCCGGCGTAGAGGGTGTTCCCATAGTCCAGTCGGCTGGTGACGAGTGCCTGGGTGACGGTCTTCCTGGTTTCAGTGGGGATCCATCTGAAGATCTTGCGGAGCATGCGCAGGGTGTTGAAGCATGAAGATGAGACGGCGTTGACTTGTCTGGTCATCGACAGGGAGGAGTCCAGGATGAAGCCCAGGTTGCGTGCGTGGTCCGTTGGCTTGGGTGCGGTGCCCAGGGCCGGGGGCCACCAGGAGTCGTCCCAGGCGGAGGGTGATGAGCCCAGGATGAGGACTTCCGTCTTGTCTGAGTTCAGTTTAAGGCGGCTGTTCCTCATCCAGTCGGCGACGTCTCTCATCCCGTCGTGCAGGTTGGCTCTGGCGGTGGTGGGGTCGTTGGTGAGGGAGAGGATCAGCTGGGTGTCGTCGGCGTAGGAGATGATGTTGAGGTTGTGTCGGCGTGCGATGGCTGCGAGGGGGCTCATGTAGACGTTGAAGAGGGTCGGGCTGAGTGAGGATCCTTGTGGAACGCCGCAGATGACTTCGGTGGCTTCGGATCTGAACGGGGAGAGGCGGACTCTCTGGGTTCTTCCGGCGAGGAACGAGATGATCCATTCCAGTGCTTTCTCTCGGATTCCGATGTTGCTGAGGCGCTTCACTAGGGTGCGGTGGCAGACGGTGTCGAACGCACAACACAAGGTTAAAAAATAATAGTGGGGACTGCCCTAATAACAACAGAACCTAAAATAAACAGTTAATCAAGCCCACCCTTCACAATCAAGACCTTGACTGGAGTTTTGTTACAAATTATTGGGTCTAGGAGCTGAGCATGATAGCCACAGCCTTTCAATCAGTGAGTGACTGCACGCTCATCTTCACTCCTGGTGTTGCCACCACGTGCTAATCCCTTTAATGTCACAGCAGATATTTCCAGAACGTGTACAAGACAGCCTGTTAACTGCTAGCTGTTTCCTGAAAAGCAAAGGGCCTTTGCCAAGTTCACAGTCCTTATCCCAAAACTGTTACTACAACGCCAGGGAGGGAGAGAGTGTGTGTAAGGGGGGCTCAGAGGGTGAGAGGAAGACCTCAGTAGAAAGCACTGCCTGGAGGAAACGTTATATGTTGGATGACTCTGTAGATGTCAGTAAAGCATCCTTATCCTGACCTTAAATACAATTACAAAAAATACAAAAAATAAAATCTGCGGAAACAAGGTGGAGTGAAACATTAGCAAAGAAGGACGAGAAGACCCTACAGTGAGGACACGTGATAATAATGATGTGTTTAGTTATCTGGCGGGCCGGCCAAATAGTACATAATCTTGTATTTAGCCAGGAGCTGGCTGACTAGCAGTGGAGCTATTCTATGTAAAGGACGGAAACCATTCTAACTACAACAGGGTGGACACTTGCAGAATGAAAGGAACGGCAGGTAACAGGTATGGGGGGCAAAGCGCTCAATGGTGGGGCACTGGAGAGGCACAGAGACGGGAAGGGACAGACAGAGAACAGGAGAAAAGAGGAACGCCTCTGGGACACTGAGGTGATACTGGGCATGGGAAGGGAGGAGACAGTGAAAAAAGATAGTGAAGCAGGAAACCCAGAGAGGGTTAATGAGAGAGGAGAGCTGCAGGGGGAGAGTACCCCATGTGACACGAAGAGAGTGGAATGGGGTGGAAGAGGCCGCGACAGCCCATGGGACTGGCTTCATTATCCCAAGGCCCATCTGTCGTAGAAAGTGCAATTCCAAACCCGGAAGTGCTGTGAGAAGGCACAAGGCCTGGACACCGGGAGTTACTAGGGAGCGACATTCCCATCTGCCCGCCCTCGACAGCCCCCTCCTCCCTGTAAACCATATTTGCAGAAACGCCTCTCTATGGTCGGTGAGCCGTAAGACCCCAAGCAGTCGTCCTAAAAATGGACTCCTGTGAAGTTTTGGTGCAGGGAACTCCCACGGCTCAGGCCCAGCTCTGTGCACTAGGAGCTCAAGATGCCCGTCCGTGCGAAAATGAGCGAGATGTCCTGTAACATTACACTTGGGCTGCCACCTCCCAGAGATTTAAATGTCATGGACCGAGCAGGACCCTCTGCTTGTTAGGGGGGCCCTAGAGCATCGCAGAAATAGATGGGCTTTCTTGATACCCCTGGTTCTTGTACCTGTGTGGAGCCCTAGGACGACTTCCCGATAGGCCATACCAGTCAGAGGCATGGCTATCAATGATGCAGCAGGTGCAGTGGCACTGGGGCATAGAGACCTGGGGGCCCCCTGAACCCTGATTGTTGCTGCATTTGTCTACCCAGACAGTACTCCGTGAGTCCATTATCTTTGCCCCTACTAGGGCCCATGGTACCCTGGATGAGCTACTGGTTTTATGCCTAAAGCCGGCTATTGCCTTCACTATACCAGGCATCTCAAGACAATCCTCGGCCATTTAAATCTTTATCAACACTGCCCGCCATAGTGGAAGAGGGCCCAAGCGAGTAGATCCCATCTCTTTGTTCACAGATTGACAGTCCCCTAACATAAACGTTTTAATTTACTCTCCGCTTACCTGTATCCATACCCAAAGTGCCCTGAGCCTTCTGAAAGATGGCATGCAGCGCTTTACAAAAAAACTCAAATATAATAAAATATATAAATAAAAATTAAGAAGCATTGAAGAAAGGACACATTTACAATACCAATGCAACTAATGAACAAATAAGAAACATTTAGTGTTTCACCCAAAAATTCCAAGCCATGGGAAGCGTCCAAGTATTCTTGAAAACAAGAAAGCTATTGGCCAAGTGGGAGAATTACAGTGCAAAACTTTGCTTTGGGCAAAAAGTAATTTTACAATAATTATACAAACGTTATTCTGAACACAGAAGGGAGCAAACATGTTTGACTCTCACCTGCTGTGCATTAAACATGGAGCAAAAACTATTTGCTTCATTCATGGCTTTAGAAACCATGAAAACGGCGCAGTCATTATGTCCCCCCCATTGCTAAGTGTTTATGGATTGCCCTCCTTTGTGGTTCTTAAACGTGGGGGTAGCGGGCACCACAAAGTGGCAGCTGGCTAATAGCAAAAAAAACAAGAAAGTGCTTTCTGGGTAACCGTCCAAAACTGAGACCCCAATTGTGGTTAGGCCCTTGCGCCATGTGAGGGAGGGGTGGAGCTGTGACCACACTGCAAGAGTTAAAGAACGGCACATTAGCACGCTGCCATTTCTGTTTCGGCGCGGTAAGGGTCAGTGGTGGCCTTCAGCATTTTCAGATGGTGCAACCCTGACGCTAGCGCCTGGTGTGAGTGCATTCAAAACCTTTTTGAAGAAGTTGGCGCCTGTTTGCCTGTCTACAGCATAGTTACTCTGGCTGCGGCTGGGCTGTTCCTAACAACAATGACCTATTAGGTTATAGCTACTTCTCAATACATGGAGAACGAAGAAATCAACACAAACCACAGGTCTCGGAGTAACAGGAGAAAGATGTTCAAGATGCTGACGTAGAATATCACTTAAGTGAGAATGGAAGATTGCGCTTGCTGCTTTCTGTGAGAGAGGGAAGCTTGCTTTGCTACTGCCATGCTCTACCTGTTCTGTGAAGAAGCAAAGCTTGCACTCCCAGTGCCCGATTTGTATGTACCTTACGATGGAGAAAACTTGTGCTACTTTTGCCTGTCGTCTGAAGGAGGGAAGCTTGCACTGTTACTGCCCTAGGTGGACCTGTTCTATGGAGAAGGGGTGTTTAGATTGCTGTTGCCCCATCCTAAGGAAAAATAAAGGATATATTGAATGCACATGCGTAACATGCCTTATCAAGCAGGGATTGTTTCACAATACTTGATGTGACATACCAAGACTTTTTGTCCTGGGGAAGATGCCTGATCCATAAGGGCAATATTCAAGGTCTGAAACATGTCAATGAATAAGAAAGGCAGGGTCCATTGCTCATGCCACCGGTTTTAAATCTAGTGATAGGGTAGTAAGAAACTTTTTTTTAGCTCACCCAATAACAATTTTTAATACAGGGCTCATAATTTAACAAAGGGAAACCATAAATGTTGACATAAGGTACCCAATCTCCTCCAAACTAGGGAACATTTATCTACGGAACCTATGTCTAGGAAATGGTATAATCACTGAACAGTAGCGCTCTCAGATGCTTCTCAATGCTAGATGTAGAACCCACTAATAACGTATACTACACTAGGTAGGTAATGAGTAATCATCCTATTTGAGTAAATGAATGTATGGTAAGTCTATAAGAGGTCTGACTGTTTCTTCCAGGAGTTGTCTGCTTCTTGTATGCTTATGTCTGTTTATAGCGACCGTGCATCAGTTCTTTAACTCCTCTCACTCCCACTTTAGTGATTTCGCCGCCTGTCCTGTACGCATGAGAGAAACATGTGACGGTTCTCTTTCTGCTACCACCTGCCCTGTACTTATTGTTTGTATTAGGGAAGGTTGCGCTGCTGCTGCTGTATTTGATGTGCCTTTGTTGTGAAGCAATACAGAAGACAACATTGGTTTTCATTGCCAAAGCATGTTTTAATGCACAAGAAAAATTAAAGAGTGAACCCTGACACAATATGTGAGCAGAGTTTACTTTTCGTTTTGCCTGTGAATCAAGCAGGTTTTTTCAAATAGACTACCTGACTTTTAGAACATATCCGACCAGTGGGTCCATATCATGTATAAAACCTTTGGTCAAAGTTGGTGTTTTAGCCACAAGCACTTTGCTGGGTTTTTGAGCCCATGATGACAGTGTTAAAACTAAAACCCCCTCACAGTGCAACATGCTGCTGGCTGAAAAGCCAGGAATGGCTGCTATTATATCATGTTTCATAGTGCCAGTTGACAGACTTGTGAAATTAAAATAAAATTTAGTTCCTAACTTTCTGCCTTTTTTATCATTTTAACATCCCATCTCAATGGGTGAAACAGTACAAAGAGCCTTTTAAATGCAAATGGGACCATCTCACTGTTGACTGGCCAACATTAACGCTGATTTGGAAAAATAAACCAGTGCATTATTTACCAGAACAACATGAGCAGCAGCTGGATATGTGGAAGAGGCACGGAGAAAGGAAAAACAATGTACTGGAACCCCACTTTTTGAGTCGAACCTCAGCCAATAGATTGGCGTGATTTAGGTGGAGTGCCTGCAACACCACTGTGATGCTCCCTGCCTTGAACAGGCGCTGCAGATGCTACCCTGTGATGCCACATGTGGGAAGGGTAACGGCGAGTAAAATGGTGCAGGGCCGGCTTTAGGGCAGTGCGACCGGTGCGGTTGCACTAGGCGCTAACCTGTGGAGGGGGCGCTGACCTGGGGGGGGGGGGGGTGCTGTTTTTAGCAATAACATATGATTGGAGAGATGAGTGGCACTTTTGCCTGGTGGTAGTGAGAGAATCCAAGGAGGCAGTCATGGGGCGTGGGGGCACCAAAAATGATTGCCGCATCGGGTGCCAAAAGCGCTAAAGCCGGCCCTGAAATGGTGCTAACCACCGGGACCGTTTTTGCTAAATAGTTCCCTGCAGTGCTAAAAGGAGAAGCGCAGGCATGGCCAGAGCAGGACATGAAGGTGGAAAAGGCAGCTTTGTAAAGATCCACCTCTCTGAATTTGTCACTTAGCTGCACACAGCTAAGTGGCAGTGATCTCCTGTGTTTTTCTACTACAAATGAGGGTCCACTCAAAAAGATCATTCACATTTGCAATCCAATCCATGCAGATTGCTGCCCCTACAGGCCGAGTGACACTTAGGGAAGTGGAAGTGTGAAAAAGCAGTTCCATTCACTATTGATTTCAGGGAAGCAGAAGTGTGAAAAAGCAGTTCCATTCACTATTGATTTCAGGGAAGCAGAAGTGTGAAAAAGCAGTTCCATTCACTATTACACTAAAAAAATGAAAGTGCCCTCTTTAATGCAGCTTTGACAAGCATAGTTCAGTAGTAAAATATGTTGCTGACATATTTTACTACTTACCTGCACCACTGTGGCTGCTGCAAACAGCACAGCATGATGCCATACACAGGTTGTCGTTTACTATAGTGCTGAAATTGCTGCACAAACCCACGGATTGAGTACCCTTGTTTTTAGGTCTCACATAAAGACAGGTTTTAACTGTATGTTTGCGAAGGACCTCTTGAGGACCATATCAAAAACATACAGAAGGCTTATAGCTTGCCCATTGCTTATCACTGGTTGGCTCTAATCACTCTTATTTGCTTGCATGTTGTTCCATGGCTTGCCTTCCTCTTCTTGTGTTTGTTCCTCCCCTGGAGCATAACCTATTTACCATCCTTTTGATTGACTCACTTGTATCCTTCCGGCACTCACTTTTAGGGAACAGTTTTTCTCTTTCTTTAAGCACTTCATCAGAGTGCATGTGTTTTCCATCTCTCTCTCTCAGGGCCGGCTTTAGCAGTGTGGCGTCCTGTGCAACAATGTTTGTTGACGCCCCTCTCCCAATGACCACCTCGCCACAGATTCCCTCACTACCACCATTTGACAATGCCCCCCAAGTATCCATAACCACTGTCTCTTAGATTCATTTAGTTTTATAGTGCCACTCATACCTATGTAAAGTGTCAGAGCATTTTACATCACACACATTGCACAGAGACAATTATACGTGTGTCAATCAGTGTATAGGAAATGTTACATAAGACAGAGGCCTACAAGGTGTAGGAGTCACATGTCATCCATGCTGGTAGGCAGTATAGCTTAAGAGTGCTTGGTGTGGAGAAGCAGAAACTCAGAATTTAAAATGTAACACCATTGTTAGGGGTTTTCTTTAATAATAAGAATTGATTTCTATCCAAATGAACTCTTTTTGCAATATTAGGATAAGGAAAGACTGGGCAAAAAAACATGTAGCTGTAATATATTCCTTGCAGTTTGCATGCAGCTCTTTGATGACAGTTAATAGCTCACTGCTCTATATTAGGATTTTAACTTTTAAACTGCAAGTAACAAAAGGATCTCTCGGACAAAAACAAAAACCCATTGACCTATTTATAGTATATGCACTTTGTGATCTGAATAGGACACATTCTTTCCAGCAGGCATATTAACCCTCTGCGCTAGGATGAGTCAAAACTTCCACTACCAGACAAAGCTCTGGTCTCTCTACAGGAAGAACATTAATCACCGGAGTTATCTTCACATGTTTATTGATGCTTGAAAATTTCTGGGACAAGGAACATGGCATCAGGTGCTTTTAAAGCAATAAACATGGCGCCCCCACGCCAAGTCAGTGCCCGGTGCGGTGGCACCGATTGCACTGCCCTAGAGCCGGCCCTGCTCTCTCTTGTGTGCTGCTTCTCTCTCGATTGCCTGCCCACCATGCTCCATGTTGTTCCCACCTCCTCCCATTTGCTCACTTCCTCAAGTGCTGCTTTTCGCTCCTCCCAAATTTGTTTGATTTTTATTTAACCCTTCCGTGGCCTAAAGCTTGTACGTTGATCCCCCTGCACACTACCTGTTGCTCCACTTCCCACTCCTTTATTGCTCCTTTACTTCTCGCAGTTTTTAAAATACTTAAAAAAACTTTTTCACAGTCTTTAAAATACTTTAAAAAACTTTTTCTACAGGGCCCAGAAGCTTCCATTTGCTGCCAGAATGCTCCACTTTGAGAGATGTGATTTTGCAAAAGGGGAAATTCAGTTTTATATTTATCACTCTAAGTTGCGTTCATCATCATGGTCGGTTAATAAAAAAATAAATATAAGGGCACTTTTGTCATTCAATAGGTGTGCTTTTGCATGGTGATTCATGAATGCACGTACGTCATCACGTAGGCGCACCTATTGAATGATACGACAGTCTGATGTCATGACATGTACGCACTCTTGCTTGTTGTGTCATCAGATCTTGTTTCTTTTTTTTCCAATGCTGTACAGCATCAGCAAAACGCATTTTGCTTAAAAAGTATTTTGCTTTTTGAGAATGTTTCACAGCATCGGCAAAAAGCACTGGCAAAGCCACTAGTTCACAAAGGCAAGATCTATTGGCTTTGTCAATGCTTGTTCAATTATGCATGTACAAGCAAGAAACTCGTCACAGTGGAAATGGGCAAAAGGAAAACCAGGAGGCTATCCAGCTATCCATTTCCCCTGAAAGAGCAAGGTTTGGGGCAGAGGAACTCACCCTTCCTGACATGGAACTGACTCTGCCCCAAACTTTCCAGCTTTCGGAAGTAGTGGTGCCGGGATGGTCAAAGGCATGGACAAATGGGACTCTGGCCATGAATGTCAATTAGGGATGGGCAGGGCAGAAGCGGCTACCTCTTGCCGGTCCTCTGGTACCCCTGGTTCTGTTCTTGTTGCATCTGGCCTCATAGATCATGCAGGCTATGGCAGGCTGGCACTGTCTTTGCTGCTCGTGGATTCAGAGGTCATGAAGCCTGGGACAGGTAAAAAGTAACAAGCATTGACAAAGCCAATAGGTCGCGCCTATGCGAGAGCTATTGGCTTTGCAATGTGTTTTAGCAATTATGTACACCAGTGTGGCTGCTGGTCAGCATGGCTAAAAGTTAGTGGGGTGGGGTGGGGTAGATTGGAGTGGGGTGGATTAGGGTAAGGTGGAATGGGGTAGATTGGGGTAGAGTGGAGTGGGGTAGATTGGTGTAGAATGGAGTGGGGGTAGAGCGGGGTAGATTGGACTGGGGTGGATTGGGCTAGATTGGGGTAGATTTGAGTGGGGTATATTGGAGTGGAGTAGGGTGGAGTGGGGTAGATTGGAGTGGGGGAGTTGGATAGATTAGTGTGAGATTGGAGTGGGGTAGACTGAGGTGAAGTGGCGTACATTGGGGTAGAGTGGGGTATATTAGAGTGGGGTAGATTGGAGTGTGGTAGATTGGAATGGGGTAGATAGGAGTAGGGTAGATTGGGATAGATTGAGGTAGAGTGGAGTGGGATATATTTGGGTAGATTGGAGTGGGGAACAGTGGAGTGGAGTTGACTGGAGTGGAGTCAGGTGGATTGAAGTGGAGTGGTGTATACTGGAGTGGGGTAGATTGGGTGGATTATAGTAGGGTAGAATGGAGTGGGGTAGATTTGGGAGTGGGGTAGATTAGATTGGTGTGAGGTAGATTGGGATGGGGTGGGGTACATAAGAGTAGGGTGGAGCCGGGTAGGATGGGGTAGAGTGGGGTAGATTGGGGTAGAGTGGGGTAGATTGGTGTGGAGTAGATTGGGGTAGATTTGAGTGGGGGAGTGTCATAGATTGAATAGGGGTCAATTGGGGTGAAGTAGAGTAGATTGGGATGGAGTGGGGTAGATTGGAGTAGGGTAGAATGGAGTGTAGTGGGATAGATTGGAGTAGAGTGGGGTAGATTGGAGTGGGGTAGATCGGGGTAGAGTGTAGTGGGATATATTGGGGTAAATTAGAGTGGAGTGGGGTAGATTGGAGAAGAGTGGAGTGCATTGGATTGTGGTAGATTGGTGTTGAGTGAGGTAGATTGGAGTGGAGTGGGGTAGACAGGAGTAGAGAGGAGCAGATTGGAGTGGAGTGGGGTAGATTAGGGTGGAGTGGTGTAGATTGGAGAGGGATAGATTGGGTGGATTAGGGTAGAGTAGATTGGAGTGAAGTGGGGGGATTGGAGTAGAGTGGGGCAGATTGGAGTGAGATAGGTAGGAGTGGAGTTCAGTGGGATTGATTGACGTGGAGTTGGATAGAGTGGTGTGGGGTAGATTGGGATTGGGGTAAAGATAGCGATTGCTTAACCTACAGCGTCCACACTGTCTCGCTCTCCTCATGATTCTTGACTCAGTGAGCAGGCGAAGACCGGGATTTTCGCTCCAGGCGTGCTGGGGAGTGGCGCATCGGGTTGTTTGCCGGCTGATTGTGGAGTTCCTTGGGAAAGCCGCTGTGTTTGGGTCTCCGCAGTTTCCAGCAGCTGGAGTCCCACTCGGAGAAAGAATGGCCTGACGAGGCGGGAGAGGGAAGACGCATTGCATTACTTCGAGCCCCGCAGGCGCTGGAATTGGAGCCGGAGCGGCAGCTGGCGGAGCTCTGTCTGGCCCAGCGGAGACTGTTGGAGAGGTGTGCCGGAAGTGGGAGAAGGAGGGCTCTGGTAAGCCCAAGCAAGAGCAGGGAGGAAGCAAGAAGCAGCTTGCGAAGAACCTCCCTAGCCTGGGACAGGTGGAAGGTGGGTCCTCCCAACCCTTGATTGTATCTGTTTTCTGCAACTGCATCGGGGGGGAAGCGACCCCCCCATGGGAGAAACTCACAACAATACCCCACATCTTAAATTAGGGGACAACATTAATAAAGAGCTGGGGCAAACAATTCAAAACTGTGATGGCGCTATTGCAAGTGGGGCTATGGAGGGCCTTGAGACCACCGGTAAAATAGGAGTAGATGGAAAGGAGAAGGAAGGCGAAGATGGCCTTACGGACAAAATTAAAGATAAAACAAACAGCCCGACGGAACTAGCAAAGACTAGCAGTAAACACCTGGGTGCTTTATCCCCTGAAGTATTGGGGGGGAGCATTTTTTCTCGCTCACCGATGACTCAGATTCCTCTAAATAAGAGAGCTCTTCATTGAGCAATGAAGACACCTCGGACTCAAACAGCACTATGGATGATTTATTGCTCACCCAAAGGAGGAAGTCCTTAAGGAAAAAGACCAAGGTCAAGAAGGGAAAAAACAGCACGTCAGGGAGTAACAGGCAACAAATGAAATGGGACTACTCCAATGCTCAATTATCTTTTCAAGAGCCGGGCGAAGTGGATGGATCAGCAATAGGGACGCCTGCAGGGAGCCAGGAGCCATCACTCTCTAAAATATTCTCCTCACTGAGGGAAATGCAAGAAGAGAACCGGAGTGAGAGCCACCACGCCAGGCTTGCATCCAAGAAACTACAAGGTGGGATGCGAAAAATAAACAAGACTTGTGGGGAGATTGTGGAGCAGCTGACGATGGTGGAAGGCCGGACCGAATCCTTGGAAGTGCAATTGGAAACCCTGAAAGCAGAAAATATATCTCAAGGGGCAGCACTAGTAGACGCAATGTCCAAAATCGAGGATCAGGAAAACCGTCAGCGACAGAACAACTTGCGTTTTCTGGGGGTCCCGGAGGGAGTGGAGGAAAAGGATCCTAGGGGATACATGGTGAAGCTGCTGAGAGATGATTTCCCGGATCAAGTTAAGTGGGATTGGGACTCAGAGATCCAACAGGCCCATAGGTTTCCACTTATGGCAAAAAAGCACTCACAGGGAGAGTCGGGAAGGCCCAGAGTGATGTTAGTTTATTTAGGCAACTTCCTGCTAAGGCAATTGATTTACGACAAGGCTCGTCCAAATGCTCAGAAAACATTTGAAGATGTAACCTTCTTTGCTAGACCGGACTTTGCGCACGCTACCGTGGAGCGACTATGGCGCCTCCGACAGCTCATCAACCCATTTCAAAGAATTGGGGCTGCAGTTTACCTCCTGAATCCAGCTAGACTGAAGACTATATTTAAGGGACATATCCGTAGTTTTACATCTGAGATTCAGGCCCAGGAATATCTGTCAAATATTAGCCAGGGGGCCTGTAGTAATAAGCTGTAAAGATTGCATAGGAGGTTTCCAGTTTGACAGTCTATGTCTATGTCATGGGGAGGCAAAAGGTTACTAGTTGTTACCTTTCTATTCTCTTTTCCTCCCTTTTTGTTTTCTCTCTCATTGTGATTTCGTAAAACTTAATGGGGTCTTCCCCCTTTTTTTTTTCCCTTACACTCAACACTTGTCGACGCCGAGCGGGGGAGGAGGTGTGGTAAAGGATTGAGCCTTCATCATCGTTCAGGCTATGCCTGATTACTCACTATTTGGAGGGGTGGGGGGAGGACGGGGAGGGGGTTGGGAGGGGGACCCACACAGAAGGGTGGGATGTTGAACTGGGTTGGAAATCAGGATTTATTGGCAATGGGGAGGTGTATAAACTCTTGTTTTTCTCTTCTTCAAGATAGCAAGGGGGGAGTAGAGGTCACTGTGTGTTTATGGCTAGCTCAGTAAGAGGACCAAGGATACTCAGAATTGCCAGTGTAAATATAAGCGGGTTAAATGATGTAAAGAAGAGACAAAAGGTCGCACAGGGGCTGAGGGGGCTGCAGGCAGATATCATCTGTCTGCAAGAAACCCATATAGAAGAACCAAGAACTAGTCTTCTAAAGAATATGGGCTTCAGACTTATAGCAGGGACCACTCAAGGTACCCGCACTCGAGGTGTTGTCATCCTAGCTCAGAATAATACATTACAGTTCGGGCAGTCTCGCACCGACCCGATGGGGAGGTGGGTAATCACCAAGTGCAACCTTATGGGAAATCTGTCTTTTACGCTCTGTTCTATATATGAATCCATTGCAGATGACCCAGGGGTATTTAATTGGTTAGTTAATGAGCTAGCACATTGGCCACTGCCCATCATCTTTTGTGGGGACTTTAACATCAACCTACCAAACAACTGGGAATCACACTCAAAATATGGGGGTAGGAAACCCAAAGTTCTTCAATCTTTATTTAACATATGTGGTACACACAGGCTGATTGACGTCTGGGCAAAAACTAGGCCATCTGATCAAGGTTTCACATATTTTGCTGCCCCGTACTCCAAGCACTGTAGACTAGACTATTTTCTAGTGTCAAATTCTCTACAACAAGATTGTAGAATTAATGGATTTCCTAGGATTTTATCAGACCATAATCCACTAGTATTGGAAGTAACAATGATGGGATTTATACCAAAAACCTCTGTTTGGACCTTTGAAAGACCTTTGCTGCGGGATGAGGGTTATAGAGAGCATATGAGAGTTTGGATACCTGAATTCCTGAATTGAAATGTAGGGACAGCTCCACTGATAGTCGTATGGGACTCCTTTAAAGCAGCGGTTCGGGGGGAAACAACTCAATTTTCTCTGCGAAAAGGGAAAGACGAGAAGCGCAAGGTACAGGAGCTATATCAGAGATTAGCACGAGAAGAAGAAAAACTCATTTTAGAGGTTCAACACATGAACGATATTAAGGATGTCTAAGCTGAGATAGCATTAGCCAAAGCAGCCATTGGGGAAGCCTTATGAAGAAGTCTATTGAGAGGATAGCGGACAACCAAGAAAAGATATATGAACTTAGTGATCAAATAGGACATCAACTGGCAATACAAACATGGCAGGAATGTGTACGTAACACGATTACGCATATCAGGGATCCTGCATTGGGCATGGTATATGGCACAAATGAGATACGGGAAGTTTTTCAGAAATTTTATCAATCCCTGTATCAGGAAGGAATAGACAGCTCTGAACCCTCCAAACGAGAGTCAGTGGAGCAATATCTAAGTATGATGCCAGAAGCACCACTGACAAAGGAGATACAAGAACAATTAGATGCCCCCCTGATATGCGATGAGGTGTCGATAGCACTCGTGAGTTTGTCAGATGGAAAAGCCGCAGGGCCTGATTTAATACCCTCGGAATTTTACAAGACATTTTTTGATCAAATTAAGGAAGTATTGACCAACCTTTTTAGACAAACCTTTAGGGGAGAGGCTCCACCAAAATCATGGGCAGAGGCAAAAATTGTGGTGTTCCCTAAAAAAAATAAACCAATAGAAGAGCCTGGCTCCTACCGTCCTCTTACGCTAATGAATTGCAATACCAAAATATATTCAAAGACACTAGCAGCCCAATTATCCATACCAATCGATGGAATGTTGGTCGAGTGGCAGCACAGATTCATCCCAGGGAGGAGTACTATAGATCATGTACGGAGGATTATAACAATGTTTGATGCAAGACAAGTGTCAGGGGACCCTATGGCAGCGATTCTGCTGGATGCGGAAAAAGCTTTCAATAGGGTCTCCTGGCACTTCCTCTGGGCCGTGATGGTTAAAAAGGGGATTGGCCCTAACTTTATTGGGGCCATTAAAGCCCTCTATATAAATCTTACGGCTAGAGTATGTATAAATGGGGAGTTATCAGAGTGCCTGACGATTACAAGTGGAACTCGGCAGGGGTGTCCGTGCTCCTCCTTACTTTTTGCACTCTACATAGACCTGTTTTTAAAAAGATTGAATTTAAACCCAAATATATCGCCGGTAACAATTCAAGGGTTCAGCACTAAAACTCTGGCGTATGCCGATGATGTGGCTGTTGCAACATCTAACCCTGAGGCAGCCGTAAAACTAATAGAAGAGGCATTGATCTTTGGGGGGCTATCCAGGTATTCCTTGAATAAGGGAAAAACACAGATTATCGTCAATGAACATGCTGTAATAAATGACAGTAGGGTGGTCGAGAGTGCATCATATCTGGGGGTTACAATTAGGGCGGATCTTGATGCTTTGGTAAATGAGAACCTAAACCCAATAGCGGAAAAAACTAAAATGGCACTACGAAAGCTGAATAATCTACATTTAACATTAGTGGGTCGATGCAACCTAGTCAAAATGATATATTTCCCAAAAATTTTATATCTAATGAGAGCCATACCACTTATTTTTCCCAATTTTCGGTTAAAAAAGTTTGAGAATATATTTTCGCTATTCATATGGTCATATTCTAAACCAAGAAGATCACTTACATTCTTAACACTTCCAAGAGAACGTGGAGGGTTGGCCCTTCCTAACCTGAGGTTTTACTATTGGGCTACATGTTTGGTGCATTTTACTGTATTAGTTAGGGATCATCCGGGGGGGAGGGCGCAGTGTTATCCTTCTCCATATGAACTACTGATTGGGGCAGATGCCTGGGGATGTCTGTGACGTCGATTGGAGTTAGGTTACTATAAAAGGGTTAGGTTTAAGACTCTTTTGACTGCATTCCAAATCTGGGCCCCTATCCGACGATTACTAGGGTTAGAGAAATTAAATTTTTATATGCCACTCCAAGGTAATGAGAATCTTCCTGGGATCTTTAATGATTATTGCATGACAAACTGGTGGCGGAACGGGATTGATAAAATAGGTTGTTTTTACACACCCCTGGGCTTTATTTCTTTTGAAAAACTTAAAGGAAAGTTCAATCTCACCCATAGGGAGTTTTTTAAGTTTCTTCAAATAAGGGATTTTCTTTTGAAAAAGGGGAAAGGGGCAGGTGGAATGACCAAGAATGAGTCAATAGAAAATGTAACGCAGGAAACTCCCCCCCGTATAGGTATTGTATACAACAAATTAAATTAATTAAAGACAGACAATCTAGCTAAAATCGCAGAAAAATGGCAAACCAAACTAGATATCACAGATGATGCATTCCAACAAGCTTTTTTAGTGGCTCAAGATGTCTTGATGTCTGCCAAATTACAGGTTCAGTTCTATAAAACGTGTTTTTTCCTATATTACATACCAGACCGAATTGCAAAGTGGGAAGAAGGGAAGGGGACTCGATGCCCACGCTGCTCTTTATATAAGGCTGATATAGTTCACGTATTTGCAACATGTAACATCCTTATCGGGGTAATCGGCCAAATCGAAGAATTTTTAAGGAATGAACTGAAGTTGGCAATAGTTATGACTCCGGCCCTAAATCTATTGGGAATCCAAGAGAATGGCAGGCTGGAGGAGAGAGGGGGATTGACAAGTATTGCCATGACCATCTTTAGGCTATGTATATCATCAGCATGGTTAGAACCTAAGCCCCCCTGCTTCCAGCAGTGGCTGGCGTGACTGCTAGCAGTCTATAAGCTAGAAAAATGTATATACACGCGCAAAGGGTTTAGGGCAAAAAAGAAAGGAGTCAGAATTTGGAATGCTCTCGCTACCTGGGTTGAACAAAAAGAGGGGTGAAAAGGCACATGCACTTTACATATAAGAATTATCGAATTGAAGTATTTAAAGGTTTTATGTAATCCATTGTAAGGTATGGAGATGCAAGGTAATTTGTCAAATTCTCTGTCTTATTCCCAGTTCTTTATTTATTGATTTCCTACTCTATTGTATAGTAACGCTTCTGTGGGGGAGGGGAGGGTTGGGAGGGGGGTGCCGGAGGAGGGAGTAAAATGTAAAAATTCAATAAAGATATTTTAAAAAAAAGGGGGATTGGGGTAGATTGGAGTGGGGTAGATTGTGGTAGGGTGCGGTAAATTGGAGTGGAATAGATTAAGGTAGATTGCAGTGGGGTAGATTGGAGTTGGGCAGATTGGATGTGGTAGATGGGAGTAGGATAGTTGGGAGTGGAGTGGGATAGGGTAGATTGGAGTGGGATGGAGTGGGTTGGATTGGAGTGGGTTAGATTGGACTAGATTGGGGTAGATTTGGGTAGAGTAGAGTTGGGTAAATTGGGTGGATTGGAGTGGGTAGATTGGAGTGGGGTAGATTGGGGAAGAGTGGAGTGGGGTAAATTGGTTTAGAGTGGGGTGGAGTGGAGTTGGATAGATTGGAGTAAAGGCGAGATTGGAGTGGAGTGAGATAGATTGGGGAAGAGTGGAGTGGGGTAGATTGGAGTGCAGTGTAGAGGGGTAGATTAGGGTGGAGTGAGGTTGATTAGAGTAGGGTAAATTGGATTGGAGTGGGGGAGACAAGAGGGATGATTGGAGTGGGGTAGTTTGGAGTAGGGTATATTGGAGTGGGGTAGATAGGAGTGGAGTGGGTTGGGTAGAGTGGGGTGGGGTAGAGTGGGGTGGGGTAGAGTGGGGTGGGGTAGATTGGGGTGGAGTTGGGTAGACTGGGGTAGAGTGGGTTACACTGGAGTGAAGTGGAGTTGATAGGGGTAGATTGGGATGGGGTAAATTGGGAAGGGGTAGATTGTAGTAGGGTGGAGTGGGGTGAAGGTGGGTAGGTTAGATTGGAGTGGAGTGGAGTTGATTGAGATGGAGTCAGTTAAATCAGAGTGGAGTGGGGTAGATTTGAATGGAGTGTGGTAGATTGGAGTGGAGTAGATTGGAGTGAAGTGGAGTGCGGTAGACTTGGGTAGGTTGGAGTGTAGTGTGGTAGATTAGAATGAAGAGCAATTGGATAGTTTGCAGTGGAGTTTGATGTGGAGTGGGGTAGATTGGAACGGAGTGGGGTAAATTGTACTGGGTAGATTGGAGTGGAGTGGAGCGTGCATTTCAGTGATAAGCTAATCTCTGCTTTTAATTCTGCTTTCTTTCAATTTTTGCTTAAATTTCGTTTTGAGCTGGTCACTTTTTACATATTTTTAGATTGAGCATAACAGACAGTGCAAGGTGTCTGGTTGCAAAAGACATATTGGGTTGTGGGCCTACCAAGAACATACAAGGGCTTGGAGCCCGTCCATTGCTGACTGGTGGTTGGCTTACCTGTCGCTCTCATTTGACTGCTTCTTATTTGAGTGCTTTTTTGTCAATCTTTTGTTTGCATTCTCATGGCACATAGCCTCTTTTTACCATCTCTTTGATTGGCTTGCTTCTATGTATACTCCGCTCACTTTAAGGGAACTGCATTTCTTTTCGTTTAGGCACTCCATGAGAGTGCCCATGTTTTCAGCTGTTTACTTCGTGCATATGTGCATCTTTCCATCCATCGGTACCCGTGTTGCTCTTTCTCACCTTCGTGCTTCTGCCCCCCCCCGATGCTCCACATTTTTGTCTGTGCTCCCCCTCTCTTGTTGCTTTTCCCCTGCCCACCCTCCGTGTTGCTTCCCCACCTGCTCGCCATGTTGCTTTACCTCCTTCCCCTCCTGAATCAGCTCCCACAACCCGTTCATAAAAGGGCTCTCACACTATTTTGAACACAGCACTTGTGCGCTACTTTTTGTTTACAGTTACTGATCTATCTCAAATCGGTAAATTTTAAAAAGTGCCCTTTTGTGGGTGCGTGCCTAAAAAATGATGCAGTGGCTACATTATCACATCTTTTTTTTAACCATGCTGCAAAGCAGCTGCGATGCTGTACCTCTTGGCTAAAAATATTAGCAAAATCACTTGTCTATTAGGCTAGACATGTTGGATTTTCAATGCTTGTTTGTTTTGTAAACATATGAGCACCATCTTTATATCACAGCTTTTTTTCCACTTTTATTACTTTTCCACTTTTAATGTCTATTTCATATGTTTTAAAAAATAAAAATTGCAGACTTGCCAAGGCCAGACCAATGCTGGTTATTTCCTATTCTCATAAGCCATCAAATTAACTCACATACAAGAAGGAGCCCAGAACCGTAGTGGAGTGTCGTGCAATTTGCCTCCCCTATTACTGCTGTTGCTATGATCTTCCTGAATTAAAATACAGAGAGGGCAGTGTATCAGCAGTGTGAACTAACAGCAGTGTACGCCAAAGGTGAGACCAGTCAATTGTCGGTGGAAAGGATTGGAAGAGTAAATACAGCGACTCTTAGTTATAAATCGCTGTATTTACTCTTCCAATCCTTTCCACCGACAATTGACTGGTCTCACCTTTGAGTACACTGCTGTTAGTTCACCAGTTTCAGCTTTATTTTTTTCACAAAACCCATAATAAATATGGATAAATACAGATAAAGTTGACAAAAAATAAATATGGATAAATACAGACGGAAATGTCAATAAAATAAATACCATAAAACCGGGAGCCCTATTTATAACGTAAACATGCCTCATGTCAGAACGAGGACAGTCACTCTGGCAGGAGAGCTGAAACAGCCTGTAATAGTGATTTTTAACCTTTTGGCTTCTGAGGACCCCCACTTAATCATTATTGGAAGCCGGGGACCTCCACTGAATCTTTATTAGAATCCGGGAACCCTCTCTAAGGGGCTTATTACGATGTCGGGCGGTTCGCCACCGCCGAGCCGGCGGTGGAGACCGCTCCGGCATCGCAACGCGATAAACCCCCCGCCATATTACGATGGCGGTGGGTACCGCGGCGGACGGAAAGACCGTCCGCCACTTTTCCGCCGGTAGCAATCGAAACGATTGTCCGGCGGAACGTTCATCGGGCTTATAATGGCGGCGGTGACTAGCAGGCTCCGCCGGCACGATTATGATGCCGGCGGTAGCCAGCCTTTCTGCGGCGGTTGCACCGCCTTTGAAAGGCAGGCGGTGTATGTCTCTGGGGGCCCGTTGCGGGCCCCCCTTGTGTTGGGGTGGGGGTGCACTGGGGGGGTACCCATGGTACCCCCCTACATTTCACTGCACCAAGTGGCAGGCACAGTGTAGTGCCTGCCACGTAGTGCAGTGAAATGCACAACATGCTCCTTTATGCATCGCGGCGGTGCAGCTGTCAGCACCGCCCGCCACAATGATAAAGGTGCGGAATCCGACCACAGTGGTAGCGGTCACATCCTAATTGCATGGACGGGACCGCCGCACGCATGGCGGTCGGACCCATTCACCGCTACGGTGGCGGCCGGATCAAATCCGAACGCTATCGTAATGAGCCCCAAAGTAATTATTGGATTCTGGGGACCCCGATCTAAGCAATTCCGCTGATTTGAACAGCAAAACAAAACACAAAATACAAAAACATGCATCCATCAGACAATTACACAAATGATGATATATTTTATTTAATTCACCCAAAAAATGTAAAAAAATGAAAGTTTCAATGTAATAGGAAGATTGAAGCTTTTCTAAATTCAGTTGTCCATACTATATTCTGTTTGATGCACCTGCACTGCTCCCACTAACCAATATGAGGATACCAACTTTCATTTCTAGTCTCAAATTTCAAATTCCTTCAAGATTCAAAGAACGTTTTACAATTCAAAATTTTAAATTTAGTTTCAAGTCAATTTTATTAATTGGTTAATATTATTTAATTTTATAGGTAGTCACCAGATCCCCTGAGCATGCATCGCGGACCCCCAGAGGTTCCCGGACCAAAGGTTTACAACTGCTGGCCTAGACAAATGGAAGGATTCATGCAGTGACACCCTAAAGATTCAAAGAATAACAACATCAAAGATTGTCAGGATCATCCGTCCCTTGCCCAAGACCCTTGATCTGCTCTTGCCAGTATCTTTTGCCTAAACTGAACATTCATGAAACAACTGGCCTTAAAGACCTTCAAATGAGACCTCGAAAAAATACCTTTGATGTACCATTGCACCTCTGGTAGATGATCTCTTCCATGGGGACAATCTTCCAGTGGTCCTAAGCCTTGAAGCCGACACATCACCTCCCATCATCATCACCAGGTTTGGAGCAAGCCATACCGCTCTGAATCTTAACCAGTAAAGTGAAAAAGGAATCCGCTCCAATGTTTCTTATGCTAGGCATTGCCCTAAGTGTGCTTTTCTGATCCAAGCCCATCTTAACTGTGTCATGGTGAAATGTTTTATGTAAACTTAATGTATAAATTCTGATTATTTGAATTTGCATATTTTGTATCATTTTTGTTTTTCTTGGCATTTTGCAGAATCTTCGCTCAAGGAAGACTGGTTTGAGCAGAAAATGTATCGCTAGAACTGTGACACTGGATGTGTGCCGCAGCTGCATGTGCTGAACCAGCAACGTTAGCACCGAGACTTTAGAAATTGTATAGAAAATTGTGAGTATCACTTTCAAGTTTAGACAAACACAGTTTCATCAGCCAAACCAGCCACTGGTGTAGAGCGTCCACAAAAGGGAACAGCTCTAGCATCTTGATATGCTTGGTGCATCCAATATGTCAACGAAGCCCTTTCTGTCTAATGCATGGGTAGCCAGATGTAATTTATTCAGAGAACCGCCCAAATTTGGATACCCTTAAATTGAGAAACAAGTTCAAGCCACATTCTCAAGTGCTCCTTCAAACTAACCCCTAGCCTGCAGCTGTGGTTCCTGTTGCAAGAGCCAGCTACCCCATGAATAGTCTGCCTGATGGATAACCTCTGTGTCAAAGCTAAGCTCACCAAGGAGCTCCTTCACGGACCTAATGAAGAAGCTTTGTCTTATGCTACAACATTTTGAATGTATAGATTGAAAGACCTGGCTTTATCGTTTGATAACGTTGATGCCCCTTAAATGGTATTGAACTTGATGCCAAGGAATTTGAGAATCTCTGATGACTCTTAAATTCTCCCTGGAATAAGTGGCCCTGAGACGGTTTACCAATAAGATGAAGGCCACGAGTGATGAAGAGCACTCCAGCATACTCCACCTATCCACAAAGAGGAAGTGATTGAGGTAGCAAATGTTTGTTGCAACTGGTTCCAGGTAATGGACCACCTACCCCAGAATGAAGCTGAAGGCCTCAGATTAAGAGTGGGAAACACGTTTTGGAGGTCTCTTTTCCACGTATGTCAGAGAAGCAAACGGAGCAACTTGACCCCTACTGAAGAGAACAAGAGTAGAACAGTAATAAAAACTTTAATGGTTAATATGGCACCAGGGCCTGATGGCTTCAATGGGGAATTTTGTCAAATCTGCTCAGATAAAGTGATGCCATTTCTCCAGAGAGAGTTCCAGTCATTCCATGACACCAGGCAGATTATCCCAACTATGGAGAAGGCTACCATTGTGGTCATTTCGGACCAAGGAAGGGACCATCCAGACTGTACAGCGGACAGGCCAATTACTTTCTTGAATGTGGATGGAATAATATGTTGAAAGCCCAAGCCAAGAGACCCGCACTATTTGTCCCCCTTGTAATACCTAAAGATCAATCTGGGTTCATCAAAGAAAGGCAGAGTTTTGATAATATAAGACGGCTAGCCCACTTCATCAAAAAGGTGAAACACAATAGCTATTACCCCCAGGTCCCTCCTGTCCTCGTCCTATTCATTACAAAGTGGAGATAACCATCTCCCGACAGAAAAAAAGAAGATAGGAATGCTGGGACCCTAACCCCAGCCCCTCCCACTGGGAGTACATAAGCAGCATTCCGCCTGTTCTTTTTTTCTGTCCGTCGACAGACTTGGGATGTGCTGGTGCTGCTCCTGCTGGACTGGAGTGGCGTCTCTTACTGGTCTGCCTCCCGGCCTGCTGGGCTTGCTGGGAGGCTTGGCTGATTCGCGGCCGGCTCTTGCATGCCAGCCAGCCCTTTGCGGCTGGTGTGCCGGCCTCACGTTTCCTTCCCGGTTGCTGGGCGCGTCTTCCTGTGGCCTGGCCGGGTGGAAGACGTGCCGCGTTGCTGGCTCTCTTGACCTCCTGCACGGCGTGGATGGAGTCGGGTCTGCCTGGCGGTGGAGATGGGGTCCTTGTTCCTGTCACCCGGCCCCCCGGTGAGTACCGCGTAGCGGGGTCTCGTTTCTTTCTGCTGCTCCTTGCGGTGTTTGTCTGCGCGCCTTCACTCAATGGCGGGCTGGCCTTCTGGAGACGGCTTGGCGTAGCCTGGTGTTGCCAGGGATTGACCCCGGGGCCTCATGCATGCGCGGCATGCGCTTTGCCCCTGTGCTACTTCCCCGCTCTGCTGTGTGCTCCTTGGTCTGGTTGGGGTGGGGGCCTTGTTTGCCGTCTGCCGGCCCCCCTCCCCGGTGTGTGCTTTCTTGCATGACTGCCGGCTGTGGATGGTGCTCTGGGTGCCGGTGCAGTCGTGGGGTCCCGTTGTGGGGCCTTGGTCCTGTGCCCCTTGGCGCGGTGTCTCTGCATGACTGATGTGTGATGGTTGGCTTGTGCTCCGCTTGCGGCTTGGGGTCCAGCTTGGCGGCCTGCCTTGCTTTGGTGTTCGGCTTCCGGGGCATTTTGGGTCCGGCTTTCTCGCACTCGGCTTCTTCCCTGGGGGTGCTGGGTGTGGCCCCCCTCGGGGTCCCTTGGGCCGCAGTTCCTGGTTGCGGGGTTGGGTGAAAGAGCCTGGGTGTCTGTCTGTCTGTGCTGGCTTCCACGGCTCCCGTTCAAGCTGTCTCCTTTTTCGTATTTTCTTATCTGGTGTACTCCCCCATGGCTCTGTTCTGGTCTCGTCCTGGGCCTTGCGGCTTGATTTTGGCGCTGATGCCTGTGTTGCAGTGGCGTGCTCCCTCCCGGTGAGCATGGGGCTCATGCCGTCCTAGGGGCTGGGGCGCCTGGTTGGGTCTCGGTTTTTGGCTCCCCCATCTCGGTGTTCTGGCCAGGTCATGGGCTGTCTCCTGGCCTGCCCCCTCGGGCGTGTCGGTCATGGCCGGTGTTCCTGCTTGTGCCGGCTCTGGGTGCCGATGTTGGCTCCGGGGTCCGCCTCCTTGTTTGGGGCTCTGGTTGGTTTGTTTCTTTGACCCTTGTTTGGGGCCTGCAGTCGTGCTGCCCTTTGGGGGCCCCTGGGGGGGGGGGTGCTTTTTCCTCGTGTTGCGGCCCTCTTCCTTTCCTTTGGGTTTCTTTGCCCCTTCTTTGGGTGCTGTAGCGGCTCTTCCTGTTGCGGCGTCTGGTTCCTGTTTGCGGTGGGGCTCGGTTGTTCCTGTGGATTGTTTTCATCCTCTCTCCGTGCCTCGCTTTGCCTGCCTTCTGTCGTGCCTCTGGTGCTCCTGTGCGGCGCTTTGGTTGTCTTCTCTGCCTGCTTTTGGCCTCTGGCCTTTCCTCCCTTGTCGCCCCTGCTCTGGTTTGCTGCCCGGTATTGTGCTGGTTGGGCCTGGTTCATTCTTGGGCCTGCCCTGTTCGACCAGGGTTAGTGGGTGTTCACCTGGGGTTCCCCTGTGGTTTGGGTTGTTCCCCCTGCGGTGGCTCCTTGGTTGGTGGCTTTGTCCCTCCGTTGGACCTTGTCCCCTGCTCTAGGGGGTTGGGTTGGTCCTGGTTTCTCCCTGGTTTTCGGTCTGCCTCGGTGTCCAAGTACTGTCTGCTGTGGGTTGCCCGTGCGCTCGCTTGCGGCTCTTCTGGCTGGTGTCGGCTGTGCTTGGGGCTGGCTGTGCTGTGGGTTTTGTGCCTGCTCTGGGGTGTGTTTTGCCTGGCGTTCCCCCCCCTCCTGGTTTCTGGTGCCGGTGGCCTGGCTTGCGTGGTCTCTGCCTGTTGGGTGGCTGGTCACTCTCCTGTCGGGTTCCGGACCTTGTGGGGGTGCTGTTTTCTGGCCGTTTTGGCCTCTTGGTTGCGGAGGGCCTGTCTTATCATGTCCGTCCGCTCCTGTCTTCCTGTGTGGCCCCGTGGGCCTGCTCCCTTTGTGGGTGTTTGTCGGGCGGTGCCCCCCTCCCCCTGTCAGGGGGGGTGGTGGTCTCGGGGTGTTTGTCTTGTCTCTGCGGTTGTCCGCCGGTCTGGCCGCTGGTTTCCCGGGGTCTGCGGCTGTGTTTTGGGGGGGGCCTTGTGCCTCTGTCCCTCTTCTTCATTCTGTTCCTGGGCTCTTGTCCCTCGGGCTGCCTCGCCGATTGTTTCTCCCCGGGGCTGCTTGCTCTCCGGCTTCGGGTTGTGTCAGGTGGGCCTGCTTGTGGCTCTTTCTTGCCTTTGGCTTCTTCCGGTCTCTGTTCCCCTGTGGAGCGGTGGTGGCCGTGTGTCCTCCGTGGGCGCTGGACTCCGGGTCTAGTTCTGGGGCTTTGTCTGCTGCCTCTGTTTTGGACCTGCCTGTTGTGTTCTTGCCCTGGGCTGTTTCCTTGTTGGGTTTCGGTCCTGCGTGGTCCGGCGGTTCTGTGCCAGGGGTTTCCGTTGCCCTCCCTGGCCTTTGCCTTGGCCTGGGTGTTGCTGGCTTTGGGCCTTCCCCGGGTATGCGTTGGGCGCCGGGTCCTTCGGTTCGGGCGGGTTGCTTGGCTTGGCCCTGGCTTCCTGTCTGCTTGGCACTCGGTTGCCTTGCTTCTGCCCTGGGGGTTTTCTCCCCTGCTCCGGCCCTCCCTTGGTGTGTTCTTGGGCCATGGAGTTTGTGGGCCTGGGCGGTCTGCTTGGCTTCCACCCTGGCTTCTGATGCCTCTCTGGCTTGGCTGGTTTTGGGGGTTTGTTGCCTCCCCTCGGGGGTTGTGGGTTTTGGGGTCGTGGCCGTTGGCCCTGTGCCGCCCCTTCCGGGCCTGTGTGGGTTCCGGGTTGTTGTTCCCCGGTCTTGTGCTGGCCTGCCTGTTTGGGCTGCTGTCTGCCTGTTCTCTTTGGTGGCGTCTCGGGCTGGCTTGTTCTTCTGACATTTTCTGTTTCCTCTGGTCTTGTGGCCTTGAGGGTTGTCTTCCCTGCCCGGGCTGCTCTGGTGTGGCTTGTCGGGCCCTGGTTCCAGTTTGGGGCCTTGTTCCCTGTGGTGCGTTTGGTCTCCTGGGTTTCTGGTCTCTGGCTCTTCCCCTGCCCTTTTCGGTTTGGTTGGGGTCTTGCTGTCGGGTCCTCGTGGTTGGTCTTTCGTTCCTTCTGCTGTGGGCTTTGTGGGACGGCGTTCCTTGGGTTGTGTTCCTGTTTCCCTGGCTCCTTGTGTGTCTCTTGGCCTGTTCCTGGGCTCTCGCTTTGGCTCCTCCTCCCTGGCTGGATGCTTGTCGGTTGGCGGCTCTGGTGGTTGGTGCTGGCCTTTCTTTCCTGGGGCCTGGTCCTCCTCTGTGGGGTTTCAGGGCTTTGTCCTCTGGGCTCTCTGGGGGCCTGGTCTTTCTGGTTGGGGGGGCTAGTGCCTGGCCGGTGCGTCCCCCTTTCCTGGTTTGGTCTGGGTGGTCCTGCACTTGGTTGATTCTTGGGTTTGTGCCCTTGCCCTGTTGCTGTCCGGTGGTGTTGGGTTTGTCCTCTGTTTGGCTCTTTTTCCCTTCGTGCCTGGTTGTGGCGGGGACTGTGGGGCCTTCCTTTCTTCCCCTTGTCTTTGTGGGGTTGCTCCCTTTGCCTGTCGGGGCTTTCCTTCCTTTCTTGCGGGGGGTTCGCTCTGTATCTGGGTTGCTGCCGTGTTCGGTGTGTCTGCCTGGTGGTGCCTGTTGTTGTCGGCCTTTTTGGTCGGGGGGGGCTCCCTTGGGCGTGTTCTGTTGGGGCTTCGTCTTCTCTGGCCCTCTGCATTGCGGGGCGTTTTCTGGCCTTGGCGCCTGTTTCTCTTCTGGGGCTTTTGCCTTTGTGGTCTCTTTGGGGTGTTTCCTTTTTGGCTTCCCTTTTTTGGCTTGGTCGCTTTCTTGGCGTCCTCCCCTTGGCTTGCTGGTTTGGTTTTCATTTTGTTGGCCTGGGTTCTCTGTTTCCTGTTTTTTGGGTTGGCTGCCTCCTGGTTGTTGCTGTCGCCTTCTGTTTTCCTTGGGCCCAGTTTCCGGTCCTTGGTTGTGTCCCTGCTGGCCTGTGCTGGCTTGCTGGGCGGTGAAGCCGCTGGGTCGTTTCTTTTTTAGGTGGCCTCCTCGCCTGTCCTTTGTTGTGGGCGGCTCTGTGGGTGTTTTGTTTGGTTTGTTCTCCCCATTCCTTGTTCTCTCGTGGGGGGCTCCTGGTGTGTCCTGGCTGCCCTCTGTGGGTTGTCCTCTTCTTCCTCTTGGTCGTCTTCCGTTTGTTTTGTTGGGTGTGTCCTTGCTTTGGTGGGGTGCTTTCCGGTCTGGATGCTCTGCATCTCGTTTCCTGCGGTTCCCACTTTTGCTTCCCATGGTGTGGTTTCAGGGGTATGCTTGAGGGTTTTGGAAGGCCGGGTTTCTGCTTTGGTATTTTCCACTTTGTAATGAATGGGACGAGGACAGGAGGGACCTGGGGGTAATGCTCTATTACTTACCGGTAATCTTCATTACTCCGGGTCCCGTTGTCCTCATCCCATTCATACGCCCCGCCCTCCCTCCCGGATGGCCGGCCTTCCTGTTGGGGGCTTGGTAGTTCAGGCGGAATGCTGGGTAAGTACTGCTTATGTACTCCCGGTGGGAGGGGCTGAGGTTAGGGTCCCAGCATTCCTCTCTTCTTTTTTTCTGTCGGGAGATGGTTATCTCCACTTTGTAATGAATGGGACGAGGACAACGGGACCCGGAGTAATGAAGATTACCGGTAAGTAATAGAGCATTTTAGAAGCCTAAAATGCCAAAAAAAAGCCTTTGACGGGGGACTAGAAAATCATGGAATCGGTGCACAGGATTTCGGCTTGGGGGACAAATTTATAAAAAATGGTAATGGCATGTTACCAAGACCAAAAACACAAGGTAGTAGTAGCCGGACCTTGGCATTTTTCTTAGGCACCAGGCAGTCTCCACTGTAATATGCCCTGTTTATGGAATCATTGGCTATGCAAATAAGAGTGGCTGGGAACAAAAGGGGCATCGACTTTGGGGGTATAGAACACAAAATGTCATTATTTGCAGTTGATGTCCCTTTGTCATATTGTGTACTGTGAACAGGAAGTTTACAGAGAATAGTTAAATAAATGGTTTCATGTGTACACCCCCAAAGAGACAGATAATTCAAACTGAAGTCCAGACTGGATGTAGCCACAAGTACAAATGCTGAGTTGAAGCTATTGTTTTGGCACATTACAACTTGAATATATGAGTGTAAAGCTTGACTTTAATGTCAACAAAACTGCACGTTTGTAAAAGAGCAACTTAAAATAAGTAATAGTCACAGGTACACCCCTGCATGTGTTTCATGGAAAGAAAACCTTTATTGTTTGAGACAAATGCAAATGGAGGCAAATGCACTCACAGGTTTTGGGAAAGAATAACAGTAAACATCCTTTACATTTTCAAGTGACCAAAAGAAGAAACAAGCATTGACAAAGCCAATAGGTTTCGTCTATGCGGAATCTATTGGCTTTGTCAATGTTTATTTACATGTTGCACAGCAGCATGAGCTGCTCTACAACATGGCTTAAAGTTTTTTTTAAAAGCACTATTACGTTGCCAGAATTGACTGCGTCATAGCGCTTTTTAAATTTTTTACTTAAAGCATGTTGCACAGCTGTTGTGGGTTGGGGAAGGGGTGAAGCAACACGAGGGAGGTGGGTTTAGGTTTTTTTTGGTGAAACAACAAGGAGCAGGGAGGGCAGAGGTGTGAAGGAGGGGGACAGACACGGGGACAAGAAAACAAGAGATAGAGGACAGGCAGATGGGCAAGAAGTATTCCACTCCCAAGCCCTATACAACTACCCTTCTCTTTTTAGAGCCCCCTCTATTGCAACCCAGTGCCTTGTCTGTACAGCGCTGCACACGTGTACTTTAAAACCGGTGCACAGAAAAACCTGAGAAACAAAGGGACACAGAGAAGACAGGTAGTGATAGGGGAATGACAGACAGAGGAGAGGAGCGATGAAAGCGGAGACAGTGAAAGAGAAATGGAGAAACTGAAGGATGGGGAGAGAACATCACTTAATCTCTCTGTGCTTTAAAAACAATCTAACCTTGTGTAATGTAACTGGTGCCCATGTAAAGCTCTTCAAAGCCCTTGGGCCGAGTTCACGCAATAGAAGTGTTGCAAAAAAAGGAAAGAAAGAAAGAAAAAAAGAAAGAAAGAAAATAGAGTGGCCGGGAAAATAGAAATAGCAGTGAAGAAACGAGTGAGGAATAAGAAACGGGGCTAGACTTGGCAGAGATAGGGATGAGCTGTATGAGTGTCTGACAGAGTAGCGGAGCACCAAGAGACAGAAAGTAGCAGACGAAGAGGTACGGGAAAGAGTGGGGGAAGAGGAAGAATCGTTCCGGGAGGGAGTGCGGTGCCGGGGGCAGCACCGAGCACACAGTAGGCACAGGAATTCCTTGACAGGGCACATGTGGATGCCGCACACAGCTGTCCAGGGAGGAGGTATACTCCTTGGAGGTGGAACATGCATGCCTACTGGAGGACCCTGGGCAGAAAGGCTGCCTTACTGGAATTTTGGTGTGGGCCCTAAGGACTCTGAACACAAAGAGGGAGGGCTGTCAAACTTCTCCGAATATGTCACTCACTATGTGCTTAAAGGAGCACGTGCCAGCAGTAGGATACTGGCAACAGGAAGCTGTACTTGGTCCATGCTCCACAGTACCAACGAAGACTGAAGCCAGGAGAAAACCGGAGGCAAGAAGGAGTCGCCGACCAATGGTAAGTAAAGAATTGAGAGTAACGTGGGAGCCAAACAATGGTAAGTAAATTTAAGTAATGGGTGGGCTCTAGAGTCTAAGGGGCACATGCATCAAAGGTTTTTGCGATCGCAAACGGTGCGAATCGCAAAAATCGGCCGTTTGCGATCGCAAATTGGCCTTTGGAGATGCATGAAAGTATTTCTATGCGCAATTTAAGAATTCGCAATTAATTGCGAATTCCTAAATTAGTGATAGATTTAGGAATCGCAATTTGCGATTCCTTAAATGCAATGCTAGAAGCACTTTCAAATAGCGATTTCGCTATTTGGGACCGCAAATTACAGACAAATCAAACTTGTCTGTAATTTGCAAAACCTTCGAAAAATGCTCTAAAATGCATTTTTTTAAGTTTTAGGTTACACACACATGCCCATGGGGCATGTGTGTCGCAACATGGGTGCACATCACAATTTCAGGGGTGCAACAGGGTGTCATTTTGACACCCTGGCACCCTTGAAATTGCATTCTCAATTTGCGATTCTCTAATTGCGAATCGCTAATTGAGAATGTCTTCCCATTCATTCCTATGGGCCTCTAGGCCCATAGGAATTAATGGGAGGTATTCCTAATTGCGACTCGCAATTAGCGAGTCGCAATTAAGGAATGTTTAGGAATCGCTATTTTTATAGCGATTCCTACATGCATAGGCTTTTGCGATTCCTTAATTGCGATTCCTTAATAATCGCAATTAAGGAATCGCAAAAGCCTACCTTGATGCATGTGCCCCTAAGTCCTTTTTAAGATTTGTTTTTCCAGAACAATAGCTTTTTCTGACAGTGCATGCACACTATAGGCGAAACCTAAAAAAGACATCTCTTCAGAACATTGACTCAAATGGTTTTTAGTAGTCAGAGTAATAGTATAGCAAATAGGAAATTTCAGAGCAACTGTTATTTATGAAACCCATTATTTTCATTGCTCCAGTAATGTTTTTTTTTTATAAACAAATTTTTATTGAGTTTTAGACCAGCAGCACTGGTAAAACAATAGAACATGGCACAAACGGTACAGCATTGCAAGTAGTAAACAGTCCGTACAAGACAAGATATCCAGCAATAGTAAGATAAACATGCCCATAAGACCCACCAGCACAAGGTTGAACAACCAACTAAGCGAGCTGCCCCAGCCATTTCCCCCACACCCTTGCATGTTTCTGAGGACAGCCACGTGCTTCAAAGACCACCGGCTCTTGTTGCGCACACCAATCGACACCTCTTCCCCACTTTGACTGAGTAGGAGATTCAGGGGCCATCCACTGCAAGGCAATATCATACTTCGCCACCAGGAAGGCCGTACCCAGGAAAGACCTCTCAGCCCCCGTGCCCCCAGAGCCCTCAAACACCCCGAGAAGAACCAATAAGGGAGAAAGAATAATCTCCCACCCCAACACCTCCTGGGTCACCCTTGTCCAGTATTGGAGCACCAAATCGCAGGCCCACACCATATGATAAAAATCTGCTGCTTGATCGTCTGTGCACCTAGGACATGTGGAAGCGTGTCGCAAGCCTGCCCAGTGCAGACGGAGTGGAGAAAGGTATACAGAATAAAGGCAGTTGGTCTGAATAGGAGGAGGTGGTGAGTTCCCAAGGAGCTATCAGTATGTCTCGCCAGTCCTCATCCTCCACAGAGCATATCCAACCCTCCCATTAGGTCCTAAGGTGGTCTAGCGATCCGGGAAAATTGATAACAAGTGTGAGGTAAATCTGAGAAATCCGGCCCCCGCCCAAGTGCCCCATTAATAGCTTAGCTTCCAGGGTTTTAAACTCCGGGAGAGGATCTGTTGGGAGGGAATAAGCATGAAGGGCGTGTCTGAGTTGAAGATATTTATAGAACTGGGCATGTGTAAGGCTGTATCCCTGCCGGAGATCTCGAAAGGAACGCATATGTGTCCCCGACCATACATCCCCCAGTCTTGTAATGCCAATGAGGTCCCAAGAACAGAAGCTGCTAAGAGCAGCTGTTTCCTTTAACTAAGTGGCGTGCCAGAGCGGTGTCTGCTGCGTAAGCGTGGCCTCCCATTGTACATTCCGCAGGGCCGCCTTCCACGCAAGGAACACCACCCGGGTCCCCAGGGGCAGCGAGAGACAGATTGGAGCCCCATAGAGCATGGCTTGAAGATGGGAAAAAATCCAGAAAGGGGAGTTCCAACCGGTAGGCAGGGTCTGACCACCCTCCATTAAACCAATCATGGAGATAGAGGACAAATAGTAGCGATAGAGGTTGGACATGCCCAGGCCTCTATCATAGGGCCCCCGTTGACAATGCACAAGGGCAACGCGCGGTCGTGAGCCCCGCCACAAAAATGTTTTAGCTGCACTGTCAAGAGCTGAGAGCCAAGTTCGGGGCAAGTGAAGTGATACGTTTTGGAAAACATAAAGGAAGTGCAGGAGAATCATCATTTCATAGAGGGCAATGTGTCTTTGGACGTTGAGGGGAAGGTTACGCCATCTAGTGAGGTCTGACTTGGCTTTCCGAACCAGAGGCTGGAGATTAAGGGCCCAGGTAAGCTCGGGGTGCAAGGCGATCCACATTCCTTGGTGTTTAAAGCTAAGCCGACGAAGAGGGATTGTCATTTGCCAGTCAAAACAGTCCCTGGATGGTGTCAGAGGAACCAATACCGACTTAGAAGGGTTTGTCCGAAGACCAGATGCCTGCACGAACAGCTCAAGCAACAGGAGACATCTGGGTATACTCACCGCCGGTCAGGCAAGATGAAGCTGGACATCATCCGCATACAACACGATGCGGTCCTCATGGCCTGCACCCCACATCCAACCAGTGTATTGTGGGTCCACACGGATGAGTTCAGCCAGAGGCTCTACCGCCAGAGCAAAGAGGAGGGGAGACAGGGGGCAACACTGTCTAGTCCCTCGCTCTATGAGAAAAAAGTCGGAGAGGACCCCATTTACCCAGACCTGGGCAGTGGGATTGGAGTAAAGAACCTGGACCATTCCCCGAAATCGCAGCCCAAGGCCAGCCCGAGCCAGCACCGACTGGAGATAGCCCCAGTCCACCGTGCCAAAGGCCTTCTTGAAATTGATAAGGAGCAGAGCTAGGTCCAGAGGCAGTCGGTGACAGTGGGCCAGGGCCACATGCAGCCTTCCGATACAGTGTCTCATGCCCCGGAATGGCATGGAGCCACATTGGTCTGGGTGCACCAGTCCCGCCAGGACCCGTCTAAGCCCATTCATCAATATCGCCGCAAAAATGTTAACTTCGCAGTTAAGGAGCGATATTGGGTGGTAATCCGCACTTGAGGTGGAGGGGGGGCTGCGTCTTAGGTATCACTACTTTTGTGGCTGAGTCTACCTCGGCCGGAAAGAACCCGACCTGACCGGCCTCTTGGTAGAGCTGCAAAAGATAGGGGATGAGGGTTTCCCGGAATGAGTTATAGTATTCCATGGGAAAGCCATCTGGGCCTGGGGTTTGCCTCTCCGATCTCTTCTGCTGTAAGGGACTCATCCAGTGAAAGGGCCTCAGACGGGGATAAGCGGGGAAGAGGGATTGAGTCAAGAAAAGCCCGAGACACCATTGCGTCCCTAACCACGGGTTTGGCGTATAATCTTCAGTAGTAATGTACGAAAGTCTGAGCTATCTCTGGAAGGGAGTGCTGAGACTGACCGGCTGCATCAAGGACCTCAGAAACGATCCTCTTGGCCTGTTGATGGGAGACCAGCCAGTAGAGTAGTTTCCTGTTTTTGTCCCCCCAGCTGTAAATCCTGGCCATTGTGGCCCTCCAGGGGTGCTTGGCCGCCTCAAGGGAGTGCGACCAAATATCCTCCTGGATGAGGCCCAACTGGCGAGGGGTGCCCACCTGAGAACCGGACTCCAGGTGCCGCTCCAGCTGGTGGGCCCCTGCCTCCAGCCGAGCAACAAGAGCAAAACAGTCATATTCCCGGCCCCTAATATAGCTCTTAGCGAGGCCTCGCATTGTGGCTTTACTCGTGGTCCATAGTGTTCCCACCCTGGCCACGGAGCCCGCATTGAACGCAAAGTAGGATCGGAGCTCAGACCCGAGGGGCCATGTGAACTCTTTGTCCTGGAAGTACCAGGTGTTTATACGCCATATGGGTCGTTGGCCCACTGGAGGGCGACCCAGGTGAAGAAGTACAGGAGAGTGGTCCAAAATACCACGGGCCAGAATCTGAATCTGGGTCAACAATTGGCAATTGCGATTCTAATAGGTTTACTGATTATAGAATCCGTATTTTATTAAAGACAAGGAGGCTAGCATTATGCATAAAACTTTTATTTCCCACTTCTGAGCAGCACCATTAAAAGCTCATGGAATCCTTCAACATCACAATCAAAAAAGAATCTTCGTGTCCAAAAATAACATGAGACCACCATCTTCTTCCTCTTTTCGTTTGCCCCTTCTAGCTCTTCTTCACACCGAATACTTGAATTAACCATTTTTAATTCTCTATAACAAAACATATTAACAAAATTAGCATGCGTGAAAAACTTCCAAATTCTTGTACCAAAAATTTCCAAACTCAACCAATACTCAATAAACTTATCATAAACTACACAATAAACTTATCTGAAATGCATTAGAATAATGCCACACCCTTGGGAAGGGTGGGTGGGATAATGCTAGCCTCCTTGTCTTTAATAAAATCCCGATTCTATAATCAGTAAACCTATTAGAATCGCAATTCTATGTCAAGACAGGAGGCTAGCATTATGCATGTTCAAAGCTTTCTAAAACACATTTTGAAACATGTTCAACTGATTTAAAATAAAATCTTCTGAACGTAGAGACAGGAGACCAGTCCGCTGCTTTCATAATATCCTCTAGTCTTCCACCTAACATACTCACCTTACTTGCCATAGCTCCACACGCAGAATGAGCTGTGAATTTAGACACATCGACACCAGCTTCCTTCATGGAACACTTAACCCATCTAGCAATAGTCACACTAGAAACAGCCTTGTAAGGTTTCACATAAGAGATCAAAACCTGATCTACTCCAGCTCCCCTTTTATCCAACATTCTTCTTTCATACTCCTTTAAACAACGAACCACACATAAACCAGGACATTCATCAAAAACTGGATAAAAAACAGAACTAGACATAGTCTTAGTTCTTCTACATAACTCAAAAAGAACACCATTAAGTTGAAAAAACCTATGAGAAATCTCCAATGCCTTAACATCCGAAACTCTCCTGAAAGAAATAAGGCACAATAATGTAGCTAACTTCCAGGACAACTCCCTAGACTCCAAGAACTTATTACTTGGCCAACCCACAAACAACTTCAGAACCAAGTCAACATCCCATACAGACTTATACTTAGATTCCGGAGGCCTCTTAACCCGAATTCCTTTCATAACTCTACAAACTAAAGGACTCCTTCCAATGGGCACACCATGACTTAAAGAATGGCCCACAGAAATCGCCGACCTATAACAGTTCACAGTCCTATACGACATTCCCTTCTTAAACAAACCAGCCAGAAAATTAGCTACTTGTCCATCAATTGCTTCCAAGGGATCCAAACCCCTTTCCAAGCACCAACGAAGCCAAGCCTTCCAAGACCCTCTATATCTCTTTTTCTCGTCCCTGGTGCCCAGGATTCAAACAATAATTCTGCAGCCGTTCCAGAAAGATCTGTGAATGCTCTTGAACCCCTGATATCTTCCAAACTAGAAGGTTGAGAGAACCCGACTCCACAAAGAGGTGTTCTTCTCCTTCCACATTCCTCAAAAGACCTCTGAAAGCCCAAATCAAAAGTGGTTCTGTCACTGCTAACTCCATTACAGAAGGGAACCAAGCTTGACTCTTCCAAAATGGAGTTACCAAAACTATTTTGCATCTCTGCTTCCTCACCTGAACCAGAACTCTCTGAATCATACAGAACGGGGGAAAGGCATAACCCTTCACCCCCCTCCAATCCTGCAGGAACGCATCCACTGCCATGGCCCCTGGATCCGGTCTCCAACTCACATAACTCTCCAACTGGAAGGTTAATCTTGACGCAAAGAGATCCACTTCCAGAGGACCCAATCTCTCCATCACTTGCATGAAAACCTCCTCTTTCAGCTTCCAATCGCTGTAATCTATCATATTCTTCGAGTTCCAAACTGCCAACACATTCTTGACACCCGGTAAATACTCTGCCTTCAGACCAATCTTGTGCTCAAGACAAAACTCCCAAATTTATTTCGCTAACTCCGCAAGTCCCTTTGACCGAGTACTCCCAAGTCTGTTTATGTAAGCCACAGCAGACACATTGTCCATTATGAGCAGCACCGACCTGCCTACCAAACCTCTCTTGAAACTCGTCAAGGCAAACAATCCTGCTCTCATCTCCAGACAATTTATATGACTCTCTTTCTCCCACGGGGACCACACCCCCCCAGTTTCTTTCCCCAGACCAGATGCCCCCAAGCCAAAATTGCTCGCATCCGTCTCCAAGACAAATTCTGGGGAAACACCAAAAATTGCTCGTCCGTTCCACGCATCCATGTTCTCTCTCCACCAAATCAATTCCTCCTTTGCTTCCAAAGAAACATCCACCATGTATCCATACCACAAACCCTTTGTCAGCCCATTTTTTTTTAAACGCTGTAATGCTCTGTAATGTATTGGGCCCGGAAAAATCGCCTGAATTGACGAAGACAAAAGACCAATCACTCTTGCCAAATCTCTCAAAGTTACTCTCTCTCTGTTTATAACTCTGAATTTCTTGCTTTATCTTCTTCACCTTCTTCTCTGGAAGACACAATTGACACGCAACTGTGTCCACCACAAAACCCAGAAACTCCACCTTCCTTACAGGTTCCAAAACTGATTTCTCTAAATTTATTAGAAAACCTAAGCTTTCCAAAGTACTCATGACGAAAAACAAATGTTCCTTTAGAATCACAAAATCTTGATTCATAATCAAAATGTCGTCCAGATAAATTATCATCCTGATACCTCTCTCCCTGAAGAAACCTACCGCAGATCCTCATAACCTTGGTGAAACACCAAGGGGCAGAGGAAAGACCAAATGGAAGGCTCTGAAATTGAAATAATTGTCCCTTCCACCTGAATTGTAGGTATTTCTGACTTTCTTCCGCTATAGGAATAGTGAAATACGCATCCTTCAGATCCATTTTCACCATCCAATCTCCTTCTTGGAGAACATGGGTACTCACAAACGTTCTCTCGGGGGCCAAATTTACAGTGTGGTTTGTGGCCGAGGGCCGCACCGGTGGGGGCAGGGTCAGTGGGGGGCGGGGCTAGAGCAAAAAAAAAAACGGTGACCATGAGGTTGAACACAGGCCCCTGCAGCGCACGCATTAGTCCACTGAACCACCAGATCCGGCATACACATATCTATCTATCTCTCTCTCTCTGTCTCTCTCTCTGTCTCTCTCTAGCTATTGCTCTCTGTCTGTCTGTCTCTGTCTCCATCTGTCTCTATCTGTCTCTGTCTGTCTCTATCTGTCCCTATCTCTATCTGTCCCTGTCTCTATCTGTCCCTATCTCTATCTGTCCCCTTCTCTATCTGTCCCTATCTGTCCCTGTCTCTATCTGTCCCTGTCTCTATCTGTCCCTGTCTCTATCTGTCCCTGTCTCTATCTCTGTCTCTATCTCTATCTCTGTCTCTATCTCTATCTCTAGCTCTGTCTCTATCTGTCTCTATCTGTCTCTATCTGTTTCTATCTGTCTCTATCTGTCTCTATCTGTCTCTATCTGTTTCTATCTGTCTCTATCTGTCTCTATCTGTCCCTGTCTCTATCTGTTCCTGTCTCTACCTGTCCCTGTGTCCCTGTCTCTATCTGTCCCTGTCCCTATCTCTGTCTCTGTGTCTGTCTCTGTCCCTGTCTCTATCTCTGTCCCTGTCTCTGTCTTTATATCTGTCTCTGTCCCTGTCTCTCTGTCTCTCTCTATCTCTCTCTATCTCTCTATCTGTCTGTGTGTCTCTGTCGCCATCTGTCTCTATCTGTCTCCATCTGTCTCTGTCTCTATCTGTCTCTGTCTCTATCTGTCTCTATCTGTCCCTGTCTATCTCTGTCTCTATCTGTCCCTGTCTCTATCTGTCCCTGTCTCTAGCTGTACCTGTCTCTATCTGTCCCTGTCTCTATCTGTCCCTGTCCCTGTCTCTATCTCTATCTGTCTCTATCTATCTCTATCTGTCTCTATCTGTTTCTATCTGTCTCTATCTGTCTCTATCTGTCCCTGTCTCTATCTGTTCCTGTCTCTACCTGTCCCTGTGTCCCTGTCTCTATCTGTCCCTGTCCCTATCTCTGTCTCTGTCTCTGTCCCTGTCTCTGTCTGTCTCTATCTCTGTCCCTGTCTCTGTCTCCATCTCTGTCTCTGTTCCTGTCTCTGTCTCTCTCTATCTCTCTCCATCTCTCTATCTGTCTGTGTGTCTCTGTCGCCATCTGTCTCTATCTGTCTCCATCTGTCTCTATCTATCTCTGTCTCTATCTGTCCCTGTCTCTGTTTATCTCTGTCTCTATCTGTCCCTGTCTCTATCTGTCCCTGTCTCTATCTGTCTCTTTCTCTATCTGTCCCTGTCTCTATCTGTCCCTGTCTCTGTCCCTGTCTCTATCTCTGTCTCTGTCCCTGTCTCTATCTCTGTCCCTGTCTCTATCTGTCCCTTTCTCTATCTGTCCCTGTATCTGTCCCTGTCTCTGTTCCTGTCTCTGTCTCTATATCTGTCTCTGTCTCTGTCTCTCTGTGTCTCTCTATTTCTCTCTCTCTCTCTATCTGTCTGTGTGTCTCTGTCGCCATCTGTCTCTATCTGTCTCCATCTGTCTCTATCTGTCTCTGTCACTATCTGTCTATCTGTCCCTGTCTCTAGCTGTCTCTGTCTCTATCTGTCTCTGTCTCTATCTGTCCCTGTCTCTATCTGTCCCTGTCTCTATCTGTCCCTGTCCCTGTCTCTGTCTCTTTCTGTCTCTATCTGTCTCTATCTGTTTCTATCTGTCTCTATCTGTCTCTGTCTGTCTCTGTCTCTATCTGTCCTTGTCTCTATCTGTTCCTGTCTCTACATGTCCCTGTGTCCCTGTCTCTATCTGTCCCTGTCCCTATCTCTGTCTCTGTCCCTGTCTCTGTCTGTCTCTATCTCTGTCCCTGTCTCTGTCTCTATCTCTGTCTCTGTCCCTGTCTCTGTCTCTCTGTCTCTCTCTATCTCTCTATCTGTCTGTGTGCCTCTGTCACCATCTGTCTCTATCTGTCTCCATCTGTCTCTGTCTCTATCTGTCCCTGTCTCTGTCTATCTCTGTCTCTATCTGTCCCTGTCTCTATCTGTCCCTGTCTCTATCTGTCTCTGTCTCTATCTGTCGATGTCTCTATCTGTCCCTGTCCCTGTCTCTATCTCTATCTCTGTCTCTATCCCTGTCTCTATCACTGTCTCTGTCCCTGTCTCTATCTCTGTCTCTGTCCCTGTCTCTATCTGTCTCTATCTGTCTCTATCTGTCCCTGTCTCTATCTGTCCCTGTCTCTATCTGTCCCTGTCCCTGTATCTGTCCCTGTCTCTGTCCCTGTCTTTGTCTCTATCTCTGTACCTGTCTCTATCTCTGTCCCTGTCTCTATCTCTGTCTCTATCTCTGTCCCTGTCTCTGTCCCTATCTGTCTTTGTCTCTGTCTGTCTGTCTCTCTCTGTCTCTGTCTCTATCTGTCTCTATCTGTCTCTGTCTGTCTCTGTCTATCTCTGTCTCTGTCTATCTCTGTCTCTATCTGTCCCTGTCTCTATCTGTCTCTTTCTGTCCCTGTCTCTATCCCTGTCTCTGTCCCTGTCTCTATCTCTGTCTCTGTTCCTGTCTCTATCTGTCTCTATCTGTCCCTGTCTCTATCTGTCCCTGTCCCTGTATCTGTCCCTGTCCCTATCTCTGTCTCTGTCTCTATCTCTGTCCCTGTCTCTGTCCCTGTCTCTATCTGTCTTTGTCTCTGTCTCTGTCTGTCTCTATCTGTCTGTCTCTATCTGTCTGTCTCTCTCTGTCTCTGTCTGTCTCTAGCTCTATCTGTCTCTGTCTCTATCTGTCTCTGTCTCTATCTGTCTCAATCTGTATCTCTGCCTCTGTCTCTATCTGTCTCTCTCTGTCCAAACAGGAAGCTTCCCAAAAGGCCCTTTAAAAGTCAGTTGTGAAAGTGCTTACAGCTGACTTTTAAAGGGCCTTTTGGGAAGCTTTCAGACAATGCCCTGACGTCACAGAGGCCGGCAGTAAACACAGAAGATGGCTGCAGGAGCATATGTAGTGAATACCTATTTAATACGTATTCACTACCTATGCTCTTGCATGTTTACCCACGGCCTCACTGGAAACGTAGAAACGGCAAGGCAAGGTCCGTGGGCCGCCAATGAAGGCCTGCCGGGCCGCTGGCGGCCCGCGTGCCGTACTATGAGTACCACGGTTGTAGAACATCCCTCAAAAGGTGAATACCCTCCATTTTGAAATGACGATAAGTCAAAAACTGATTCAAATTTCTTAGATTTATTACCCGTCTCGAACCTTTGTCTTTCTTTTCTACAAGGAACAGAGTACTTACAAAACCTTTCTCTTCCTCTCTCACTCGCAAAATTGTGTCCTTCTCTAACATCATACGTACCTCGTTTTCTACTATTAATATCAACTCTTCTTGAAATACCAGCTCGTGTGGTTCCTTTAGCTGAAATGGGACAGAATCGAAATCTTTTCGAAACCCCTCTATAGTTTCTAAAACCCATGTATCCTGGGTTAACTCCCTCCATTTTTCTTTGATATATTTCAATCTTCCTCCTACACTTTTCGGGATAGAAGAAGAGCTTGTCTTCATACTCACCCTGGCTCTGATTTTGTCCCTGACTTTGTCCTCTTCCTCTGACGCTTCTTGCACGACTTCTTCCTCTTTGGGGAAAGAAATTGTAACTTCCTTGACCTCTCGCGCAACCACTTGCCTGATTCTGGTAATGGGCTCTGAAGTTTGCCTGGCCGGTATCTTGCCCTCTTCTACCAGCCCGACCATAAAAACTACCGCTGTTAAACACCCTGCGCATTGAATAATGCGCCTTATCCAAACTTGTGAAAGTACGGACATACTTGGACAAAGATTTAACCATGTCATCACCAAATAATAGCCGCGTGCCTCATCACTGGACTCCTTATTTGCCAAATCACCCAACTTTGGGTTAATTCTCATCAGTATTGTCTTCCTTCTCTCTGAGAGGATGACTGCATTAGCATTCCCTAAAAAACAGATTGCCCTCTGGCACCAACCACGCAATAAGGATAGATCTAGTTCCATATTCTTGAGGTATGCCTCCTCAATGTTATCAAAGGTTTTGGCCAAAGGCCCCAAAATATCAAGAACCTTGTCTTGACACTGTTTCAATGATCTATCCAACCCTTTTCTAGGATCCTTACCCATTTTAAAAAGGTAAGTAATCAGCTCTGGGTCAATATTAGGAGTCATAGTAACTTTATCCTCAATGTTAGGCCTTGAACATTCGGCCCGCATTATATTTCTTTCCTCCTTTTCTAAAGGTTTCCTAATTCTTGCCTTGATACAGCTTGCCACATGTTCAAGTGGCCACCAGTCCTTCCTCCTAGGGTGTCTGATATCCTTAGGGTTGAACAATAACTCCCCAAAAGGATCTACAACCGTATCCTTATTTTTCTCTGTTCCACTGTCCTCAATCTCTTCTCCTAAGCCATCCTTATACTCAAGATCTAAAACGTACTCATCCAACTCATCATCACTGATGTTAAATGCATCACCAGATGCTCTTCTTTGCTTCCCAGTGTCAAACTGGCCTTATTGTGTACCGCGTTGGATACCTTTCCCATTTGAGCGACTTGGGACTCCACTTTGACCCTGTTTGTCATTTAAATGCTTCTTTTTGGATAAACATTTACCTCCTGGCCCTCTTTCATTCTCTTCCTCAGAGACTGAAAAATATTCTTCTTCTTCACTTATTTTCCTTTTCCTTAATGCCTGCTTAACAGACTCCTGTATTGCGTCTTTTAGCTCCTTATTGATTATTTCTCTTATTATCTTCTCCTGCCCTCCGTTAGATCCTTCCATCTTATACAAAATACAATTAATTTAAATTGTATGTACTCTAAATACCTAGTAATAGTCTAATTTATACTCGTTTCCCACTCGCTTATATTTAATTCAACTATTTCCTCTTAATTGTCCTGTAACGCTCCTATCAGCTGTTCAACTGCCGCTCCCCTTGACACGAAGCACCAACGATGCTTCGTTGCCAAGGGAACAGCCTAGCAGAGCTACAGGCTCTAGAAACAACACCGCTTGCTTAAAAACAAGCTCTATTTCCAACCAAAAACTGCCCCAGCGATAGCCAATGGGAGAGCTGCTTACGCGCGTGCGTGCGCATCACCTGCTCGCTCTCCCAAGGTATCCAGACGCTGAGGAGCCTCGAGACTGCTCGCGTGTGCCTCCTCTTCATAAAATAAGGAGACGGAAAGCGCGAGCGTTTTTCAAATAACAACTCACTCGTTAGCTTCCCATTATGCGCTCGCGCTTAGTAAACACCTATTCCTAACCTAATTATATTTTTGACTCTAATTAAAGCTACCGCTTGGCACACAATTCAAACCCTAAATCTTAAATACAACTTTCTTCCTAAACAAAGTACATCATTAATCATATTAGATAAGTTAACTTAATCTCCAAATATAGTACTTAAACTCTAAATACAACACAAACAGCGCTCAAACATACACCCATAAATTGGGTATCTCTCTGAAGAAATTCATTTAAACAACATATACACCGATATTAATACATACTAAATAGTCAATACTTATCTGCTCAGAAGCAGCAAACAAAAGAGGAAAAAGATGGTGGTCTCATGTTTTTTATGAACACAAAGATTCTTTTTTGATTGTGATGTTGAAGGATTCCATGAGCTTTTAAAGGTGCTGCTCAGAAGTGGGAAATAAAAGTTTTATGCATAATGCTAGCCTTTTGTCTTGACATAAAATCAAGAGCGGGTAAGAAGGCAAGGTCTATCTTTGAGTGGGTGTGGTGAGCCGCCGAGGTGTGCGTGAATTGCCGACGGGGGTGCTAAATTCTCCAAGCATTGCAAAGTTCCTAGGTCGCAGCACAGTCAGTGAGACAACGTGTACCAATCCCATGGGAAGCCGTGGAAATGCCAGAGCTGCCCACATCTGGATCAGGCACTGTTGTAAAATCGCCACCTATTAATGTAAGCCCTTGCAGGAGGCGGATGAGGTCTTGAAGACTAGAGGACAGAGATGCAGGTGGGATATAGATGCACACCAGCAGAACCACCTGGCCCTCTAAGGTACCCTCCAAAGTGATATAGCGCCCTTGCGGATCCCGTATCGCGCATTTGACCACAAGCGGAAAGGAGTGGTGCAACAGGATGGCAACGCCCCTGCACCCCTGGGAGTACCCAGTGTTGAAGACTCTGCCGTAGCCCTTTCAGGCTAGGAAGGGACATAGTTCCCCCATGAGGTGCGTTTCTTGCAGCAACAGGACTTCAGGACGGTGCCGGTGAGCAAAAGTGAACACCGCCGCTTGCTTCACTCGATCCAACAGACGTTGACATTCCATGATTACAAGGCACGCCGGGCCCGGCATTTGGGCCAAGAGGTGTACTAGGAACAAGGAGGCTGTCCCCTCCCCGGGCACCACCGTATCCTCAACCGCTGCTGGTACCCTTCCTCAAGCGGGCTGGAACATATGGGAGAGATAGTCACAGTACCCTGGTCTCCTCAGCGTCTTTGTGTCAGTACAAGAAGGCAAGTGGGGCCTTGCTTAGATCAAAGGGTAGTGCAGCCGACTGACCATCAAATTATGGGGCTGCGGGACAGGTCGGAGTTAATGTGGGAGATACCCAATTCCCGCAGGGACGCACGTTGCTCTTTAGCTGCTACTTCCTCCTCCTCACATCCTGAGGCAGAATGCTTGGTTTGCCGAGAAGATGTGGGGTTGCTTCATGGGGGGACCCCACAAGTGATTGCGACCACCCCATCCTGCACCCCCTCCGCAACCGGTTACATTGTCTGCGCGGGCTTGGGCAGAGTCTGCGTACCCAGGGTGCCGGGTGCCTCCCGGTGTCGCAGGGGAGTCAACAGGGCCACGCAGTGGACGCTCGTCTGTGAGCAACTGCCAAGTGGCTTACTGTGTGTAAAAGAAGTGTGATTTATTGAGATGAAGGACCCAGAGGCGCGCCGGGAAGAGCAGGCGGTACTGAAGCCACATCGCCCTCAGCTTTTGCTTAACCTCTGTGTAGGAGCGCTGACGTTGCTGGAACTCACGGGTATAGTCCAGAAAAAGAAGTACTTTAGTGTTCCGTGGCGGAGGTCAGGCTGCTGTCGGGCTTCTTGAAGAATGGTGTCCCTCTCCCAGAAGTAGAGGACTTTGGCAATGATGGGGTGGGGCATAGCCCCCGGTGGAGGCCTGGGGGTCAGGGCTCGGTGTGCTCTCTAAATGGCAAACCACGAGGAGAGGTGATCAGCTGGCATCCAACATTTTATCCAACTTGCCACGTGGTCCACCACCTGCCGAGGATCGTCTCCCTCCACCCGCTCTGTGACTCCAATCAGACGGATGTTATTGCACCAAGAGCAATTTTTGGTGTCCTCAGCACGCCTGTGGAGATCCGCCGTTCTCGTGAGTAGAGTGGAGACCTGTTTTTTGAGAGTGGAGATATCCTCCTCTGCGGAGGAGATCCAGGATTAAGCCTCCGTGAGCCATGCTGTAGCGTTGCGAAGATCCTGGCGCAGCAGGGCAATGTCCATTCTAACCTCCCCTATCTTGTTCTCCACCACAGACTGCGATGTGAATCGCCTGTGATATCGTGGTAAGGTCTGGAGTTGAGGGGCAGGTTTGTCGCCGTCCGGCCGACTCGTGGGGCCAGTGGAGGAGCCAGCCGTGAACTGATCCATTTTCGTCTGCGTCTGTGTAGGTGCTGAGCGGGCGGACCTGTCTTAGCCCATCTTGCTAAGGTGGAACGTGGCAGGACTGGCAGTGCAGTAGTGGGGTGGACCACTTCTGGGCCACCAACAGCAATGTTAGAGAGGGACGGGAGGGAAGACTCCCGGCCCCAGGCGAGCAGACCACAAGTCCAATCACAAGGAGTAGAGCCACAGACACCGAGGCAAGCCCTTCCCCAGTCCGGGGGTATGTCCCAAGGGCCCGTTTAGTTACAGCGGCAATCCGTGGAAGGGGAGGGGAGCACCAGGAGCAGCTCAGCAGGAGGCCGGTGGGTGCAGGTGAAGCGAGGCTCCAAGAAGCAACCGGGGGGACCATTGATCTCATCCCACAAAGACCCACAGGGGCCACAGCGGGCTCACCCGGGAGTAGAGCACATCAGCGTGGACTCTGCAGCAATCCCCCCCCCTCTTCCGAAGCCGCGCTCCGTCAGGGCCGGCACCTCAAGCAGGCAAGAGCAGACTGATGGCAGGAGCACAGATGTAAGGCGGGGGTTTAGGTCAGGAAATCAGAGCCCTTCACCAGTCCCAGGGCTAGGTAATCTCCCACGGCAGCATGCAAGCAAACAATGCAAGCTGGGAGGGGGAGGGGGGGCGGGGGCTACCCCGACAGCCAAACCACAGGCAGGCACACCCTGACAATAGCGAAGTACCTCTCGGGCCCGGGCCGATCCAGGCCTCAGCCGTTGCAGAGGGGCCGCACCGCCCCAGCCCCCGCTGCTGCGCTGCCCAATCTGGACCTGGAGACCGCCAGAGCCAAAATCGCCGGCCCCAATGCTCACCGCGACCTCCGCTGCGTCACTCAGTTGGAAGGGGGAGCCCAGGCTCAAGAGTCAGGGCCAGGGTCTCAAGCTGACAAGAGCAGGCTAATGGCAGGAGCACAGGCGCAGGGCAGGGGCCCAGGCCAGAAAAGTCGGAGCTCTCCACCAGTCCCAGGGCTGTGGAATACCTTGCAGCAGCATGCAGGCAGATTAATGCAGGTGAGTGAAGGCCCGGACTCGACAGCCAGACCACAGGCGGGCACTCCCCTCACATTGGCGAAGTACCTTTCGGGGCCTGGGCCGACTCTGGACCACAGCCATCACTGAGGGGCCGCACCACTTCAGCCCCTGCCATTGCGTCGCTCAATCTGGGTCTACTGCAGCACCAAAGCGGGAGGAAAGTCAGAGCCTAACGCCAGTCTCAAGGCCCGCGAACCCCCTCTGCAGCGTGCAAGCGGGGAGTGCACGCGGGGGCGGTCCCGTCTGCCAAATCACAGCCGGGCAACTTTACGATGATGAAGCACCTCTCGAGGCCTGGGCTGACCCTAACCGCCGCCGAGGGGCCGCACCGCCCCAGCCCAATCTGGGTCCGGAGACAGCAGGAGCCAAAGTCGTGGGCCTCAGGGCTCACCAGGACCTCCATTGCAGCACTCAGGCAAGATGGGGAGCACAATCCCCGGAGCCAGGGTCGCGGGAGAGCGAGGCCCTCAACTAGTGGGATACGTCCCGACAGCGGCCTCGCAGCACGGCACTCACCACCTCGGCCCGCACCAGTCCTGCAATCTGTGGAGTGGGCTCATCCAGGCTACAAGCCACAGCAACACGCTCCGCAGAGGCGACTCCGAACGGAGGGGTGGACCACCAGTCCGCACCATCCCTCACGCCATGTGGAGGTGGAGACTCGACCCAGGCGCCAGTCCCTGTCAGTTCCCAGAAGCCATCATGACACCCGGAAAGTGCAAGGGAAACTGTCCCATTGCTCCCCGGAGAATCCAAGACAGCCCGGACAGCCGATGGCAGCCAGTGGTCCGGATTGACTTTGGATCGTCTTCCATGTTCACTCCAGTAATGTTAATTATCTGGGATATTTCAGAAAAACATATATGCTTATAAAATAATTTATATTGTTTTAGATACTAATTCGTGATTGTACATACATTTTTTATTTCTTGTGTTATTTTGATATGGGTTATAGTTTAAAGAGATTTGCTAAGTATAGATGGGACTCAATTCTGGACAAACTCCTCCATGAAGTCGATCTTAGGTTGTTCCGGAATAAACTAAAAGCATGGCTATTTAGACCAGCCAATGAATTCACTCAGTACTCTCCTTGATGGTCACAGGCCTCAACTGTTAATGCCTTAGTAAAAACCGCCAAGAAACCATTGGTGAACGTGAGCTATACAAGAATAATTAACATAACAGCTTATGAAGGACATTCTGCAGGACTTACATTATTGCTTAAAGTCACGCCAGTGTGGATGGAGGCACAAGCTAGAGATATGTAGAATTGTGATTAGACTGTTGCATGCATGCACTCTTGTTCTGCCTCATTATAGTTCTTCCTAGGTGGAAAGCCCTAGGCCTGGGTGGAGTTTGAGGACTTCCGCCACGCAGGACTCCGCGAAGTGACCAAAAAACTCAGCCGCCCTACGCCGAGTTCAGCAAGCGGCGGAGTGCATTTGGTCAAGCCGTTCGTGTTGATTTTCAGCGCTGGGTGTTTGTCCCGTGCTGTAAAAACAGCGCAAACGACACCATGCACAGCGCATGAGGGCGCTGCTTCTTTTCTTGCCGCTCGAGTAGATTTTCTAACCAAGTGGTATCTTTCTCAACGAGTACGGAAGTTTTCTCAACGAGAGCGGTTGCGACCATCTGCGACCTCCCACGTTGAGAAATCTCGCTGGGAGGTGGATTTTCCTTGCTTGTGCTCACCAACTAGAGTTGGCGAGCGAGGAAAAAACTCTGCTCTGAGTCCGCTTGCTCCGCGGACCTTGGAGTGTGGAAAACTCCACAAATGGAGGGGAGTTCACTGTCCAGGCCTAGAAAGCACGTGGGTTGACTAATGTGCACACTAGCTGAGAGACTGAAACCATTGCTTTTCCTGAAATTTAGACATAGCACTGAGAATACAACAAAGAGAAATGTCATATGTTGAAATGAACATGGGTTGCTGCACTAAACAGCAGGTGTCTTACCAGCACAAATCAACAAATACCTGAGCATATACCCCAGAATATTTAGGACTTAAAGCATATATGTAGCCAGCACCGGATGAATCCCGTGGGAGCAGTGTCTGTGTGACTCCACGGTGCGCTGCTGAAGGACTTCCTTGGGCAGGGTATACTGTTGAAAGATTTTGGAGCAATGTTCATGTAGCACCCTACTCACCATTTTCTCATTCTGTATGAATTAGTATGCATTCTTGTGTGTGATCCAGGCAAGAGTTCTACATGACTTTATCTTTGGTTCACCAACAGTATGTCAGACTCTGTTCATGACTGGGGTACATCCTTATGTGGTACTGTTCTCAACATGGATGTCTATTGCCCCCATTACCAGACCATGCTGCTACTAAAGATTGATGGCTGCTAACTATAAATGGTGGGTTACAAGCCTTTTTACCAACACCTCAAACGGGATGCTGTTATCGGCTCTCCCTGTGTAAATATGTGTAGTACATCAAGACTTGCTACCCCCTTCAAGATGTGTTATGCATTAAAAAGCTTGGGTATTTGGGAGGTGGAATACCCACCAGGAGCCCCTATGCATTTATGTAGCCCCCTAAGGAAACAGGGTGTAGAATAGGATTTAGTCAATGCAGCTGTCTCCCATTTGATTGCCCCTTATATCTACTTGTCATTCCACAGCTCCAGGTCAACACGCACAATGCCAACTCTTTGCTTCACCCCGTACGCCTGTCTGAGAACCTTCAAATTGTAGAAATGCAAGTTGAGAAATATTTCACTAGAATGTGCCCTGGTGACTGTGAGAGGCTCTGTAAGTAGCCTGGAATGTCACGTGTGCTGCCTTCTGCTTGCACATACAATTCATGGGAGTCCAGGGAGAGTTCTGGAGTTGTATTGTTGCATCTGTATTTTCTAATTTTTTAATTTGTAAACATTGTGTTTGGAATCTTCTATAGATGTCACAGAAAACAGTAAATTGGAGATTTCTCAGTATCGGTTACACAAACAATTTTACAATAGATGAGGGGATTTGAATAAGGAAGGTCAAGCGGATATATATAGCATTTTCAGTCTATACATAAAGGTGCAATGGCTGATCAGGCCAAAGGAATGATCAGGGCAGAGCCAGCACCAGTGTTGAAGACCAAGGTGACCAAAGTAGACACTGGGAGCCCGGTTTACAAAGAGCCTGCGTAGAAATGGCGGAATCTTCGCAATGCAGTTCCTCAGTGCGGAGATTCCGTCACTAGTGCGTAGACTCCACCATGACTGCGGAGCGTCTTTGTGAATCAGGTCCTGCGAATAGCCCATTATGAGGAGATGGTTTTTCTTGAGGACTATACTGCAGCTGGGTGGAAATGGACTTGACCCAATGGAAGAAGGTTCAAGTGAAGGGTGGCTATGATAGAGAAAAGCCTGGAGGTGAAGGTGCACCTCCACAGCACAGGGAGGTCTTGGAGCTGGTAAGGTGCAGCTGGATGTGTCAGAAAAGGTGCTGTGTCAGAAGATTTGATAGAGGTGGGGCGCAAGACTGCCCACTGACCTGCATACAAGATTTGTTATGTTCTGATATGTTATGTTGTTATGTTATGCTATACTATGTTAAGCTATGTGATGTTATGTTATGTTGATCTGTATAGCACACTAATCACCCATGATGGTATCCAGGCGCTTGAGCAAGAGTGTAGGTGTGTGGTCTCCGCCTCCTTATTTCAAAAGCCATGGCTTCAGCTTCTTACGAAACTCAAGTAGCGAAGAGGAGGCTCTGATGTGTTGTGGGAGGTTGTTCCAAGTTTTGGGTGCTATGTAAGAGAAAGAGTGACCTCCTGTTCTGCATTTGTGTATGTGGGGTTGTGTGAGAGTGAGCGCAAGGCTAAGCATAAGTGTCTTGATGGGTTGTGAAAGTGTATGCAGCTGTTGCGGTAAGAGGGACCCATGTTGTGTAGGGCTTTGTAGGTGTGCATGAGGAGTTTGAATTGGCTGCGTTTCTGAATGAGGAGCCAGTGAAGCTCCCAGAGCTGAGGTGACATATGGGTGTGGTGTGGGAGGTTAAGTTTGAGTCTTGCAGTGGCATTCTGGATGGTTTGAAGTCTGTTCAGGAGTTGTTTGGAAATTACGGCATACAATGCATTTCCATAGTCGAGTCGGCTTTTGATGAGTGCTTGTGTGACAGTTCATCTGGTGTTCAGTGGAAGCCACTTGAAGATTTTTTGCAACATTCGTAGGATGTTGAAGCAGGCGGAGCTCACTGCGTTGACCTGTGCCATCATGTTGAGTTTGTCATCTAGGATGATACCCAGATTTCTGGCGTGGTCGGTGTGTGTTGGCTTAGATCCCAGTTCTGTCGGCCACCTGGTGTCGTCCCACATGGAGTTCTTATTCCAAAGAGAAGTAGTTCAGTCTTGTCGGAGTACAGTTTCAAGCAGTTGGTTCTCATCCATTATGCCACCAGGGTCGTGCAGTTGGTGACGTTGGTTCTGGTGATGGGTGTCTTATCCAGCATGGAGGGGATGAGTTTGGTGTCATTACGTACGACCTACTGCATACTCTGAACCAGTCTGCAGATGTATAAAGAAATGGATAGAAGCAGACAGGACTAGTACTTTCACGAGGTATGGAAAGGCAGCACCCTTAGGACGCCACCTAATGGTGGTGCAAAATAAATACAAATGACCTAAAAATTGCTTAAGAAGACAAAATGTTAAATAAGCAAAGCCAGGATGAGCAGAATCGAATGAACGAAGCATCAGTCAAAAAATAAATACATTGGAATATATTTGTTGTATGTATTAATGTTCAAACCATCCACATATTAGAGTATTGGTGATAGGCCACTGATAAAAACAGCATCATGATTACTGAGTGTTCCTTATGCTGAATGAAAAATAAACAAGCAATAAAAAATGACTTTTTTGAACGTATACAGTTTGCTATGTGGAAAGAATGCAGCCATTGATTAAAGTTCAAGGTCCTTCTGTGCTTTATTGACAGTTTGAAACCTGACTCGTTTGCTTGATATCTTTGTAAGTGCTTTTTGCATTGGCGATGTTTTTGTTTTAAGCTAATCTAAAAGGATTTTCTCTACTGCGAGGATAGAAAGGTTTGGTATCACTTCCCGCCCTCATTGAAAGTGCAGCAATTACAAGCTTGGCTTTTGTATCTGAGGAAAGGTTTCTATTTACAAAAGAGAAGGAGAAAATCATATCAGATGTTTGCAACTAATAGAATTTCTCCACAAGAGAGAACTCTGAAGCAAAACAAAATATTCTTTTATGTATTAATAAAGTGCTGAGGGGGAGGGAACATCATATCAAAACACTGCCAGGAGGAACGAGGTACAAGGTAATTGGAGGTTAACAAAGGGCGCGTGGTGCAGCTGTGGGGATTGGAGAAGGATGTCCCAGTTCCATCTTTGCTGCTGATCTAGAGACTCAGAACATTTCTGCAACCAGACATTGTGTTACCTCCGCGGCATACCTCTATCAACTAGCCGGAATCACGAATTATAAGATGGTGCCTAGTTTGACTCCAATTTTTTCTCTACGCAACCTGTCAAATACTCACTAAAACTGCCATCCTACCAACATTGGTGGTCTAGAAAGTTCCCCCAAAAGGAGCACGCATCCTACAAATTGCTTAATCCTTCATTACCGCAAGAACAATCACATGGCCGTATCTGAACACACTCAATAAGAGGCTGCAAGGCAGTGGCGTAGCTGGACTTGCCCCCCTGCAAAGTACATGGAGGGGGGCACGCCTCCAGACCCAGTCAGGAGCTCTCAGGCCAGCGGCCTGCCGTCCGTGCACAGTGCTGAAGGGGGCACCCTAGAGCTCAGGGGCCCGCCCCCCCCCCCCCAACGCACCGCGGGGGCTGCTGGGACTAGTGTTACGCCACTGCTTCAAGGTCCATCCGTAATGACAGTTGTATATCACTTCATGAAAGCTAACTACATAGGGAGTCACTACTTCGCAGCCACTACACCAAGAGTCACTACATCATTACATTATATGTATATTCACCAGAAAAAACAACAGCTGAAGTGGACGTTACAGTAAAGTGTTGGAATGAGACGAGCTAATGTTATAAACACTGACAAACACCTGTTATCGTTTTGTGAACAAATTATAACTTGCACCCCCCGTCATAAACTGCTTATGACATCACATATTTCAAGTCGCGGCTGCTGCCTGGAAGCAGCAGTGGGGCGGATGGGGTGGGAGAGGTGGGGTATCACTATGAAAAAAATAAATCAGTTACCTCCTGGCTGGCCGGCTGGCCGACTGGCCGACTGGCCGACTGGCCGGCTGCCACCACCTCTCCTGCTTCCTCTTCCTGGCTTGAGAAACAGGAAGCAGGAAGCACCAGGCCTCCCACGCTCCCCGTTGCAATGCAGCGTTGTGATTGGTAAGAGTGCTGTGACACGGCGCTCAGCCAGGGACTGTAGGGATGAGCAAGTTCCCCATGCAGGCTGTAATACAGGAGGAAAGTGTGTATGACTGGTTTGGGCGGCCCGAGAGGGCCGACCAAACAGTCATTACGCACTTGGAGGGTTGTACCACTCCTCCCCTGTTTTTCAGCCCCGCCCCCTCACGCAAGCTGCAGCAGCAGGAGGACAAAATAAAATGATAATAACATTAGTTATTATCATTTTATTATTTCCTTCCTTGTGCTGCTCCGAGGCAGTGGGGCGATGCTCCTCCGCCGTAGCGGTGGAGCCACCACTGCATATTACATCACTTGTGACATGTTAAAAGACATCATTGATTCTATTCAAATAACAACATTGTTGGCATTAAAAATTAGATAAATCAAGATTCTGACAGTATAATATAGGCTTTGTGAACAAGCAGTAATGCACAGTGCTTAATTTGAACTTGTGTCTTCTGGTGGGGTCCACCAGCACTTATTTTTTGGGACCGGCACTCATTTTTCCTCATGTACATTTACAAAGCACAAGAGAGGAAAAAACAAGCAAAGCGGAAAGAGGGAGGAAGAGGACAGCAAAACTGCCTCAAAGAGGGAAAGCAGGAACCTGCAACAGTGAGATAAAGGATCAGGGAGTGGCTGGTAGGGGATTAAAGAGGCCTAAGGTGGATTTAAGACACCAGCCTTGGTATTTGGTGCACTGATGATTAATTGCACAGGCCAAGGGGTTCTGAGATGAGCTTTGGGCACCGTGCCAGTGCCCAAAGCTCATCTCAGAAGCCCTCGGCCTGTGCTTTCTTTTACAAGTTAATACATAAATTGATGGTTGGACTCTTCTAAGCTTGTCTTTAAGCCTTTGAAAGATGCCAAAGAAATTGGATATTTCGAAAGTGAAACACTTTTGTTGGATGTCATTGTCCTTTTACTTGCTTTCACCCAAAGGATGGGTGTAGTGGAGGTAGGTCAGTTGCTGAGAGTTGGGGCTAGATGTACGAAGCAAATTTGGGGTCGCAAATGGCCCGATTTGCACAATTGGGCCATTTGAGACCAAAAAAATGCTTTTTGGGATGTGCAAAGTCCAAATTGCAATTCAGTAACTTGTTACCAAGTCGCACTTTGGGTTTTGCGATTCAGTATGTGGAAGGGGCTGTTATATTCCATATAGGTACCCCAATATAGGCTCAGGTAACATCCTAACCTTTCACCTATATTCTCCCCTACATTACACACATAACGGTTCTTGGGGACTGACCTTTTACCTAGATACGACACTGCACACAGAACGCAGGGTTTTCCCTAGTAAAAGCCTCATACATTATGCATGAGGATTCTTGGAAACTCAGCAGGACTACCATCTCCTGCATAATAACTATGTATAAAGTTCCTTCACAACGTCATCCTAAGTCTGGCAATGGCACAGCAAGGTAGAACCCCTGGGGACACCTTTGGGTATATAAACATCACATCTTGCTGAGATAGGCAGAGGAGAACAAGGTCTTCCCTGCTAACACACTGACGTGAGACGCTGAGGCTCCTGCATGCAGATACTCCAGCTCACAGTGGTCTGACATCCCTTGCAGGGCATCCAGCTCGAGACCAGGACGGGGTCCCACAGTCTCTCACTTCAGGTAATGGGGTTGACTTTATCCTAGAGGGATTTTTGGCTTTACACCCACATACATGCTAGGTACACCTAGGTACATCTAGTTAGGACCGCATCGTAGGAATACGCATTTTAATGTAATGTATTTTATATACTTGCCTGTATCCATGGTTTTAGCACAATGGTAGAAGTCTACCAACCTTTTACTCTGTTAGTGCTTCTAATCATTTATATCTGTTTCTGTCTAATGGTTGTTCCAGCACACCTATTTTTCACTAGAATGACGACTGTTCAATAAATGCTTATTGAGAAACGTCCACACCGTTTATTCTGTGTATCTCTCGGAGACAAAGTGAGCACGAGTGACTGAGTGAAAAGTAGTACACTGTTTCCACGATCCTGAGGGATCAGGGTTGTGATGTTCGATAGTTGCCAAGAACTATTCTCTCCTTGGTACAAGGGGTTTCTAGTGGCACTGTGAGCTCGCTGGTATACAGGCTAACATACCCGGTGGAGGTGTCTAGAAACAGTCCGGACACCAATCTCGCAGTATATGTTGTCCAAACGCGCAGATCCTATATAGGTTTTATAGGAACTACACGACAGGGTGTGTTGAGGGCGTCCCTTTCTAACACCGAATTGAAATGGTATGTACGAATGATTTCCAACCAAAATGCGGTCGCAAAACATTTGCAATTTACCACCATTTGAAAAATGGTGGTAACCCATTCGCAAATGGGAAGGGGTCACCTAGGAACCCCTTCCCCTTTAAGAATGGTTGGCAAAATATTTTTTAAGAGCAGGCAGTGGTCCTACAGACCACTGCCTACTCATAAGAAATTAAACTTCAGAGTATCGTTTATTTCTTTTTAAACGCATCATATTTTCCTTTAAGAAAAATGGGATGCATTTAAAAAAAAAAAAAGATTGCTTTATTTAAAAGCAATCACAGACATTGTGGTCTGCTGACCTTACAGGCCACCATCGCTGTGATGGCAGCAAATTGTAGCGGGTCAAATTTGCGACCTACCTCATTAATATGCACGAGTTAGGTCTATTTGCGACCCACTCCGAATCGCTAAATAAAACTCAATGAGTTTCATACATAAGTAATAGCGATTTCCTAATTGCGAATCACAGAAAATAGCAATCAGGAAATCACTGTTCTGATCTTTTTACATCTAGCCCATGGGCCCCTAACATCATTGAACAATAGACCCATGTGTCAATCTTTACTGTGAAGGGCTTAAGGCTGAGCAAGAATGGTGTTAGGTGGTCATGGAGGCATGGGCGCAGGGCCTGGCTACAGGTGAGGCCCTGTGGTCCTGCTGCCAAATCACTGCTGCACAGTGGGTTGTGACAGCTTGCGGAGGGGGGGTGCATGGTCTGGTCATAGGGCAAGGCCACCATCCAACCCCCATTGCATGTTGGTTGCAGGATCTTGCAAACAACCTCCACTGTGTATGTACAAATCTGTTCATGGTGGGGGTTGGCCACTTGTGGAGTGAGGGGTGCAGACGCTGGCCAAACTTGGGTCAACCGAAGGTTAAAGTGATGGTATAGTTAAGTCTTGTAACATTATAAAAACGAGTGTTTAAAAACAAAAAACACTGAAATTCACCTGTTATAGTTTATAGCTGAGCTAAATATAACTTGCGCTCCTGCAATGCAGTGCTTAGGACCTCACATAGTGCATCACTCATGACATGTTAAATGACCTCATTGATGACATCACTGTTTTTAATTAAAAAAAAAATTATTGAGTAAATAAACAGGTACCAGGTTCACAAACGACATAAGGAAGAGAATAACATGGTGGAGTATACAATAAAAGGGAGCTACAATACTATGTATGGAGGAGAGAAACTATAAAGTACAGCCTTATGCAACAAATAATTTAAAAAAAATAAAAAAAAATAAGATTAAGGTACCATCTAGATTATTAATTATCTAAATAATTTTAGAATAATACTGAGAGAAAAAAGAGAGGGAAGAAAAGAATAGAGAGAAGGAAAAGGAATAAGGGAAGAGAAAGGAAAGGAAAGAAAGGAAGAGGAATTGTCGAATAAGTATTAGTGTAAAGAGGAGTATGTAGATAGAAAAGTAGTAAAAGGTAACCAAAGTAAATCAGATTTGATTTTTGAGGTACAGATGAAGATGAAGCAATAGAGATTCTATGTTCGTCACAAATAAGATTCCACCATGTTAGCATACATATTTTGGAATTATCTTTCCAGCAAGTAAGAATAACTTTAAATGCAAGAGCAATAAAAGGTCAAGCATTTTCAATTTCAACACTGTGTCATGAAAAAAATCAACTGATATGGAACCAAGAGAAAAATTTTGAATTGATAAGGGGATACAAAAGTGAAACATCTTGGAGCATTTGGCCCAAATGGATATCCAAATTTTAGGACATTGGGACAATGGTATATCAAATGAGATAATGTACCATTGGAGGAAAGGCATGACCAGCAGAGAGGAGAGGAAGAAGGATTAATTTTATGTCTAAATACTGGCGTCCTAACAGTTCTGTTGTATAGAAAAAATAGAGATTGAGTAATGTAAGCAGCTCTAGAGGTGGAAAAAATGTTATGCCATAATTTATCCCATTTTTGAGATGAAAGGGTGATGGGAAGGTCTAGTTCCCAAGCTAGCTCAATTGGGGATGTTGGTCTTTCAGAGATAGGAGTGGATAAAAGTTTGTGTATAAAGGAAGCTTTAGGATTAGAGACAGAGGAGATGTTGTGTAAAGGAGTTAAGGGAGTAAATGGGGTAGTATTAGCAGGAACGTTTTTGGTTGAAAGAAATGATTGATGTGCCTGTGATAATTGGGAATATTGAGAAAAGCAAGAAGAGGGTAAATCATAACATTCTTGTATTGTATTAAAAGGTATAACAGAATTATTGGATACAAGTTGATGGACATATAGAATATTCTTCTCTTTCCAATGTTTGAAATAGAAGGATTTATGGCGAAACTTAATAAATTTATTCTACCAAATAGACGAGGCAAGGAAGGCTTGATAGAATTTAGAGCTGTCTATAAACAGTGAATGTAAAAAGTGTTGTGAATATTTTAAAATAGGATGTTTAGATATAAAGGTGCAATTGGACATAAAACAAATATCATAGAAAGAAAAGTCATGTAGTAGAGAACGTTTAAATTTGATCCAGCTAGGTATTGGAACATCGTGGTATTGTCTGTTTAATACATACACTTGTCTAATTAAAAAAGCAGTGTGATACAGTTTAAAATTAGGAAATCGTACACCCCCTTCGTTTTTTGGTTTGATTAATTTAGTTAAAGCAATACGGGCAGATTTGTTATTCCAAAGTAATTTAGTACAAAGGGAATTGATTTGATTAAAATAGTGATTAGGGATTTTAAAGGGTAACATAGAATGCAGGAATAAAATGAGCGGTACAATCATCATTTTAATAGTATCCAATCTACCCCACCAGGATAGATGTAGTGGGAACTATGAGGAGAGTGAATTTTGAATTTTAATTTTCAAAGCATTAAAGTTATGGATAAGAGTTTGAGGGATGGTAGAGGAAAACTATACGCAAAGGTACTTAATTTTAGATGGACACCATTTAAAATTAGTATCAGAAAACATGAATTGGTAACATATTGAATTTAAGGGTAAGATTTCAGTTTTGGAAAAATTCAATTTATAGCCAGATATTTTAGAATATAAGTCAATTTCCTGCAAGAAGGGGGGGTAAGGAGGTTAAGGGTTTAGAGAGGTAGATCAGGATATCATCTGCATAAGCAGACAATTTAATTTACGTGGGAATTGTGAAGGAAACCAGTTATGGAAGGATTATGTTGAATGCGTTCATGAAAGGGTTCAAGATGTAAAAGAAATAAAATAGGAGAAAGGGGACAACCTTGCCGTGTACCTCTGTGTAGGTTAAAGTAAGGGGATAAGAAACCATTAACAGATACACATGCACGGGGATCAGAGTACAATAATTTAATAAATGAATGGGGCCGAATCCGAACCACTGAAGAGTTTTAAACATAAATTGCCAATTTATGCGATCAAAAGCTTTTTCAGCATCGAGGGATAATGCAGTTAAAGGATCAGGATAATTTTTCCCCAAAGCGAGAATATTAGAGAACATTCTAGCATTATCTGAGGAAAGCCTACCCTTAATAAAGCCAGAGTGATCGGGTTTAATGAGTAGGGGAATAACCCATTCCAGTCTAGAGGCAAGAATGTTTGCAAAGATTTTGCAATCATAATTAATTAATGAGATTGGGCGGTAATTTTGACAAAGGGAAAGATCTTTATCGGGTTTAGGGAGAATAACAATGAGAGCATCAAGAAAAGAACCTTCAGGTTTAGAATGCAATAGAAAGGAGGTAAAGAGCTCAAGTAAATGTGGAGCAAAAATGGATGAAAAAGAGGATATAAGTTCAATATAGAAACCATCAGGACCAGGAGCCTTAGCTCTCTTTAAGGATTTAATTGCATCTGAAATCTTCTGAAGAGTTATATCTTTTTCCAGGAGGACCATGGCATCCGGAATAGGGCAGGGAGAACGGAGACCATCAAAGAATAACTGAGTGTCGATTACGGTAGGATGGGTGTCTTCCATATATAATGAATGGTAATAAGTCTGAAATGCCTCAACGATGTCTGAGTCAGAGTCTAGTAGGGTGTTAGTAAGAGCATTACGATTAGGACCAATGGTTTTCCCACCTGATTTAACTTTTAAATGATTAGCCAACATTCTACCCGCTTTGTTTTGTCCCCCATGATATTTAGATTTTATTTTAAGTAGAATATTACAGGCATCAATGGTAGCCAACTTGTTTAGATCAGATTTAGCCTCGATTAGGTCCCGGAGGTGAACAGGGGATTTGGAAGTATAATAAGAGTGTTCAAGGGTCTTAATATGACTGAGGGAGGAGAGGTACTGGGAGTTCAATAACTTTTTCTTTCTAGCAGTGCAGGCGATGGTAAAAGCTCTGAACGAGGATTTGAAGGCTTCCCAGTTGTTATGTACAGAAGTGTCACTTGATTTGTTAAATTGAAATAATTCTTGTATAATGGAAGTAGCATTTAAAATATAAGTTTGGTCGGATAATAAGGAATTATTAAATCTCCATCTAGCCTGTTTGGGAGGGGCAAGGGACAAATCGAGAGAAACTGAAACAGGGGCATGGTCAGAAATAAAAATGGAGCCAATCTCAGAAGATTGGAGCGAGGGAAGTAAAGGTTTTGAAATCAAAACATAATCAATGCGAGACATAGTGTGGTGAACATTAGAATAGAATGTAAATTCATAATTATCAGGATTACTACTCCTCCAAGCATCATAGAGTGGACGAGAGGCAATTGCAGTTTGAAACGCTTTATGAGATTTATATGGTTTAAATTTACAATCAGACTACCACTAACATGGTCGGATCACAATGCCATCTTCTTCAAACTCACTTTTCAGAAGAATGATAGGCTACAGCCAAAACTTTAGCCTCCCGTTAAATTCAGGCCATGGCATAAAATCAGGAGAGAAGAGCTAACAGAACTACTGGATATTAGTCCACCGTTACCAGGGCTTGACGTTAACAAGGCAGCTGACGAATTGGATGGATGGATCTGATCAGCCATTGATCAGTTGGCCCCGTTAAAATTAAACAAACAACGGCGAAAAAGAGCCCCTGCCCCCTGGTACAATTCAGATCTTAAAGCCATAAAAGTTAGGTGTAGACACTTAGAGAGGGGCTGGAGAGCAGATTACAGTGAACAGAGCAAATTACCCTACAAACTCGCCCTAGAGGAGTAATTAAAAACACGAATACAACCTACTTTACTACTAAAATCGAGGGGTCAAAAAACTCCTCAAGAAAGTTCTTCAAGACTGTCACGGAATTATCAAAACTAAATAAAGAAAATCAATTTGTCCCGGACCAAGCTTTCTGCGACAAGATGGCTTGCTTCTTCCAGATGAAAATGCAACTGATCTACGACGAACTGAAAGGGAAATCCCCGAGCCCGGGTAGTACCAGCATACTGGAGCTAGCAAATTTAAACAGGCCTGATATAGAAAATCAGTTAACCAGGTTTAGAAATGGGGGTCTCTAGTTGGCAAGGGCTTGCACCTTTGTCCAAGTAGGGACCCTTCTTCCTAGTCAGGATAAGGGAGTTACACTCCTAAAATAACCCCTGCTCACCCCCTTGGTAGCTTGGCACGAGCAGTCAGGCTTATCTTAGAGGCAGTGTGTAAAGCATTTGCACATAACCAACAGTAATACAGTGTAAGCACTACAAACGGACACCACACCAGTTTAGAAAAATATCCAATATTTTTATATACTTAAAACAAGACCAATATGATAAAAATCCACAGTACAGTACTTTAAAAATCTTCAGTTATCACAGTGTCCTTATAACAGTTCCTTGATGTCGATAACTCCGTCCGGGGCTATCACGGCGTCGTGAACAAACAAATCCAAACAGTTCTGGCTGACCGCGGCGTCGCGGGTCAGCTACGGTGTCGGGAAGACCCGCAAACAGTACCTTTCAGAAATGCAGGGCGTCGATGACCTCGCGGTGAGCTTCCGAAAACACGGCGTCCGCAGGCGTCGGTTCCAGAACAAGCGGGGGCAGGCGTCGTCGGGGCCCTCGAAGTCACACGCGTTGCAGATCGATCTCCTCTCTGTTGAAGTCAGGAGCGCTGGCGTCGGCAGGCGTCGGGTGCTGCAGTGCGAAGTGCAGCGGTGTGGCGCCCTCAGGTCGTCAGATGGCATCGTCGGTGAGACCAGGGTCGCGGTGTGAGATGAAGGCGGTGCTCGTCACGGTGCTGGCAGGTCACGGTGCAGCAGCAGCGTCGTCATTGCTGAAGCGCTGTCGTTGGCTGACGAACTGGAGTCGATGGCACCGGCGTCGGTAGGCCAAGGCTGCGGTGCGGGATGAGGGCGGTGCGTTGTGGAACTTTACGAGCGGTGCCCTCGAACCACGGTGCATGCAGCGGCGTCGAGTCCGGCGTGGAGCGGCGTCGTCGGGGATACTAAGGCGTCGTTGTGAAGCGAGGCGGTGCGGAGTGCGGTGCCCACAGGTCGCGGTACGAGCAGCGGCTCGGTGGCGGCGTCAGCAGGCGGCGTTGCAGCGGTGCCCTCTGCAGTGCCTTCAGGACTCGGAGTCGGCAGCGGCGTCGTAGACGGCATCGGGCTTGAAGTCTTTGCTGTTCCTGAGACTTCTTGAACAGGGGCCAAGCTCTACCTCAAGCCCTTGGAGAAACTCACAAAGTAGATTGCAGAAAGTTCAGTCCAGTCCTTTCACTGCCCAAGACAGAAGCAGCCACTGCAGGCCAACACAGCAAAGCACACAGCAAAGTGGTAGTTCCTCCTCACAGCTTCTCCAGCTCTTCTTCTTGGCAGTCTTCTTGGTCCAAAAGAGTTCTAAAGTTCTGGGGCTTGGGTCCCCCTTTTTATCCTCAATTTCTCTTTGTTCTCTGAAGGCAGAGAGGCCTTTGCCTAGTCCAAACCAGTTCTGGTCAGTCCTGGAGCACTTTGTTGACAAGACTCCTTCTTTCCTTTTGCAGTGTAGGCCAGGGACATCAGACACACCACAGGAGGTGGAGCCAGCATTGTGGAGGGAAGGCACAGTCCTATTCAGGTCCCAGGTGCAACTCCTCCCACCCATCTACATGTAGATCTTGCTATTCAGCCCTGTGCTGACTCACCCTGTCTCCTGGAATCCCCCAGCCCCTGTCACTCACACTCCAGACAAGGAATACACAACCTAGCAGAGGCAGGCTTGTATGGTTAGACATGAAAATACCTACTTTCTAAAAGTGGTATTTTCAAACACAGAATGTTAAAACCAACTTCATTCTGAGTTCAAGCATACTAAACTCGAATTTCTACCATGTTCCCTGGGTCAGTTAGGATCATAGGATGTAATAATCAAAACTGCCCATTCTGGCCTATGGAGAACAGGTAGCCTTGCAATAGTGAAAAACGAAGTAGGCTGTATTTCACTATCAGGACATGCCACACACACCAGGGCATGTCCTACCTTTCACATACAATGCACCCTGCCCACAGGGGTACCTTGGGCCTACCTTAGGGGTGACTAACATGTAGAAAAGGGAAGGTTTAGCGACTGGCAAGTGTGTGCACTTGCCAAGTCGACATGGCAGCCCCAGGCTGCGCACAGGCTCTGCAATGGCAGGCCAGAGTTACACTTTACGGGCTGTTTGCGTGGGTGGCACAATCCAATGCTGCACCCCACCAACAGCATTTGATTTATAGGCCCTGGCACTCGCAGTGCACTTTACTAGGGACTGACACATAAATCAAACAGGCCAATCATGGAAACACCAATCCATAACACATTTTCTACAGGAGCACTTGCACTTTCCCACTGGACAGCAGTGAGGAAAGTGCGCAGAATCATTACACCAGCAAAAACAGAGTCAAAACCAGGAGGTCAGAAATCAAAAAGTCAGGGGAAACACGCCAAAAGATGCCAAGTCTAACACATGTCCCCTCCAGCTGAAAGTAGGGAGAACTACCCAACCTCCCGGGAGTTCTCTTCACTAAGGCGGAAGAACCTGGACAGACCATCTGCGTTGGCGTGTTCTGTGCCAGGGCGGTGTTCCACCGTAAAGTCCATTCCCTGTAGGGAGATGGACCACCTCAGCAGTTTTGGATTCTCACCCCTCATTTGCATCAACCATCTAAGGGGCCTGTGGTCTGTCTGAACCCGGAAGTGAGTCCCAAACAGGTATGGTCTCAGCTTCTTCAGTGCCCAGACCACAGCAAAAGCTTCCCTTTCTATGGCACTCCACCTCTGTTCCCTGGGGAGTCGTCTCCTGCTAAGGAAGACTACAGGCTGATCCAGGCCCTCCTCATTCAGTTGTGAGAGCACCGCTCCCACACCATGCTCTGAAGCGTCAGTCTGCACGACAAATTCTTTGGAGAAGTCAGGTGCCTTGAGCACGGGCGCCGTGCACATGGCTGCCTTCAGGGCATCAAAAGCTTTCTAGCAGGACTCAGTCCAGATCCCCTTCCTGGGCTGCTTCTTCGATGTCAGCTCTGTTAAGGGGGCAACGATGGTGCCATAGCCCTTAACAAATCTCCTATAGTAGCCGGTGAGACCTAAGAAGGCTCTCACCTCTGTCTGGGTCTTGGGGGGCTCCCAAGCCAGAATGGTGTCAATCTTCGGTTGTAGGGGCGCCACCTGGCCGCTTCCTACCTGGTGTCCCAAGTACACCACAGAACCCTGCCCGATCTGGCACTTACTGGCCTTGATCGTGAGGCCTGCACCTTGCAGAGCCCTCAACACTTTCTCAAGATGCTGTAAATGTTCTTCCCAGCTAGAACTGAACACAGCAATGTCATCCAGGTAGGCGGCACTGAAATCCTCCAGTCCAGCCAACACCTGATTGACCAACCTCTGAAAGGTGGCAGGGGCATTCTTCAACCCAAAGGGCATCACCCGAAATTGGTAATGACCTTCTGGGGTTGAGAACGCTGACCTCTCCTTGGCCCCACCGGTTAAGGCAATCTGCCAGTACCCAGACGTTAAATCAAACGTGCTGAGGAACCGGGCAGCTCCCAACCGATCAATGAGCTCATCAGCTCTGGGGATGGGGTGCGCGTCAGTCCTGGTGACGGCATTGAGCCCACGGTAGTCCACACAAAACCGGCGTTCTGGAGTGACACCGGGTGCAGCAGCCTTTGGGACCAAGACCACTGGGCTGGCCCAAGGACTGTTGGAGGGCTCAATCACCCCTAACGCCAACATCTTAGAGACCTCCTCCTTGATGCTGGCCCTGACCCGGTCAGTCAACCTGTAAATTTTGTGCTTTACAGGAGGGCTGTCACCAGTGTCCACGTCATGGGAACACCAGTGAGTAACACCGGGGGTCAGAGAGAACAGTGGGGCGAACTGTCCCAACAACTGGCGACAGTCCCCCTGCTGCTCTGGAGTCAGTGTAGGGGAGAGGATCACACCCTCCACTGACCCATCATGCTCCTTGGTAGACAGGAGGTCAGGGAGAGGCTCACTCTCCTCTTCCACCCCATCATCTGTCGCCAAGAGCATACTCACTTCGGACCTCTCGAAGTGGGGCTTGAGGCGGTTCACGTGAAGGACCCTCAAAGGGTTCCTTGGAGTCTGCAAATCCACCAGGTAGGTGACGATACTTTTGCGCTCCACCACCTCATATGGCCCAGTCCACTTGTCCTGCAAGGCACAAGGTTCCACTGGGGCCATGACCCACACTTTTTGCCCAGGTTGAAATTCGACCAGAGTGGCCTTCTGGTCATACCACCTCTTCATTTCTTCCTGGCTTGCTTCTAGGTTCGCCTGAGCGAGTTTCCTGAAGCGGGCAGTTTGGTTTCTAAAGGCCAGCATGTAACTAAACACATCCTGGGGAGTTTGCCTGGGAGCTGCCTCCCAGCCTTCCTTTACCAAACTCAGAGGTCCTCTGACAGGGTGGCCATACAGGAGCTCAAAGGGGCTGTACCAAGAGACTTCTGAGGCACCTCCCTGTATGCAAAGAGTAGGCATGGCAAGAGGACGTCCCACTTACGCCTCATGGGTTCTGTTAGACCCTTGATCATGCCTTTCAAGGTCTGGTTGAATCTCTCCACCAGGCCGTTTGCTTGTGGGTGGTAAGGAGTGGTGAACTTGTAGGTTACACCACACTCCTTCCACAGGGATGTCATATACTTGGATATGAAATTGGTCCCCCTGTCAGAAACCACCTCTCTGGGGAAGCCCACATGGGAAAAGATCCCCATTAACGCCCGGCCCACCACTGGCGCCGTCGTTGTCCTGAGAGGGATTGCCTCCGGGTACCGGGTGGCATGGTCCACCAAGACCAGGATATACCTGTTGCCCATGGCTGTCTTGGGATCCAGTGGCCCCACAATATCCATCCCCACCCTTTCAAAGGGTGTTCCAACAACAGGAAAAGGTTGGAGAGGAGCTTTGACCTTCCTCTCACTCTTACCACTTGCCTGGCAAGTTTGGCAAGACCTACAGTGTGCATCTGACTGCCTTCGCATTTGGGGCCAAAAGAAGTGGGTGACAAGCCTGTCAAAGGTCTTGTCCTGCCCCAAATGTCCTGCCAAAGGCACGTCATGAGCCAGACCTAGTAGGAAGGTCCTGAAGCGCTGGGGTACCACCAGCACACGGGCTGACCCAGGCTCAGCAACCTTAGGCTCGCTGTATAGGAGACCATTCTGCCAGTAGATCAGATGGGACCCGGACTGATTACCAGCTGCCTGGTCTGCAGCCTGCCGCCGCAGACCGTCCAGAGTAGGGCACTCGTTCTGCTCCCTGCAGAACTCCTCCCTGGTGGGACCCCCTTCTTGCTGCCAATGGGTCAGCTCAGAGATGCCTCCCAGTTTGGCTACCTGCTCCCCTGTAGGCACCGGGGCGTCCCCCTCGAGGTCCTCCTCCTCCCGGTCCGTGGGAACTTCGGGGGCCGGTTTCCCGCGCCCCTGCCCGTCCTCTTGGCAGGGACTTGGGCCATTGTTCCAGGCTCCAAGCCCTCTTGATCACCCTTTCTGGCTGCCATTGACCGAGTAGACACGCATGCCCTCTCTGGCAACCCAAGCATCTCCAAGTGAGACCTGAGCTCAACATCCTTCCATAAGGACTGCTCCAGGTCGTTACCTAGCAGACAATCTACAGGCATGGTAGGGCTCACAACCACCCTCAAGGGACCTGAGACCCCCCGCCCATTCAAAGGGAACCTGCACCACCATACACTGGCGCTCAGAGTTGTCTACAGCAACTACTTGGTGGAATGCCCCTGGGACTACCTGCTTCTCAGAGACCAGGTGACACCGGACTGAGGTCACACTGGCTCCAGTATCTCTGAGAGCCTCTACCCTTCTCCCATTAATGGTCACCCAGGTGCTATATTTCTTTGTGTTAGGGGGCACCTGGTTTCCTGGGACCATCTCACTGTCCCCTAGTGAGACGAGGGTCATTTCCGCGGGATCCCCACCCTCCTGTGGGCACCCCGCCTCCCCAAGCGCTACACTAGCCAACACTTTGGACTGTCCACCGGTGGGTGGCTGTGTCCCCTTTGGGCACTTGGGGTCCCCCTTTAAGTGACCCACCTGGTCACATGCATAACACTTGCGGGGGCCGGTCTCAACAGGCTTCCTGTAGGGACCCCTTTCTTCTTATCACCTGGGGGATGGGAACCTTTACCCTGGGTACTAGTTTGGGGCCCTTTAGAGAACTCCTGTGCTTTACCCTTGTCCCCCCACTTTTCTGCTGGGGACCCTGCCCACCTTTGGCTGAGTCTCCCCAAACGCTTTCTTGTGGACCCTGGTACTCACCCAGCGGTCCGCCTCCATAGCAAGCTTCCTGGGGTCAGTTAGCTTACTATCAACTAGGTGCTGGCGCAGATCTGCAAAACATAGACTAGACAAGTGCTCCCATGCAATCAAATTGTAGAGCCCCTGAAAATCTGTTACATTACTGCCCTTCACCCAACCATCCAGCGACCTACAGAACATATCCACACATTCCAACCAAGTGTTGGCCTCAGACTTTTTACTGGACCTAAACTGATCCCTGTACTTCTCAGGAGTGAGCCCATACCTAGTGAGGAGAGCGTCTTTCATGTCAGCATAGGTGAGGTCCTGCCCCTTACCCAAAGCTATCAAGGTATCCCTAGCTTCTTCTGGAAAGAGAGGCCACAACCCTGCCCCCAGTTCCTTTCAGGGACCCCATTCATATGAATAGACGACTCGTACCCTTGAAACCACCTTTGTATGTCATCACCCTTTTTGTACTCTTTACCTACATTCTTGGGGATGTGTACAACCCTGTCTGTGTGTGCTGAAGCATTGCTGCCACCATCTGAGCCGGTTCTACTCTTTAGCTCCAGCTCCTTGATAATTCTCTCATGATCTAACATCATCTTCCTTTCCTCCATGGCTATTCTCTTGTCTTCCCTCTCACTTTCTATTCTGAGTTTCTCCAATTCAAACCTCCTTGCTTCCCGCCTGTCCTCCAGCTCCTCTGGGGACAAGCTACTGCTGCCTGGCCTGGAGGGCTCCCGCCTCCCAAAAGCACATCCACCCTAGGAACAGGCTCCTCCACCTCTCCACTGAGATCACCAGATTGCTCACTGGCATGTCTGGCTGCTACCCAGGCCCTCAGCGCCTTTTGTAGCTCATCCTTCCTGGTGAGGCCTCTGACCTGGACTTTCAGGTTCTTGCAAATCGATTTTAACTCCTTGACATTGTAGGCTTCCAATCGATCCTCCTCAAAGGCAATTTCTACTGATGCAATTGATGATACTATAGATTCAGGCATGTTGAAGTAGCAAGTTCAAACTGGCAAGATCAAAAATAGTCCAAAAAGAAAAAGAACCTGTATGTGGTACGTAATGGTCTGCGATATGGTAGTAGTGCACACCAATCACTGTAAGTCAAGTGCAAACACAAGTCCTATCCTCACCGCTGACAACCAATGTTAGAAATGGGGGTCTCTAGTTGGCAAGGGCTTGCACCTTTGTCCAAGTAGGGACCCTTCTTCCTAGTCAGGATAAGGGAGTTACACTCCTAAAATAACCCCTGCTCACCCCCTTGGTAGCTTGGCACGAGCAGTCAGGCGTATCTTAGAGGCAGTGTGTAAAGCATTTGCACATAACCAATAGTAATACAGTGTAAGCACTACAAACGGACACTACACCAGTTTAGAAAAATATCCAATACTTTTATATACTTAAAACAAGCCCAATACGATAAAAATCCACAGTACAGTACTTTAAAAATCTTCAGCTATCACAGTGTCCTTAAAAACAGTTCCTTGATGTCGATAGCTCTGTCCGGGGCTATCACGGCGTCGTGAACAAACAAATCCAAACAGTTCTGGCTGACCGCGGCGTCGCGGGTCAGCTACGGTGTCGGGAAGACCCGCAAACAGTACCTTTCAGAAATGCAGGGCGTCGATGACCTCGCGGTGAGCTTCCGAAAACACGGCGTCCACAGGCGTCGGTTCCGGAGGTCGGGGCAGGCGTCGTCGGGGCCCTCGAAGTCACATGCGTTGCAGATCGATCTCCTCTCTGTTGAAGTCAGGAGCGCTGGCGTCGGCAGGCGTCGGGTGCTGCAGTGCGAAGTGCAGCGGTGCGGCGTGCGGTACCCTCAGGTAGCGATGCGAGCAGCGGCTCGGTGGCGGCGTCAGATGGCGTCGTCGGTGGGACCAGTGTCGCGGTGTGAGATGAAGGCGGTGCTCGTCACAGTGCTGGCAGGTCACGGTGTAGCAGCTGCGTCATCGTTGCTGAAGCGCTGTCGTCGGCTGATGAACTGGAGTCGATGGCACCGGTGTCGGTAGGCCAAGGCTGCGGTGCGGGATGAGGGCGGTGCGTCGTGGAACTTTACGAGCGGTGCCCTCGAACCACGGTGCAAGCAGCGGCGTTGAGTCCGGCGTGGAGCGTCGTCGTCGGGGATACCAAGGCGTCGTCGCGAGGCGGTGCGGAGTGCGGTGCCCACAGGTCGCGGTGCGAGCAGCGGCTCGGTGGCGGCGTCAGCAGGCGTCGTCGGTGAGACCAGGGTCGCGTTGCGGCGGTGCCCTCTGCGGTGCCTTCAGGACACGGAGTCGGCAGCGGCGTCGTAGACGGCGTCTGGCTTGAAGTCTTTGCTGTTCCTGAGACTTCTTGAACAGGGAGCAAGCTCTACCTCAAGCCCTTGGAGAAACTCACAAAGTAGATTGCAGAAAGTTCAGTCCAGTCCTTTCACTGCCCAAGACAGAAGCAGCCACTGCAGGCCAACACAGCAAAGCACACAGCAAAGTGGTAGTTCCTCCTCACAGCTTCTCCAGCTCTTCTTCTTGGCAGTCTTCTTGGTCCAAAAGAGTCCTAAAGTTCTGGGGTTTGGGTCCCCCTTTTTAAACTCAATTTCTCTTTGTTCTCTGAAGGCAGAGAGGCCTTTGCCTAGTCCAAACCAGTTCTGGTCAGTCCTGGAGCACTTTGTTGACAAGACACCTTCTTTCCTTTTACAGTGTAGGCCAGGGACATCAGACACACCACAGGAGGTGGAGCCAGCATTGTGGAGGGAAGGCACAGCCCTATTCAGGTCCTAGGTGCAACTCCTCCCACCCATCTACATGTAGATCTTGCTATTCAGCCCTGTGCTGACTCACCCTGTCTCCTGGAATCCCCCAGCCCCTGTCACTCACACTCCAGACAAGGAATACACAACCTAGCAGAGGCAGGCTTGGATGGTTAGACAAGAAAATACCTACTTTCTAAAAGTGGTATTTTCAAACACAGAATGTTAAAACCAACTTCACTAAAAGATGCATTTTATCATTCTGAGTTCAGGCATACTAAACTCGAATTTCTACTATGTTCCCTGGGTCAGTTAGGATCATAGGATGTAATAATCAAAACTGCCCATTCTGGCCTATTGGGAACAGGTAGCTTTGCAATAGTGAAAAATGAAGTAGGCTGCATTTCACTATCAGGACATGCCACACACACCAGGGCATGTCCTACCTTTCACATACAATGCACCCTGCCCACAGGGGTACCTTGGGCCTACCTTAGGGGTGACTAACATGTAGAAAAGGGAAGGTTTAGGGACTGGCAAGTGTGTGCACTTGCCAAGTCGACATGGCAGCCCCAGGCTGCGCACAGGCTCTGCAATGGCAGGCCAGAGTTACACTTTACGGGCTGTTTGTGTGGGTGGCACAATTCAGTGCTGCAGCCCACCAACAGCATTTGATTTATAGGCCCTGGCACTCGCAGTGCACTTTACTAGGGACTGACACATAAATCAAATAGGCCAATCATGGAAACACCAATCCATAACACATTTTCTACAGGAGCACTTGCACTTTCCCACTGGACAGCAGTGAGGAAAGTGCGCAGAATCATTACACCAGCAAAAACAGAGTCAAAACCAGGAGGTCAGAAAGCAAAAAGTCAGGGGAAACACGCCAAAAGATGCCAAGTCTAACACAGGTTTACCCCTCTATCCATGGAGAGAACTAATGATCTACTATTAGCAATGAAATCCGGGTCTCCAATAGACCCTTGCTCCCCGGCGACAATCCATTTGGTGTCGAACCAAATCAGTAACCAACTAAATAACATTATGTGCTCAGGAATTTTCCCCTCTTCTTGGAAGAAGGCATGTATCAGGCCAATTCTAAAGAAACCATCCCTGGATCCCCTGGTGGTTGAAAATTACCAGCCCATATCTTGCCTACCACTAGCGGCCAAGATATTGGAAAAATCTATGAATCAAGACCTAATGGGCTACCTAGAGTCTAATAACATCCTAGACCATTCACAACATGGCTTTCGACAACACCACTCCACTGAATCAGCCCTAATTATGGCCACAGAGGAAATACGTAGGCAACTGGACAGCGGAGGAAAAGCCATTCTAATCCTGTTGGACTTTTCAGCCGCATTTGATACCGTGAACCATCTGGTACTAATCCAACAGCTGATGGCAATAGGAATCACTGAGGCAGCTCTTAACATTCTGGCCTCATTCCTCGAGGCCAGGGAACAAAGGGTGTGCTGGGACAACTATCAATCAGAGAGATTTTCCCCTCCCTGCGGAGTTCCCCAGGGGTCAGCTCTGTCCCCAACACTTTTCAACATTTATATGACACCGCTGGCTGAGCTAATCAAAGGACATGGGTTCTCCTTGGTGTCGTACGCTGACGACACTCAACTCGTCATTTCCATCTTTTCAAATGCAGACACCATCGCTGGGAAATTCCATGGCTGTCTCAAACACATTATGGATTGGATGCACCAAAATTACCTTAAACTGAATGCGGGAAAAACAGAAGTGTTGGAGTTTGGGACTGGAGCACCGCTCTGGAACCAGAAATGGTGGCCGACAGAGGCAGGTCAATGCCCAGTACCGGCAAGAAAAGCCAGGAACCTGGGAATCCTGTTGGACGATCAACTCAGTTTCTCAGGCCAAATTAACCAGCTTACATCAGCCTGCTTCTTTCATCTAAAAGTCCTACGGAAAATTTTCCCATTCATCCCCCAGGAACTACGAATATCGGTTCTCGTCGCTCTGATCCTTTCACGGATCGACTACTGCAATGCCCTCTTTTTGGGCATTAACAAGCGCCAATTGTCCAAATTACAATCTTTGCAAAATGCTACGGATAGATTGCTGCTTAACATCCCTAAGTTCCATCAAATCTCGGGCAGCATTAAAACCCTCCACTGGCTGCAGGTGCAACAGCGAATCAAATTTAAAGCGCTGTGCCTGGTACACAAAGCCCAGTTTGGTGCAGGAGCAGCTGACTTACAGAAGTTATTTCAGCAGTATACTCCTCGGCGTAATCTTAGATCAGCTAACAAAGGTCTAGTCCAGGTACCCAGAATACAAAGAGCCAAATGGGGAGGAAGAGGTCTGACATATCGTGCATCTAGGTTATGGAATGAATTACCTGACGACATCAGACTCCAACCCTCTAGACCTCGGTTCAGGAAATTGTTGAAGACTTGGCTATTTATCAGACAGAAGTCAGCCACTCCGCCTGGTGCTAACCCAGTGTCCTACCATAGCGACAAGACACCTTGGCATTCGTGCGCTCTATAAGCATATTACTTACTTACTTACTTAGATTTCCTGTCAGAAAAGGGGTCGAGCCAATTATTAAAATCTCCAGCAACAATAATATTAGGGTCAGTAATTGAAGATAATTTTAGTTTAATATTGTGCCAAAAGTCCAGGTCCGATTTAACCGGCTCATAGATGTTAAAAAAAGTGACAAGTTTATTATATACCATGGCATGAAGTATTACCCATCGTCCACTCGTATCATTTTCAGTTGATATAATTTGTATTTTCAAAGATTTATGACAAAGGATGGCAACGCCACCTTTATGATTAACAGCTGGGGAGAAAACAACCTGGCCCACCCATTGACGCTTGAGTTTAAGAGATTCAACATCATTACAGTGGTTTTCCTGCAAAAAAGCAATCTGACAATCAAGCTTTGATAAATGAGAAAGTACCTTTTGATGCTTAACAGGGTGATCCAGACCACGAACGTTCCACAATACAATATTAAACATGTCAATGTTTAAGAGACAGGGGACTAATCACAATGATGACGAACTGCAAAAAACAACAATAAAGACAAAAGACGCTGATCAAAAAAGTCGGGAAACATGATAAACTTAATAAGAGCATACAGAAGCGAACAAAATAAACAATCATACAAATATAAGAAGTGGGGAGGGGAATCAAGTGAAGAAGAGGGAAATGAAAGAGAGGATACGGGAAGAGAAGAAATGGAAAGAGAAGAAAAGAAGAAAAGAAGAGCAGGGACTGATCAAGGACAGAAAGCCAGGTCTGTAATATGAAGAGGAAGAGGCAAGAACCGGGCATGCCCGCACTCAAGGACAAGAGCAACAATGGAGAAAGATGGAACTGAAGAAGATGAGAAACATATAGAAAGTAAGATAATATAAAGTATGGAGAAAGCAAGATAATATAAGATAAGATATTTAGACCGCATAAGCCATCATAGAAATATAAAGAACAAAGACCATAACAAGAAATAAAAATGAATTGTGGAGCATTAACAGTTTAACAATTTAAGAACATTGAGCATTTTAAGAACACTGAACATTTGTGTCCATATGTATTCTAGTGATAGAATGCAAAAACTGTTTTAGTTTAGATGGATCTTCGAATGAGCGAGATGGGTAAGTTTGCAAAGACAAGAATGTAAGATGCCATAACGGATGTTCATAGATCTCAATTGTGGACGGAGAGCTAGAAATTCTTTATGTCTAGCATTGATAGCATTGGAAAGATCCTGTGAGATGAAAATGTTATGGCCTGACCTAACAAGACCCGTTGTTCTCTGGCAACGTTTAATACATGCATCAGGTCGGTGAATTCTAGAAAAAGCATAATAATGCCATGTGGTTTGTTGGATTGAGGTTGAGGACGACCAAGACGATGTGCCTGCTGGATATTGAGGGGAGTCGAAGATTGAAGGCTGAGAAGGTCAGACAAAAATTTCTTTAGAAAAGAAAGAAGATCCGGACCCTCGACATTTTCAGGTAGTCCATATAGCCGAAGATTGTTCCTTCTGTTGCGATTTTCTAAATCCTCAGAATAGAGTTTAAGCTTATAAATTTCTTGCTCCAGTAAGGGTACTTTAGTAGCCACATCTTGAAGATTACTTATACGTTGTTCCATTTCGGACATTTTACCTTCCATGTTGATCCATCGGTCCTCCATCAGTTGCAGTTTTTCATTGGTGTTGTTCATGAACGGTTTTAGCGCACGTAGTTCATCTAAAACTGAATCCAAGACTGAATTAGAAGATGACTGGACTGGAGATTAAGGATCATTTTTGGCTCTTTTCGGTTTAGCGACAGATGAAGATGTTTTTGTGAGAGAGAGTGAGTCACTAGCCATCTTGACAAAATGTACTTGTCAACGAGGAGGTTTTGTAGAAGTAGAGATTCTTCCCATAAAAAGGAGCAACGAGGGTATGGAGGTGTTTCAAACACAGTATCGATGAATGACACAGCCAAAACCCAGTTGACGGAGTTATGTATATAGCAAGCTCACAACGTGTGAATGTCCATTCACATCCTCTCAGGCTCAAGTCACTTGTAAGAGATCCAAGGTTAGTCTGCCTCAGTAGAAACTAGAAGAGTAGCAATGAAGGCAGTATGCAAATAAAAAAGATGACACCATCCTTGAGGGAGTAGTGCAACACAAACACATGCAAAGCAAAACTGCTCATTGGACCACACATGCTCATTAAAGAAAAGCAGGTTACAGAAGAGAGCACCAGGTGCAATTGGTAATAAAGACAATTGGCTCTGAGGTGAGTGAAGCACCAATGTACATCCTTAGGAGAAAGCTTGACTAAGATGCAAGCAAAAAGAATGCTTAATCTGGACTTGCTTTGTGATGTTTTTCTTATCACATGTAATTTGGAGTAATATTCCTTTAATATGGCATATATTTCTGAATAGTCATAATAATAGAAAAAAAAGTGTTCTGCCTTCAGACGATTTGCAACCCCTTTCCCTCAAGGGATGCGAGCGCCGCGCATACAAAATGGCCGCCGCTCGCGTCGGGAAAACGAAGTTGCGGTAAACACAGCCGGGAGGTGAGATGAAAACTCACCCGCTGCAACAAACGTGTGCCGCCATATAGCGAAAGGCGTATTCTGCTCGATGGATGCATGGCGAGGTCTTCAAGCGGCCAGAATCCTCTTCATGCGCTCCGTGAGGCAACGGAGCTCAGCTTTGAGCCGCCATCTTGTCCTGCGCGTAAGCCACGCCCCCCGATGACATCACTGTTGACATCTCAAATTATATATCATATATATATCATCAGTGACAATCTCACATTAACCTTTGGTTTTTCAGTGAATCCCTTTCTTAATGTAAGGAAAGATCTTATTACCATATGTAACTATAACGTCACTTCAGCCTTATTATATATATATATATATATATATATATATATATATATATATATATATATATATATATATATATAATCAGGAGCTGACCGGAGCTAGGGCATTAGTTTTGAAAATTTCGAGAAGATTTGTCAAACGGCACCAGAGATATTGGCAAAAGAAAAAAAACACTTTTTGAATAGAAACGAGGTGCTAACTATAACTACCTACTTGGTGCATCTTGTCCCCGAGGTGTGGAGGCCCCAATTTGTTTCCCTGCCCCCCAAATGACTGGCTTGCTATCGTGACATTTACAACACGGAAGGAGTTCTCACTATTTATATAACAGAACTTACAGAGACTCGAAAATGGTGAAACCATAAACGGCTCGGATGAGCACTCCGGGCAGAGGCTGTCTTTATTTAGACAATTCAGTGTACCAGCAGCATGTTTCTTTTAATGACTTTAACAATTTGTAGTTTTTAAATAAGACGGAACATGATGAGACTCCTGGCGGAACATTTTTATTTCACAATATTCCCATTATGGTGTGCGACATTTTTCCTTCAGTTTAATTAATATACCCATGCATTAGTTTATATGGTGAATTTTATAAATTGTGGATTTTGCTTTGCGCAGTTTAAGCATTATACATGGTTTATCTGTAACATTTCCGATACTCTATTGAAGAGAGCATGTGTTCACCGCATAGGGCTGTTAATGTATTAATGTAATGAAGAGTATTTTGTCTATGTCTACTGTGACCTTTAGTGGGAAGGGCTACATATACTGTGTAAATTATGGCGCCAACCAGATTGACTAAGGCTTCTTGGAAGCCGAAACGCGTCTCTTATCTCAGGGGTCGAGGGAGGACCTGTGATATTAAATCTTTGCCGTATCTTGATTGACTTGAGTCCGTGCCTTCTTCCATGGATGTCTCTGTGGGAGCTGGATTTTCTGTTCATATATATATATATATATATATATATATATATATATATATCACCGTATCGGAAGTTCCTCGTGCCTCTGCGTACTTATTTCTTAGCGCGCAGCAAAGCACCAAAGAGCCACGAACCACTGCAATGTAGGCAATTCAAAATTTCTTTATTCCTCAATAATAATGACGCGTTTCGGGCACCACCTGCCCTTGATCACATACTCAAGAAAGTGGTTAGCCTTCACTTTAAATCCACTGTGCAATGAAAACATGATATTAAATCTTTGCCGTATCTTGATTGACTTGAGTCCGTGCCTTCTTCCATGGATGTCTCTGTGGGAGCTGGATTTTCTGTTCATATATATATATATATATATATATATATATATATATATATATATATATATATATATATATATATATATATATATATATGTATATATATATATATATATATATGTATATATATATATATATATATATATATATATATATATATTCCTTAAGAAAATGATGCTGAATATGGACACTCAGCCTCACAGGTCGGGCCTCTCAATCGGGCGTCACTGCTTATAAATTTCACAAGACAAACATCGCGCCTTCTGCGGTGTAAACACAAGCCCAACTAACCGGTCAGTGACCAAAAAATATCTGTATATGCAGAGATATATAGCATGAAGCATTTTGACCTGCAATCGGTCTTATTCATATGCTCAAATGTCAAGCAGTCAAATGTACGCTCTTTTAAACTTCCAATGCATAAACATGTAGAGAGACTTCAGTCCCAATAGAGTTTTACCCAATCTCATGATGTTTTTAAAGGCATAAATCCTTGCTAAAGTGCTCCGTGCAGATTGACCTTTCATTAAATAGTCATTTTGATCACAATAAATGCCATGAATGTTCTGCTTCAATTTAACACCTGATATGATTATTACATATCATACATCCATTGGTCACGGACTACATCATCCATAATACATTGCTATATATCTCTGCTCTGCAAATACAGATATTTTTTCGGCACTGACTGGTTGGTTGGGCTTGTGTTTACACCGTGAAGGCGAGGTGTTTCTCTTGAGGAATATATATATATATATATATATATATATATATATATATATATCAATCAAAAGAATACCCTTTCAGGCATAGAGTGACGCAAAAATTATGCAAGAAAAGAAGCAGAGAACTCTGGGTAGTTCTCAAGTTTAGGTGGAAAGCAGCTCCTGTATAGAGCACTCTCAACACCAGCGACACTCTAAATCTGCTCACCTCAAATGTCTGCTTTTCTATCAAAGTCTTTAAGCATAGGATTAGCACAGTGCCATCCACGCCGAGATAGAAAGGGACAAAGTCTTTTGACATTTCTACAGCAAAGTCTTTAAGCATAGGACTAGCACAGTGCTAAATATATATATATATATCAAGGCCAACATCCTCCTCTTATTTTTAAACAAATTTTAGCTAGATAGGTTCTTAAGCACTGATAAGTTATAGGCACCAGACACTTTATTTTATTCATTTTGCACATGGTAACACTATTGGACAATTAAGGCGTTGCAGTGAATAAGAACAGATCCTTTTGATCTCAGGTTTTAGTGGTAAAGCAACATGGAATTGTTGATTATATGTGGATTGCGAAAAAAGTTTTAATATTGTTAAATGTTTGAAATCGGGTATTTATACCGGTATGAGCATTCATGATTTTTTATACTTGCCAATATGTATGTATTTATAACAAATAGGATTTATCCAGTTATTTATTGTTTATTTGTACACATATTTATATATATTTATTTATATATTTATATGTTTTAATAACGTGATTATACAAAACAGACTTAGGTCTTGTTTAAAAACAAAAAATTGCATTTCCACACGCTGCATTTCTTCTATGTCCATGAATTTTTAGTGTTACTAATTTATTTATGTATATCACTTTAAGCACTAAGTCACTTGTGCATTAACAAAAAATGAAAGAAAAAAATGGCAACTATTTTAACGAACCACTGTGCTAGTAGCGCGTCATGTGATCAAGTCCCCTGCGAGGGACGAAACGCGTCATGGCTAACATGGTCTGTTGGGAGCAACTACAATAAAATAGCCAACAGCAAAGAATTACTGGGTCCGTGCTCTTTCTTCAGCCGACAAAGTGAGCGAGAAGGGAAGGAGTTGTTCTGTATATATATATATATATATATATATATATATATATATATATATATATATATATATATATATATATATATATATACACTGCAAAGTTCAAAATAAAGCGCACACTCAGGCAGTGGATCCGATGCAGTGAAGTTGACTTATTGACTTCATAAATCCGTAGCGCGTTTCGACTGACCAGCAGCCTTGATCAAGACTGCTGGCCAGTCGAAACACGTTACGGATTTATGAAGTTAATAAATCAACTTCACTGCATCGGATCCACTGTCTGAGTGTGCGCTTTATTTTGAACTTTGCACTAAAGAATTATCGGCTTGCTCCAGCGGCTGGTGCGACACCTCCAATGGGTCACAGGTTTCAGCAGGAGCCATTCGCACATGCAAAAATAATTCAGTATATATATCTGAACCAGCAGAATTTTTTTTTTCTTTTAAATCATTGGGGTCCCTTTGCTGCCCCCTCACTTGCATCAGGTGGTCAGGGGATGCTCCCTCTGCCATCTGCCTTTCATTTTTACATGGAGTGGTGCCTTCAACATTTTAATTTTAGGTGCAGCCAGTCAATGAGAGCGCTGTGGGTCTGTGAAACCAACTTTGAATTTATGGACCCAAAATGGACGATGCAAAAAAACTGCCTTGTCCAATCAGATCTGAATGTCTTTTAAATGTTGGTTCCACAGAGGCCCTGCAGTCAATCTCCTTTGGCTTTGCACACCATGGTGGACCATTTGTGTGGGTGGGCAAAGGGCCTAGACCAGGGCCATGTCCTGCCCCAAGTCCTGTGCTTTTGGCAGCCCCTGGAGTAAAAAATATAAATGTTAAAGTGAAGTTATGTTTAGCTTTGATTATAACCACTTTACATAGGTTTACAAATTCACTTGAAAAACATATTTAAAGTGGCGTTATTGTTATGAACTAAAACTTAGAATCACTGCAAGTTATGGTTAGGATTGCAATCCATATATATCACAACTCACACAATAGGCATGCAAACCATATCTCGCACACCAAATGCAACATATATGGCCACACGATATTTATACCAATAAGTAAGAACAATAACTTCTGGGTAACAAAAATCACCTAGACAAGTTATTTTCTTCTGGTCAGATAAGAAGGGAGTGAACCTTGTCGTAGACCCCTATCTCCGATAAGAAGGGAGTGAACCTTTTCGTAGACCCCTATCTCCGATAAGAAGGGAGTGAACCTTTTCGTAGACCCCTATCTCTGCCAGCCGTTCCAAAAGGCTGTGATGGGAGATAGTATTGAAAGCAGCTGACAGGTTCACGAGTATCATGGCTGCTGTTAAACCTTCACGTAGAATGCTACCAATATCATTTGTAGATGTAGCTAACATTGTTTCCGTACTTGAGGGCTTATTTAGAAGCGTCATTTTTAATATGGGGAAATGTGACGTACTGGCGGCGCAAGGGGCTTGTAAATAAGCCCCTTAGGCTCTTTCTAAAGTCTCACTGGGCTGTATGGAGCAGAGGGTTGTTCTCTAGGAAAGAGCCAAATTGCATGTTTACCATTGCTTCCGTAATTTTAGCCAGAAGAGGTGGCAATGATATTGGCCTGTAATTAGCCACTATAGATGGGTCAAGACAAGGGGGCTTATTTAAAAGCCCCTTGCACCACCAGGACTCACTTTTTCCCATATTAAAAGTGACGCACCGCCGGCGCAAGGGGCTTATAAATAACACCCAAGAATTTTTTAATTTAGGCAAGGTGTAACCGGTGCTTCTTTCCATGAGGTGGGAATAATCCGACTCGAAGGGAGGAATTGCATCGCATCCCAGAAAACTCTTTGAGTGGGAAAAAGGATAGCAGGTTTTTCATGCTACATTAGGATTCTGGACCCGCTCTGATGTATATTTTTTTCTGAAAAAAGATATCCATAGTGGGGTGGTCATCCACCGTAAAAGCATACATAATGCCCCTCATTGGCTAGGATTTTCTACAGGTTCATGGGGGTTTTCTGATTTTTTTCAAGTCAGGACCAACACATTTGATTTATCGCTGACCTCTCAAGTCAATAGGTTATCATTTATCTATTTCAATCTCACTGCTTGAAAATTTTACGGACGTTATTACCATTTCTTCTGGTAGAACACAGATCTCTCATAGTACAACCACCATTTTGAGTCAGCTAGGCTATGGTAACTCACTGTTTTTGGGTGCATCTGATATGTTGATCAAACGGCTGACTCGCATACAAAATGCGGCGGCACATTTAGCTTTGTCTCTTCCACAAACTGCATCTGCCTCTCTAGCAGGCGCGGCTCCTCCCCTAAGGCGGGTGAGCACCGCCCCACTGATCTCAGACCAGGAAAAAATAAAAATAAAATGATAATAACCTCATTATTATCATTTTATTTTTCTTTGCTACGGGGCTGGGTTGGGGCGGGGCTGGTGTCAGAGCCTGGGAGGAGTGATTTATGCACACTCTAAGTGCGCATGACGGTTTGGCCATATGTCTTGGGGCTGGCCAAACAGTCATGCAAAATTTGCATGTTCCCCACCAGGTTGTAATGCGCAGCCTGGTGGGGAACATGCACCGGCTCCCTGTCCCTGTCTGAGCGCCGAACCACGATTGGCTTAGGGGAGCCTCTGTGCTTCCGGGACTCGTCAGCAATGACGGAGAGGAGACGGAGGCGGCCGCGAGGAGGTAAGTGGCTTATTTTTATTTTGTTATGTTTTGTTCCCCCCTCGCCACCCCCATTCCCTGCCAGCCGCCACTGCTCTTTAGTGCTGAAAAATCTGCATGGGCTACCAGTAGTCAAGAGGATCCTATTTAGATCTCTCTGCGTTGTCTGCAGGGCTCTCCATATGATGGGCCCTGCCTATCCGTGGACCAAGTTCAGGAGCGACTGCCCTGGACCCCGGTTGAGATCAGCAGAAGCTGGATTGCTGATAAAGATAAACTCGCACGGGTCGGAGGGTAAGCTTTCTCGGTTCAAGCAGTATGTCTGTGGAATATCTTACTATTTCTGAGCAGAAGTCACCAGATCTGGACCAGTTTAGGAAATGTCTTAAAACTTGGCTGTTTACTAGGCAATGGCGGGTGAGAGTGTGGCAGGCCACATTAGTTTGTTTCAGCACCAGGACGCCTTCCAGGCAATTGTGCACTTTGGAAATAAATGAATAATAATAATAATAATAATAATAATAATAATAATAATAATGACAGTGAATCCAGACAAAACAAGTACAAACAGGAACAGCTAACACCATAAAATAGGGTGGTTTATCTAATGCCATTCATGCTAACATCAGACCCCGCAAGGTTCTTCCTGATGGTGGACCTGGTGGCAGCTCCGCTGTTTAGAAAGCCACATACACCTCAATATCCAAAGGTGGCAGAGGGAGCGAGACGAGAGCATTTGATACATCTGCCAATTTCTGTGTACGTGCCTTTACTGCCTACTCTATATGAGGTCCCTAATGTATTTTTAGATGCTTGGAAGGCTATTTAATTTTATTTGGACCTAACTATACTTTGTTCTGAATTCTTTTTATCTGAAATAAGGTTACAGGCCGATACATTTTGTGCATGCATTTTATTCAGATCTCTTTAATCTGGATTATTACTAGGGGGGTTTCCATTCAAATAATGACGTTTTGTGCACACTACTGAATTTTGTGTATGTAAATTTAGATTAATTCTACTTATGAGACATAGACTGCTGTTCAGTGATGTGTCCTTATTACTTGTGAAATATATTAAGATACAGAAGTTCCACAAAGTTTTCTTCCAGAGACACAATTTCTTCTCTTATTGATTTTTTTTTTCACCTGTGGGTTATTTTTTTAAAAACATCTTTTTATAGAAATACAAAAAACATGATAGCATTGGCATATTTCTTACAGTCGGAGAAGTGTAGCACATCATATACAACATAGGATCATAGGAACATGGACCACCCTTCATACATTTTCCAAATGCGCAATACAGTTCTTCTCAGATCATGGGGTCAGACCACCCTTCTAGGCTGTCATGCTTCTTCCGGTTGGGTGGTTCCCTGGACGGGTGGACAGAGCATCTCCCTACTTATGTTCCTATTTCCCCAAATCTTAGACCATTTCTGGGGGCATCCCCTACTCTCATAACACCTGTGGATTTTTAATTCTTTAAGTATTTGGTACACTTTCAATTTATGAGATATATTTTCAAATTTACAGATTTTACCTCACATTTAACAAACTACTATTAATGCATCATAATAATTATTACTTATTGTACTGCTGTGTTCAAGATGCTCTTTGTTTTATCTTGGTCATGTCTTACAGTGCTGTACCAGCGTTTTCAATGTTTGAATCACTCTTTGGCATAGAATACACAGGTGCATTATGAAGAGACTTTGTTTACCCTTTGAGCTTAGGGGCTTGGAGAGGCTGCTGTCTGCTTACATATGCTCTTCAAATAAACTACTCTTAACTGTAGTTGGCTCTCTGTATTCCCTTTACTTATACAAATGTTCGATGAATGCACCTGTGTTCTTTTGGGGCAGAGCCTGTGACATAGGGATGGAGGGATAGGTACCTATTTTTTCATGCACTGTGCAGCTTTTCATGGAGTTCGAGTCAGAGTGAACCATTGTGTGTAAAATAAAGTATCACGAGCAGGGCAGCCCACGTGCAACCTTGTTAGGCAACAAAGGCAATTTGGCATAAGCATTCACAAAGCAAACCTACCAACGTGCTCAGAAATTAAACACTGATGGTGAGTGGAGCATTTGGAGGGAGAATGCGAGCACACTCTAACTCCTAGAATGCCCAATGCTGGTTCGACTGAACTCTACACTCAGCTTGCTTTACTTTTGCCAGAGAACTCAACATGTTTCAGAGATCTGCATGGTGGGGGTGTCAGAAACCCCTTTAAGAGGGCCCGAGGCACGCAGGGGCTACTAGGCCCAACCGTGGTGGTTGAGGCATTTTACTCCAGATGTTCCGGGGCTCGACTTACTATGGATCCTGAGCAACTGGGCCAAGTACCCATTCTGCACTTGACTCTCACTGATAGCTATGGACAAACAGCCAAAGGCTCCCTTGGGGGGAAGTGCAGATGCAGGTAAGTGAACATGACCTATAACTCGAAGCGTATGCAGTGCAAACAATAAATCAATGTTCAGTTCAATACTTTTATTTTTTTTTAAAGTATTTTATTTCTAACTCTACATATGGAAAGGAAATAACAATACTCATATGCAATTACACACTCCCCTTGAGTCCAGGGCTCTAGTAGTTGTCAGGCAACTTCCTGTCCTATCCTCTACCTTGCAGCGTCGGATTGGTAACGCGGGCACTCGGGCAATGCCCGAGGGGCCGGTGTCCTAGTTCCAGCTGTGGGCTGCTCTTTTGAGCAGTCTGGGGGCCGATTTGGGTGGTTTCTGCATTGTTCGGATACCGCCAGCGGCCGAGTGGGTGCCTGAGTGGCCTTTCTAGAGGCAGATGGGCGGAGGTATCACTCCCTTTCTCTCGGTGGGCCGGCCCATTAATGTATGCAGATTGAGCGGGGGCAGGGGGCCTGAGCAAAAGTGGCCTCACTTGTTTTCAGGTGTGTTTCACCAGTGTAAACTAATCCGTGCATTTTTTAATACCCCCACCCCATTTTTTTTATAAAATTTCGCCAAAGCAGTGTTTTGAGGAAAGGCAATATGCAAATGTGGGCCACTTTGTTTTAGCGTGCCGGGCCGATTTTTAATCCCAATCCAACCCTGCTACCTTGTAACATTTTCAGGGTTATTCTCCATTCACTGATGTCCACATCCAGGTCATGCATACTAGTAGACTTTACTCAAGAGTTCCCCATTGACTCCATAGTTATTAGTCAAAAGTGATTATGGTGCTGCAGTACCGTTAGCAGGAGTCCCTTGCGGTCCCACAGGCCCAGTTCCGGTCTTACTCACTCCAGCGGTATGGGAGTTTTCGGTGGTACAGGGAGTGCACTCTTCATGGGTGCTCCCGAGTCCAGATCCAATTTGGGTAACACAGGTCACGCGCCATTCATGCAGTAGCAGCGGGCAGGTGTGGTCTCTCTCCTCCGAGCAGTGCTGCTGGCTTGTCCAGAGATCAGAGCTGCTCCCGATCGGCCAACACGCGGTAAGTCCGACTGGAGCTCTGGCGAGTGTGCAACCTCTTTGGCGGCATCCTGCAATCCTCAGGGAAACAGTCAGGTGCACTTAAGGGGCTTGACCCGATGGTCATAGCAGTAATACTCTTGCCCTGGCCACAACCAAACACGTTGCCAAAGTGGTACTGACAGCTCCTCCTGGCATACATGGTTGCTGGGTTATTGTCAATCTGGTGCAGATTCTTCCGGTGCAATATCCCTCACTATGGAGGCCTCTCCTGGCATACGGGGTCACCAGTCTTTGGCAGACACAAGTCTCAAGCTCCTGGCCCAAATAAATTCAATGGTGGCCCCCCTCTGGCTCACAGGTTCACCACAGCACAGCAGTGCAGGCATGGCGCTTCCCCTACGGTGCTCTTCACATGGATGAGAACACGGCAGCCCTCTCCTGGCATACGGGGGTAACCGGATTGTTCCTGCACATGGGCTAAGACCCGATTGGTGTGCAGCATTCTCCTAACATCTCGCTCAGGGATTCCTCTCCGCAGGGCTCCCCTACTGGGCCTCGCTCCTTCCAACACTATGCTCTTCTGCACAAGGCACACTAGTCTTGGCAAGCAGGAAGGCGCTGGTGCTCCAGACTCCAGGGCAGGAGATCTTGGTTTTCCCTGGGTGATGTCCTCTTACCCAGCAGGAAGACTAGCAGCCCTTGACCCCCAGTCCTGGTCACAGGCAGAAGTCTTGCAGAGCTTCCCCTTCTCACACAGCCCAAATGGCTGCCTGGCAGATGACAAAGTTTGGGGTCTCAACCTCCCTTGCTTATAGTCCATTTCCAGACACCAAAATGTGATCCAGGGTCTGGGTCTTTGACGTTTATGTTTGGGTTCTGCTTCTTTTGAAGTGTCCACTTCTCTTTTTCTTCTTTCCATTTGAAAGAATGTCTGTCACAGCAGGGACGAGTCTGAGGCTGATTGACCCACAACACAATTCATGGGAGTGACCAGAGTTCACATCTGGATGTCAGCCACAGTGATAGGTGCATCAATAGATTAATCCCAGACTCCCAGCAATACTCATTGTGATTCCCTTATCAGTCCCATCTCCTTTCCTAAGATGTGTCCAGGCCCTTCCTTGTGATCTATCACTGAATCGATGAGCAACCTTCTGGAGTGTAAAGGGAGGGTCCCTTCCTCCTTTCCTCCAGTGTGTCACACCCAGCTCACAGGAATGCAGAAAAACACAACTCTGTCTGGGGGGATTCCTCTACACTTCATGTCTTCACCAGGCAGGCCTGGGCTTCCCAAAATTGGACTCCCGGTCCTCCATATAATGTACCAATGCAGGCGCACTTACTCAGTGTGCATTCACAGCACACTTACTGTCCAACACTGTTACTTCCACGTATTGTACCATTACAAGTACACATACATTCAGTACACCCATTCAGTCTGTATGCACTCTTCAGAACTAAAACTTTTATATACTGTACCAGGGTATGCTATTTGCAAACACACGCATTGCCAGCACACAGACTCACCATGTAGGTGATGCACAACACTTCACACTTCATATACTGTACTTCAGACAAGCACACATACACCCAGCAAATGCTTTCCTTGCGCACACAAACTGCACAGTACTACATATCTCATGTAATGTATTCCCAGCAGCCTTGCATACACTCAGTACATGCACTCACCACACATATACACCCCAGCACTGCTCTAACCCTGTACTGTACCTGTTCCAGGCACACGTACATTGCAGCGCAGAGTTTCTACTCCATATTTACCTGATGTAGGCCAAGTGTGAGTTAAGGACACAACAGCAAAACTTTTAAAAATGTGAGTGAGCCTGTAGTCCTCACTCCAGTGACACAGGATAAAAAGGTCCTATTCACTGTTACTGATCTCTACACAGTATGATGCCAACACTGCCCTTGTTTTGTTTAACTTTTTGTGAAGGTGGTATCCTTCCACCACTATGAGGGTAGCACTTTGGGTGCCCTTACCGGTCCAACAAGACCACAATCCGTGAGACAAGCCTATGTCATGGCACACAGGCATAATCCGTGTGCTCCTATGACAAAAAATCCGCAGTAGGGATCCAGACAGTAGTACATTTGGGGACTCAGGGCAGGGGTACACATCTTTAGCCATGCAGAGGACTTTTCCATCCCAACAGGGGGCCTGTCATGGAGGAACTGTAGGGAGCACCTCAGAGATTTTTTCGTAGAGCTAGATGTGGGCGTCGATTAGATTGATCTCCAGTGGTGAAGAAAGCTGGTGCTACAGGTTTTCTGGAAAGGAGACTGAAAGAGACTGGAAAAAGTCAGTTACAATCAGGTATTAAGTGTCCAAGAAGATAGGGGCAAAGGAGTTGTGGGAAATATTGATGACCTGCAAGCATCAATAACAGTAGGTGGACGAGATATTAAGTTACTTGTGGATTCAGTTGCAATGATTACCATCATCACTGAAAAGAGGTTTGAGAATATGAAGGGTAAGAAAAGTTTATGACCATCACATGTATTGCCAAGTGCACACGAAGGAAAGAAATCAATTTTATTATTTGATAAGGAAAACCCTATTGCCCCAGAGGAACAAGTACCAGAACAAAACGCCATACAGCTGTATCACCCACTTGCAAAAGTATCTCCACAAAACACATGGGGAAGACCCAGCAAAAGAAACTAACTCCTTCAGTTAAAAGTACAAGAGCAAGAGAAGAGGACAAATAAAAGCAGTTGTTGGGTGGTTTACAACAGAAGATATATCCAAGGTCATTGATAACCTTGTGAATTATAAAGCTGCTGGCCCTAACCCTCACACCAACAACTACTTAAAATGTTCAAACTCTGTTCGATCCACTTGTTCAATGTACTTTTCAAATACTGTGTGGACACCTTGGAGTTTCCATGTTAATGGTCGTCAACATCTATAGAAAAGAAAAAGTCGAAGACCCCAATTCTTATAGGCCAATTAGCTTAATACATGCTGAAGCAAACCTCTTCACCGACACCATATTGTAGAACATCCAGGAGTGGGCTGACAAGGAGAAGGTGATCATGTCCTGCCAGTGGGGTTTTCGATAGGGTCTACCGACCGTAGACCAAACCTTTGTCCTTAGACATCTAAGTGAAAGCTCAATGCAGCCCCCCCTGGATTATTCACTGGCGTTTGACCTAATCAACATCAGCAAGTGCAGAATGAACTAAAGATAGCAGGAATTAACCCACACTGAGCCAACCTTATAAACAAACTGTGCATGAACACATCAGTCCAATTATTTATTTTATTTATTTTATAGATTTATAAAGCGCACAGCTACCCAACCGGGTTTCCCGGTGCTGAGTGAGACAATACGCAAGCCACACATTGCAGAAGGAGCACAGAGCAAGTTATGCTGAGTTGTAAAAGTAAGATACAGGGCTCCAGTTCAGCTTCCAAGAAAACTTCAAACACCAAACGGTGTCAAACAGAGTATATGCTAATGACGTCCCAAAAGTCCTGCAGAAATTCTCAGATGATCTACTAAAGATATGCCAAAAACGGTTTCATAATACTTTATGCTGATGACTGTGCTCTTAGCAAGAACTCCCAATGTCTTGCTAAAAGAAATTGGATGCTGTTGTATGTTACTATAACTGTAACCACATAGCGACAGACTACAGCAAGTCAAAGATAATGACATGCAGAGTGGACCCTTAAAAAGCAGAAACATCATTCATGTTTAGCCAGGACGTGAACATCGTAGGAAATTTCCTTAGCTAGGTATCTGATTTTCTTCCCCCTCCTTCAGGTCCCAACACCTTGGAAAACTCAAAGGGAAAAGAGAAACTGCAGCAAAAGTAATCATGAGTTGCACATCTATGTTTGGAGCTGGTCTGCTCTAATGTTTTCCAGAAGTCATTAAAACAAAGATGGAATCAGTCGCAGTTTATGAGTCCATGTTATGGGGCGCCAGGTCCTCCCAAGATGGAAACAACACAACGAAAGCTCTGGAGATACCTCCTCCACTCTGCTTATACAGAAGCTGATTGTGGCCGAAGGGATCTAGGGCTGGAAATGAACTGGAGAGTGCTCGACTGTGCTGCTCTAAGAAGCTCAGCAGATTCCAAGCATCTGATGGATGACTGCTGTGAAAAAAACGACAATACATGGCTCCAAGAGAACCTTCATTGCAAAAGAATATGAGAATTTAATTGTTTGAAAGGGATGACTCCCATCAATAGTTTATGGCTTATCAAACTTCTTCATGAGGAAGAGTCTGAATTTGCCATACCAGAGGAGCTTATGAAAACCATGAGACGAAAAAGTGCCGACCTCATGGCAAAAGATGTTTGAAAAATATGGGGAACTGAGGCCATAAATAGGTATCATCTCCCACACGTGGAGATATGACAACTCTTTCCTTGGCCAGAACAGACCTGCTTCCTTTCCACACCAGAGGCAGACGATGAAGAGCCAGTAATACCAAATGCTTGACCTTGTCCTACAGGGGGAATGGAGGGACTTTATCATCTTTTCTTCGTATGGCTTCGATAGCCACATGGTGGAACATGTGCCACCAGGGCTGGCTTTAACACGGGTGGCGCCCTGTGCGAAAATGTTTGTTGATGCCCCCCCAATGACCATGGATTCCCTCACTCGCACCCTTTAACAGTGTCACTCAAGTCTCCATAACCACTGTCTCTCAGATTCATTTAGTTTTATAGCACCACTTATACCAGTGTAAGATGTTAGAGCACTTCACATTTCACACACATTGCATGGAGACGATCATATGTGTGTAAATCAGTGTATAGGAAATGTTACATAAGATAGGACTACAAGGTGTAGTGTAGGAGTGACATCAATACTGGTAGGCAATATAATTTAAGAGTCCTTATTCTGGAAAAGCACAAATTCAGAATTTAAAACATAACATCATTGTTAGGGGTTCTCCTTAATAATAAGAATTGTTTTCTACCCAAATGAACCCTTTTGGCAAGATTAAGATAATGAAAGACTGGCCACTGTAAAAGGTCTATCCCAGTTCACATAAGAAGGCAACAGAGAAAAAGTGGCTTGCCAATTGGCATACAAGTGGCATCCTCTGTACCAAAAGTGACCATTGCAAAATATAAATGCTCACCAGAATGTACAAATATTTTGTAGGCTGCACAGTCCACATCAGATAAAAGCTGGATGTGGCCAGGTGGAATTTATTTATTGTGGCTACTCCGAACTAACCTGTATCGAAAATAGTTAGATGCCGATCACTGCCAGATAGAACAGTAAAGAGAAAACAAGCATTGGCAAAGCCAATAGGTCTCATTTATGCAAGAGCTACTGGCTTTGCCAATATGTTTTAGCAATGTTGTGCATCAGCGTGCCTGCTGTTCAGCATGGCTAAAAGTTAGTTGGGTAAAACAGTGTCATGGAGTGGAGTAGAGTGGACTAGAGTGAAGTGGCATAAGTAGAGTGGATTGGTGTAGAGTGTTGTGGAGGGAGTAAAGCGTAGTGGAGTGGAAAGGTTTAGAGTGGAATTGAGTTGAATGGTGTAGAGTGTCAAAGTGGAGTAGAGTGTGTAGAGTGGAATGGCACAGAGTTCAATGGAGTGCTGTAGAGCAGAGTGGACTCTCATAGAGGGTGTTGCATAAATGGAGTATAGTGTTGAGAGTGACTTAGAGTGAAGTAGATTGCTGTAGAATAGAGTGGCATAGAGTGGAGTAGTGTAGGAGAGTGAATGGCATAGGGTGCAGTAGAGTGTTGTAGAGTCGAGTGGCGTAGAGTAGAATGGAGTGGCATAAAGTGGAGCAGTAGAGTAGAGTGGAGTAGTGTGTCATAGAATAGAGTGGAGTAAAGTGGCATGGAGTTGCATAGAGGGAGTTGTGTAGAGTATTGTAGAGTGGAATAGTGTTGTAGAGTAGCAGAGAGTAGAGTAGACTGTCATAGATGGAGTAGAGTTAATCGAGTAGAGCATCATAGAGTGGAGTATCGTGGAGTGCAGGGTCGTAGAGTGGGGTGTCGTAGAGTGAACTAGAATGAAGTAGTGTAGAGTACAGCGGTGCAGAGTAGACTGGCGTAGGGTGCATTGGTTTTGAGTAAAGTGGTGTAGAGTCCATTGGCGTAGGGTGCAGTGATGTAGAGTAAAGTGCTGCAGAGTAGATTGCAGTGGCATAGAGTGCAATGTCAGTGTGGAGTGGCGCATAGAGGAGTAGAGTGGCTTAGAGTTCAGTGGTGTAGAGTGCAGTGGCATAGAGTAGATTGTTTCAGAGTAGAGTGAAGTGGCGTAGAGTCGTGTGGTGCAGGGTAGAGTGCAGAGGCATAGAGTGCAGTCGCCTAGAGTAGAGTGGCATAGAGTTGAGTGCCAGAGAGTGCAGTGCTGCAGAGTAGAGTGTTGCAGAGTAAAGCAGTGTAGAGTAGAGTGACGTAAAGTGCATTGGTGTAGACTAGAGTGCAGTGGCTTATAGGGGTGCAGAGTAAAGTAACGTAGAGTGCAGTGGTGTAGAATAGAGTGGCATAGATTGCAGTGGCATAGAGTAGAGTGCTGTAGAGTATAGTATAGTGGCATATAGTGCAGTGGTGCCGAGTAGATTGGCATAGAGTGTATTGGTTTTGAGTAAAGTGGTGCAGAGTGCATTGGCATAGAGTGCACTGGTGTAGAGTGCAGTGGCATAGCATAGAATGCTGTAGTGTAGTGGGGTAGAGTGTAGTGGAGTCGTGCAAGGTAGATTGCAATGGAATAGAATGGAATGGCACAGATTGGAATAGAGTGGTCTAGAGGGTAGTGGTGCTGAGTAGATTGTTTTAGAGTAAAGTGAACTGGCGGAGAGTGTAGTGACATAGAGTAGAGTGTCTCAGATTACGGTGTCATAGAGTGCAGTGGTGCAAAGTAGATTAGAGTGGCTTAGGGTATATTGGCATAGAGTGCAGTGGTTAAGCGTTCAGTGGTGTATAGTGAAGGGCCATAGAGTGGAGTGGTGCGGAGTAGAGTGCAGTGACGCAGTATGGCGTGGCGTAGTGTGGAGTGGTGCAAAGTATAGTGCAGTGACGCAGTGTGGAGTGGCATGGAGTGGAGTGGAGTGGCGTAGTGTGGAGTGGTACAGAGTAGAGTGCAGTGGTGTGGAGTGGTGCAGAGTAGAGTGGAGTGGAGTAATGTGGAGTATGCAGGGTGTGATAGCAGACTGCGCTACAGACAACACCATCAATTGAAATGACCATTAAATTTGCACTGACATACAGTTTTACTGATAAAACTATACAGCACACAAACGATAACATGTGGAGATGTCATCACCAAGTATATTGATTTGTTTTGATCGTATTATAATATTTGTTTACACAACACTACAGAATTACCAAAAATGAGCTTCATTTGTGCTTTCCAAAGTCTGAAATATCTGTTAATTTACAGACATTTAAATTTTGTTTTGTGCTACCAAAAATAGCATTGTACAGAACAACCGAGTAGTCAGCATAATTGTCAGCTAAAACATCTCACTTTGAAGTCAGAGAAAGAAATGTAAACACCAAGCTCCCTGGAAGACAGAGCCTGACCTTTGACCTCTGTCTTTGAATGCACAGCAAATGTGACAAGATAATTTTTAAAGGACTGTTTTCAGAAATGTAGTACTGGTGGAAGAATACAGTAAATAGGGTTTGGGCAAGGGAAGGGACAAACTCAAGCTGGAGTGCCTAAAACAAATAAAGCTAGCAAATAGAAAGTAAGCACATGAGTTACAAATCACAAAGCCAATGGTAAGCAATGGGTGGAATACATTCCCAGTGAGGCTTTTGGGTGTCCCCAAGATGTCCATAGCAAACCAGATAGCTGCTCTGTCTGGTAGGCTATGACCTAAAAAAGGACCACTAAAGACTGAAGAGACCTAACAAAGTAGAAAGAGCATCTTATGTGTGTAGGTTATGAACATTAAAACAACCCCACCCCCACCCCCCCAGGTATTGTGTTGTTTCCCCTTTTCTATTACCTTTAAATTGTTCTGTTCTCCATTGATTACTTCTATTATTTTTAAGTCCATACTCCTGGCCAAATGCAAATAAAAAACTCAAAAACTTGACCTTTTGTAATATTTGTTTTGTGAACTGAATTTTCATGGAAGAAAGATAGAAGACAAAGTATAAACTAAGAAAAAATATTTTTGAGGCCTGTTGGAAGGGTATGTAGGGGTGTGGTGGAAATTAACGGGTGAGTAAGTTTAAAAGTGTATTTACAAACACAATGAGCAAGTTGTGAGGTGGAGTTCATTTTATTAAGGTACAGGAGGAGTCATTGCCAGTAAAACACATACTACAAATGTGTCCCTTAGTGGAATAAAATATATAGAATTATAGATGGGTAACTGTGAGTTATAGGGATGAATTTCACTGAGGTGTTCTGAGTTACATCAAATAGACAACAAAAGGGAAGCTCGAGTTATCTATAATGGTACTCAGAACCCAGAGGAGAAAAAAATCTCCGTTAACTCAGTTACCATCTATAATTTTATGCTATGTATGGTCCCCAAACTTATCTGCCACTGCTTGTAACTGTTATGTTGAAGCAAACGAGTAATGGGGAACCATACATAACATGGCCTCTCCTCACTGTCTGAAATGTGAAAAAAATCCCTATCTGCCATCCTTAACCAGCCACCTTCCCTGCCTTCCATTCCCCTCCTGCAGCTGTGTGTTATGCTTTCTGTCAATGCAGAGCTGTACTTACAGGCTCTCAGAGAGCCCAGTCTCCCTGGCCTCAAAGGACTTTATGAAGTAGAAACAGTGAGTAACAAGTTTTGTTGTCAACTGTTGCTGCATCATAGCAGTGAATTACCAGATTTAGAATCCGGTGTAAATGATACAAGCTTCCTATGGAAGCCATGCATAACATATTGAATAAAGTTATTGAAAAGCATGTTAGGTGAAGAGATTGTTGAACTTGTAGATGCAACTTTATGGATTTCCCTGATTGTTATAACATGAAAAGGGCAGGATCAATTTGACTGTGCATTGATCCGTGTAGTTTAAATTATGTTGTTTAGGTGGAAACTCAGCCATAGCCCAAGATTTATGAATTTTTAGGTGCTGTCAGAGGTATTTAAGAGTGGTGTACCTTCAGGTGGTGTTAGAAGAGTCACCCCATCACTGGCTGCATTTATCACTCCTGATGGTTTGTTCCAATTTTCTAGAATGCTTTTGGACTTCCTTCAGGGTTTCTGTTTTTAAGAGACTTATATTCAATGTGTTTAAGGGTGTACAGAATGTTGTCACCTTTCCACATGACATTCTAGTGTTTGGGCAAACAGGAAAGGAAGAGAAAATGATTTGGTGGTTGAAAAGGTTCTGAGTATTTTACAGGATGTGGGAGTGACTTTGTGGCCAAATAAGTTTCATTTTGGAGACAGAGGGGTTGAGTATCTGAGCCAAATTAATTTCTAGAGAGAGGTCACGACCCAAACCACTGACGCCATATGTATTAAGCCATTCAGCAGTTGCAAACCCAGCGATTTGCTAAATCAGAAGGTTTGCAAACACTGAATTGCTTTGTATTCTGTACTAGACCAAGTTAGCAATTCTGTAACTGGTTACCAAGTTGCAAAAAGGGTTTAGAAATGCATAATGAAAATTTGGAAGGGGCGCTTTTATGGCATGCCTTCCACATTGCAATTCGCATGGCAATGAATCAATGGTTCTTTATGCATCCCTATGAATCATAAAATTACCTGTTTGTTCCTGTGAGTCTACTGAGTGTCTTTGAATATAACCGAGTGTTTCTCTACCACCTTTATTTATTGACTACACGATTTGAGATAGAGAGGCAGTTTTCTTAAATATCACTGACCCCCTGAGATACAAGTTCTGGCATCAAATAATTCAGTATAAGCACAAGCTGAATCTGTGAGTCAAGCCTTCCTAGGATAACATCTGGAAAGAAAACAAAGGAAGACAGGCGAATCCACCTCTTTCCACTTTTGTTTCAAGAGCCTTCGCAATTCCTTCATAAATATACAGTAATTCCGGTTCACAACTTTGTTAACGATGAAAAACTATTAATCACTGATGTGTAAAGACTCCAAAAAAGATTGAAGTTTTCCCTGAGGTGCAATAACAATGCTGCAATCTGCCTTATGAACCAATGTGTCCTGAGGTTCTTGCCCAAGGTAGACACTTCTTCACATCTGGGGTGCTTTGTTGAGGGGACACTCTCCAGTGTGCAGAGCAGCTGCCACTGTCAGGCTGATTATGTTCAGAATATCAGTCAGGCTCTGGAAAAGCTGATCCACTGTGATATAATCAGGGGTAGAGGTAATTGTGGCATGGCCAGCATACCCTTTTGCTCATGGCTGCCGTGCACATATTGACAAGTGATGGTCTCCTCGGTATGCTCCATTTTTACTACATCACCTAGACGATCAGCAAGAAGCCTGCTTTGCTTTTCTCTGTTTTACACACTGTGTGTTTCTTTCAGGCAATCATAGTAACTGGTACCAATCACCACCCTACTCTTGCTACACAGCCATTGCCAAGTCAGGCAGGTGTTAGCTGTGGCAGTGTAGAGATGAGCAATGACACTCCCACCAAACATCTTGCTCCGCCCAACTGGCCCTGGCCACCATCCCACCGATCCGCAAGATCACTGATGGAGGAAGATCCTTCTCCTACCTCGCTGCGAAGACCTGGAACTCCCTGCTGCCGCAATTCAGGAAGGACATCAAGACCTGGTTCTTCGACTGAACTCCACCCCCCACCCCCCACCCACTCAGTGCCTTGAGACCCTTACAGGTGAGTAGTCACGCTTTATAAGAACCCTGATTGATTGAATTGTTGTGTCAATGCAATAGTTCATGTTTAGAAGTCCTACAGCTTAGTATGTATGCATTTCTTTGCAGCTTTTGTTGTAGCACTACTAGACCCTACAAGGGTAACGAAGCACTATACAGTGAAGGCTTGTACAACAGATAATCCCTGTGCAATAGTAGAATGCAAAGGGGACTATATACAAAACTGGGGATTATAACGTAACCAAGTCAGCAGCAGACACGTAAGGATAATAAATTTGGAAGATAAACACTAGAAACAAAATTGCAGCAAGGAAATGGGGGTGAGGTATATAATAACATAATATATGTGATGGCTATATATGGTAAGTCAGACGTGTAAGGTGGGACAAAAGGAAAGAGGAGTTCTAGGAATTAAATCAGTGATAATAATTACGTTAGGTTTGATTTATAAGTAGTTGAACATCAAAAACTTTGAGGAATTGGGGCCAAATGTACTAAGATTTATATAGCGATTTCCAAACTGCGATTCTATACAAATGGCAATTATCAAATTGCTGTTCTTAATGCATTATAGTCATCGTTCCTCAATTAGCGAATCGTTAGGATCCTCATTCGCAATTTTGCAATTACAAAATAGCAATTCTGTATATAGAGAATAGCTATTTGGTGATCGCAAATTGTGAAATTCGCATTCAGAAGCAGCTTGATGGTCTCACAATGAGGATGTGAGTTCACGTACTCTATTGAGTCCACAGGGTTACAGAGGGAGGCAGGCTGTGTAAGCTCTCACACTTTCTAATTGTTTGGAGGCATTTTGATTGTTTTTTGATTAGCATATCCCGAGAGGATAATATGAAGGATACAGGAGGACACAAAAGAAGGCTAAAGCTCAGCGAAAAGGAGCTGGCGGTGCTCACAGAAGAATGTGTGGCACATTAGGGTGAGCTATTTGGGAAAAGCTCTTTCCAGGTAACAGATAGCCAGAAAAGAAAAATCTGGAAGGATATCCAGGACAAAATAAGTGCAATTTGAATGACACATGGCACAATTAAAGAAATTAGCACTTATAAGATTTGGGTGTCAGTAACCAAAGAGAAGTTGGCAACCAGACTTGCAAAGGCAGGGGGTACAGGCGGCAGACCCTCTACCCAGCCACTCCACCATCTATTGAAGAATTAATTAAGAGTACCTTTCAGTCTGAAAGCATTGTTGTTCTGTCAGACATTGATACCTCTGCCCCACCCACGACATCAAAAGTAAGGATACATTTTTTACAGTACATTCCTGTTTTGTGTATTAGTTATACTTTTTACATTTTTGAATTCCTGTTACAAAACAAAAAGACTGATAAATCCTTACTATTACCTTGCTGATGCATTTTGAGAGTTGCAGTTCCTAGGCTAAACATTAGGTTGAGGGTTATTTTGTGGTAATTTTTTCAATAATTACTAAATCAAAAATGATTGACATTAAAGAACTAGACAAGAAATGTAGTGATAATTAACCATTTTGATTGTTTAAAGAAAATTGAAAAAAGCAACTTGAGTATTCAGTAAACTCAAATACTTCTCATGTATCTCACAGATGTACCATCAGCAAGGTTTGAGGAAACAGAGCATGAGGTAACTGAAGATACTTCCTCAGATATGGAGGAAGATAACACTACAACACCAACACCCACAACACTTGTGCCACCCAGAGGCATGGCAGCAGTCTCTCCACTGCTTGATTTTCCAGGAGAAACAGAAAGCCATCAGACATGCCTACAAGTCATTCTGGTACCCAAACCAGAGAAATGTGTTAGTCTCTTCTTCAATGCCAACAAAACGCACGCAGAAGCCAAGGTTTACATGTTCATACGGCTTCAGAAGCAGCTGAAAATACTCTTCTTTTAGGTGGTTTGGAGGCATCAGCGTTAGGTGTGCAGCACCTACAATGTAGAAACATTAAATCTGGGAAGACACAATTAGTGTTCATGAATAAAAACACTGTTCAAATTAAAGATGGCTTCAAAAGTTAACTATATTTTTGAGGAGCAGCAAAACATTGTTTCAGATTATTTCACACAACTCACAGATACTATAACTAACTTATACACAGTAATGAAGCAGCATAACATCATTCACAGACAACGGCCCTGAGCCAGAGTGTTTCTTCATGTTACAAATTAAATGCATTTAACTAAAAAGTGCAAAAGTATATAGAAACTAACATGTAAATTTGAAATGCAATTTGTAGCAGGTAACCATACTTAGGCAACATAAGCAAATATATATATATAAATATATATATATATATATATATATATATATAAATATATAAGAAATAATAATGAGCTCATTTAGGTTAGCTTAACTGTTGATGTCATATTAATCACAAATGATGTACTAGAATTGAAAGGCCTGTTTTTCACATTGAGCTGTTGTTTTGCACAAGATGTTTTTCACTTTTGCTGCAGATGATGTAACTTTCTAGAAGCTTTCTTTTAGTTAGAGAATAAGCATTTGTTTTGTATTAGATAACTGATAGTGAGGCTCTCACCTGGAGGAGAGGAGTTAACAGGAAGGGTGATTCATAGGAAGAACTGTCTGAACCACAAAATGTGGATGAAGTATCATGTCAAGGACTTTTGTCTGTGGCCCTTTGTGCATATGTGAGAATTTGGAGAGTTTACCTATTCCCAGGTGTTTACTGAATTCCTGCTGGATGCTATGAACGAAGAAAGAGAAACATGTTGCCATCTAGAATCGTGTGTGTTTATATTAGTGAATGTTCCTAGAGTAAGTCTAGACTTCTCTTATCTAAGGGGGCTTCTTTCACTCGCAATTTTTGTAGATTCATCCCCATGGTTTTTCCTGAGACTATATCTCTCTCCATGGGAGACTGCTTTCCATTCAAATGTAATTATAGATTACGGAAATTTCTGTATGGAACACGTTTGCTATATTATTACAATATTAACTGTGTTTTCAGACCAACATTGCATTTTTTCTTATATTGAAATATCTATTTTTGGACTATATTCATTGCTAAACTGATGCTTAAATGACTAATACTTATGGAATAAAGATTGAACTAAAAGATTGATTAATAAAACCTTTTAACTCACACCAATTCTCTTTATTGACTATAATAAAGTATTTAATAATTTTAATGTTTATAGGATTTTGAAGTAAATGATTGCTCCTTTTAACGTCTTCTTGTCAACAAGCAAAGGCCCATATGACCAATGGCTGGGGTTATTTTCATTATTACACCCGAAGATTAAGATATAGAAAACCTTGCTCCATCACCACTAACAGCTTATGTGCAGATTGGATGGCTTACGAGGTCTGTTTACTGGCTCACATATGCAACAGCAACATTATCAAGGCGCACGGTGAACATGCAGGTGGAGATGGGTTACTACAGTGGTGACTTAGCACGTGGCCTAGTAAAAATCTCCAGTGCTTTGGAAAACATCCACACATCAAACATCTCTCTAACTTGTCAATTTGGTGGAGGGGAAAGTGAGGAGTTGTCAATCCTCAGTAGCATTTCAGCCCTTGAAGAAATGAGTCTGCTTCACACTCACATGCAAAGTGCAGTTACAGATGACTCACAATATCAAAATATTGTAGACACAGAAGGGCCGAGTGGAGTGAGAGGCAGGAAGAATCAGTAGCAAAATTTAATTGAAATTCCAGTTTATATTATTTCTATTTCTTGAACCTTTGTATTGTCAAAATTGACATATCTGATTTAGAACATTATGTGCGTGATTTGCAACTTGAAAATATACCTGAAGCGAAGGTAATAAAATATTATAGTTGAACAAGCATTGCTCACTCTCATTTGTCCTTAACTTTAAACGTGGCACTTACTTTAAATTACTTTAATTAAAAATAATTTCTGGTAATTTCAGCATATGGTTCTCTGCCTTCTCCTGCCCTTGTTTCATCTGGTGGGCGATGTTGTATTCGCAGTTCTTCTTCATCAATTGTCAGGATTGGAGAGAGAATGATAGGTATTTCCTTAATGTAGCAATGTTGTGCAATATACCAAATGCTGCTAATATTTTGAAGGTGGTGTCTGGTCTACATTGGAGTGCGCCATCACTCTTATGAAGACATCGAGAGTGACTTTTGAGGAGCCTAAAAGCCCTCTCAATTACATTTCTGGTAGATTTATGTGCAGCATTATAGCAGCGCTCACTTGCTGAAGCAGAGTTCAGATAAGGAGTTAAAATCCAGGAACGCACCGCATACCACTGTCTCCTACAATGTAAAAGTGAAAATTAATGAAGTCACAAAATTAAGCTACATCTTCGCTATATACTTAAGCAAATATTGAAAAAATTTCCAGGTAAATGTCCTTCACCAAATTCTCCTCTAAAAAGGCGTGCGTAAATCCCAGTATAGTGAACTATGAAGAAATCATGAGTAGTAATAGTTGAGGTATTGCAACAACTTAATATTTGGACATTAGTCCCATCAATTCACCCTAGGACATGAGGGAATTGAGCTATCTGATAAAAATGTATTTTTGTTAGTTGCCATTCCTGTACTATAGTAGGACATTTAATGTAATCATTGATTTTACATATAATTGTATTGAGAAATATTCTTTGGGAAACCCCACATGCTGCAGTTATCACACCTTGGTAACTCCCAGTGGCTAAGAGATGCATTGAACATAATACCTGCACACAGGGCCGGCTTTAGCGCTGGTGGCGCCCGGTGTGACAGTCATTTTTGGCGCCCCCTCACCCCATGACCGCCTCCTAGGATTCTCTCACTACCACCAGACAAAAGTGCCCCTTATCTCTCCAATCATAAGCTCCCCTTCCTGAGGTCGGCGCCCCTCCACAGTTCAGCGCCCAGTGCGGCCGCACCAGTTGCACTGCCCTAAAGCCGGCCCTGCCTGCACAGCGATAGGGATTGAATTGCTCCTGCTAGTGTTTCGCGCTAGATGAGGTTTAATTTCAGCTGTTGAATCTAATACAAGGGCACTCCGTAACCTGTACTTGTCAAAGATTTCCTGCACTGTCTGGTCAAAAATAGTAATGCAAACTTTGATATCCACTTTTGCTGTTTAAAAGATTCTACACTGTTCAAATCTCCTAAAATTAGTAGATTATTTAGCTTGTATGTTTGTTTCAAAACTACTTATGATAGGAGTAAAGGGAAAATGAGTTATTCTCGACAGACCAGTACGTTTGGTACGCCAAAATTCATAGCCCTCCATGTTTATTTTATTTATTATGTATTTCTGTCATTTCAAATAAAGCTGACCAAATCAAGTCACCGGAGGAGCGCTTTAAAATAAGAAGTAAATATGAACTGAAAAAAATGATAACGCTGATTTTGGTCCATATTTAGTGGATAAAAAGTGTACATTTTACAAACTTTTGATTGAAGCACATCAGGGCTGGCTCTAGGTTGGTGTGACCGGTGCGACCGGTGCCGCCGCACCGGACGCTGACTTCGGGTGGGGGCATTGTTTTTGCAAGTATATTATGGCTTTAAAAACACCTGCTGCCACTTTCCTGTCTCCAGCAATTTTCAGGCAACAATAAAAATGTTGCGATAACTCTGGTGATTCATTTTTTTTCCTCGAGAGATCCGGAGTTTTGTCTAGTGGGAGTTTTGACTCATCCTAACGTAGCGCAGAGGGTTAATACGTCTGCTGCAAAGAACATCTACCATGCAGATCATAAAGTGCATATTATGTAAATAGGTCAGTGGGTTACTGCTTTTGTTCCTACCATAAAAAAAATGAATGTGTCCTTGGTAACGCAACTGTGCTCGTGTAAAGCGCTCTGATACCTGATACGTTCGAGTCAAGTTCGCGCTATATAAAACTACGGAAAAAAAGAGATCCCTTTGTTACTTGGAGTTTATAAGCAAAAATCCTTATATAAAAAAGTAAGCTATTAACTGTCATCAAAGAGATGCATGCAAACTTCAAGGTATAGATTAGAGCGTTAGGATTTTTCTCGTCTTTCATTATCCTAATGATGCAAAATAGGTTCACTGGGTAGAAATCAATTCTCATTATTAAAGAGAACCCCCAACCATGGTGTTACATTTTAAATTCTACGTTTGTGCTTCTCTAGACCAAGCACTTTTAAACTTTACTGCCTACCAGTATGGATGACATGTGACTCCTACACCTTGTAGTCCTCTGGCTTATGTAACATTTCCTATACACTGATTTACACACGTGTGATTGATTGTCTCTGCGTAATTTGTGTGTGATGTAAAGTGCCCTGACACCCTACACTGGTATGAGTGGCGCTTTAAAACTAAATAAATGCATCTGAGCGAGAGTGGTAATGGAGACTTGAGGGGCACTGTTAAAGGGTGGCAGGGAGGGAATCCATTGTGGAGGTGGTGATTGGGGGGCGCCAAAAAAACACTGTTGCACAAGAAGCCACCTGCACTAAAGCCAGCCCTGAAGCATGTAGTCTAGAGGCAGTGGCTCAGTTTCATGTAATCAGCTCTCCCCAACCCTGCCAGTCTTACAGGGGCACAAGCTGGTCAGAAAATCTCCCTTTTTCCTGTTGTCTAACCTCATTCTGCAGTCAGGGCCGGACTTGGGAACCAAAAGCAGCCCTGCAAAAAATGCTAAAACCAGCCACACTCCCTTCAACTCCTTATACTATCCCTCTCTTTCCATCCAGCCATTCTCTCTCTCTCTGCTCTCTCTTGTCTCTGTCTTTGATGGCTTTCTCTCTACCTTCCCATCTTGCTCTCTCTCTCTCACTTCAAGCCTCCCCTTGGCTTCTGCAATCAATCTCAGCGGAAGTGACAGAGGCACCAGGAGTACTCCTGGGCTTTCAAAATTGGTGCCAGGTGAAATAAAAGGCCTGTCCGGCTCTGTTTACCTTTATCTTTACATATCTTGGATTACTTTCCCTGTTCTTTGCATATCCCTTTGGTTAACATTTCATGCTGTGTCCGCCATGCTGCCAATGTAGCATAAGCCCTGCATCTGCCATGAACGGGCCGCTACATGTTCAGTTACCTATTCATGAATTAGGGCATTTTCCTCCAAATTAAGTCCTCTGATTTGAGCCCAGGAGTAAATAAAGATACCTGGCCAGGCAGCATGTAAAGAACTGAGGGAAGATTCCACAAAGCCAAAAGGGACTTTCGACCCGACAGAGCATCACAGTTCAGTTGCGACTGTGGTATTTTTAGGTCTCGCCTACAGACAGGTGTCTGTTGACAAAAGACATGTTGTGGAACATAAAAAAAAACCTTACAGTTTGGTTTTGTGCCTTCTCACTGCTTACAATTAGATGGCTTTTTGTCTCTCTCATTTGCTTTGCTTCTTATTGAAGAAGCTTCTTATGACTTTCCTTCCTCTTCTTGTGTTTGTCCCACCTCTTGAGCATAGCTTCTTTACCACACTTTTGATTGGCTGACTGTATCATTCCATTGCTCACATTTAAGATACTACTTTTTTTCTTTTTTTGAGCTCTTCATGAGAGTGCCTGTGTTATTTGCTCTCTCTTGGGTGCTCTACCCCCAAATACCTGAACCATGCTCCATGTTGCTCCCTCCTCCCCACACTTGTTCTCTCCCTCATGTGCCGATTCTATTGATCAATAACTGCCCAAACCCAAGGGCTCCATGCTGCTCCCTCATCCACCATCTCAACTTTGTTTTAGGTTTTGTTTAATAATGCTTCTGCCTAAACCTTGCCCATGCTCCCCCTGTCTGCTCTTTGATACTTCCTACCCTCCCTACACACAACCCCTGTTTTGGACGGACAGGCAACTTCAATTTGCTGTAGATCACTCTGCATTCCAAAGAGCGCTATCATATAAGTCAGATTTCACTAGATGTAGAAAACAAATGGCACCCACGAGATTTCAGAGGCAGCCCATGCAGGTGAGGCATGCCCATGCATATATCACCACACATGCATGCGGCTACAGCGTGACATGTGAACCAGCAGCAGCTGCTTTTCCACACCTTTTTTATTTTTTCGTGATGCTGCACAAGCAAAAAGCTTTGCCAAAACAAATAGGTCAAAACAGGCATTAGCAAAGACTTTGGGGCATATTAGCAAGGGCACTATCGCCGCTTTAGCGGCACTTTTTGCCGCTAAAGCGGCGATATTCATATCGCCCTATCAGCAAACTGTCTCTAACAGCAGTTAGCGACAGTTTGCGGTCATTAGCGCCCGTTTTTTTACCGCTTTGTATGTCAGCGATATTTATCGCTAATGACATGCAAAGTGGGCGTTCCCGACGAACAAACCTGGGGAACACCCGCTAACAGGCCTATCGCCTATTAGCACGGTGGCCATGGCCCCAGTTAGCGACGTGAAAAGTCGCGCTAACCGGGGTCATCGCCATTTATTTAACACCTGCAATTAGCAGGTGTTAGCCATACCTAACATGGGGGTGGATTATGCTGATACGACCACAGGGTCGTATCAGCAAGGTGTTCTCCTTCTCCATGCAACATCGCTGGTTTTTCAGCGATGTTGGCCCATTTCCCCGCTATCGCTGGAATATTCATCGCCATAGCGCTAATCGTTGCTAATACAGCGTTAGCGTGGCGATATATTCCAGCAATAGCCGGCGATAAAAAAATCACGCTAAGCAGGGTTAGCGATGATTATCGCCTCTTCTTGCTAATATGCCCCTTATTTCTTTGTTAATGTCTGTTATTGGAGGCCCTAGTAACTCCACATCCTTCCCTGACCTGGCTCCTGGGAATATATCATCCCAAAGTTGGTGTTTATTTCCAAGATCAACATTTAAAATGACCCTGGTATGTTGTGATTTTCTTCCTGAGTGTTGGGGATATATTCAGGGTTTTACGTACAAGACTGCAATGGCTTATATGGTGATTTTGGACAATAATGATACTGCTGGAAATGGAAAATAGTGATGCTGCTGGAAATGGTTTCAGAAAAGCCCCACGACGTCAGTCTGACACCATCTCTTACGAAACAGATCTTCTGCATCCTCTACCGACTAAAAGACTGTCTTCATCTATCCTCAAAGGGTAGATAGATGTACCTTTGATTTTTGGTTTAACTCCCTTTATAACCCTTGTTCTGATTAGGCATGTGTTCTTTGATAAAACTGCAGCACTAATAGTTCAGAAGATTGTGTGTTGCTTACTGTGTCAACAAAATCTCCATCCACTACAATCTCCAAAAGTTGGCCTTGATTGCTCAAATTTACTACTGGACAGGCGGGTGCCTAAAGGAAATAGCTTGCTTATCCAACGTTGATGCACCGGTGTTGGCTCTAGAACACCACTGGTAAAACTAGCACCAATCTATAACCGCTGACTGGCGGATGATTCCAGAACAGGCTTCATATGGTACATTTAGTCTATAGTCTCATAGCACTCTGAGCTTTAGGGCTACTGTACCATGGAGTCACTACCTGGACGCAAACGTCACACATTCTTCTCTAGTTGAAGCTGCCAGAAGAAAGGGCAAGTCCTTCCTGCAGCCACTGTAATGCTTACCACTTAGGAATATCACCTGGAGGCAATGAGTGTCTCCTTGAAGGACACCTGATTGGAGGAAAAACCACGAATAATAAAAAAGTTCCAAGCAGACAGGATATTTATAGTAGGGAATTGTTAAGTGTTGGCTTGCTCACCAATTCCCTACTATAAATGATAATAGTAATAGTAGATGAGGACCGTATTCAGCAGAAGGAGGATTCCCGGAGATGGAGCAGAGTTCCGGGAAAAGAATCAAGGGTTCCAGAGGAGGGAGCAGGATTCCAGGAGATGAAGAAGGATTCAAGAGGAAAAAGCAGGAAACCAGGAGCAAATAATCAGAATGGACACTCACCAATGCACTTACTGGAGCATTTGCTACTCATGGTACTGAATGTTCCAGCTCCTTTCACAGGGAGAAACAGGAAGTAGGTGAAACAGACAACAGGATGTGACATACAGGAAGTATGCCGCCATGATAGATTGGGAAGTGACAAAATAACAAATTGTGAAGGTGACTAGGATGGCTTAGGAGAAACCAAATGTGTCACTTCCTATTTCTTCATGCTCAGTTTGAATAGGAGACATCACGTGGAGGATTGATTCTACAAACATGGGGTGAAAAGCAATTCAGAGGAAAAACTGAAATGGATTCGAGGTAAGGGAATAGCTAATGCAAAGTTTATTATCCTTAGAAGTGGAAGAATGTACAGTGTTAAGAGTGGCTTCCAGAGAGAGAGGCATGTGCATGTTGGGACAAACATATAAGTCGGCCTCCTGAACTATGCCATGGGCATTGAGACTGCTGCATGGTCGACAGATGGGGTGAGATCCACATCAAATACCAAATGGGAATATTAGCTTTCTATGTTGGGCCTGTTAGGCTTATTGCACATTGAGATGACATATATTGAGTTCACTGTCACTCACTGCACACCAAGCCACTGCATCTTGATTCTCCAACAAATATGCAACTTGGAGTGGGAGCCACACTTGCCTGGATGGGTATGTGCAGACAGCCTTGATATCCTCCCATTTCAATCAACTTTTTAGTTCATCCTGTGTTTTCCCCTAGTGGACTCTGTAAGTCTACTGGAGCTGCTTCTTACACTTCTGTGGTGCTTCACCTCAAGGGTGTAATGCGCTGATGGTCATGGAGTTCATCGTCAAAGCTTATTCCAATCCACAGCTGAAGGTGGCTCCAACTCACTTATCAAACAGGTTGATGGGGCCTGCCAGCCTAGTGAAGGAAACTGGCATTTTTACATGTGCACCTGGGAGAAGAGTCTGTTGACGAATTTCATTTAAGATCCAATGAGCTTTCCATACCTTGGTCTGTCACATCCCCATGAATGTCTGTGGTGACTGGTGACATATGGCATGTGTGGGCTGCTTATTGTGCTCATGCATTAAATTGCTGTATGTACATGATATGCTGTTTCGAGGGGGTCCTTTCTAAGGACAATGAAAGCAGTACAAGCTGAAGTTTATTTACACCTTGTCTTTATGTATTTATTTTTGTGGCTTTATATTGGTGTGGGGAGGGCCCTAGGGAGTTTCAGAGAGCCTTGTGGTAATTTGATACCATGTATAAAAAAGTTAGGGGATCCAACATCAATGTCGGCATTTTTAAATGATCATACAACCAAAAATATTATAGTGGTCGTGTACCAAATTACAGAAAGATAAAGTGATGGGGGAAATGCTTCTTCTGATGATGGAAAATATGTCCTGGACCCCAAAAAAGAATGCTAATGCCCCCACCTACCTACAACCACCTTCACAAACTAAGTATTGCTTGGAGTTCACATTTTCGTGGTTAGTGGCGCCTGCCTCCATCTCTCATCTGTGGAGGAAGTTGGAAAGATGTGTCCAACCAAGGTTGAGAGAGTCATGAACTTTATCATTGACTTCTTTCGGTTGGCTTTTGCTTCCCAACTTGGGTGGATAAAACTGTCCCTCGAGAACCGGTTCCCTGGATCCATCTGCTTTGCAAAAAAAGCAGAACTGCCCCAGCTACAACACGTGTCTGGTCAGGACAACCTGTCATGCTATTTCGCCTGCCCCCAAGTCTGTTCCCAAGACAAGCTCATTGGAAGTGGCCACTACACTGCACTGCTGGGAAAGGTACTAACCTTGAAAGGGAAGATGTGCCTGACCCTGTGAGCTAGAGAAAAGGCCAGCTGTCTTGATCTACATGCAAAACAGAGTACCTTTGAGCGATGAGGGTGTGCACCCGGCTCCTTGTGACATGAGCTTCATCCTAAGGTCTTCGTCTTGCCTACACCACTAAAGGCCTTCCTTTGATGGGGATCCAGCAATGCTTTGGACCTCTTGGATAATGAACCTTTAGGTTGGTCTCCCTGATTCCAGGAGCGTCTCCAAACCTTGAATTTCCAGTGATATGGCTCTAACTCCTAATTCCCTTTTAACGTGTGCCGTGTAACTATTTTTAAAGCTACGTCTTGTATGACATGATACAATATGGAGCAATTTTTGTATCTTTATTCTCTGATAGAACATGAGTGAATAGTTATATGACTTGTTCAAGAGGCCTCTTTGACAGTGCGGCCCAGTTGAATGAACATCCGGAAAAACTATCCTTAGGAGTGAGTCAATTTTCATATAAAAATAAACTCACCCAAAAATAAACAACAAACAGTACCAAAATAAACAGTACCAATTGATCAACAAAAGGAGTCTCACAACATTAATCAGTTTGCTTTCTCTGGAAATAGCTATCCGGTTAGACCCCTTTCGTTCTTGTTGATTAGTTTTTGTCATTTGTACTGTCTTACATTCCTTCTGTGTACGTAAAGAAGTATTGTTTTTTAAAAACAATAGGTCTATTGAGTTTGTTGTGTGTGATTTCGGTGTCATGCAGCATCGAAGTTCCAAACCTACTGTCATCTTATGAAATAAGATTGGACTGGTTGACCAAGCTACCCTGAAAGTCAAAGGTAAAAGGGAGAAACTTTATTATAGACTTAGACTAGAGCCTGCTGTAGCAGGCTCCACTGCCATTAAAGGCCAGCTCCAGCGTTAAAGGCCTGAGCTGAAGGTGAGGCCTTTAATAAGGGAGCAGGCCTTTAATGGCTGGTAGAGCCCGCTACGGAGGGCTCTAAGGCTATTAGAACATTCCGCCCCTAGAGGGCAAAATGTTATTTTTTGTAAAACAAACGCCTCATGGAGCCCGAGAGGATTGAGGTGAGGCCTTTTGTTCACAGCAGCATCTGTGAACAAACATTGGAATGTTGGAGCAACAGGCTTCTACCAGCCATTAGAAGCCCTGAGCACTCCATTGTTTTCAATAGAGCTCCCAACATTCCAATGTTCTAATAAACTGTTAGAGTGTAATAGTATCACTGCTGATCTTCTCTTTCATTTGTCGTCTGAGTAAAAATGAGTACCTTCAAACCTGTTCTTCAGTCAGACCATTGTTTGATTGCGTTCAAGATTGCTGTGACGACACCATAATTAATAAAAAAGCTGATGACCATTTTGGATCGTACCTAGAACAATACTAGGCCCAATAATATAAGGGAAACTTTAGTTAAGTGTTTATCAGAGATGTCTGGACCTCCCGATCCTCCTTCGGGTAACATCAATGAAACGAGCACCAAATAAGTTAGCATCTATGACCCATAGACCTATCAAAATTAAATGTACTAGGTATCAATGAGATAAAGAAAAACTGCAAGCAGAGAAACTATTTTTTAAGACAACTTCAAAAACGTTGCAGACTTATATAGAATCCATGGGGAAAGAATCAGCATATGCACCAAATAAGTTCATCATCATAAAATCTTTATTCGGTTGACTGAGTCGTCCATAAAAGAACACAATAAATATTACATGATAGCATACATATATCACTCATCTACATATGATGCATGATTAAAGTCCAATTTGCAATAAAACAGATAGAGACAACATTTGCATTAAAACAGTAGTTAGTCAGATCTTGATCGCCTGGAGGTCAAGGCAGCTCGTAAAAAGCTAACCACAGCAAATAAAACATGTACATTAAAAAGCATCTGTAAATACACAAGGGCCGGGCGTACTTGAGTAAAATTCAAGGTTTTCAACAGTGGAACTAAAAACTGCTTTCTGGGCCTACTAAAATATATGCAGAACATGACAAAATGCAGAGTGTCCTGCGGAGACCTATTGTCACAGGGCAACCCACATTCAGGTTGAGCCCAACCACTAAGTGAGGCCAAAAGGTGGTGTAATTGGTTAAAGTGGAACCTGGCCAATAAAAACCTATCCCGCCTGTCTGTTACCTGGGCAAGATAGTACTCCATGCCTGTTGGAAGTGGGGGTCCTTATCCCTCACCGCCGCCACCAAATGCTGAAGGCGGGAGTCCCCGTCCCACACCGCTGTTGCAAAGTGCGCGATCCGGACCCCTCGTTTCAACGTTAGGCTAAGTAAGGACACCGTCTGAGATAGTCCTGCTCACCCCCTTAGTAGCTTGGCACGAGCAGCCAGGTTTATCTCCAAGGCACGAGTGTACAGTATGTGCAACCACACTCACAGCAACCCAATGATGTCACCACAAATAGACTCCACACGAGTTTTTATAAAACGAGTATAATCTTTATACAAGAAGATATACGATATGACCACACGATACAAAACCAACATATAATAATGGCTAGTATTTCTTCCGGTGGATTGGTAGGTTCTAATCCCAACCACCGCTTCTAACCAACAGTTAAGCTGACTTCTAACCGTTTCCAAAAGGTTAGGTAGGTCGTATTGCTAGAATCACACACGTTGCAAAAGAAACGAAATACTGCAATGCGTAACGATATACTCCTGAACTGTGCAATAGAGAAACAATGCCATACGTAGCGCCACAGTCATGTACTTTGCAATTGAAGGAATAATGCAATGCGTATCACCACCAGCATGCCCTGTGCAAGGAAGAAACAAAGCAATGCGTCACGCTACAATCATGTACTGTGCACTGAAGAAATAATGCAATGTGCCACGTTATAATCAGGTACTGTGCGATGGAGAAATAATGCAATGCGCCACGCTTACAATCATGTACTCTGCAAGGGAAAATAACACAGTGCGTAGCGCACCCAGCATGTAGTTCGTCAGGCACAAATAGAGTCAGGTGTCATACGACAGTTCGATAGTTCGTTAGCAGCAATAATGCACAGTGTAATACGACAGTCTAGGTGCTCCGTTAACAGTTGCCCCCGACATGGATCAATGATGACACAAAAGTACCGCTTCTCACTCCGGCCCCAGTACTGCCCCTCCTTGGGCCAGCACGGGCCTCGATCCGAGCCGAAGCAACAGGCTTACGCAGCTGCCAGGAGCGAGAGGCCGAGAGAGTGTCCCTCCGAGCCCGCACCCCACCCCAGGTGGTGATCCACATTACCTGGGGGGGCGCAACCCCACTCTCCTCCCCTCCTTCAGCGACTTGGGCCTTGATCCAGAACTCCGTCAATGGGCACGGCGAGCTCGGGCCGGCGACTCCGCTCCTCCGGGACTGCCGGTCCGGGCCGCTACTGTTGCACTCCGAGGGCCCAATGACCTGGCCCTCCTTCCGGCGGTCTCAGTGGACACCGAGACCCGCCCTCAGCACTTTTGGAGTTTTACTTCGATTTCGGTGCACACGCTACCCAGGCACTCCTCACCAGCGCCTCTGGTTGCACCGCAACACGCACTCTGCGCGTCCAAGACTCGCCTCTTCTCTGGTGCACACGATGACTAGGCGATCGTCACCACTCCTCGGCTTGCACCTCGACACGCACCCTGCGAGTCCGAGTCTCACCTCTTCTCCCGGTACACACAACGACCAGGCGCTCTTCACCAACGCCTCGGCTTGCACCACGACACGCACCCTGTGCGTCCGAGTCTCACCTCTTCTCTCTGTGCACACAACGACCAGGCGCTCTTCACCAACGCCTCGGCTTGCACCATGACACGCACCCAGCGCGTCCGAGTCTCACCTCTTCTCTCGGTGCACACAACGACCAGGCGCTCTTCACCAACGCCTCAGCTTGCACCACGACACGCACCCTGCGTGTCCGAGACTCACTTCTTTTCCCGGTGCACACAACGACCAGGCGCTCCTCACCAACGCCTCGGCTTGCACCACGACACGCACCCTGCGCGTCTGAGTCTCACCTCTTCTCTCGGTGCACACAACGACCAGGCGCTCTTCACCAACGCCTTGGCTTGCACCACGACAAGCACCCTGCGCGTCCGAGACTCACTTCTTTTCCCGGTGCACACAACGACCAGGCGCTCCTCACCAACGCCTCGGCTTGCACCACGACACGCACCCTGCGCGTCCGAGTCTCACCTCGTCTCCTGGTGCACACAACGACCAGGCGCTCTTCACCAACGCCTCGGCTTGCACCACGACACGCACCCTGCGCGTCCGAGACTCAGTTTACTCCTGCGTGCCCACGATCACAAGGCACAACTTCTGAGGGTATCAAGCTGCAAAAGCACGCACACACAGCGTTGCTTGGGACTTCTCCGGAAACTTTTATGTTCCTGTGTTTCCAAACAGGGAGCCAGCTCACTTCAGGCCCTTGGGGTTCAGGACACAGCACAAAGCACAGTCCTGTTCAAGAAGGGGGGGACACCACCCACTGCAATGTCCCTTCAGTCTCTTCCTTAGTAAAAGCTACAAACTGCAGGCCAGCCCCAGATCACGAAGTAAGGGTCAGTCCTATCCAGCAGTCTCTTCAGCAACTTCTTCCTTGGCAGAGGTTCTTCTTGACCACGAAAGAGGTCAAAGCCTTTGCAGACTCGACCTGTCCATTTCGCCATTCAAAATTACACCAAATTCTAGGGGTTTCAGTTCTCTTAGTTATACCCCTTCATGTCTTTGAAGTTCGTTGTGCTCAGGGGTCCCTGACCCCTGCCTAAATCAGTTCTGGGTGTCTCCCTCCCAGTGTCACCTTTCTCCCTTTGATACTGGGGGTCTGGGCCCTTAATCACTCAGCAGGAGATGGGTCAATTGTTTTATAGCTGCAACCCAGGCCTCTTCACCTCCCAGGGTTTCTCCTCGCATACTCTCCAGATGCAGGTCAGCCAGGTGCCATCTCACCCCCTCCCATCTCAGATCCAGACAGTCAATCCACATTCAGCAGAGACACACAGAAATGCTTAAAGCACAAAACTCAGCCACTTTCTAAAAGAGTGGTTTCTGAACACACAGTGACAAAACCCCTTTCATAGAAAGATGTGTTATGACACTGTGAGTTCATACATACTAAACTTCACCTCTCCATTATAAACTTATAGGAAACTAGGCTAACAAAACACAATACCCAGCCTCCCCCATTCTGTCCTATGGGCAGAATGGCCTTTCACCAGTTAAAACGAAATGGAGTGTTTTTTCACTGTCAGGACATAGCACACACCTCAGTATATGTCCTGCCTTTTACCTACACTGCACCCTACCCAGGGTTACCCGGGACCTACCACAGGGGTGCCCACAGTGTACGCAAAAGGGAAAGTAAGGCCTGACAAGTGGTTGCACTTGTCAGGACAACATGCTAACTTAGCAAACTGCGCGCAGGCCCTACACTGAAGGCCTGAGTTCCCTTCTCTGCGCGCCTTTGCATTACTAGCCCTTGCACACACAGTGTACATCACTAGGGACTTTTACTAGTAAGGCAAACATACCAATCATGGCCAACCAATTACCATTGTACTATACATAGGGAACCCTTGTACTTTGACACTGATCAGCAGTGGCAAAGTACCGAAAGCATCAAAATTGGCAACTCTATGTCAGGTAAACGGTCTAGGGAGAAAGCAAAAAGTTTAGGGAACTTTAGCCAAAAAAGGCCAAGTCCTACAATGCCCTGAACAGTTTTTAGGAGCATGTTTCCCCTCACCGAGGGTTTCATCAATTCAGCCTCTTCTCTGATAGCCAGTGCTCAAGGAACAATGCTTTTAGCCCTTTTAGATCACAAGACGACAATAGATGGGAGCTTGAATATATATCCAGTCTCTGTAGGGAAGCAAAGGCTGTCTTCACATAGGCTAAACAGGGAATTTCATGTGTGACATCAAGGGACAAACAATCAGAGAGAATCAGCCTGTTAAGCTTTAGATCCTCCCTGGTCTAGACCTTTATCCAGTGGCGAAACATAGGCCCCAGCAGCCCCTGCGGTGTAGGTGGGGCCCGAGCTCCAGGGGCCCCCCTCAGCACAGTACCCTGACCTGAGACCTCTTGACTGACTATGGAAATGAGCCCCTCCTTGAACTTTGCAGCGGGGGGGTGCTCAAGTTTCATTACGCCACTGCCTTTATCCAACAAAGCAGGAGACTAAGGGTGACTATGTTCGCTAAATAACCAGTTCCAAGTTCCTCATTAACGGAGAAAGCCGGGGTGCATTGTGGAACTTGAACAAGTCACCTAAGAAATTGGTTTTCTGCTGCGTGGATTATACCAGTCTTCACAAACCCTTAAATCTTGCTGCTGTAACGAGTCTGAGACACACATTTAGTGTGATAGACCCTAAGCAGAACCCGCGGGGACCAGGAGCCCAGTCAATGTGCAAAGCTAGCCTCGGTCCCAGTAGTTTTAACAAGCTCAGCTCGCTTTCCCTCAATCAGAGGCTTCCACTTGTTCTTAGCGTCAAATAACACCCCTAAATAAGGAAAAGCTGAGACTTTTGCTAGGGTATGTTGGCCCACTTTAAAGGTCTTAGAGCTAGTAGACTGGGGGCCTACTACCATAACATAGGATTCGGTGAAGTTCACTGCCAAGTCCAGGCTACCCATGAAGGCAATACATTTGTCCAATAGAAGCTGCAGCCCTCTGGCCGTACGGGCCATGAGCACTGCATCATCGGCATACAGCAATACCTGAAGTGGCCTCTCACCTACCCTTCTGCATGAGCCGAGGGGAGGGCTTGCTCGATCCCATTAACATATAGGGTGAACAAGAATGGAGCAAGAATGCAAGCAAGCCGGAAACCCCTGCTAAGTCCAAAAGGACTGGGTACATGCAGCACCTTGAGAGAGATGCACAGAGGCAGAGGTGTCCAAATGCAGGTCCACCAGAAGGGCCGCTATGTTCGATTCTACCCCTAACTCAAGAAGAAGGGCCCATAATTTTGCACTATTAACCCTGTCGAATGTGGACGTGAGATCCAAGAGTGTCAAGTGGAGGGTGAAAGTGAAGTTAGGTGACGATTCAGGCATTGGTCAGATGTGGACCTCCCTCGCCTGAAGCCGTATTGGACATCAGACAGGATGTCAATAGCATTCGATCATGCCGCCAACCTATTAAGTAAAGACCCTCCCAATAACCTTCACTACTGCATCAATCAATAAAATGGGACGATAACAGACAGGGTTATCCTTGTCCCCTTTCTTAAACATGGGCACAATCACAGCCATCGACCATGAGGGCATCACTCCTCTCCACGCTGTGGCATTTAGGCCCTGGGTCAGGAGTGGGCCCCATATCTCCACATAAGCCTGGAATAAATCCGGGCAAATCCCATTGGGACTGGGACCCTTATTGCGTGTTAGTGAGCCTATCCTCTTGCCTACTTCAGCCAAGGAGAAGACCATCTGAACCCTTCCCAACTCCAGGTCTACCCTGACCTCGCCTTCCGATGCCTCTTCAAAATTGTAGACCCATTCAAAGTGATCTACCCACTGTTGCTCAGAAATATGGTACATATTGCCGGGCCTGCCTCATTTGCAAAACAGGGCCTAATTACTACCTTCCAGAAAAGAGAACTCTCTCCGCTCTCGCTTGGCAAGTTTCCATAAAACATGTTTGTGCTTCGCTAATGACTGCTTGTATGCTTGTGCAGAGGCTACTACAAGGCTCCTGTCTATAGGAACCTGCTTCAGGGCCACCTTCCAGTGCTCAAGGCACTTGGAGCAGACTCTGTCAAACCATTTAGGGTCTTGCCCACCCAAGTGGGTTAGTGGGACTGCCAATAATTCCAAAATTTTACGGGCAATACCCTCAAAAGCATGCCGGACAGCCTTCTCCGGGGCCTCTGCATCTAGGCAGATCGAGATTTCGTGAGCACTCCCGAGAAGAGGGAAGCTTTAAAATCCGCAAGGTCCACCTGGGACCAATTGAGTCTCCTACCTTGATCAATCAGGGAAAGCCCAAATAAGTTAATATAACCATAATATCACAATAGCAAAGCAACAATACAATACTCTGCCAATACGATCAATTTATCCCAAACCTCTTAAAATGTTGTTAAAATCCTGCAATCCACAGCCAATTTGTGTTATTTAAATATTGAGATTACACCAACACATGTCCTGGTTAACAATGTAAGCTCCTTTTTATGAGAAAATTCGAAGCTTCAGACAAGAATTCACCCATTGTGAAACGTTATCACCAAAGGATAAAGAAACACCCTCTAATTTAGGAAAATTGGTAGTGTTCTCTAAGAGTTTGCTTTGCTATAAATCAAAGATTTACAGACAGTAAAACTACTATTTCGCTTTGCAATATTTACCTGGGAAATCTGTTGCAGGGCATAAAGAAAATTGCAACTCCTCTAAAATAACAAGTTATTAATTCCTCTTTTGAGTAAGCATTAGTACAAACTGACTTAAAATAAGCAATTGTTTGTCCCTTGTTGAAGAAGCCAAATTTGGCCCGCAAGGATACAGTGAAGTTTAGACCTATATCTATACTTCCATATCCAGCAAAACGCATGGAAAAAGCAGCCACCTTTTAGTTGGAGACCCAGCAGGAATTTTTTGGCCTGTTAGACACTTTCTGATTGGCTTCCATCCAGTATTGGGGACTGAGCCTCTGGTAAGGTCATCTGTGGAAGAGTTGAGAATTAACACTGATGGGGTGGAGTTGGAGCTGTGATTTGGTCGGCCTGTAAGTGGCTTTCATCATTATTGACCACTGGCTTCTTATTCATCATCTCTCCATCCTATCAATTAGAGGTAAAGCCCTTTGTTGGATCTCCTCTTTCTTGGCAAGGCAGGAAAAAGACCAAACAGTGGCCTAATTTCTTATCTACTGCTGTACCAATCAGTTATGGAATGCACTGTCCCCTTTACTTTTTAATCTGTCTCTTTCACCTTTGGCAGATCTTCTTCATCAACACAATGTATTTTTATGTTTATACATGATACTGAGATCCTCCTCAGTATAAAATGAGGATAACTAATTATAGCAGATAAGCTTTCAATAGCCTTAGAAGATGTTCAAAATTGGAAGGCATCAAATTTTCTGAAACTCCATGCATCAAAGACAGAGGTAATGGTGGATGGACAAAACCTGATGGGTGGGGCACAGCCTTTTTGCCTTACAACTTAGGCTGGAGCCCTCACCCAGTTCCGGCTATCAGGAACATGGGTATTATGCTTGATTCCATTCAAAACTTAACCGTCAAGAAGTCTTGGTGAGCAAATCTTGTTTATTTAATTTCAGAACATTGTGTAGGGTCTTTGTTTTTTGTCATTTCCACAACAGGTGGCCACCATCAATGCATTTGGCCATGCCCGACTGGATTTTGGTGCTTCTGATGAAGCATTTTCATTGGCTTCCAGCTAAGAAGCACTTTTGTTTCATGTCTGTGTGCATCATCCACCATATTCACGATTACAAAAGCCCGACAACCCTCAGTATTAATAGCAAGCATTTTGCTCCACCCACATAGTTCTTAGAGGGCTCACTTCCAAATATTACTTCAAGTTCTTAAGGACAAAATTAATAAATAAGGAGGACGAGCCTTTAAGGATCAAGAAACAATTTTTGGGAACCCTATTTCAACCTACATAGGTATAGAATCAAAAATACAGCACACTGGCGTGGACTCGATGGACATTTGGTCCAAGGAACAGAAGTGAAAAAGACAAGATGGTAACACGACACATCGTCTAGTGGTATTAGACTGTATCCATGAGGAATTACAGAAGAACAACAGGACCCAACACCGAGTGAAATGCAATGCTGAGATATTGATCAACCCTGATGAAGTCCCAAAGGGACAAAACGCGTTGGCTGGGCTGAATGGATTGCTCCTGTCAAATTTACATGTGTTGAAGACTGCTTCTGTCAAGTTTGGGTAGAGGAGTTGGCCTAACGGCTAGGGCGGTCGACCTCAAATCTGGGGACCCGGGTTCAAGTCTCGGCAAGGACGCGCAACATCCTGTGATTCTGGGCAAATCACTTAATTTCCCTGTGCCTAACAAAAATGAATGTGTCCTCATGTAACGCAACTGGTGCTTGTGTAAAGTGCTCCAATACCTTCGGGTCAAGTTTGCACTATATAAAAGTCCATAAAAAAAATAAAAACATTTTTTTTAAAGTTTGCATTTGTTGAATAAAAGTGGGTTCAAAGCAACTCGCAAGACTCCTGAATGACTGCATCATGACTTTTTGATCTATTACTGCAGAATTATATAATCATCTGTGAACTTTGGAACAGATTATCTTGTACAAATTTAACGCTCCTTTGCATTTGTTGTTTTGATAGGTATAGAATCACCCCATCTTAAATTTTGTAAAAAAATAAAATAAAGCTTGGCTATTTAGCTCAGGTCATTTGTAAATGACAGTACCAAGGGTACCAAGTTAATGCTAGGACCCAGTAAAACAGTGTTGCCCCAGGAATCATAAAAGGGCCTCACATGCCCCAACAGCCAGAGAAGGTGCCTGTTGGGATATGACTAACACTTCCCCAACCCTGATGACTCAGAAGAGCTGGAGGTTGGACATTTTACCAATGGCTTGGCTGTCTCTGTGCAGGTCTTCTGCAGCCCCCCTAGAATTAAACTCTAATAGGGCATGTTGGACACTTGAATGCCACAACTCAGGTGTTGGGAACTCACACAAAGGTACTGTACCTTGCTTAAATGATATCTTTTGTGATGTTATGTGTGATGTTAATCGATAACAGACATTCAACTGTATTTGGATAATGACTTATGAAATGTTCTGCAACCAAGGCAAACCGGCAGGACACTCCTAATCTCATGATTTATTTATTTCTCAAGGCCTTGCGGTCACTGCCAGTTCAGCGCAGGTCATCAGGCCTTCAGACATTCTGCAAGCTGCAAATTAAGTGTCACATAGTCATAATAACTTTATTTCGCCACTACATATGGAATAAAAAGTATTCTAAAACTATCAATCAATTACATTTTAAATCATTAAAAATTGAACCTGAAATAAGATGGCTTTCACAAAGCCATGGAATGAAAGCAGTGTGAAGCCATAAGGTTCATATTGCCTGACTGTATCCTCCTCTCACTCATCTCTCTTTACCCAATATTGTGTTTCTAGCTGCACTCAGACTTTTTGTAACTTGGCATCCCTGCCCTCCTAAGGCATGTTGCTCTGCTTGTTCGCTGTACAAAAGCTAGAATAACCCATCTTCGGGGCATATTATCAAGGGCTTTATCTCCGCTTTAGCGGCACTTTTCACCACTAAAGTGGAGATAATGCCATCGCCCTATTAACAAGGCAGCGCAAACATGCATTAGCGCATGTTTGCTGCCTTTTTAGTAACGCCTCGCTTTGCATCGCTAATGAGATGCAAAGTAGGCATATCTTCAGGAAAGAACAGGGAAATTGATCGCTAACCGCACATCGCGGTATCAACAAGCCGGCCCAGACAACGCGCAGCGATGAAAAGAGCCGCGCTAACCGCTGACATCGCCAAAAGCTAACGTCTGGAAATTTTCCGACTTAGCCATGTGCATAATGGGAGGTGGATTGTAAGGTTACATCCACTTCTCCCTATTATCAACATTTTACTCTGCGCAATGCTGACCGCTGGTTTTCAGGCGATATTGCTTTAAATCGCCGTATATCGAAGGTTTAACATCGCCTGTTAGCAAATCGTTGTAAATACGCCGCTAACACGGCGATGTGAACCGGCGATATAGGGCGATAATGCAAATCACGCTAAGCGCGATTTGCGATGATTACCGCGGCCCCTTGGGGATATCCCCCTTCATTCTTAACCCACTAAAACCCTTCCCTACTACCGCCTGTGCTCACCTCAGAGCGTGACCAGGTCGACATTGTGCATTTGTAGGAACTCATTGAAATCAGGTCTACTGCTTTCTTTCTGAAGATCAAAGACAACACCCCTCCCTTGCTTTACCTGGATTGTATTGGAGCGTTTGTACATGTGCGTTGGAGAGATTTGAACATTTTTGTCTTCTTTTTTCCTCCACCAGGAAAATATTTTATCACTGAAGAAACCCTTCTCATCACACCCCTTCACTGTGTACAATTGCCCATAGTAAATGTCTTTATACCTGCTAGGGACACCTAACAGACGAAAATAGAGTGAGCTAGGCCCACTTTTCCATGAATTAGTTCCGGAGCAGCATGCTACTCGTCGAAAAAGCGCTTCAACACCTCATCAGGGGTAGCAAGCGCTATATAAATGCAAACCTTTTCCCTCTTCTATCCCTCCACTATCCTTCTCAATCCAAATAACAGACTAACATATCCACCACTAAATTACTTTCATATTTCACTATACTAATTCACCACTAATCCTTTATGGGTTCCGGAATAACGTGCTACTCGCCGCAAAAGAACCCTTCGGGTAGGTTACAAAAAGTCCTTTGCAACATGCACCCTCTGCTCCAAATCGCCCTGTTAGTCATGAAGACAAACACACATAGCGAGATTTTTTTTTAAATAACGGTTTATAACTCTGCTGTAAAGACCAGCAAACTGAGTGTTGCACTTGAGCCTGGGACACTTCAAAAATAACGGACAAATGGCGTCTAACAAGATGGCCTCCTTTGCCAGTATTCAAAAAATGCCGCGTTGAACCGGCACGTGACGCAACCCTGGGCCTTGTGTGTGAACCTGTTCCGTCCCGGGATGCACTTCCAAAACTGGGGTTTGTGATGCAAAACCCCTCACCTTTGCAATTACAGTTTGAACTCAGCTTGGATTTGCCCGCTTGGCATTCTGTGAGGCCCATTATTCCTTTCTAAAAGCCCCAACCCGCCCTGCTGAGCCAAATTGGTCGACCCCCGCTCCCTCCCAGTAATATTTCCATATTCAACCCCCCCCCCCACCACCAATTCCTATTACTTTTACCACCTGTTCGAGGGGCTCGTTCTCAGCCTCTCACCCCATTCTGAGCTTTGTAAATTAGCTTGCATCAGACACATGAGAAGCAATCCTGCACCAGGGCAGTTATTAAGTTGGCGTGGGGGTGTGGGTGGTGGAGGGAGGGGGGGAGCAAGGACTTTTTGGAATGAGCAATGTGTTGTCTCTGGTTAGATTGTCCAGGCCTGCAGGTTACAGGGTGAAAGCTGGAAGCGTGCACTCACCCTTTCATCCATTAAATGCCGATAAAATGAGGACCAGTTTCCATTGGGATATCTGCTCACAAAAGAACACAGCCAAAATGCACTGCCCACCTGTGCCAGCTTCTCACACTACGTACTCGAGCCACCTGTTCCCCCATCCACCCATGCCAGCTTCTCAGACCACTCACTGATGCCAACAATCAATGCTACCCACCAGCGTCCGCCTGCCACACTGCTCCCAAATCCCAAATGCCAGCACCTTGCCATCTTGCACCCATACCGGCTTCTCACCCTAGCCACTAGTGTGTAACAAACAGCTTCCAGGTCAGAATTCCTGTTCACTTAACTATTTGCCTTTATGTTAATTCTCCAGCTGCAGCGCCAGTTGTGTTGATGGAATTTCAGAAAAAGTGTAGCCTGGGCACATTTAATTGTCTAAACTTAAAGGGTAAAAGGGTAATAGGTCAGACAGTTGTGATGGGTAAGTGGACAGACCTTACAAGCATTGTGAGCAAGCAGGGGGTACTGCCATTTTCAGGAGGTCGTGGGGGAGGAGGGGTTAACAATAAACTATGATGGATTCGACTTGCAGCATTTTTAACGTCTCTATGGGGCAATTTTGGTCGAAAATTGTGACATCTTGGGTGACACTCACCAAATGTCATTCAATTGCATAGTGAAGCTATTGCCCATAAAAGACCAGTAGGAATGTAGGGAGCAAGTCACATGTTAAGGTGACACTGCCCCAGCCCCACCAGCCTTTAAGATACACAAGCCCTTCTCTGGTGTGGTGCAAGAGAAACGGCATTTGAAGTTTTTTTGGGCAGCAAAGTTTTTCAGTGGTCGCTGTATTCATGTTTTGCTCAGTTTGTAAACATTTCCTAGCCTAATTTTGCAATCGCACATACAAAGGTTTTCTGGTTATTGCCAGATAATGTTTACTGCTTGCGCGGTAATTGTCACCGCATTTGGAGATAATGGATACTGTTGTTGAACCCCATGACCATAGAGACTCTATGGAGACTTTCTATCTGCCGGTTTATCTCCTGTATAGTTCTTCAATGCACAATGGCAAATGCTACATTTTCCTGCACGAGTACTCGTTTTGAACTATAATACCTTAAAGTTTGACATAGAACTTTGGGACTGTTGCAAAAATGCTCTCAGCTTTGCACCCCCTACTCAAGCATGTCTGCAACCCCCCCCCCCCCCCCAACCTACAGGAAGGCCAAGTTCAGCCCTGTAATGGCATTAGGGAGGTGTTCTTTGTGGCAGGGGGTGCTGGGTAACTTTACCCCGACCCTCCATATGGGAGGCTGGGGGCCGTGGTTCTCACACAGCCAGGCCGCTTCCTCCCAGCTGTGATGTGAGCCTGGCAGTCCTGCCATCTGTCCCCTCAAAGACCACGGTGCCCCCGCCATTCACACTTCCAACCCTCGGGGCACCCTCTTCCCAGACCCCTCGCGCTCCCCTCACGGATATTCCCCCACAAAGGTGGGGGGGGGGGGGACACACAATGTAGAGCACTTGGGGAACAAAGCCTGGAGTTTATTTAACTCCGTGATTTTGAAGTGGCTTTAGTTCAGCCAAAACAAAAATGATTTTTCCATGTAGGGGGGAGGAGGGTTGAAATGGGGGAAGGGTCAAGGGGCGAGGATCTGTTGTCCATTCTTCTATGTGCCAATCAAACCCCTAGGATGCCTGGATACTAGCTGCTCAGATATACACTGCTAGGCAGTCACAGCTTCATAATAGGCCGGAGTTTAACCCTTAGCCCAGAAGGCTGTGTTACCACAAACTTTTGTGCAAGTTACTTTATGTTAAACAATTTCTGTATAGCGCATCTTTCAACGGCTGATTGGTCTCTCGGCACTAAGTGGAGATACACGTTGTAAAAGTTGCCACAGAATGCAGTGACTGCGATCCAAAAGTGTGCCATATTTGCACTTGCTTCACATGTGAAAAAAAAAGGAAACTTTTGGCTAACTTTTTATATGATGTGTCACCATTGCTCCCTGTACTTCGGGTGAGCTCACCCTAAACCACCATCTCACACCACCCTCACATAACTGGGTAAGTGGCATTAGTCCATTCTTGTCCTCCTACCACCAGAAAAACAAATAGATTATCGTTTCATAGGTAATTTATTGAGCTACGGGATGCCTTGGCTATGGGGTAGAGAGTTTCCCATAATTATATGTTTTGATCTCATCCTTCCTGCCCACCCAACCTCCTACAAAGGAGAACACACAATATTCAACAGTGGAATTCAGGAAGACATGAGATGCAAACAGGAGGAATCAGAGTGTAATAGCAAGCACTGAACTAGAGACCAACTAAAAGTTTGACACTGAGTGGAACAGCCCTTGTAAAAACACCACTGTGTTTACAGATTATGTCAATGCTATTACTGAATGTGTCCCAAGCAGTGCTAAAATATGGGGTAAATTGGGTAAGACAAGTTTACATACTGCACGTCTTTGCACACATATATTAGTATTATATTTTAGGCCATGCTGGTTAACAGTAATGCATGCGCCGTGAGGCGAATTTACTACATCAGCACTGCACATCACTGATAGCACAGGCCATGGATTTACTTGCATGGTAAGAAGGAATGTACGTGTTTCCTGCTGGGAAACAGGCCTACAGTTCTGTCAAACAGCAGTGTACTGAGGTATCCAAATCCTCCCCAAAAGCAGAGTCATAATTGTTAAAGAAATTTACTCACACGCCAATCGGAATCTGAAAGGGTTTATTGACATCAGAAAAATGAATAATCTGTGAGTCGCAGATTTAACCAGATGTCTGACAAAATATCAATGACAAAAATATTGTGTGGACAGAATATTGTGTCAAAAATATGGAGGAGCAAAATATCAATATGGTAAGTGCAAATAGGTAAGTATAGATTTACTATTCTTAGCTCCACATATATGAACCGTGAAAATATATATCATCAAGGTACATATATGCGTAGTTATATATAGTAAAACTGTGCCTATACATAGAAACTTACTGTCACGATATTTGTGTCCTCTAAATTCTTGACACAATATTTTGGTCCACGGTATTTCTGTTTCCGATATTCTGCCTAAATACCCATTTTTATTCAGTCAGCAAATGAAAGATAAGATCAAGGGTCTTACTATTACATTCTAATATTATAATAAAGTTTCTGTACCTTTGACTTTCAGGAGTAGCCTGGTAAAACATCTCAAGCTTTATTTTTTTGTTGTTTACATTTTTAATGGCATTTGTTATAACATATCCCCGCCCGCATTGCTCCACTTTAACTTCAGAATGGGAAAAGATATATTACGTTAATTGATGACATTATATTTTGTCCACATAATACTTTTTCCTTGATATTCTGTCCAAACACCGATTTAACCAACCAGAAGTTACGCAGCAATGGTCGGTGGGAAAGGGCTCCAAATTAGGGCAGAACACAAATTTAAAACTTAGCATGCACAACTTTGTAGAAAAGATCATGTGATCATTTCTTACAAAGAACACAAGCAGGTGCAGAGCGTGAGATCGTGGAAATGAGAAAGAATGGTCTTTAGATAGTAATGGAAATGTCAACAGTTTCGGCTAAGAAAGCTCTTCTCAGTTTTTCATTCTTCTGAAATAAGAGGCAAAATCATGTGCACCTCCTGTGGGCAATATTAGCCTGAGCAAGGAAACATTACTGGAGCAGGTAGAGCTACATCAATATACAGTGATGAGTACGGAAGCACACAATAGTAGTCCGTAAGTAAGGATAAATTAACACAAATGTTAGTGTTTCGAAATGAACAAGCGTATATGGTCTATATCAAATCTTCTTTTTTCATACGTGGTTTTAGTCTTTGAACATTTTCAAGTCTTGAAACAGTTGTCTGTATGTTTCAAGACTTGAAAATGTTCAAAGAATAAAACCAAGTATGAAAAAAGAAGATTTGATATAGACCATATACGCTTGTTCATTTCGAAACACTAACATTTGTGTTAATGTATCCTTACATACGGACTACTATTGTGTGCTTCGGTACTCATCACTGTATAGTTTTGGCCTAGAGTTTTGCTCTAGGCATTTGTGCACCCCATGTGGCGGAGTGGCTAGTACCACCATAGCACCACCAGCCCAGACTAGTATCAGTTGAACGATTACTATATCCCGGACTCTAGTAAACAGATGTGCAAATTGTTTGGCAGAGCCACTAAATGTTTGTGAGAGTTACATTAATGCAAGTAAATACAATTTACATCCTCCACTCTTTTATGTAAAGTCCTGTCCTGTCGTAGCTGTAGCCGGAGTCATGTGTTGCAACACAATGAGGTGCGTAAATTGAGCAGTTACTGATGCTGAACCTGGGATTTCAAGAGTTGAATATGTGATTTTGGGAGGAGTTCTTTTATGGAAGTTCCATGCTGCTGTAAGTGTTATTGATCAATGACAAATTTCCTGGATTTGCTGCATTGGGTATTACCACATACAGGGTATAACCACTAGGGATGTACAAATTTATAATTTTGGTGGAGTCATTTTGTAAAAGGTGAAAAACTTTGCAATATATGTGGCTATGTTTTTAACTTTTATTAAATAGGTCCTGGCAACATTTTCTGTAAATTAATTTTTGTAGGATTTTCCCATAAAACATATGGATGCATTCCTATGTAAAATTGTTTTTTAGGGGTTTTTCACAAAACATACCTTTTGTGGGATTTCGTGCCACCTATTTTTGAATTTTTCACAACGTTATGGAATTGATGAAGTTTTATGAAATCCTCACAAAGTTGGCAAAGCCAAAATCCCAAATTTTGCAGACAGACACATAATTAGGATATAGGGTGCAACAGGATAACTGTCCCTGACGTAAAACGTATAGTACATAGATGCTGCATAATTTACTTCAGTGGTTCTATTTATGCTAGATTTCGAAGGTTCCATGTTGGAGCATAGACTGCAAAACCATCTTCTGCAAAAAAACAGGCTCCAAATACAAACCGCCAAAATCTAATTTGCTCATACATATCTTCCCTTAAAACTTTTAACCGAATTTAATTCCTAAATCCAGCCAAACTCACTTCCTCACATATTTTAGGACTGGGTTTATTTCCTGGGATCTTTGGAGGCAAGTCCTTGACAGTGTGTTTAAATGTAGTTTGAAACTATTGTATGAAGATATTTATGCAAGATTTTGACATTTTGGTAGAATGTGGTTTGTAGTTTATGTTTTTGCAAAAGATGTTAACCCAGGGGACTGTAAATGAAGACTGTCCTTCCAAGGATCTTATTAGATAGAGAGGGGTTTGCAGTGGGGAAGGGAATAGGGAAGACTAGAGGAGACAGCTGGTCTTTAGTCATATATTTAGTGCGTTCCTTTAGTACCGAAGGGCTCCGGTATCCCAAGACTGGGGTGCTTGGTGGGGGTTGAAGGAGCAAGGTCCAAGGAGCCTTTCTAAGATTATACTCCATTGTAAATACTCTTGGCAATGATGACAATCACACGGAAGCCAGAGGTACTCTTCTTGAGGCTGGCATCATGGCTCCACAAGTTAAGCTCTTGCTGCTATCTGGTATATATTTCAAAGTTACGAGTTCTAATCCTGGAAAGTTAAACTCAGCCTTTCATCTTTCCACTGTCAATTCTCTTATAACCTTTACTTTGTATATACATGGCTTAGAAGTGGCAAACATGGTAGTATGAAGCCAGTGAAGTAACAATAGCCCCCGCAGCCCCCAAGCTCCAGGGGACCCCTGTGGAACTGGGCACAGGCAGAGGGCTCTGGCCTGAGTGTTCCTGACTGGGTCTGGACAGTGGGGGGACCCCTCGTATACTTTCATTACGCCCCTGCGAAGCATCATTGACAAAGCCAACAGGTCTGGCACTGGCACTGGCTGTCAGCCTTTTGGCTTTGTCAATGCTTGTTTTGTTTTAAACATTGTTCTAATTTTATTGTTTAGTCAGCTGCCCGGGCAGTCGAAGAAGAATATGAATGACAGAACAACAGACCAACCGATAAAGAGGGCTGGCTGAAAGCCCCAGTAGGTATATTATATATATCATTTTAGTAAAATCAAAAGGTCTTGGGTAACGGGGAGAGGATGTGGCCTAAGGTCAGAGCTACCAACTTTGGAACTGGGGAACCAGGTTTGGGTCTTCGCTTTAACCCAACATCCTGGGATTCTGGGCAAATCACTTAATCTCCCCATGCCTACCAAAAAATGTATATGTCCTTGTGTAACTTAACTGGTGCTCATGTAAAGCACTCCAATACCGTTGGGTCGAGTTTGCGCTATATAAAACTGCAAAAAACAACAACAAATAAAACAGACCTAAAAACACGTCATTGTTATGTTAACTGAACCAGGAGTTTCTTCCAGCGGCTCAAACAGTACCTCGGAACCCCTCAGCAGGCCTGGCAGTACCCCGAGTACTGCGCAGCTGGCATGGCTTCTGCCCATGTTTGAGTAGGAAGTGCTGTTTGTGATGAAATGCAGGGGTGTGGCAGCACTGTGGGCACACACCTACATCCCATTGTACAGGAGAGGGGAGAGAAGCAGCAGCAGTTATCACAAGTATACTGGACATTTATCAAGCGTACCTTTCTCTCTCTCTCATAACACCCCGTGACAGGGGAGGGGTGCTCTAACTTGTAATCAGTGATTAATTTGTAAAAAAAAAAAAGTGCCAGGGCTCTCGTCAGGAGGCCACTGCAGCTTGCACCACACACTGCCCCTGCTATGCTACCAATCATAGTAACAACACAACTACTAACCATCACACTCCTACAAGTGTCACAATTTGGACTATTTCAGGCCCCCAGATCTATAAGATTGGCTTGGGCGGCAGGTAATAGTATATATTGAATTAATAATTAACTGCTGTTGTGGTCACCTCTGAATTAGCCAGACAGTGCCATTTTGTGGCAGACTGTCACAAGCACCCGTGCTGACAATGTATTGCTGGTGCCGAACACAGGCTCAAATTAAGCATTGCTTGTAATTATTGGTTCTAAAGCCTTGTATGCGAGTGCAGTCCACCTGCAGTGGCAGCCCACCACTTCCATCTTCGTGGATGCCACAAGAGGCCATTTTAATTTCTGTATTTTTTAAGGAGTCTGCTGTTTCTAATTGCCATAACAAGGCCTGGTTCAGCAAAAGTGCCTTTCACATAGGTACAAGCAAAACGTAGAGCATAACTTAAAAATATACAAAAACCAAATTTGCACTTTTGCGTGGAAGGCTAAAATGGTAGTTAGTACAAACTTGAGTAGAAAATATTCAGATTTCAGAAACAGATATCTACAACTGTAACCTTTTCAAATTTTTCAGATTCAATAAACCAGCATTAATACTTAAAAATTATGTCCTTGGAGGTGAAAGGCGGAAGTGATGTACCCTGTTCCATTGCTTGTGAGAGGGCAAGGACAGCTGAAAGTCTTTGTAATGTATTGCAACATTTGTATAGCGCCTACTGCTCATATGTGATGCGCTGAAGCGCTTGTCTACATGGATAGCACGTGTTTCTTACACAGCTCAGAGGTACAGGGAGCCCCTGCACTGTGGGCCTCCATCTCAAACATGATGCGGGTGCCAACAAGTTTAGGGGGCAGTGGAGAGTTGTAGGGTGGTTACACAGTTGTGGCGAAGCCTTGTGACCCCCTAAAGCCACAACCAGCAGGTGGAGAGGGTGGAGCCCAGAGCTACCCCTCCCAAACTCCAAGAGAGCAGATGTTTTTGTACGGCTGATCCCACTGAGTAGAACTTTTCTCTCAGTGACAATGCAGGGGAAGGCCTGGCCCTGGGAGGAGGGAGAGGCGGAGGGGAGGGGCCAAGGGGGCCTGTCCGGCCCATTGTCTACTCCTCAATAGCCTCGCGCTGTGTACAGAGGCAGCTCCGTCCCGCCCTCCCATTGGCTGTCTGCAGCTGCCGCCGGACGCCATTGGCAGTCGAGTTCCCACTAGGAACATAAGTTTTGTGCCCTGTGCAGGAAGTTTTCAAAGAAGTAACTCACTCCGGGCTGAGCACTCTAGAAGTCCGGAGGAGGAAGAAGACATCCGCAGCCAAGATGACTCTGTGCGGGACCTTTCTCGGTTAGTAAAACTCCCCTAACGCTTGTTTGTCAAGTAATATTCGTCTTTCACAGGCGTCCCTTCCTGTGGCAACCTACAGGGGTGGGTGTGTGTTTTCTTTTTACTTGGTAAACAAAGTGAAACTGCACATATTTCTTCACGAGCCTTCTGCAGGTGGTGAAAATTCAAAGAGCCAACCCCATCAATTCTGACGGCTGGCCAGTCTCGAAGCTGCTGGTAGAAAAGGCAGTTAGTGGGTTTTTGGACGCTTTGTTTTAGTTTTGTCAAATTTACGAACAGTGCATTTGGAGCCGATGGCTCGCACGGTTGGACAATAGGAAGTGTCAGCACCTGCTGCCTGTCTCCTTTGTCTGCATGAACAAAAGCTGGCAGAGTTGCCACACGCTCTCCAAATTATGGTTTTGAAATTGTGGCTCACGGCAAAAATAAATCAAAATTCTACTTCTAGGGAAACAGCATAGAGCAGACGTGTTTGTGTGTGGGTGTGTGTTTCTGAGAGAGCAGTACTTTAAACAGGTCTAGTTTTTCAATTAAAAAAAAACACGAATTTCCTGCGCGTAAAAAAAACAAATTAAATATATATTGTGCTACAAAACGTGAGATTTTGCCTTTGAGCATTGCTTTTTATTCACCAGGCCGAAAATGTAACGTAGGATTTGTTTCATACTGCGTAGGATACAAACCAAAGTACATTAAACAGTTTTTACAGAAGAGGAAGTTCAGCCTAGTAAATCAAAACGTTTGGAAAGCTTGAACCTTATCCACTCTGGGAGCTGAGGGGAAGACAGTTTAGGAGAACTTGTGAACACAGTATGAACTTAAATAAAAGTGGCAAAGAAGGGAGCCACACTCATCTCTACTCTACATGGGTGTGATGTACCGTCTAATCTGATTTTAGTAAGGACAGAGCGCTGCTGTTTCTCTTGGTTACCAACTATTCCATTCCAACATTTTAATCCCAGGGCAGAGTCTGAAATCTTTTGTTGTGATACAGGGTGGCCTGGTCCACAGGCATGAAACAATGGTTTGAATACAAAACTCTTTATTGTAACAATGTCTGACATATGAAGTACTTGAAACTGCAACAGGGAAGGCACTTCAATTGGTAGCCCAGTATACGTGGTAAGGTTTATTTCCCCTGTGTCCTCTACCTGTCCAGGCTGTCAAGGAGTTTTGAGCCTCGTGCTTTCTGCTACTATTGTACAACAATCTCCAAGGAAATAGGAAAGATGCCAAATGCTATTTTCATGTCCAGCGACATATGCTAAGACACATATTTGGTAGCGTAGATGAAATAAGGGTTCACATTTAAGTTGTAATTAAAAAAATTCAACAAGTTAAGACTTTGTTATAAACTCAGTATACAAATGAGTGCTAATGGGAAGAACATATACTCCACTTGCGACGTGTTACAAGGTAGTTGAGGTTTATCTGTACTGTCATAAAATGGCTCCCACCAAGACTGTTTAATGCGCAAGTGATGGGAAGAGCTTGGGGAGGGAGACAAAGATGGTCTGAGTCTCTATCATTACTTAAAACTTTACTTATATGATAACTTCTTTGGGGTGTAGCTCCTTTCTCAGTTGTTGCATTGTGGGGCTTTCAACTCTGCGGCTAATTTAAAAGTAATTCCAAAATACGGGCTGTAACTTTTTAGCTTCTATAAGGATAGTTCTCTTTTGTGAGCTGTAGCTATGTTAGAGTATCTACATGGTGGGTGTTGTACCACTGTAGCTGTGTTGAGAGTAGTTGTGTTGGGTGAGTTGTAACTTGCTAGGCACCATGAGAATATATATATTTTCTGACTTGTGACTCTTTGGCTATTTTGAGAGTAGATATGTTAGATGAGTTGTACCTCTATCATTCTTTATATAGTAAATATGTTGTGTGAAATGTTACTCTAAGCATGTTGAGAGTAGTTATGTTACTTTCGTTCTTTATAGAGTAAGTATGCTGTGTGAACTGTTACTCTAGCTGTGTTGAGGGTAGTTATGTTACTGTTGTTTTTTATATAGTAAGTATGTTGTGTGAACTGTAACTCTAGCTATGTTGAGAGAAGTTATGTTGTATGAATTATTTAATTGAGCTGTAACCCTTTAGCTAAGTTGAGAGTTGTTATGCTGTGTGAACTGAAACTCTGTAGCTATTTATATTGTAGTTATGTGGCGTGAACTGTAACTCTGTAGCTCTGTTGATCGTATTTATGTTGTATGCGCGGTACCTCTGTAGCTACCATGAGAGTAGTTATGCTGGGTGTACCGGTACTCTGTAACTATGTTGAGCGTGAATTGTACCTCTGTAGCTACCATGAGAGTAGTTACGTTGTGTATACCGGTACTCTGTAGCCATGTTGAGTGTGAGCTGTAGCTACCATGAGAGTAGTTACGCTGTGTGTACCGGTAGTCTGTAGCATGTTGAGTGTGAGCTGTAGCTACCGCGAGAGTAGTTACGCTTTGTGTACCGGTACTCTGTAGTTATGTTGAGTGTGAGTTGTAACTCAAGCTACCACAAGAGTATTACGCTGGGTGTACCGGTACTCTGTAGCTATGTTGAGTGTGAGCTGTATCTCTGTAGGGACTACCAGAGTAGTTACACTGTGTGTACCGGTACTCTGTAGCTATGTTGAGTGTGAGTTGTAACTCAAGCTACCACAAGAGTATTACGCTGTGTGTATTGGTACTATGTAACCATGTTGAGTATGAGCTGTACCTCTATATCTACCACAAGAGTAGTTACTCTGCGTGTACCGGTACTCTATACCTATGTTGATGTGAGCTGTATCTCTGTAGGTACTACGAGAGTAAGGATGCAGTAAATCTGTAACTATTTTTTGATAGTAATGTTGCTTGCCCTTCAAATCTATCTAGTTTGAGATAGCAGGAATGATCCGTGAGCAGTTTTAAGAGCAGTTATTTTGTGTGAGCTCAACTTTACAGTTTTTTAAAAAGTAGCTATGTTATTTGAGTTACAGTTCTGTATTTATCGTGAGATTAATTAGTTTGTGTTAGTGCAAAGAAGTCGCAGACAAACTTTATAATAGTGTTCTAAAAATGTATAAGTGCCTATAAAAATGGCACATTAGGGCGTGTAAGAATTGTTTGCCACAAGAAGAAATCAAAGCTTGCTATTGTTCGCACTGGGGCGGGGTGCTGAAGAATTTCAGCGGCTGCAAACTTTAAAAACTCAAAAGGGAGAGTGAAAGAAAAGAAAGGGGCATTTGCAAACCTCTGGTGCTGTTTAAGTCAGAAAGAAAAGTTCTAAAGTTGCTCAGTGCGGTTCAGACAAAGGCAGCCTGTCTCCTCGGGGAGGGGGCAAGCCGGGCAGACAGCTCGCCAGCACAATGTCAGCCCCGAGGCTTAGTAGAAGTTTTTTGTATGTGGCAGCCCCATCTGCCAGGGGTCTGGGCTAGCCCGGCCCCTCAGCTGTTCCGTATACAATATTAATGCATGCCTCGGCCATTCAGCATATAGACAAGCCTAATTGTAGTCTGCGTCCCATCTGCATATAGGGCTTATAGACGGAGCCCCCGCCCAGCTGGGAACCGGAGACCTGGCCCAATTAGAGAACTTTCAGCCCGGCCTGCCTAAAAGGACTTTGTTCACAAGACCTGCGACAAGCCCCAGACTTTGTACTTTTGGACATCTGTCCCTGTCCTTGCCTTATTTACATATATACGTTGCACGTTCAATATCCGCCCCATGCAAAACTTTTTAGCAGAGTTTAACAAACTTTAGCTATCCTTCTGTGGTCTTAAATACCGCACAAACTTTTATTATATTTTGCATATATATTTTCAAATCACTATAAAGCATAGATTTTATTATAAAACATCGTGTTTGAGACAAAATATATAAGCGTTATAACTCGGCACCAAAAGTATATTCCTTTAGTATAAAGAGAAAAACTCTTGTAATTTACAATTTTAATCCTAAAATCACCACAAAAATTATATTTTATGTGTATTTTACACACTTTTTGACATTTTATAACACTTGGAGCACGTTTATCGGCCACTTCTGTGATAAACTTATCAATGAAAGTGTATTTACATTGTTTAATCTAAATGAACGTTGCAACTTTAATGCTACAACTTACTGCAAAAAGTTTGTTTTTTAACACATTAGGTTCATTTGCCACTCCAATATTTTAACTCAGCTCTCCAGTCGTTTATTTGCCAACTCACTCACTCCTATAAATTAGCATCAAACTGTATTTTGATCATTCTAAGATCTTGCCATAAACGATTACTTTTACATTCCATGCATTTTATTTTAATTGTTTTTATAATATATAGATGCAATACTTTTCACTTCTGTGGTATAACTTGGCAGCAAACATGTATTACCACAGTTTCAATACACATTTTGTCAGTTCATATATAATTTACCAATAAACATATTTTGTTATTGTCTGTATATTTCATACTCACTTAAACTTTCTATAATACTCACAAAGCGTATTTTCTACTTAAATTCTGTAAGTTAGCACAAAAGTGCATTTATAGCCTTTTCTTGAAAATTGTACCCAGTTACATATGGTTTATCTTAAAAGTCACCATTTGTCAAATGCTTAATTTCCCTTATAAAGTTTATAAGACTAATGTCAGCTTCATTTGCCACTTCAATGCCATAACTTAGAACCAAAAATGCACTTTCATGGTTTTGTACCCACGTACAAGTTTTAAAACAGTGGTGTGAAGTGCAAGTCACTTCAGCACCATACATTCTCACACACAGGGTAATTATCATAAACATATTTTCAAGTTTCTTTTAGGCTTGGAGGACACGCACAGTTTGTCTCTAAACGTAGCCTTCTTTTTCCATGAGTAGATTTGTTTGTATACGTAAGGTGGCATGTATTATTTAATTTTGTCTTTAAGAGAAACAATTGTCTATACTAAACGTGTGTTACCACATAATTTTATCACACATATATTTCACCAGGCAGCAAAAGTGTTTGAGGTGTACGGATAAGTGCACAGTTAGACAGATATCCGCATGTCTGCATTTTTCCTTAGAGCTGGCTGTGCAATACCCCCAGGCAATCAGAGGCAGATACCCTTGAAAGTTACAGACACTCAGAGCCTACAGATGTCTTCTTTGTATTGACAATTGTGTAACTAGCTTCGTGCACATGAACCTCCGTGTGCTATATGTATTTACACACTTACTGCTTTTATGACAATGCAACGACATGAAAAGTTAATGCACAGTTACTCCTGCTTAAAAAAGGCCACATGGAGAAGGACTGGAATAAGAGTGCAGGGGCATTTTCTGGAAATAAAAAGAGTGATATTTTGAGAGGAAGTGATGACATTCCACGGTAAGGTCATAGGGCGGTTGTGGCAAACAGAGCAGCTGTTCTTAAAGAGAGCACTTTATGAGCAGGGCCTGGTGTAGGTGCACGTTGCAGAACGGATACCATTTCAGGGGCAGGGGTCGGTGCAGGAAAGTCCAGCAGGTCGGGAACAGGGGCTGACGCAGGAGCAGGGTTAGTGAGAGAACTGTAGATGAGGCAATAACGTGGCTTCCGGGAGGAAAAGATGCTTGTGGAGAAACTCGAACTGACGCAGGGACGGGGTCTGAGGTAGGATCAGAGACTGGTGCAGAAACAAGGTCTGAGGTAGGACCAGAGACTGGTGCAGGAACAAGGTCTGAGGTAGGTACGAGGTCTGAAACAGAGGCAGTTCCAGGACAGAGGGGAAACGGCCCCTGAGGCAGAAAAAGAAGCAGGAAGAGAGGACGGAGCGGGAATGGCCGGTAGGTCACTGGTGATTAATGCGGGGGCTGGAGAAAGCCAGAGAGAGGCCAACCTACGAGCAGAGGCAGCTGAAAGAAGCTGCCACCGTGACCATGACAGAGCTGAGGGCCTCTCAGTCTCAGCCTCAGCCTCGGGCCTCTGCTCGCCAGCGTGCCCGAGGGAGCTGTCCGCAGTGGTGGTGCTGAACTCTCGAGGCGCCGCCTCGGGCTGCAGCCAGGCTCTGACTGGAGGGTCTGGCTATAGCACACTTGAAGCTGAATGAAGAGGCACGGGGTGGGCCTGCCTCCAGGCGTGCCCTGCCCCAAAGTTCAGAGCGGGGAGGGACTAACAGATTCCAGGCCGGGCTCGGTACAATACGCTGGAACGCTTCACTTTTAGAAGCAACGCTGTAAGTTTGGTACTTCCACGTAATCTTGTTTGCAGGTTGTACTTTTACCAAGGTAGGCGGGCTCAGACTTTAAAAAACAAATCCACACAGAATGATTCTAGTGAAGGGAATGGGTTGGTATACCCCCACGCACCCTCAACCACTTCACCATTAGAAGGGGCGGGCAGACGTTTGCCTGGAGCCCAAAGATATGCCCGGGGTAAAACCCCTCCACAAAGGACTACAAGGGAGGTGCATGGTCTCTTTACCCCTGCATTCAGTGCCTGAAAGACCAGGCTTCTGGTTGTAAAATGCCCCCTTCCACCCTCCACTGAAACCACCCAAGACTGAGGCCAGCTTTACAGCTACGAGTGACTCTTCCTACTCATCTGGAAAGACGATGGTACACAAAGGCACGGGGCGCCATGACACTTTTCCAAGCGGCCATTACTTGCAGCAGGAAAACCAAACAAGTCAATTGGAAGCAGGGGTGTGTGTCCAAGATCACAAAGTGAGCAACTGAATGAAACTTCCCTAGTCCGTTAAAATAATGCTGTTTTGTGTCTCAGAAGTCAATGCCTGGAAAAGAAACTTTTTTTACATGTACTTTATAGTTTAACATTTATTTTAAGACCTTGTTGTTCACAATTTACTTTCAAAACATGCAAAAGTGGGTAAATATGGGAAAGGCGGTCCCGGCGCTTACAGGCAACAATTAATTAAAACACCGATCAGCAGTACAGTAGTGTAAACATTTTTTTAATGTAGCAACTATCATGGACAACAGCGATACTTGTATGAATTGTCAATTAAATGGAAGGTCTTCTTTCATCGGACAAATCTCGGACAACACCACTATTAGAGCTTGGGGGGAAAATGACGAGCTGTAGTTTCACGACATGCCCTGCTATCGCAGGAGCTGTCCACACCCATGTCATCCTATCCCGAGCTCCATGTGTAATGCATTGTGGCATTTCTATAGAACGTTCCTATCTCTTGTTGGGGTCCCAAATCACTCCCCAGCTGGTTGAGTAGGCAGTCAACCAGCCTTCCAGTGCATGAATTACGAAAAGGTGTTGTCTGCAGAGTCATCATATACTAGAGTTGAGTTTTAGTGAGTGATGCGGTAACACACCGTGACCTTGTAGAGCCAGTGCTATATAAGTTTGCACAATTTGCTTAGACGGGATGTTCTCAAGTAACAAACTATGTACCCCTACTGGTTACGCAGTCTATCCCTTACAGGCAAAGCCACTGCGGCAGCGAAGGGCCAAATTAAATAGATGGGTCGACTAAATTATGTGACAAGAAAAGGAAAATTATGCTGCATCGTGTGGCATACTCTGGCGCCATTATTATCGCTCTTGTTCGTCATTTCAACATACAATAATATAAAAGGTTCCCAAACGCTATCCATAACACAAAGTTTTCCTTGGAAAGAAAAGTAGGCACCCATGCCAGATTCTATTTAAATGTTATTGGCCGACATATAATGATTTTTGTCGTTTTTCATGTTTGTAACACCAGTTACACCGTATGCACCCGGAGGAGAACAGCTCTTAACCCTTGGAGCGCCGACACATGCGGATGTTGGTGGATATACCACGGATTCTATCGGTATACCAGGAAACACTTTGCTTTTCGCCACAGTCTTGTCCGTAGCACCGCCCACGGAAAATCACCTCCTGCCGGCGATTTAAAGCCAACATAAAACCGGTTCAAACTTGACGGACGCTGCCATTTTTTTTTCTGCAGGGTGTGAGTCTCTCCGTTCACTTTTAAAATCAAACGTGATGCCTTTTGTGACAAGAGGCACCGGTCATGGAAACGGGTTATTGTGGTGCAGGGTGTGGGGGAGGGGGGCTGCCTTCCCTCACCCATCCATAAATATTGCAGGGCACTTTCTCCTGGGCCGCGTCCCCCTGTGCAGCTGTCACCTCCTGCTTGATGCGATTACAAATTATTGGACTGTACCACGAGGAGGCAGATCGTAGGGGAGACAGGAAGGAAAGGAAGGGTCCACTAACAACTGCAAACATCATCACTCCTTTGTGTATCCCCTCCCTCCACACACGCAGAATAACTGAATAACTCCCAACATGCTCGGGTATCAATAATGCATCATGGGGAGTGCAGCGGGCCCCTTCTGTTCACTGGGGCGCTGGGGAGGGTAGGCGTGGGCAGGAGGGGGACCCCACTCTCACTACAAAACGTCAGCAGCCCCCACCCCTCCATTCCATATACAGTAAAATGCATTTCACCTCCCAGAGTAAACAGATCTCTTGCAGGCCCCGGGGGCTGCTGGGTAGTGTATTTACAAGAGCAGCAGCCCGCCCCTCCCCCCACCTTGCCATTTCTATTAATGAGAGAGCATCACGGGAGGGGTCGCGGGGGGAGAGACTGTCTTCAGCACGGGCTTATGAGTTTACCAGCACGGTGCGAGAAGCAGGTAGCACGTCTGATTCACAGCCGTGAATAGTGCAGGGAGTGTGTGCCCCCCTCCCACCCCCTCAGCCCCCACGGACACTGTGTACGCGTGCTCTCCGTGATGTCACTCCGGAGAGGGACGGACAATAGCTGAGGGGAAAGGTAAGTCAGCAGTGACTCCATCCGTCACAAAAGCAGGCAGGAGGCTGGGCTGCCGCCTCCCCGGTACCTTGGACAGCACCAGCTGGGAAGGACACGCTGCGCGCCCTGCCATTGGCGGCGTCTGTTCACAGCAAGGCGACCCTCCCACACTCAGGGATGCCACAAAAATCGAACTGATCCCACAACTGGGGTTCTGCACTTTCATCGTTTTTGTCCATTTTTGATTTTGTTTGTTTTTTCCTTGTGATTCTGGGTATGCTGGGAAAGCGACCAGAGAGAACGCCGAGGGGGGTAGAGCGGGCTCTCAAGGAACTCTGAAACTTTCAGCCTCTTCTCTCGCCTGGAGCAGCTACTCCTGAGGGTGTCGCAGCTCTGTGGACACTGAGTAGGGGGAAGCCCCCGGCCCCAATTTCCGGGGAGCCCCAGCCCCTGACTTATATTGGGAGCTCGGCCTTAAGGACTGGAAACAACAAGGCTGGTAGTCCTAGCTGACACTTATTCCGCCCTGGACATTTCCTGATAAGAAGGTACGTGGTTATGTATATTTTGTGAGTGCGTGTGTGTGTGCGTGCGTGTGAGCACGCTTGAATGGGCGGTTATGATTAAAGGGTTTGTTGTGAAATGTGCGTGTGTTGGCTCTGTGACATTGGTGCATGACTGTCATTGTTTTATGAGTGAGTGAGTGTGTGTTTGTTCTATGATATTAGCCCATGTATGGAGTGTCATTGCTCTGTTTGTGTGTGTGCATATATCTGTGCATGTGTGTGCACGTGATCTGTTTTTGTTACAGTCCCAGGGGCTGAAGTTGTACTATTCTGCTCATTGGACGTTGGTTTAAAGGTCACTGTACCGTGGACCGCGAGCCACTCCCTCGGCGCTGACCCTCACTCTGTTGCATAATATCACATTGTTCCGCATAACCATAAAGTGAGCCCTTGCCATCGTTAGCAGCGTTGCGGGTATCTTAAGGCGAAGTTTACTCTACATTCTGAAGTTTAAGCTCGGCTCTGGCCTTGCATAGCAGCGCTCAAGGGGTTAAAGAACATTGCTTTCTCGGTAGGAAGGCGTCCATCTTGAATTTTTTTTTAAAGAAGTTGCAACGGGGTGTCATGATAGTCTGCCTTTAACACGCTAACACGCAGCAGGATCTCGAAGGTGTGTTTAGAATGGATTTGGGCTTTAGTTCTACCGTGTACAGAAATACGCAACACACTCTACACAGATAGTGCGGTGTTTGTGATGCTAATTTCACATTCACTTGATCTTGATGCAGGGTTGATGTGGGAATCTATTTTTATGGCACAGAGGTGTTTTGCCATTAATACATTTCAGAGTTTGACGCAATCAACTGCACTGTCTATATGCATGTTTATGATGTGTGTTATGAAAACGCTTACCGGGCCGAGTAAAATTTGTAGCTGCTTTAAAAGTTGCACGTTCAGCGTCGTCCTCCACCACAACGCATAGGTTGGAAAATCGAAGAATAGGTTCAAGTGTATTTTCAATACGCAGTTTATATTGAGTTTGTAACATGTATTGTAAAGTGAAATTAAGTCTTTGGCTTCTTGCCAGAGTCTGTTATCGTACTTTGAAGCAAACACCGTGTATTCGAGTATCTTCGTCGCCAATGTTGTATTTCGATGCTTCCCCATAGGTAGTATGGCCAATGGCCTTCCAGGGTGCTGAACTTCACACTGCATGGCTATGGGTGTCAGTCTTATTGTGGGGTTTCTTTCAGCCGCTTTTAGATCCGGCCAACACAAGCTTTGCACATCTATTCAGCTGATTGAGGACCTCATCTGTCACCAGTTTAGCTTTTCCATATGCTCTGGTCTCTAATTAATGGCACACAAAAAAGCCGAACACAGTAATTTGACTTCACACATGTTTTGTCCATTGCGCTGTCATAGAAACCCGAAGACGGAAGCGTCTCGGGTTCCTTTATATGGGAACTTTCATTGTTGCTTCAACAAGGACGTCGTGTTTGTGTTGGTCCATGCTACAGTCAGCTGCTTTAGAGACGTTTCCTACCTCTTAATATGTGACTTCTAATTAACGTTTTCTATGTGCTTGCATTACATTTACCATTTTCATCTAATGATCTATTTCCCATCTGATTCATTACCAAAAAGTAGTAAAAAGTTGGCTTTATCATGAAGTGTTGATATTTTTTAATCCTTCACCATTTCTAACAGAGGCAGTGTTTTTTCATTCACTTTACAACACCTCAAAACTCACTGAAGTGCCACTTTTAAGGCAGGCTCTAGACTGCTCCAACTCAATGCACTAGGATCTGAATTGACGGGAAACATAGTTCACAGCAAATTTACACCTGACAATAAATATTCTTTTGAATCCCTATTTTCTGATCATTTACCAGCACTGCCCATTGTAATTTTAATCGTGGTAACATTGCAGCACAGGCTGCCTGCAAGTTTATATGTATTCTTACACACAGTATATTCAATAATTACTTCTAAATTATGCAGTAGCCTATACATATCAGTTTTTGGCACATAACCGTAAGTAATCAACAAATATTGATTAAAAAAAGACCAGAATCCCCCAGGTTTAGTCTACCCTCAAGGCATGCTGTCAGTCTTGTACATATGAACAGAACCAAGACCACTCCCCAAATTCGCCTCATTGCCAAAGTTGTTGCAGCTCTCAGTATTCTGCCTTTTGGGCTCTTGCACAAAACCAAACAAAAAGTGACAAATCAGTTGCTTACAGTAAAAGTTTTCTTGCACTTGGAATAAATAGTTTCTTACAATATTTTATCTACAAATGGGCAATTGTGCATGGTACAGATATAATTATGGAGCACCAAACTATAACTTGACAGTAAAACTGGTTTCAGCCATGGAGAACAACTCTCTCTAACATCAAAGCAGGACATTTATTATTCGACCATCCGTAAGACAGCTCAGAGTGTCAATGAACTTACTGTAGGTGTTTGTGTGCGACTTGTAAGACACAGCCTTGAACCTTTGGACTGTATAGTCAGTGTTTGGCCTTTTTGACTGTGACTTTCGTTTAGGTAATGGTTATATCTATTAGTCAAGTGTCTGGATATACACCAAATTTAAGCTCTATTTATTTCTTACACTGCTATAAGTCTTTTTTTTAATAATAAAATATGCCACAGACACACCTGTAGAGTCCTCAGAACCTTTGAGACAGCTGTACAAAACTTTATAACAGAAGCAGCTAAATCATCATAAAATTTGGACTTTTCCAACACAAATAACACACAGATCCTGTAGAAGTTTTCTAAAGTTTACAGACTGGATTTGAACAGACTCCTGCCTCAATTTAGCAACAGTTCAACACAACCCTTTACAATAACTCTTTTGAAGATTACTGAACCCAAGCGACTGAAACATTTATATGTAGGAAGAAAGCTATTCCAGTCAAGAAGGGCAAGATACACAAACTATGCAAATACAATATGGATTGACCTTAAGTTGAACCTTAATGCAATGTCATAACACACCCTAAATCCCCACTGACTGCATCACTTACTCCAATGTACCAATATTGTGCGCCTCTATGACTCCCTTGCACTAATATAGTTAAATATCCAAGGTATATTGATGGAGGCTGCCCTGTACGTGGAATACAAACACACTAATCCATTGTGACAGTCGAGAACATGTGTAAATGATGCCGAGGGTTGAAGGTCAGAATTTTAAAATATGCTTTTTAGGAGATATACATTTAGTAAATGTAATGAGGTCTGATACTCATGGAACAAAACCATATTAACTTTAAATTACTTAAAAGAATGGATATTCACATTATTAAAGAGGGTTGACACATTGTTCTCCCTTAAATTGTTTATAACAAATGTGAAACACAGTGTTCAGCCAATGAAAATTGGGTGTGCGTGGGCTGGCGCTGTCAGGCTAGAGTTTGGCAGGAAGCTGTCACTGGCCAGAGCTCACTGCAAGCAGGCAGATAAAAACCATTGTAAATCATGTTTTATGCATTTTCTTTACTTTTATTTGTTAGAGCCTGACTTGCCCCATCAAATCTGAGGTTTTACCAGAGATAATTGCCCTCGCGTTTCTTTAGAAGCCCCGAGGCCATCAACTCAGTGGCAGCTTCTGGGCAACTAGCTGCCTTTTGAGCTAAGAGTTTTTGTCATCAACCTCTAATTAAAATACAGAATGGTGCTGTCGGCCAATCGGCTCTAGCGACTCACTGCTGGGAGAGTCACAGCTGCTGCTGGGGGATGGGAGTCTGCTAAGAGCATCATCCACAGAAAGAGAAAGGGAGGACACTCTACAAAAGAAGTCCACACCGCAGGGAATATCCACGTGTGACATGCTGCAGACCTACTAGCCGTAGAGGGACACCAGGATGTCGAAACATCTCCTGTGTTCTCTGTGGGCTTAATTCACAAAACCATTTGTGTAACTCACATGCGTGAAAGGTTAAAGGTTTACCCTGGACACCCAGCTCCGCATTCACAAAATTAATATACATCGGGGTGATTGTGCTTGTGTGTGCAGAAAATCCTGACATGGTGTAGAATTATCCACAGGAGTTAAGTCTGACAAAGGGGTGGGGAAATGTGTTTTCTCTGCCGGGTTCATAAACAGAGATGAATATGTGGAGAACACCCACAAAGTCTTAATTTTCGCTGGTATACAAAATAATTCCTATTGGCCTTCCAATTCTAATTATACTCTAAGGGTACACATATGTGAAGTAGCCGAAAGCAGGCTTCGGTTAACCTTTTTGGGCAAAGAAGTCATACAGTCAGGACCATTAGAGTTATGCAGCATTTTCCGCATAAATATGAATTTGCCACATTTTCAACTTACTTCACAATTTGATGTATAATTGACTCCCTACCCTCTGCCTTCACCCCTTACCTTGCCACTCTACAGCCATAAGCACTGCCACATACCCTGGTACCCTCCCCTCAAAACACTGCCACCTATGCCAAAACACAGCCCTGTATATTGCCCCTTTCCCTGCCACAGTACCTCAAACAAAAGAGTCCAGAGCACAAAAAGATCAAAAGTCACTATAAAAAAGCACCATAAAGTGGCTCTTGTGCAATGGCAGGCTCTTTACAAAAGGTGATCTAATGACTTTTTAGTTTATTATTGCTCTATTCAAGTCTTAAACTCGTGTCGAAATGACAAATAACAAACTAATGCCTACATAGAAAGTGACACATGAAGTCCCATAGTTTGCCTTTTCTTGCCGTATAATTTTTTCTTCTCCGCCACATAGTTTGGCCCTCCTTTGCTGCATAATTTCAGTGGCCCTTCATATAATCCAACGCTTTCCATATGAAGCAAAGTAGGGAGTTGAAAAATGTACAAGTTTGCGTTCTTCTTGAGAATACACATGGTTGCGTATTGTCCACTATATTTACACCATACAGGAGTAGAGATGGAAATCTCTGACTTTTGGTGACTTTAAAAACATAACAAATATTCACAGATTAGCATGTGTGTGAACATCAGACAACTATGACTTTTTCTGTGAATCAGATCCTAAATGGGTTGCTATCCTAACTTTTCAAAACTACGCAGAAACATACTCTATATAGGTAACTTCCATCCAGCAGCTATTAGACTTAACTTGTATTTTACTTGCTACATTACTGCTGCTAATGGGGCTTCTATTCAAAGAAGTTGGACTCTTTATGGTCAACAGGATCCAGTGGATGGTGAACCTGCCAGGGGAATAGCCTTCACTGTACTTCAGATGCAAGGTCTCACCATCCTGAAGAGGTTGTGGGAAAGCACATCTCAAGACCTTACATTGGCTTCCAGTGAGGGAGCGGATTAAATTCAAGGCCATGGTAATTTTCTTCAAAGCCTTCCATGGCATGGGCGCCGGCTACCTTACAAAGCGAGCCAGCCGCTACACACCTACCAGAGCACTTAGATCATCCTCCGCCTATTTGGCCTGCATCCCCAAGACACACCTGGTGCGTAGAGGTGGTAGGTTCTTCGGCTTCCTAGGAGCCCAAGCATGGAATAAACTGCTGGTGGCTCTGAGAGCATCAACAGATCTTACCCACTTCAAGAAACAGCTGAAAACATGGCTTTTCAAGAGCTAAGCCTTCTAGTAGGGCAGCCATATGTGAACTGTTAGCGCCGGGACACTCCTGCTGGAGTAGCTGTGCGCTTTATAAGTACCGGTCATTCATTCATTCATTCAAAGCACACACTGACCGAAAACGGGTGAAAATCAGAGCAAATCCTACTAACCTCATCCGCAGGACAGAAATCAAAAAATATTTATTTGCAAAGGTAGTCCTAACTGAAACACAATGCATCAGTAAGTAAGTTAAGACATGTGAAATAACTGTAAACCAGTACATGTAACATGAAATGATTGAATGTATACAGGTGAAAAATTTCAAATTATGCATATTAAATGTAAAACAAGAGTACATTGTACAAATGTACATTAAGTAAAGGAACTCAACTAAATGTATAGTGAGCCGAAGGAATAGGACGTTTGTGTGTGTGAAGTCGAGGAGACCCTAATAAGTGAATGTTAAGTGTAGAAAACATTTAACCAATGAAAAAAATATGGACAAAGAGTACAATAAATAGAAGAGAAATGAAAAAAGTGGCATATATTAGAGGGAGAAGTAGGTAAGGTATATTAAGTACATAAAACATTTAATTTGTGTACATTAAGTATACAATTACAGGAAGCGAAAAACATACATTAAGTTCTGGAAACAATACATAAGTATATGTTAGCTGTGGAAACAAAATCTGTATTTATTAGGTAAAGTTTTAATATTAACTAAGTGCCCTTAATCAGATGAAAGTAAGGGTGTGTAATAGGAAGGGACACAGGAAACATTAAACCTATGTCACGTACTTGAGGAATCAGGTACCCATTAACTAGAGGAAACATTAAAGAAGTGTATGTTAAATACAGGCAAAACTAAATACATTAGATACGTTTTAAGGCGTTAAGTATAGTAAACATGGAATCGGTGTATGGTAAATTAGACCAAAACAAAATATGTTAGTTCATTACAAAAAATAAGATAAATATGTATCAGGTTATGTAAATACAAATCTAATGTATGTTAAGCACAGATAATATATCTAAATGTACATCAGGTAATGTAAATACAAAATTAATGTATGGTAAGGGCAGATAATAGTGTACATATGTACGTATAGTGCAAGAAATATGAAACTAATACATACTAAGTACAAACATCCTGAAAACCGTTACTGTTATAGGAAATAAGTGTCAGTTTGGTACCCAGAGGATGAAAAGTACACATTACATGCAAGAGAAATTAAATAAAAGTACATTATGTACACAGAACATGAAAGGTGCACATCACAGGCCAGAGATATTTAAAAAATGTAAGTTAGGTACATTGTGCATGGAAATTGCAAGCGAAAATAAGTGTACATTTAGTAAATGAAGCATGAAATACGTGTGGTAAGCATAGGCACATGAACAATGAGTGAGGTACATTGAATAAACAATATTTAAAGTAAGTTCATGAATCATCAAATATGTGTGCCTTACATTAAAAGAACTTGTACCAAAAACATTTAAACTGTTTGTAAAATATCCAAGCAAATGAAATTCACATGCAGTAAGTCAAACGTGAGTTAAGTATATACACAAGTAGTATATTTCGGAAAGTGTGGAAAACAAGGAGAGAGCAAGGGAAATGGAGGGGTGCGTCCTTGTCCCCAATTCAATACTAGACTAAACAATGTGGACGGACCCACTGAGTAAGTGTGTGATAATCACTGTTGTGATAAGCACATGGAACCATTAGGTTTTCTTAAAAGACCCCTCACACACCAACCTAGTTGGTGTCATGCTTCATCATTGGGGTCCCAACCGGGTGGCCGAATGCCCCCCCCCCCCCGGTTGTGCTACGACGCCTGATTACAGCGGAGCTGGTGTGGTGTGATTTGTGTGAAGTGTTGTGAATTAAAAATATCTCTGGGAATCCTTGCCTGTAGTATTTATTAATGACGACCCAGGATATAGTTAAAAACTGGTGGTGCAACTACTGGAGGGGTATTATTGCTCCTAGTTGGCTAGTAACGTGGTCTACATGTTTCAGCCCAAAAAAGTAGGTACAGTGGGTTTTCTTCAGGACCGGGTGAGTGAGAAACGTGAGTGGCAAAATGAAATCGCCACGTGAAATTGTGAAGTGCCTACACACGCGCTAAGTGTGTGGCAGTCGCTAAGGTGTCGGTGTACTTACAGACACTCTGTCAAATAAAAACACTAGATTTAAGTGTTAGGCAGAGATTCGAGGCTAGGGAGGGGTATTATCTGTAGTCCCACTTTGGTGTAGATGAGTATCCCGTCAAAAACCTGATGTGGTCTCCCGCTACGGGAGACCACATCATGTTTTTGACGGGATACTCATCTACACCAAAGTGGGACTACAGATAATACCCCTCCCTAGCCTCGAATCTCTGCCTAACACTTAAATCTAGTGTTTTTATTTGACAGAGTGTCTGTAAGTACACCGACACTCTTAGCGACTGCCACACACCTTAGCGCGTGTGTAGGCACTTCACAATTTCACGTGGCGATTTCATTTTTGCCACTCACGTTTTTCATTCACCCGGTCCTGAAGAAAGCCCACTGTACCTACTTTTTTGGGCTGAAACATGTAGACCACGTTACTAGCCAATTAGGAGCAATAATACCCCTCCAGTAGTTGCACCACCAGTTTTTAACTATATCCTGGGCCGTCATTAATGAATCACTGACTAAATATCGAAGGTCACAATATCGACCTACAAAAATATTGCAGCAAAAATATTGAAGACAAGAATATCGACATCCTATCTACATTAAGGTAAGTACAAAAATATCGGAAAAAAAATATCGATGTCAAAAATATCGTTGTTAAAAATATCGTTTTTAATTTAAGTTAAAAAAATATTGTAAAATAAAGTAAATAATACATATAATTAAAAGAAACATAGTTAAAAATATTTTAAAATGCTTAAAAATTATAAGTAATATATATAATTTGAAAATACATTAAACATATACATATAATATATATTATATATATACTTATTAATATGTTTTAATATTTATTTTAATAACTTATAAATTGTTTAATTTATTTTTTATAAATTATAAATACATCTATACACATAAAACAATAATATAAATAAAAATTAAATAAATATATGTAACAAATTTAAATTTTTTTTTATTATTTTAAATCTTTTTAAAAATAATTATACAGTACATTAGCTAAAAAAATACAAAATATTAGATAGCGGAGGAAATCAAATTACTATTCCCACTCCAGTGAGTGCAACAGTAGGGAAAGGGTTGGATAGCGTAGGGGTAAAAATTACTATTCCCACTCCAGTGAGTGAAACAGTAGGGAAAGTGTTGGATAGCGTAGGGGTTAAAATTACTATTCCCACTCCAATGAGTGCAACAGTAGGGAAAGTGTTGGATAGCGTAGGGGTAAAAATTACTATTCCCACTCCAGTGAGTGCAACAGTAGGGAAAGTGTTGGATAGCGGGGTGGTAAAAATTACTATTCCCACTCCAGTGAGTGCAACAGTAGCGAAAGTGTTGGATAGCGGACGGGAAAAATTAGTATTCCCACTCCAGTGAGTGCAACAGTAGGGAAAGTGTTGGATAGCTTAGGGGTAAAAATTACTATTCCCACTCCAGTGAGTGCAACAGTAGGGAAAGTGTTGGATAGCGTAGGGGTTAAAATTACTATTCCCACTCCAGTGAGTGCAACAGTAGGGAAAGTGTTGGATAGCGTAGGGGTAAAAATTACTATTCCCACTCCAGTGAGTGCAACAGTAGGGAAAGTGTTGGATAGAGTAGGGGTTAAAATTATTATTCCCACTCCAGTGAGTGCAACAGTAGGGAAAGTGTTGGATAGCGTAGGGGTAAAAATTACTATTCCCACTCCAGTGAGTACAACAGTAGGGAAAGTGTTGGATAGCGTAGGGGTAAAAATTACTATTCCCACTCCAGTGAGTGCAACAGTAGGGAAAGTGTTGGATAGCGGGGGTAAAAATTACTATTCCCACTCCATTGAGTGCAACAGTAGGGAAAGTGTTGGATAGCGTAGGGGTAAAAATTACTATTCCCACTCCAGTGAGTGCAACAGTAGGGAAAGTGTTGGATAGCGGGGGGGTAAAAATTACTATTCCCACCTCCAGTGAGTGCAACAGTAGGGAAAGTGTTGGATAGCGGAGTGGTAAAAATTACTATTCCCACTCCAGTGAGTGCAACAGTAGGGAAAGTGTTGGATAGCGTAGGGGTAAAAATTACTATTCCCACTCCAGTGAGTGCAACAGTAGGGAAAATGTAGGATCGCGTAGGGGTTAAATTAACATACTTATAAAAAAATTTTTTTAAATAAATAACATATTAATAATTATTTAACCAAATAATTATTAATAAATACCTATTAAATTAAATTAATATTTACTTAAATAACATGAAATTACTTCCCACCCTATTCCCCTATAAACACACAACGCGCTACACATAAAAAAATAACACAATTAATTTAATTATCAATTAATAAAAATTAATTACCAAATAATAATTAATTAACAATTAATTAATTAACAATAACAAATAACAAATAATAATAAATTAATTATCATCAATATAATTTTTAATTAACCAATAAAAATGTATTACCAATTAATAATTAATTAACAATAAATTAATAATCAATAACAATAAATATACACATATTAACTAATTAATTATATTTAAATTACTTCCCACCCTATTCCCCTATAAGCCCACAACCCGCTACACATTAAAAATAACATAATTAATTTAATTACCAATTAATCAATGAATTAAAATTAATTACCAATTAATAATTAATTTACAATAAATTAATTAACAATAACAATAATTAAAAATTAATAATAAATTAATTATAATTCATATAATTATAAATTAACCAATTAATATGAATTAATTACCAATTAATAATTAATTAACAATAAATTAACAATAAATAATAAATAAAAACATATTAATTAATTAATTATAATTAAATTACTTCCCAGCCTATTCCCCTATAAACCCACAACCCGCTCTGATACTAAAACGCAAAATTTCCTTTAAAATAAATGTTAAACATACATATAAAATACATAACACTAAAAAAAATCGATATTATTAACAACTATATTTTTGCTAAAGATATTAATGACTTCGATATTACTTACTTCGATATTAAAAAAATCGATATTACTTACCTTAAAGTCGATATTCTGGTCAACGATATTCTTGACTTCGATATTCTGTCCCTACGATATTAAAAACTCAATATTAGTGTAGGTCGATATTTAAAATTCGATATTTTGACTGCCCACCGTCATTAATAAATACTACAGGCAAGGATTCCCAGAGATATTTTTAATTCACAACACTTCAAACAAATCACACCAAACCAGCTCCGCTGTAATCAGGCGTCGTAGCACAACCGGGGGGCATTCGGCCACCCGGTTGGGACCCCAATGATGAAGCATGACACCAACTAGGTTGGTGTGTGAGGGGTCTTTTAAGAAAACCTAATGGTTCCATGTGCTTATCACAACAGTGATTATCACACACTTACTCAGTGGGTCCGTCCACATTGTTTAGTCTAGTATATTTCGGAAAACCACACGGAATACTATATATATGTATATATAGTATGTTACTTATTGTAACAATATATAATTATATATATATATATATATATATATATATCGTTACAATAAGTGCATGAAACTTGAAATATGAGTTAAGAGCAAGAAAATTTAAATAATTGTACATTATGTAAAGAAGACATGGGGCACGTACGTGCACACTATGCAACAAAAAAAACGGAAGGGATTGTTCAGTGGCTAAAGGAAACAAAAAGAGTACTTTAGTTACAGGAAAAGTAAAATAAGTATCTGTTATATACGGAAAACATGATATAAGTTAATGTTCCATAAGGGAAGCATGAGTACGATTTCTCATTGTTGCAAGGTGGTTTGCTGTCAGATTATATTAGGCAACGTATGCTTTTTTTCTTGGACTGTTGCTATATAGTTATTTCACCTGACTTCGGACATTGTTTTGTGTTTACTGTTTGGTATTTGAAACTGGGGCAGCTTTTGAAACTTATAAACTTCGTGTGTCTCCCACATCTTGCTTCAGTTTCCATTACATTAAGGTTGTTTGTTATTAGTCATCCCCAGACTGTGTTACTCTTAATGTGTGTCATGTGCATCACACTATCTAGTTTAAGTAGGGTGCACCAAATATTTTATGTTATGTTATGTTGTGGTATGCCATGTTTGGACCACATATTCTGGGCACAATATATCTCACTGGAAGGACTATACAGCACCTTTGGAGTTTGAGATGCAGTGCAGACCTATTTCTCATTTCTTACTGAGAAAAATGAGAGTGTTTTACGAGCATATGTCAGGTTTTTTTTTTAGGAGCTCTGTAAGCCTCCATTTGGACCCGATAAAGATCTTTTCGAAGCTATATGTGAGTCTTTGGGTGCCTTGTGAAGGCCTTTTATGGTGAAGATTATTTTGGTGAAACGTGTCGGTCTTTCTGGGTTATCTACAAGTCTTTTTGGAAATTCCAAAGCCTGCTTTGGCTATTTGATGGTTTGCAGGTTATGTGAGGGCTAAGTGTGGCTAGTAATGTCGGTTTTACCTTTGCGAGGATAGCTGGTGGCACATACGGTGTTTGTTGAGAGCTATTTGGGGGTCTCAGGGCTGGGTGATGATTTGTTTAGGTCAATGTTATGGTCTGGTGGTGTCTGTACGAGGGATTAGTGATAGTCTGTTGGCTCAGATGAGGTTTTTAAATTTTTAACACTTAATGTTCCTCTCATTTCTGGTGATGAGCACTGAAATGGCCCTGCAATCTCTCTTTCTCCAACCTTTGCCCTCTTCTGTCAGGCGTTCTTTATGGCTGGGGGTCGCCTACTCCCAGTCAGGTTTTTGTTTATGGCTGGGGGTCTTCTGTTCCCCGGTTCCTTACTTAATGAGTTTGTCCATTGCTAATTTCAATGGGTGACCAAGGGTCCCTGAATAAGGGGGTCTGAGTGAGGGGTGGGGGACAAGGACTACCCCAGCAGGGCCAGGCCACTCCAATCTTGGGAAACAAAGCAAGTAATTATCCCTGGAAAGAAGCCAGCTGAGTTTAATGGGGGATAAGGCAATAACAAGCCCATGTGCCTCGGCTGAGGCAGGAGTCATGGCCTACGTGCACGACAGCAAGGGGGTGGAAAGGAAACGTGCAAGCAACAATCAACAAAAACAATCACAAGAGACCCAGTTACATACCCAGGAACCCCTAAGCCTCGGCCAGAGAAGGTGTCAAACAAAGCTAACGAGGATGGTGAAATCACTGTTAAAAACACACAATCTAACTTGACCACAACCAAAGGCACAAACATCAGAGACATGAATAGATCAGAAGCCACTGAAAGCACTGTGCAGAGCAGCAGGCGGAACAGGGAGAGGGATGAAGTGGACAGTTTCAGAAGCATACACAGTCATACTAGTTGCAAACACAAACGTGGAGGATCATGGGGATAAACATGCAAAAACAACCATGTACACAAACAACAAGTCACAGACAATTATAATCTTCCTCATACAACCCAAACAAGAATACAGGTAGTGATACAGGCCTAAAAACCCTCACACATACCTAATGTCAGAAAGACACTATAAAATAATAGCAAAAACAGAAAAAGAAACGCTATACTGACCAGTCACAAGAATTCACACACATATTCACACAGAACAATAAGCATATGACACTGTCATAGATATCAAGACAGAAATAGACACACAAACACCAACACAAGCATACATAGATGCAATCACAGACACACACACGCATATGCATACACTCACACAACGCTTTCCACAATTAATCAGATGCTTACAGCCACACCCTCACAAACTGATGCACAGAACTACAGGCAGGCGATCACAGCACAAACACACACACAAAGCAGACACACTGCGAACATTTAAACAGATCCATCTATCCAAAAACACAAGCATACCCACACACACAACATAGGCAGATGCCCACACACACGTGCCCAAAATAACTGGCACAGATTAAAAAACACAAAAGCACAGAGACAAAAAGGCACCAAGAGACACAGTTACAAACACTAAAATCTGCAGCGATTGTGCACCTAAAGAATGTTTGTTCCCAACAGCAGGTAAGCCAAGCAGAGTCAAAGGTTCCAAACAAGGGATTTAAAGGGTATTCATTTCACAAGAGGTGAAAGGTCAAATGTTTCCAGAAAACCCCACTGCCCCTCACATTGCCCAACTAGCCAGTCCCGTGGCCTCCGAGCTGCGAATCAATACCTTCCCAATATGCTGCTCTTGCTTATCAGCCTGTGTTAACACTGCAAGCGGGTCAGCTCGGCGCATCTGTTCGCTTATTTACACCCACACAAATCAATTCACGGAAAGGGGCCGCATTATGCAGCTTTCACGGAAAAACTAATCCAGCCCAGTGGGGGCCACCCTGGCTGCAAACGCGTTTCATCAAAGTGAGGCAACAGCGAGAGTTCACGGAGGACCAGCCGGCAGCACGAGTCGCTGCACCCGTGAGACGGCTTGGGGGACAGGGCACCATTTAAATGTACTGCATCAATATTATTGCTAAGGGAGGCACGTGGGCGCATTGTGTACGATTAACAACAAACCTAATAGCTGTAAGGTACCACACTGAGTACAGAGGAGATGTGGACGGAGCATCCTTTCAGGGACTACAGCCTGGACAAGTGTGGCACGGAAAGGCCGGGACGGGTGTGTGCAGTGGTCTCGATGGTAGATTGGGTTTGGTAGAGCTGTGCGTGGAAGGGGAGTGGCTGTGTGGGGCGTGGTGGTAGGTGGGGAGAGGAAAGAGTTATGGTTGAGGCAAAAGGGAGAAGGTGAAAGACTGGAAAACTAATCAGGTCGAGGGAGAATAGCGTTGGGAGGAGTGCGGAAGGGTGCAAGCTTTGACCTACGGATGGATGTTGGCAGGGCCGGACAGGACTTTGATCCCACCTGGCATTTCCCCGGTCTGCAGGTACCGAGAGGCCGACCTGACATGAACACACATCCGGCTTCCCACACACTGAATCAAGCGCCCATAACGATAAAGCGGGCTCAGGTTCCAGGCATCTGTGCTTCCGCAAAGGCTCCCATTTCATGACCCTGATGAATCAATGTTTCATGCGCATTTTAAATGCCAGCGCTGACCAATAGCGGGCAGGCACGAGCCAGTGTTCCCGCACCCATTCCTGGAAATGACACAGATTACACGGAGCCAGCTGAGCGGTCCTGGCCCAGCCTCGCCTCCATTCCCAAGAAGCTCCGCTTCGGACATTTTGAGAGTAGCTCTCCTCTTGCCTCCCTCCTCCCAGCCTACAATCAGACAACCTGGTCCCTGCCCCTATTCTACTCTCGTCGCTTAGCAACACCGCATCCCGCAAAGCGTGCTCCAAGAGCAGTCAGGCCTTTCAGCTCGGCATGGACACTGGCATTTCAAAAGGTGGATAAAGCAGAGACCCAGGTGTACAGTGTTGCCCATTCCTAAACAGCACTACGCCTATTAGAATATATTTGTACAGGGATTCGGACATTGTGAGAGCAGTAAACCTCCCGCCTTCGTATTGTGCTACACTGCCCAAAGCCTGGTCCCCTACATCTCTCATTATAATAATCGCTTAGCAACGCAGGATCCTGTAAAAAGCATGCCACAAAAGCAGAAGGACTTTAACCTTGGGATGGCGGAGACCAAAGCCTAAAAAAGCTTGATAAAACAACTATTCAACTAAGTTGGGCGCCACGCAGAAGACCCCCCGCAGCGCTGTAATTGTATACTTTCAGTTCTAAGTTAGTTGTGTGCAAATTCGGACATTTCATCTCCCTTTGCCCGACATGGCCGAAAGCATGTCCCGCTCCACCCCTTTTGTAAGCATTGCTAGGCAACGCAGCATCCCGCCAAGGATCCTCCTAAAGAGGCAGGACCTTCAGGTTAAAGTTTGTTAAATATTGTAGGTTTATATATAGCGCGGCTTATCGCCCGTGAGGGTATCCAGGCGCTGTCCATGGGCAGGGGCAGATTAGGTGATTTGCCCAGAATCACAGGATGTTGCGCCAACGCCGAGACTCGAACCCGGATCCCCAACTCCTGAGTCGGCAGCTCTAGCCGCTGCGCCACATCCGTAGGATAGAGGTGCCCTTTAAGTTCGTGCATTAAACACGGCCAAACAGTGTAGCAGGGGATAGCGCCGTGAAGTCACGTGCTGCCTTGCACGTCACCGAGAATGGGCTACACCTTACGCTGCCTGGAAAGGGGAGCTGTGTTTTGAAGCATTTCACTGGGATGCCATATTTAGACTGTAAACACAGTGACGCACACGATGCTGAGTGTTATTGCTCGCAGTCCGTGTCACGTGGGCAATGACATCACGTTCACACCAGGAGGTGGAAGGCATAACGCAAAGAGGGCAAGCAGTCGGGAGAAAACAGGACGAAAGGCGACCAAGATAGATGCAGAGCTGTATCAGAAGCCTCATAATGCTACTTTTCAAAGGTCAATGTGAAACAAATGTGAGCAGGGCCCAGCCGAGCAGGGCAGGCAGCACTGGGGAGGCAAAAATAAGGGAGCGTCAGCAAAAATCAGCATTATCAACAAGCTGTGTAAGTGTGTGTATGTCAGAGAGGAAGGTGGGAAGAGACAGAGAGGTAGAGAGAGGGGGAAACGGAAGAGAAAAGAACAGAGGAGGAAGAAACACGCGAGAGAAAGGCAGGGCATGGTGCGGAGGGGTAAGTAGAATGTGCGGTGAGTGTGAGACACACCAGTAGATGGACAGATAGGAAGAGGAAGGGGCAGAAACGTGAATGGAGAGAGAAAGAAAGAGGGAAAGAAGGAAGAGAAGGCGATACATAGGAAGTGATAGAGTGCGAAAGAAAGGTACAGGGCACTGAGTTCCCGCAGAGAAGAAAATACAGAACGAGAGGAGAACGTGTCAAAGAAGAGAGGAGAATAAAGAAATGGGCAGAATTAAGAAAAACGAGAGAGAAAGAAAGCAGAAAACTGATGAGAGATGGAAGTCACTCTTATAGCGAAGGAAAGTCGAAATGATAGACAGGCAGAGATGGATGGATGGATGGATGGATAGATAGATAGATAGATAGATAGATAGATAGATAGATAGATAGAGATAGTATTAGGGAACAGATGGATATATAGAAGAACAGATAGATAGACAGACAGACAGACAGATAGTATTAGGGAACAGATAGATATATAGAAGAATAGATAGATAAATAGACAGATAGACAGACAGACAGACAGACAGACAGACAGACGGACGGATAGACGGATAGATGGATGGATGGATGGATGGATGGATGGATGGATAGATGGATAGTATTAGGGAACAGATAGATATATAGAAGAACATATAGATAGATAGATAGATAGATAGATAGATAGATAGATAGATAGTATTAGGGAACAGATAGATATATACAAGAACAGATAGATAGATAAATAGACAGACAGATAGATAGATAAATAGACAGACAGATAGATAGATAGTATTAGGATGATCATTGGGGCAGAGGTGAGAGGCAGACTGCCCATGGTGGGGAGGGAGACATTGTGCTACCGCAGAGGCACCCTTTTCATCAGGCTGGACACAGTCCTCCACCCCCTGGATTCAGGCCAAGTTCAGAAGCAGTTAAGTCAGTACAAGCTTTCCCTTTTCCAGTAAGTTACAAGGCGACTCATTCATAGCCTAGTATCCTCTGGCTGGTAGCAGAGCCCCGTCGGTTAATGTGCCTGCTGCAGAGATATGTGTCTGTAAAAGCAGAAAGGCAGGTACAATTTCAGGAGGGCGGGGTCGGCCCATCATTCCTTCATGCACAACGCAAGCAGCCAATGTATTGCTTCAGGACCTGCCTCAGTAACGGGAAAGGACGTCCCTGAACTTTGAGAGACCCAGTTGTAGAGTTTGAGAGCTGTGTACATCCTCAGAACTGTGCCTTTAAGCACTTTGTAAAAACAAGTCTGGTTAATATCCCAGGGGAGGTCCAAGGAGGACCTGTAGGTGGCCTTTTATCCTTTCTTCTTTGCGGCGGGAAATAACTCGAGGTCCAAATTTGCAACTTCTGATCACCAGGAGCTGGGGATGATCCAATGAGCACTGAGTCTGTCTTTCATGCAGAGGGGCTGTAATCAGGACTCGTTGTCAGTCCTTCATCCTTCAGAAGCTGACAGGGATATTATGGGCACTCAGACTCATCCATTCATGGTTGGTGGCCATAAGGAGTCCATGCCCCGCCTTTGAGGATGGACAGGGATACAGCCTGGGAATATGCAATGCTTGCACTCATTCTCTAACCCCTCCGACCTCCAGGCGCTCAGTGTTGTGATCTTTCAGTGTATACACACACACACAACATGCAAAACACACGTTGGAACACAGTCTAACATGATGTGACACACAAGGTGACACACAAAACACACCTGTGCCTGAAAATAGCGGTTCCTTGGCAAGGAACAAAAACAGTTCGAAGTGAAAGGTGGGCAGTAAAGAAGCAGAATTTGAAAAAACCCTGCAATCGGGAGTGGAAGTAAGACTTACCACAGCTGGACCAAAGCAGAGACTGGTGAGGTCTCTAAATCCCCCTGTGATTGGAAATGGACAGACTGTGGGCTCTTGGTCTTTTCAGCAGTCATTTGCTATTAGTTTGGAACACATTGGTTGTTTACAAGTCCCTCAATTTGCTCTTTCTCTATCTCTTTTTTTGTTTGGTCAATTGTAAGTGGCTGTGCTTTTCTCAATTCAGCTTTTGCTTTTAAAAAAAATAAGTTTGTTGTTTCTTTTATTGCTGTAAAACAGTCACGCGTGCCAGACAAATAAACATACAGGGCCGATTAGCAATAGGATTTATGAGTATAGGTAATCCTCGTGTAGTACTCTTTTATGTGTCCTCGTGAAATGGTCCCAAAACACCCAAATGGGAATATTGGGGACTGTTCATATAAAATTCGTAGGGATAGAAAAGACTGTGCCCTTTTACTAAAAGGGAGTTGCGCAAAGACATGTAAGTTTACTTAAAAGGGTACTCCCGTAGTACTGATTTCTGTACCCATAAATGGCTTTGTGAAACAGCACCACGGGTAGTTTAGTAACTGGGCCCTTGTGACTGAATTGTCCAACTGAACAGGTGCCAAACAGAAACTGTGGTTTACATAATTATGCCTACTGAGTGTGTCTTTCTGTGGCTAGCTACTTGTGGGGACACAATCGCCCATTCCATTTCAGAAAGAGACAGTTTTATCGTAGTGGCCTGTAATGGTTGCTATGATGGTAGGCAATCAAAGTCTGTTGAAAAAGGTTAAAGTGGAACCGCCAGTCTTTCAGAGGCAGCATGCTTTGGCAAATCTCCCTAAGCAAGTTGGGCAGAAGTTGTTTCTGTCAGACTGCAGACCACAGAAGGCCAATTTCCCGGGAAAATTCTCTCCAAACGTGGGAAAAATTTGAGCCAATTTCTGCTGTGCAACATAGGCTGCCACGGACCACCACGAGATGCCTGCTGCCCCGTCCCTTGCCCAGTCTAGGATGGGAAGGCAGGCCTAGACATTGAGGATGTCTGCCTTGCAACCCACGATATTGGCTTGAATGTAGGAGACAAATCAAACTTTTTTTTTTTTAACACTTTATTTTCCAAATAAGAAGCATTAATCTCATAGCATTGCAAACAATCACTTTTCAAACAGTAAATGTCGCTCCTGACAGTTCAATAACAGTAGTAGTTCCGATAGCAGCCAATAATGCGGTCCCGCATGACACTTCACCCCAACATTGACTTGCCCACCGCCCCCTAACCCAACTCCCGTTTTTATGTGCATTAGCATCACAACTAACTTGACAGTGCAAGGAGAAACTGCGTAAGTGCACAGCATCCCGAGCATCTATGCAAAACAGGCTTCGGGGCTTAAGAACAGTCCACTCATCCCAATCCCTCCGGCACTATGCCGTTATCTGCCTGAGTGTTGGAAACCTGCTTAGCGGCAGCTAAATAATCCCTAAGTGGTCCCCATATATCTCTGGGGCGGGATGTCGATGGCATAAGACTGGCGTAGGTCTCAGCGTTGATGTTGCAGTACACTAAGCTGTTTAACCAGTCCTGCAATTTAGGAGCGGTTTTCCTGCCCCAGTGGATGGCAATTTCTCTTTTAGCCAGAAGTAGCCCCAACGATGCCAACTTCCTGACTTTTTTTGGGAACTGTACCGTGTAGCCTAACAGCGCAATCTCCGGGAGAGGATCGAGCGTGAAGCCGACCATTTTCCCTAGGGTCGTGTGTACTGCCGACCAGTAAGACTGTAATCGGGGGCAAGACCAAGCCAAATGCATGAAATCGGCGTGCGGTCCGGTGCATTTTAAACATGTATGGGGCCTAGTAGCATCTATCCTATGTGCCATGGCAGGTGTAAAATAGGCGCGGCGAAGGAATTTAAAATGAAGCAGTTTGTGTCTGCTGTTGAGGGAAATTTCCTTAGTGGCTTCGCAGCATTTCGCCCATTGATCATCTGTTATTTGCCCGCCAATATCTGCTTCCCAGGCTTGCCGGAGTTTAGAGTCGCTTACAGGTTGCATATTAGCGCTTGCCTTGTACATTTTGGAAATGAGGCTTGCCCCGTCAGAGTTCTCTATAACCAATGTAAGTGGGGGGAAGGAGTCTGGTTCGATGGGAAATGTGGGGATCTCAGCCCGCAGTGCCGATCGCACACGGGTCATAAGAAAGCGGGTCATGAAGCTGCAGTCAGCGTACCTAGCGTCTTCGTCCAGTGAAAAGACATGTCCCCCCGGGAAGAGATCTCCTATTTTGTCAATGTCTAATGTAGTCAACGTGCGCTGTACCAGGCCCTCACCAGAGATTGGGAACCATCTGGCGTTGGGTAGGGGCAGGGAGGAAGAGTATAGGGTCGCGGCGCCCGTGCGTTTCCTCAATTTCCCCCACGCCCAGGAGGTGGTGGACACCGTCTGAATGTCGCGTCTATCTCGCGGGAAGCCCCCAGGTAGCACCGCGGATAGTTTGTCAGGGAGAACGAGGTCGGCCTCTGGTCGCAGAAACGGAATGCGCGCATCTGGGTGGAACCAAGCGAACGCATATCGGCATTGTGCTACCAAATAATATAATTGGAAATCCGGGACATTGTACCCTCCTTTGTCGTACGGTAGCGTCAGAATGGACCAGCGAATGCGCTGCCGTTTCCCGCCCCAGACCAAGCGGACCATGTATGTTTGCAATGTACGAAAGAAACCGTCCGTTAGGGGTATTGGGATGTTATTAAAAAGGTACATAAATTTGGGAAGGACCACCATCTTCAAAATTGCCACCCGACCTGCTAGAAACAATGGCAACCTCAGCCATTTGTCGACTTGTTCTTCTAAAGTTTGAACGGCCTGCCCATAATTTAAGCGGATGATGTGAGTGGTCTCGAGATGAATGCGTATTCCAAGATATTTCACCGAGTCGTGGCACCATTCGAGGGGAAATTCACAGTCCCATTGCACTGTGCTCGTGGTTAGTGGAAATATGATGGACTTGTGCCAGTTTATGCCCAGCCCAGAGAATCTACCAAAACGGATGATTTCCCTTATGAGGGGCGCCAGGTTGAGGTGTGGCTCCCGGACATATAGGATGGAGTCGTCTGCATATAGGGAAACCAGGAGTGGACCAGTGTTGAACTGCAGCCCTCGGTGCAAGTGGCGTTCCTGAAAATGCCTGATCAGTGGGTCCATAGCTAAGATGAACAGGAGTGGGGACAATGGGCAGCCCTGCCGAGTCCCACGAAAGAGCCGAAATGATCTGGAAAGGGTGCCATTCAAACGGAGTCTCGCCGTGGGGCTGCGATAGAGCAGGGCTACCGTGGCAATGAAGCCATAAGGCAATCCCATGCGTCGCATCACTTCGAGGAGGAAAGGCCATTCCAAGGAGTCGAACGCCTTCTCTGCGTCTAGTAATACAGCGGCCGCAGGGGTGTCTGGTTGTATTCTGTGTAGTACTGCAAACAATGTACGTAGATTCAGGGAGGTTGAGCGGTGTGGGACAAAGCCCGACTGCACCGGGGAAATAATGTACTCCATTAGCTGAGACAGCCTGTTTGCGAGTACTTTCGCCAAGATTTTGTAATCCAGGTTGAGTAAGGACAGAGGACGATATGAGCCGCATTGTTTATGATCTTTGCCGGGTTTCGGGAGGAGTATTATTACGGCTTCTCGTAATGTGGGAGGGAGTATTTGTTTTTCCAATGCTTCCGCATAGACCTCGAGGAGCTGCGGGGCCAGAAGATCCTTGAACTCCTTATAAAAGTCTCCTGTGAAGCCATCCAGCCCTGGGGCAGTGGAGCCCCGTAGGGTGTCAATGGCAAGTGTGACGTCTGCTACTGATATTGGTTCCGCCATAAAGTCTTGCATGTGTTTCTCCAAATACACCAACGCGATTTCCGCTAGGTAATCTGTCTGGGCCGTGCTGTCAGGTTCAGCCCTGGAAGTATAAAGTGTGGTATAATATTCTAGGAATTCGTCCCGGATGGCGGATGTGGTGGTAAGTGTGGCACCCTTGGCGGAGTGTAGTTCAGTAATGTATGATTTGCTGTACGGTGGCCTCAGCATTTGTGCTAACACTCTTCCCGGCCGCTCCCCCTCTCCATACCGCCGGGCGGTGTGATATTTCCCCAGGTATAATATCTCCCGGTCTGCAGTGTCCCTGTACTCAGATAAAAGGGCGAGTCTCGTCGCCTGGTAGTCTGGGTTCGGGGTCCCCGGTGATTTGGAGTCTAATGCGGCGATATCTCGTTCGATACGGGCCATCGTATTGCGGAGATCCCTAAGCACTCCGGCCTGTTTAGAGATACATACCCCTCTAATAACAGCCTTGAAGCCCACCCATAATACCGCCAAGGTGTCCACCGAGCCAGCATTAAGCTCAAAATAGTCCTCTATAGCTTCGCGCACTTCCGCCTTGAACAGGTCATCCTGTAGGGCCCTACCCGGGAAGCGCCACTGCCTTTCATATCCTTCCGGTCGCGGGAGTTTTAAGTGCAACACTATCGGGGAGTGATCAGAATATGTGCTAGGGAGCGTTATGTGGGAGTCAAACCAGTCTGTAACTATGGGAGATAGCAGCCAGTAGTTAATCCTGGTCCAGGTGCTGTGCTGACCTGAATGGTGAGTGTATTTGGTTAAAGTGGGATTGTGGTGTCGCCAGATATCGACAAGTGTGTATTGGTCACAGAGGTCCATCAGGGCCCGCCTTGCCCGTGGTTTAGTGTCAGGGGCACGAGAAGTACTGTCCATCTTGGGGTCTATTAATAAATTGAGGTCCCCACCCAATAGCAACTTTTGAGGCGCGTGCTTTGCAATCTGGGCGTTCAGTTCGTGGAAGAATTCGGGGGCGTCTACATTCGGGGCATAAACGTTAACTAAGGAGACCCTGTGGCCGTAGAGGGAACCCATGACAATGATATATCTACCCGCTGGATCGCGGATTACGTCACTGAGGCTAAAAGGGACTCTTTTGTGGATCAAGATTGCGGTGCCTCTGGCGTAGTTGCTGTAATTTGCAAAGAACCTATGTGTGCCCCAGCTGGCACCAAAGCGAGCCGCGTCCGTGGGGGCGAGATGTGTCTCCTGCAAATATGCTATGTCGACCTTGTGCCGGAGAAGGTAGTGAAGCACCTGCCGCCGCTTGCGGGTATTGTTGAGGCCTCTGACATTCCATGTCATCAGGGTGAGGGCCGAGGGCCCCTGAATATTACCTAGTCGTGTCATCTGGGTAAAGTGTGCAATCTCTCCTGTCAGAACTGTGGTGAGCAGTAAACATATCTAGCAATGCTGAGCAAAAGTGTGAAAAACAACAGCTGAAATGTGCAATCCCCTCCCCACCCCTCCTCCCCCCACCCAGCCGCCTTCCAACCCAAAGGAGGCCATCCCTCTGTGAATACTCTAACCCGGAAGACATAGGGACCACCAGGTTAGCCAATGCGGCCCAAGCAATGGGCCCCAAGGTGAAAATGAACCAACTCAACGGATACACCAAGGGGGTGGCAGCCCGTGATCGAGCCAGCCATATGTCATAACAATGAAAAATACAAAAAACGTCCCCAATTGGATACGTTAATTGCGTGAAATCTGGCAAATGCGTCACCCAGTGTCAGGATTAGAAAAGAGCTCTGCGCTAGCATCGGAGCCGCTGCGCGGCGGGGAATCGAGGGATCCCCCCGCCGTGGTCTGCGTGTTTCGTTGCCTCTATGTTCGGCAGAAGTCCTGCGCCTCTGATGGAGTGTCGAATATGCGGGATCTGCCACCAACATCCACTCTAAGCCTTGCCGGATATAGCATGCCATATTTGAGTCCTAGGTTACGTAGAGTGGCCTTCACCCCATTGAACTTTCGGCGGGCCTCCTGGACCATTGGTGTGAAGTCTGGATAAAAGGACAATTTTGACCCCTGCCAGTCCACAACACCGCGTTCTCTCGCCAGTCTTAGCGTAGTATCCCGGTCCCTAAAGTTCAGGAGGCGTGCTATTATGGGCCGAGGCGGGAGGCCTGGGTTAGGCCTAGGGCCTAGTGACCTGTGGACTCTCTCTACCACGAAGCCAGGTGTGAAGGCCTCTCCACCAAACAGTTCAGTGAGCAATTTCTCTACAAAGAGATCCATCCGGCCGGTAGTTGTCGTCTCCGGAACCCCCATGATGCGGACGTTATTGCGGCGACCGCGAGCTTCCAAATCCTCATTTTTGATAGCTACTTCTTTGAGCAGGCGTTCCGCTCGTTCCAGCTTCTTGAGGGACTGAGCGGTCCCGTCCTCAATGTCTGATATGCGAGCTTCCGCCACGTCTAAGTGCCGATCGTGTACCTGTATTTTGGCACCCAGTGTTGCGATGGTCTTGTCCAAGGTGTCAAAGCGAGAGTCCAGGGCTTTAAATCCAGCCCTCATTTCTTGCAGTAGGGAAGCAACAGACGCATCTGAGGGTGCAGATAGACCCATGGTGTGCGTGTTGTCAACCATTTCGGATGTGTGCGATGATGTGCCCTCCGCCACTTTTTCAAATGGGAGGGTTCGCTGTTTGGGATCCCTACGTCCCATACCGCAGCAATGGCGCCAGTGGGGATGCTGCGCAGGCTGGGGCAGGAGACAGCAGGCCCCAGTGCCTAGTCAAGTACAACAGACAGGGCACCTCAGTCACTTTAGGATCCCTATATGTTAGGCCCACCCAAGCGATATTCTTGCCGGATGCAGGCTGGCGATGGCCGCGAGAGTCCACAAAATCGCGATTCCCGGCTAGGCAGTGGGCCGTGTATGGTCCGCAGGAGGAGCAGCAGTCAGCAGCGCAGGCTGGCGTTAGTTTTGTGGCATGTGGGCACCGGGTTGCATCTCATTCGTGGAGTGCTTTAAACAGCGGCGCTCTGTAGGCAGTGAAGGGGCGCATGGAGTGCATGGGTGTCCGCCGGCGTCGTTGCGCACCGGACGAACCTGCGTTGTCCGGGCGGGGCTCAGCATTCACTGAAGGGATGTGCCGGCCGTCTGCCCACCTCTCGCTGCTGTTCCCTTGCTGCGTGTGTCCCCCTTCCCCCGTTGAAACAGTACCCAGCCGCCGCCCGAGCCCCCGATTTCTACAACGTGTGGGTCCTGTCCCCATGCACGCCTCGTGCTCGTTCGCTGGGGTCGCGGGGCCGGGCCGACGATCGGGCAATTAGTAGCGGGTACACAGGCAGGCAGGGGGCCGGGTTTGACACCAGCGCAGTCTCGACTCACCACACCGCCGTCTGGTCTCTCCATGCGCCGCAGCTGCTCGTCCGCGGGTCCTTTCTGCACTTCGGCTTGCCGAGAGCGCCGGGCGTGGCGACGCAGGGTTCCCCCCGGCCGCACACGGAACGCTGCAACTCTGGATTGAAAGCAGATCAGCGGCCGGCGAGTGTTTCTTCAGGGGCAGTGCCTCTTCTGCTGTCCGCTGCGTCGTCCTCAGTGCCAATTTGCTCGAATTATGTGGGGGAAATCGCCGATGGGCCTGGCCGACCTCCGGAGCTTCTCTACCAAGCGGCCATCTTAGCCGCCGGCTTGGCCACGCCCCCATGAGACAAATCAAACTTCATAGAGTTTTAACCAATTTTATTGACTATCCATTGATCAAACAAAATTGTCTCCTTGGGCGAGGACAATCTGATTGGCCACCTGATCGCCAATTAGAATTCCTCATACCAATGAAGATGTATGCAAGCCATTTCAAAATTCAGGTCCAGAAAAGGCTTGAATGATATCATATCATGAATTGTACCAGTTCATACTGAAGTAGAGGAGGGCACCGAGTACCGTGTCTTTGTCGGAAGCGTGAAGAGTGTGGTAGAAGTATAAGACAGCAGTGTTTCACACCTGCCCGATGGGGAGGCGTGCCATGGCAAGACGTTTGGATGGAGCCTTGTACAGGGTGGGTAGAACAGGACTCACAGGACATTCCACCTATGTCTAACGGAGGTATGTAGAGCAGGATAGAGGCAGAGCAGGATGAAAAGCCCTGAACCACTGACACGGACGTACAGCATAGCTGAAACGTGCAGCAGGGAGACAGTACTACGCAAGTTTAGAAAGGAGCTGAGGACACATCTCTCCGGAGAACACTGCTTCCCTACATGATTGGAACCAATTTTCCTCAATCTTTCTACCTCATTGTAAACAATCATGAACTGTACCCCAGGGCTTCGCCCCATCTTCTGAGCTCCAGCTAGCTCCAGTTAGGAACAAATTTATACATACATACCTACATATGTACGTACTGTAGAATAAGCATGATGGGGTTATAGGCCTATGGATACGTCTAACAATAAACCCCGTCGATGGGCACTGAGCCAGGCTATACGAGATATAATTTGTGTACTGAAGTATGAGGCGCGCCAGTATCACTTACAATATTACAACTTATTTAACTATGACCATGTGCTGCCCCATGTTTTTTCCATGCCAGCTGCAGGCGGAGCACATACTGACACCGACACACTGTGCAGAGTACCGTCCATCCCAGTGGGACTCTCCCCAGGACAGGCCCTGAGCCACTCTCTGCTCTTTGTCAAGAAGCTCTGACCCCCTAGGAAAGCTGGACTTCTTCAACGAGCACCTCCAGAGTGCCAGTCTGGTGGAGACCTCTTCAGGCCTTGATTCGATAGAGACAGCCCTCCCTGCTGGCACCCCCCCCCCCTCCAACATTCCAAAAGAAGAGAAGGCACACCCCAGAATAATCCACCCTATATGTAGCTGCCTCCACGATTATTTTGTGGCCTCAACACTTCTACTCCTTATAACTTGATGCTGAGGTCAAACCTTACGATTGCTGGCTGTGTGGTCTACACAAGTCCACAGAGGTTTTCATTTTTTTCCCACGATGACGTTGAGCGTACAATTAGCCTCTTGCAAAGGAAGTGATGTAGGAGGATAACCTGGGTAACACAAGTACACCTTCTTACAGTGTAGGCACAGGAGGCCGTGCCACGACTGCTGCGAAGACCATATGGATGCATCACATCTTCCGGTGATGGCAAGAGCATCTGGCGATCTGCATGTCCCTTGAACATGAGCGCTGTGATGAACTGGGAGCCTTGTGGAACCACAAATTAATTAGCACTGTCAAGTGGTGTTATTGGCAGGTATGATGCTTGTATGCTGACACTACTGTGGGCTTACAGCACTATCAGAAGATACCTTCACAGACCGGAATTCAGCTTGCGATGATGTGTTGCGACTCTTGTGTTCAGTTCCTAGTCTTAGTTGGATAGCTCGATCGTATGTTTTGATCTGCTGCTGTATGATTTAGAGATTTAAGCTATAAAACCAGAAGATTTGCTTACACTTTGGTTGACGTTCTGCTCAGAACGAACAGTAGAAAACCTGTGAAAGTATTCACACCCAGGTGCGAAAGGTGTGAGTGTGCTTCCTTCACTGTGATGGAGGGAGGCGCTTCCCACCATTTTCTATGAATGCTCCAGAGAGATGGTTATTAACATTCATTATAGAATGCCTTCTGAGCAACCTGATTGGCTGTCACACTTTCAACATTCCAATGAAAGTGCTCATATACTTTTATGGTAATTTGATGGTAATGATAACACTTTGTCTCTATAGTATAAATCACAAAACCAATTGTTAATTGGTACTTAAATATTAGGGAATATTATTATTATTCATCTCAATATTGTCCATTTTTATCAGCTTTATGTGACTAATCTGGTCTTATCTGGATTCATTCCAGTGCCTATCCGTCTACACAGATCTCCACAGTAGCTGCATTTACCAAAGGAGCTATCTTACCGACCACCGCCCTCTTCCCAGCCCAGCAGTAGTCTGTGCACCACCAATCAGCGTTTCTTCGTGATGCTGCAATGGGTAGGGGCGGGGGAAGGGCGCTTCTTTGTGTGGCTGGTTAGTAGAGCAGGTGCAACCCTTTGAAACCCATTTCTTGTGAACATTCACTTCCCCAACACATTTTTCCTACAAACCCTTAAGCAAGAGCGTAAAGATGTTTTTATCACATGCCACCTTATTATTAATACAAAGGCACGTTTTAAAAAAAAAAACAATCGACACTAACTCGTTAAAAGAATTCAAAAGGTTGTTTTCCTCTAAAGTTACATTTTATTGGTGGGTTTTTTTCCCTTTATCGACTTTATTAACCAATGCACGTTGACGATTGAACTTCCCTTTGCTCTAGAATGAGTAAACTTAATTTATATGTAATCACAGAAGTATAAGCACACTGTAATACTGTTTAAGGGGGATGCAGAAAAATGCTTTAATGAAGGAAACTAGGTTGAAGGACATCAGACTTGAGTGTACACTTGCCTGTTATGTCATTTTCAGTTCCAGCTAATCCTTTTGTCAAACATATTCCGCATGAAACAACACAGCAACTCTCAGCATACACTAGAGCTTAAAGAAAAGTCAGGATAAAAAACTCAGTGACACGGAGCACTACTGTGACTGTGACCCTATGTCAACACGATGAACAATGACAAAATGGCAGCTGAAACTTAGGGTCCAATGGCTACTTTCTATGGCCCATTTGAGCTCAACTGAGTAACCAAGTGCCAGGGTCATGAGTGACACTTCAGCTGGTCTTGGTTTTAAAGTTAACAGTGCTTAATTTGTGCTCTTATGCAACACGTAAATTACACAAGTAAAATCAGAAAACTGGCACAAGTCCCCATTTCACATGAAAAACATACATATAGATGCTTGTCATATGCAATGCGTATATGCATGAGGTGCACAGCATTGGCATACATTAGTAAGCCAGGAGAATGTACATTACATATGGTTTGCTTAAAATAAACATTGTTCAACAGATTACTGTGTATCGCCTCCAACTCTTTAAAGGCAGGAGTGGTTCAAAGAATAAGTATAGAATTGACTGAATGGGTCATCTTTAGGAAATTCCAGCATGGGAGGTAGATTTTTTATTTTATCACCAGGTGGTTGCTTCTGAGAGCTTTGTGTCAGATTCATCAGTACAGCCAACAGCTGTATAGCTACAAAAAACACAATGACTATATATGACAATAAAAAGGGTCGCACACAGCCTATACTGAGAGTCTTCCTCAGCTTCACCTTGTTAAGTGGCAGAGATCTTTTAGGAAACTTTCATGAACCAATCAGAATGGATTTTTTTTTTTGGGAGGGGCAGGTTTCTGGGGAAAGGATTTTTGGAGCCCGTGCAAAATGATATTTCATTTTTTTGGTGCTATTTTTGTTTAAGGAAACAAGGCATTTTTAGGGGAATTGGTGATTCTTGCTGACGGCATAAGGCAGCTGCCTACAACAGCTTTCTGCAGCATCAGACCATTTTTGGTAAGGGGTGGCATAAAAGCAGCGTATAAAGTTTGGAGTTAGATTTAAGTAAAACATGCAAACATGTTAGTTAAACCCCCAAACAAAAACACACCAGAATGTTATTGAAGGCAGCAGTGATGGTATTAACTATTGAACATGAATCCAGCACACCAGGACTTTGTACTTTTGCAATGGCTTCAGAGAAAGAACATTAATGAAAACTTTCAAATTAAAAGAAGCTTTTTTGCTATGGCTGGTGTTTTTAATCTTCCCAGGGGTCTTTTCAGCGAACCTGTGTTGAGTCTCCAGCTATTTCATCAGCTCGAGTTTTGTAATGAACAAACGGTGAGCACTGGGTTTGACGGAGCCGGGCCCTTTTTGTTGCTTTATTCAAAGTTAATTCATGAGAAGAGGAAGGTTATTACAGTGGATGGAGGTGACATTAAATGAGAGGGGAAAAGAGGAGAAGGAGGGTAGATGGATGAAAGGAGGAAGATGGTGGGATGAAGGAAGGTTATGTTGTGTGAGGTTTCAATATAGCGCTTTATGCAATCTAAGGCAGGGCCACTGGAATTATGCGCTCGTGTGGCCACAACGGTTTTCGCATTATTATAGATTGCCGCATTTGCCACATAAACCATCATCTGCTGCATAATCTGCAGATTTTAACAAAAAAAATAGTTTCTAGCTCAAATGGTTCAAAAGTTACTGAAAACACAGCGGTACATGTTGCCGCGTAGTGGAAGGCCTTTTGCAAAGGTTAACTGGTCCCCTTTCTGTTGCTCATTGCTATATGTGGGTATTAAACTGGTACTAATGAGGTGCACCCAATGCCCAGACAATGTTAAGTGAAAAAAGTACAAAATAATGAAGTAAAACTATAAAACAAGTGAAGCATTATGCTGCCTTATTTGCCTTTTCTTGCCGAATAATTTACCCAACCCTGCCGCATAATTTGGCCCTCTCCTGCCATATAATTCCAGTGGCCCTGATCTAAGGCCACCTCAAAGCATTAAGGGAGAGCAAGAGAAATGGAAAAGAGGGACCAGTAGAGTGGAAAGGAGGGGACAAGATAGAGGGAAAGGAGGATTCTTGTGGATGGAGCGGTCATCCCATAATCAACGGCATCTCAAAAGACAGAGCAATATTGTACTCTCTGTAGCCCGCCATAGGTATCTACCAGCAGGATGGAGGCGAGGAAAGTATGGGATGAGCATGAGGGATATTGAGGCAACAGGGGAGGTAAGGAGGTAGGGGTCAGGGTGAGAGGTGATGGGAATCAGGGAGGGACATCATTTTACAGTGCTTGAGAGGTTCCAAGAGAGGCCACGAAAGTCCCTGGGAGTCAGCAGGCTTCCCCCTGCCCTTCACATTCTTTACAGTCAGACCTCTCAGTTAGCCTCACCCTGAAAGACACATGTTCGTGGGCTCATGGCTGAAGAGGGGCTGGAGGAAGAAATGCTGAAGCGATGCTAACTTCTTTAGATGCTGAGGTTTCTGGGAGGAAAAGTGCATCTGGATTCGAGGAGGAGCCCTCCATAAGATGTCAAAGGCTTGGTCCTAGCACTCGCCAAGCTAACGGCTAGAGCGGATGACTTTGGAGCTGGGGAACCAGGTTGGAGTCTGGCGGGAGGCTCAACATCCTGTGATTCTGGGCAAATCCCTTAATCTCCCCATGCCTAAAAAGGAATGTGTACTTCTGTAATACAACTGGTGCTCATGTAAAGCGCTCTGATACCTTCGAGTTCGCGCTACATAAAACTGCAACAACAAAAAAAACCTTGGTTTTCTAGCCGGCTACTGCAAGGAATGCCCTATCCCTCTTTGACGGGTGTCTGCTAAGTAGGAAGGAAAGAAAGATGAAAGAAGGATCGTAAGAAAAGGAAGAAGCAAGAGAACAAAAGAGGAGTGAAGGAGGAGAGAGAAGTTGAGTGCAGGAGGAGAGAGTCCGAGAGTTGAGTTTAATCTGCACCCAGCATAAACTGCTTGGTGCATCTGTCTGGGCAGGGATTAGTTCAACGGTTTAAGGAGATGAGAGCTTGGGAAGCAAACTATTCACTAGCTGGGCCATGTCTGAAGCATCCCGCGAAAGGAAAGGAAGAGGAGTGATAGCGTCTCTAATGTTTTATGTGCCACTATGCTACTAAACACACATTCACACCTACAGTGCAAAGGTCAAATTCCATTTCTTTTATGACAGTACAGCAAAACTAATGTGAGAACAGATTGCATGTTACAATTACTTTACGCATGGAACCAGCTCTCCTAATAGCCAGGCGGTCTCTTCAAAGTGATTTTACCTCACTGGTCAAAAGTAACCCCTTTCAGCCTGGTTTTGGTTAATTAACTTTTGATGAAACAAATACATATGAAAAAACGCCATGCTATAAAACATATATATGCAGATGAGGGGTAGAGAACAAGCTGCTATTTATTACTTTTGTTGAGGATGGGGAAGGGAATAATGAGACACGGAAGGTGTTGTAAATAGCATATTACGCTTTGCACATCTGTGTGTGTGTGTGTGTATATATATATATATATATGTTCACTGAAAATCTATATTAAAGGGAAGTTTGGATTATTTATAATTGTATTTAAAAATGTAAAAATTGCCCTAGAAAACATCAGTTTAAGGGATGTAATGGACACAATACTGCACTTAAAGACCACTAAACATAGCCAGTTAACACATCCATAACTTTGCTCCCAATCCACCGCTCATGGCATCTTTGGCATCATGCATGCCTTCACTGAGTGCGAGTGGTTGCTGAGGCCAGGGTCCTTCTGTGGTGACCAGCGTAGTATTGGCACACGGACTGGTTGGATGCTCAAAACCCCTACTCCAAGAAGTGAAATCACCTTTTCATTTATGAGACCATGAGCAGGGCCTTGGGGCAAAGGGGATATGGTTGAGCTGCATCACCATAAACAAAATTCTTTCTTCTAAAGATTTCCCTTCCTCAAGACTTTGTGATCACCCAAAGGCTGACCAACCGCCAGAGCATGCATCAGCGTCTTCATTCATCACACATCTGTCCCCATAACACCAGGTAAAGACCCGGAGTGAAAGACCAGAGTGGGTCCCAGATCCTAGTTGTCCTGAGCACTGCAAACCACCTTTAGGTAGCATGCTGGAGATGTAGGTAACATCTTAATATGTTTATGTAGCACATTATGTATTTTTGGTACCTGCAGGCTGGCTGAAAGGCCTCAGTTAAAGTTAAAAAAAGTGAACAAAACAAAGCAAATCATTAAACGTTTTAAATTTGCAAGTCTTTACAGACCTGCCAAGTCACACGGTGCCACCATGTGTCACACAATATCGGCTCTCTCCACACCTTCACCCAGTGAGAAGGCAATATCACACAGTTGCGGGGAGGAAGAACTTGAACCCACTACAAAGAGTGGGTTTCCAGCTCGTCTTTGGATGCTGGCAACAGCCAATAACCATTAAAGGGCATGAAACCCCAGGACATCGATTCCAAACACAACAACGTTGCAAGGAGAGAGGTTGGTGGGTGGATGGGGAAAAATGGCCTGATAGGTAGTTCTCTGCCTGAGGCCCTGCCCCTTCCTCACAATGAGATATATATTTTTTAAATTTTGCAGGTCTGCCTTTAGCATACATCATCAATGATTTAACACCAAATTTATTGTTCTAATGACAGTCATCAGGCTCAACCAACGATAATTTCAAAGAACAGAATAGGAGGATAGTGTTTTATTTATTTTGCAGTTTTATACAACACAAACTGGCCCAAGGGAATTAGAGTTCTTTAAGTGAGAACCACACATTACACTTTTAAGGTCACAACCTACCAGACAGCGCAGCAGTCTGGTTTGCTAAAGACATCTTGGGGACATTCAGAAAGTTGACCTAGGAATGCATTCTGCCCATTGCTTGCCATTGGCTTTGTAGTCTGTAACTCACATTTTCTTGCTTTCCATTTGCTGGCTTTATTTGTTTTAGGCTGTCCAGCTTGAGTTTGTAACTCCCCTTGCCAAAACCTTATTTACAGTATCCTTCCGAGTGCTCCCTTTCTGTAAACAGGCCTGTAAATCTTGTTCTTATCTCGCCACATTTACAATGCATTCAAAGACCGAGGTCAAATATCAGGTGCTGTCTTTGGAGGGTGCTTGTTTACTTTTTTTTCTCTGACTTCAAAGTGAGAGGATTTATGTGACAATCTTGCTGGATACTAAGGGCAGGAAAGAGTTTTTTTCTAGTACACAACAGCATTTAAATTAAATGTGTAAGTATTTCAGAATATATCAGAATTAGGAACACAAATAAAGCACTTTTCTTTTTATTTTCGATGTGTGTTGGAAACAAATACTTGAATTTGATCAAAACAAATCATTACACTAAGTGATGCAATTTCCACACATTTCCGCCTGTGCACTGTATAGCTTTATTAGTAAAACTGTATGTCTGTGCAATTGTAAGGGTCATTTCAATTGAAATTGTATTGTCTGTAATGGCAGTATGCTACCACACCATGAATACTCCACTCCACTCTGCACCACTCCGCTCCACACCACTGCACTCTACTCTGCACAACTCCACTTTACACCACTCCCCGCCACTGCACTCGGCACCACTTACCTCTACGCCACAGCACTCTATGCCTCTCTACTCTACCCTGTACCACTCTACTCTGTGCCAATGTACTCTTCGCCACTCTACTCCACTGCACTCTACACCACTCTAGTCTAGGCCACACCAATATACTCAGCACAAATCCACTCTATGTCACTGTATGCTATGCCACTCTGCAACACTGCACGCTACACCACTGCACTCAATGCCAATACACTCTACACCAATACACTTTACTCTGCAACACTGAACTCTATCTCTTTGCACTCTACTCCAATCTACTGTACTCCACTCTAATCTACTCTGCATCACTGCACTCTATGCCACTGCACTCTACGCCACTTTACTCTACACCATTACACTGTATGCCACCCTATGCACCTGCACTCTACCCTGCACTACTCCACTCTGTGCCACTTCACTCTACTCTGAAACAATCTACTCCACGCCACTGCACTCTATGCCACTCTACTCTTAACCACTGCATTCTACAAATCTGCACTCTATGCCACTGCACTCTACTCTGAATCACTGTACTCTATGCCACTGTTCTCTACTCCACTCTACAACACTGCACTCTGACACTCGACTCTGCAACACTGCACTCTCAGCCACTGAACTCTACTCTGCACTACTTCATTCCACGCTACTCCACTCTACGCCACTATACTCTACTCTGCACCACTCTATACTACTCTACATATGCACCACTCTATGCCACTGCAGTCTATGCCTCTCTACTCTGCTCACTATGTCACTACACTCTATGCCACTCTACTCTGCGCCACTTCTCTCTGCATCACTCAACTCTACGTCACTCCACTCTGCACCACTCTACTCTACTCCACTCTACTCTACGCCACTGCACTCTACTTTACTCTACGCCATTCCACTCTGTGCCAATCCATTCTGCCACTGCACTCTGTACCACTGCACTCTGCGCCACTGCACTCTACTATGCACCACTCTAATTTATGCCACTGTGTTCTATGACGCTGCATTGTCACTACTGAATCCAATGCCACTGCACTCAATGCCACTGCACTCTACGCCACTATACTCTGCAACACTCTATGTCAATGCACTCTACACCAGTCCACTCTATTCTATGCCACTCCAGTGTATGCAACTCTATGCGACTCCACAGTATGCCACTCCACTACATAACACTCTCTGCCACTCCACACTATAAAATTCTACTCCTCTCTTCTCCATTCCACTCTACCACACTCTCCTCTACGCCAATAACTTTTAGCCATGCTGAACAGCAGCCACACTAGTGTACAACTTGGCTAAAACACATTGGCAAAGCCAATAGCTCTTGCATAGGTGAGACCTATTGGCTTTGCCATTGATTGTTTTTTTAAGGCGCATGTAGATTAAGTGCAGGGTCGGACTGGTTTATAGAGCAATCAGGCAGTGCCCGATGGGCTGGTCTGCCAGGTTAGTGTGTGGACTGTTTTATTTTTTTGCTGTTTACGGTCTGGTGGGCTAGTTTTCACAGTTGATTTCCCGATATTATCACTAACATTGCCTGTAGCAAGCTCAAATCCATGCAGCCTTCCATACATTTCAAAACATTTGTACATGTCTTTACAAGTTCAAAATTGCCCCAATTTGCAAACTTGAGCCACTTTTTTAGGTATCTAATTTCCTGTTGGAGCCACTTTTTTTGCAGTCCTGGCCTATTTTCTGTCCCAGTCCAATACAGATTGAGTGATTTGCCCAGAATCACAAGAATTTGAACCGAAGCTGGGATGCATGTACCGCTGTTTAAAAAAGGGACACAGTATTGGCTAATGAGTGGCAGCTTCTATATTGCACTTTCCTTGGCACTCTAGGGTTTATTTCAAGTGGAAGTTAGGCACATGTTACTTTTTTGCTTTTATTAGTTTGTGCTTTTGGATCAGCGCTAGAGCTCCGCATAAACAAAGTAAAATGCACCTGGATGACACAGAAATGTTGCAATGCTGGCCATTCTACGCCAAGAACGGGTTGGGTAGCGTCTCCCATGTATTGGAGCTGTGAGGGAGTCACATGCGACTGACTCTGTGCGTTGACTGTACCTGGTCGATGCCCATCTCTTGCGGCCTCTTTGCCATTCCTTATCACTGGCATCAGCCTTTGCTTCAGCCCAGACACAGACAGTGGCAGAATGTTTTTGATAGGTTTCTTAAATGGTGCAGCTGTACTGTCTGTTTAGATATAATTACAGGTGGCTTTGCACAGTACTGCAATACAAATTCTAGAGTGCACAAATGTGTGCATTTCTACGGTTTATAAAAGCCGCAAAGTGAACAAATACTTTCTTTTATTTTCTGGCAATGAATGGACCTGTACTGTGGTGGCTGTGAAAGACAGTAACTACAGAGCATCCCCCTTCCTGGAAACAATCTTGGGATTTCTGGTCTCTTTTAAACCCACCGCCAGGTGCTGACTGCCTACCAGGGCAGGAAGTGAGGGGAGAGCAACCAGGGATTGTACAGTTATATCCCAGTGTGAACAGGAACTCCTTTATTAAATGCACTACGGTGGCCTTCATGGAACAGATTTCCTAGCAAACAAAAACCATTCCAAGATGGCCACATGCTCGTTATTCTGACCCAGATTTACCATTTCCCCAAGTGATTTGGCATTACTTACTTTTACCCTCAGGTTCCATCATGTAAAGGGCTGAATATCCGCCATCCATGGGGTTACGGGTGACCCCGGTATCAGTAACTCTGGGTGCGGAGAAATGCCAGCCTATTATACCGGCCTATCTTAAGAAGGGCATAAGAGCCTTTGTTGTTTCCTCCTCACAATGTAAGCATCGGTGTCGGAGAGTCAGTGGCAATGTCAGTGTAACCAGCCCAAACTACCTGGGGCAAAATCCTATCAATTCTGAACTTCATTACCTACAATTGTAATGATCAAAGGTATAAACAATGCATGTAAAATATAACCTCTCACTAACGAGACAGGGGCCTTCTGGCCATTCACCCCTCCTTAACAGGAGAGTTATGAGCCATCTTTGGGACTCATCAATCCTTAACCTTTTTCTCACTGAGTTAACCTCACCAATTCATTATGTTGTGGACACACTATGGGGTGTGTGAGGGTTTTCTTTCATGAACATCCCGTTTTATTCATGCAAATACTATGATTCCAACCTATAGATCACAAAGATTTCTGCATGTAAACAAAGGAATGGCCAATAATCGGGATCCATCCGACTTGGTGGCAGTGACAATCATTGTATTTCGTCTGCGCATGCTAGCTGTGGGGCAGAGAGAGGGTCGGTCATACATACACTATGGGAATGCCCCAACATTCAAAGATACTGGACAGACATTGCAGAGGACTAAACGGGCACTGGGAGAAACAATACCAAAGGACCCTAAATGCATATTGTTGGGAATCCCCACGGATATAGATCTCTCCAGAGCCAAGCTCCTCTTTAATAACTTGGGCCTAGTAGTGGCCAAGCGAGATGTAGCCAAACAATGGGGCGAGCCTGGTCCCCCCCACGCTCCGAGACTGGAAAGCAGGAATGGACCTCTATATGGCTGCTGAGAAAGTTATACACAAGGCTAGAGGGTGCCCGAGGAAATTTACCAAGATATGGGGTCCCTGGCTGTGCCACTATGGAATTGACCTGGGGCGAGGCGAAGGGCAGCCTAGACACACACAGACGAGTACTGAGTGGCAAATCTTGTACTAACTCATCATCTGCGCGCTTACTCCCATGTACCTATGGTATCTTTGGTATGCCTATTCGTTTGTTGTGTTAACTGCAGAAAACTCTAATAAAAATATTTTAAAAAATATAAAGTCTTTGCATGCTAGAATAATGTAGTCTGCAGCGAGCAGCAGACACTCTAATCCTAGTAACACTGAATTGCCTTAGGGAGTCTGAAAGAATTCCTTCTGACGCCGGTCTTTTCTCAGGGCATTAGCCTTCAGGCTTCAGGGAAAACTGAGAAAACCTAACAGGGAGGTTCCTCGGAAAAGATGGTAAGACAGGGAAAGCGTCAATAATTACGGGTCTTCCCTTGAGATGTGTCAGAGTTAAAACTATCAACCAACATACACATGAGCAATTATAAAAATATAGGCACTCATATAACCACATACACCCTTATTGATATAAGAACACATATATATCTATACCCATGCAGATAAATCCATAGGTTTATGTATGCATGCATATTACGTTTGCACAAATGAATTGTATAAAAAGCAATGGTTTAAAAATCCTTATTTCACAGGGATACAATGTTATTTCATAAATATGACATAATTCCTGTGAAATATGGATTCCATCCAATGTGAAGCCTTGTCTCAGTCTGATTTCCTTCCCTTTGGCTCAGCAGTCTCTGAGACTAACATTGAGTTAAAACAATGGAGGCACCAAACTAATCTACAAAGCTTCCTCACTGCCCTTTATTCAAACGGACACACCTGTATGGACGTTAAGCAAGGAAGGTGACCAAAAGCTAAGCATTCAAATTGCAATCAGGGCCAGTGCTTAATTTGAGCCGGTGTTTGCAGGTGGGGCCCCCTGGCACTTATTTTTCTTAGACTTTGATCATGAGCAAGCACGAAAAAAACAGAAAAGAGAGAAACAAGGAGGGGGCGAGAGATGAAAAAACAGTTGGAAAAGAGAGAAAGCAGGAATGAAAAAGAGCCTGCAAGAGGAAGATAACGAGAGAGGGAGGGTCTGATGGTGGAATAAAGAGGCATTAGATGGAATCAAGACTATGCAGTTTTGTTATTCAGTACCCCAGCCATGTTTAGCTGCTCCCTGCGGGCGGGAGCAATGCTGGCACCCACTGGAGTAGGGGAGCCAGCTTGGGCCACGGTGGCATTGGGGGTTCCCACTCCGTCCTCCATCAAAACGAGAGTGCCCTGGGTGGGTTCCAGGGCACCCACCTATTACTGGCCAGGCCCTGGGGAATGGGGTTCCCCAGTGCCAATACTAGCCCAGGGAGGGGGGGCCAATATTGGCCTGGGGAGAATGTGGGTTGCATGTGTAAAATATACAGTGTGTGCCCTGGGTGGGATCCAGGTCACCCACCATTCACTGGCTGCGCCCCGGGGATAGGGTTCCCCAGTGCCAATACTAGCTCAGGGAGGGGGGCTGCATGCCCCCCACCCCATTGATAATGTAGCCGGAAGATGGGCTCTCTGGGGCCGAACTCGGCCCGGGAGGAGGCCATGTGGCCCCTCACCAAAAATTAATTATATAGGCCCTGTGGAATGGTGACCCCGGGGCCAATATTGACCTGGGGAAGGGGCTGTTTGCCTCTCTCCCCCTTTTGATTATGTAGGGGGTGCCCTGGGTGGGCTACAGGGCACCCACCATTTACTGGACGGGGCCCGGGGGATGGGTTCCTGGGGGCCAATATTGACTTAGGGAGGGGGGTTGCGTGCCCCTTCCCCCTTTAAATTATGCAGTGTGTGCCCTGGGTGGGATCCAGGTCACCCACAATTCACTGGCAGGGAGATGGGGTCCCCTTGGCCGAAATATAGCCCAGGGAGGGGGCCCACATACCCCCTTCTACTAAAATAATGTGGTGGGCCCCAGCGGATTGAGTCCCTGAGGTTGAAATCGCCCCCAGGAGGAGGGGCTGCATGCCCCTCTCACAGGTATCTCAAGAAACTATGACTTGTGCCCTAAGGTAACTATAACTTGCGCCCTTGTCATGCCTGCTAATTACCCAACATATTACATCATTGATGACATCTATGAAATAATTAATAATATCACTGAAAGTTTTGCAATAAAATGATTCATGAGAAAACTGTTCATGGCAGGGGTGCAAGTTAGTTACCTTAGGGCACAAGTTATAGTTTCTTGAGATAACTCTAACTGCTGAATTTCTATAGTTTTGTGTGTGTAAATTCTGAACCTAACTATAATTGTTTTTTGTGAATTTCTGAGGTTTTTTAAATTCTATTTCCTAACTATAAAGACCCTATACCCTATAACTTTAGTTTTTTCCCCAGTATAAATATATATATTAAGGCTCGCCAGAGCCGAAACGCGTAATGGCTGCATTTGAACAATAAAACTCTTGCACTGTTTTGGTGGTCCGTGCCCGTTTGTGGGAGGAATTCCAAGGAAGCAACGGAATCAAAGATATATATATAAATATATATATATATATATTCCGTTATCCAATTCAATAATACGCGCTCTCACAATCCAATATCAAGGGTGGTTTATTAGAAGCTCAAGGTTACGCGTTTCGGAAGAAACTTCCTTGATCAGAAAATATATATATATATATATATATATATTTATTTAGAGAGAGAGAGGGACACACACTCACAGAGAGGTGATACGTAATGGGTAATCATCTAACATGGTACAACAGAGCAATTGAGGGGTTCTGTTACATAATAAACCATGAACCCGAAGGTAAGGTTTGTTAATGTCACAAGAACCCTGTGATGGCAATATAGGACCATATCACACGTTACTCGTTATGTATTTTTAATGACATTATTCCATGTTTATTTTGGCGTTGTTTGCTTGAAAATGCGGTTTTTTCCAAAGTGCACTAAACAGGGCTTTGAATGAGAATTAGAATGTTTAGGTTTTGTTCACCTTTCATTAAATAATTGTTGATAAAACAATGGTGACAGCCAGTGGATTTGTGGGATTCTGTGGTTGCAGCGTTTCCTAAATAATTATGGATTTATTCCATTGCCATACAATTTGCATTTTGCAGATTTCGAATATAAATTTGTTTCAAGCTAAAATAGATGAAAATAATACTACCAGAGATCATGTTGTATAATTTGCATTTTTCACAGCGTAACTTAAAAAACCTTGCTGAATAATTTGATCCTCCGTGCCGCATAATCCTAGTAGTCCCAACAATGGTAAGGGGGGGGGGTGGGGGGGCGGTGTGTGTGTGTGTGTGTGTGTGTGTGTGTGTGCACGTGCGTGCGTGTGTGCGTTTTTTTGCATATACATATGCACAAACATACACTCAAGTCAGCTTACTACACAGTGTGGCTTCTCTCCACACTGCTGCCTCACTTGGCAATTCCTCACACAAATGATTGTGCTTCCATTATGTCAGGACACAGCTTCAATAAACACTAGAGAACATGCAGAAACATGATCAAATGCTGAGCATGGCGTTAGTGCCGAGTCTCTCTGCACTGGTTGGCTGAGAGTAAATAAAAGGTTGGGGGGACTGATGGGCATAGAGGGGGAAAAAGACAGAGCGAAATATCTATTTGCATTTTTAGGAAAATACTTCATTTGAGGCAGCCCGGGTGAAAGGTGAACATTTGCATTTAAATGGAAAAATCAGAAAGTGGATTGCGGTGGAAATCCCTCTTATATGATTTTCTCTGCAGTGAGCAGAAAGGAATTGCTGTCAAAAAACAACATGATGGAGGGGAGAGCACGATCGAATAAGGAAAACAGCAAGGTATCTCAGGGGGGTTGCACTCCTATTGCAGAAATTATTTTGCTCGTTTAGCATTTTATTTTGCTTTTGGTGTTTTTCTTTTGAAGTCAGCGGATGGGCGCACCTGGGGTTTAGTTGCAGCGACATTTTATGCTCAGTTCTTAGGAAGTGGATGGTGTGCATTGGTTGCATCTGAACAATGAGGTCGTTACAGACTCAGGGGCTTATTTACAAGCCCATTGCGACGCCGGTGCGTCACTTTTTTTGATGCACCGGCAGCGCAATGGGCTTCCCCATATTTATAAGGCCATGTAGTCACCCTGCGTAACTTTTCATGGCCTTGTAAATATGTTTCCTTTTCATGACTCTGCATGAAAAGGGTGTTCCATGGATGCTGCTGTGGGTGTTCCCACGCAACATCCATGGAACTTGACGCATTCCCAGATTTACAACGTTTTGTAAACCTGGGAATGTGTCAGAATCCTACGCCTCCCCTGGGGAGGTGTATGGAGTAAGGAGGCGCAACGAGGGGAAATACTTTTATTTCTCCTCGTTTTTTCCTTTTTCAATGTGTGCTGCATTCTGCAGCATGCATAGAAAGAGGAAAATGCTGTTAGTTATTGTTTTTGTGCAAGAAGGTGTCCCTTCCTGCACAAAAACAATCATCCCGTCAGCGCAGGCACCGTTGCAAAATGATTCAAGGGTGTCCGTGCGGGGACATGGCTGCTGTTTGTGCGCCGGTGCAGGGGAGATGGACGGGAATACGCCGTATCTTGTAGATACCTCGCATTCCTGCCCTTTTATTTTGACACAGCAGCGCAGCAGGTAGGCTTGCTATGCCGCCATGCGTCAAAATATTGTAAATGAGACCCTCAGTTTTTACCAGGTTCAAGGGTGGATAGAGCAGAAGGTTCTTGTTTATTTGTATTTGTGGTGGGTCCTAGGAAGTGCAATGTGCTCCAATAAGCTTTTTGGCACTAAAAGCTGAGTGACAGAGACAAAGCAGCACTAGTGTGGTTACAAGCAGTGTTTGACTGCTTTACTAACCGCTATGCAGTGCTCCAAACCCACACCAGTGGAACACCAGTAAAGGCATACCTGTAGCAATGCAGAATTTAGAAATGATCTACTGGTTTCTGAAAGAACTTAGGGAAAGAATTGAGTAGAGTCGCAGCCTGCAAAGCTCCCTAAGAAGCATGGGAATGCCAAAACTGTCCCGGGGGTCGAAGATGAGGGCCTGGTTGATACATCAATAACTTGGGAACTAAAAAGGACAATCGACGCCTGGTACTACACTTTGTAGATTAAGCATGGTGCTTTATGTTTAACACACTTCCATGACAAGGCTGGTCTGATGTGACCTCTCAAGCTCATTCTGAGCATTCTTCATACTGCTGCATTCTTAATTGAATGCACTCTACTTCAAGACCTTGTGAAGATTTTGTGAAGGCCAGATGGATCACAGGGCAGTGGTCAAAGCAATCCAAATCACAGACATTTAAAAGAGGTTCATTAGTTATTATAAAGAAAGAGGAAGATCTGTGGGTCCCTGGATAGCTGAGGACAGAGCTTGACCCCTAGATTTGTTTCCCCCAGAATGGTGGTTGGTGTTGACCAGAGGTTATTTACATCAAATGTTTCTGGACCAAAAAAACACCTTATGAAATGGCGAATGAATCCGAGCATGGCTGCCATTTTGTTTCATCCTATCAACACTTAACCCGTGCGTCAATGTCAACAAGAAAGGCCTGAAGATTTCCAGTGGTTGCATCTAGACCCCCCTCCCTCCACCATGAAGATGAACTGGGTATTGTCGGTGCGTTTGGTCATTCCATTCCTATTTATGTAAATACAAGCAGAATAGCCTCACAGTACCAACGAGTCAATAACTCAGCCAACATTACAGAACCAAGCCATAAATCATGAAGGGTGCATTTAAAAAAGCACATTTGTTTCTGATTTATAAAGAACTACTGAGCCATAAAGGCTCCTAGGTCTGCAAGCATCAGGTCCAGGGGTTCCAAGCAATGGTTTCACGCGTGTGAGCTTCGAATAAAGCCTGGGGAAAGCTCTTATTTGCCTGGTGGGGGTGACCTTCATGGGCCTGGTAGGATGAGCTGATGGTACAGAAGAAGGAGACATGCCATTTCAGGACTGTTTCTATTATGCAGTGTGGCCACCGGTGCCGCAAATGTATTCATCTCAATAAAATTTCTAATAACAACAGCTACGCTGGATGGTCACCGAACAATTTACTGTGTAATATGATCTATATAACTAAACAATATTATTACTTTAATTAAAAAAAAAAGTACTACCGGACCATGAGATTTTCCTGACATGACACTGCACCTCTGAAATGCAGGACGGGGGGGTGTCATTCACAAGTCACGTGACACTGGGCACGTGACTGCCTCTTGACGCTGCCGTGACGCAATTACGGAGCTCCTTAAGACACTGTCACGCCATGCGAGCGACTGTTCCTTCCGCAGCCCTTGCGGGTTTTCAAGGGAGAGAGAGTATGACTGACTCTTACCCGACCTTCTCTGACTTTTCAGCGGCGGGCATTACATCTCACCAGAACTGTCTTGTAAACTCGAAGCAGGCCTTGAAAATGTTTTAGTTCTAGGCTCTTGTGGAAAAGAGTAAAAGCAGCGAGTGGTTGTATACCTTGGAAAGGTGGCGGAATTATTAATTTTACGGGGCAGTTTTCCAAATATATTGACTAAAAAGTGATATATTTTATGGGGAGGGATGAAGAAAAACTCATGAAATATTCCACTAATTCATGGTCTAGTGGAATGTGTGTTATTTCTCCGCAGCACCAAATCATTTATTTGAGCTGTAAGGGAAGAGGGCCCTCACCCTATCCAGCCTTGTACACAGTCCCATAACCCCTTATTCCAGTATCCTGAGAATATCTGACACCTGTTTACCCCCAAATCAAGATTACAATTTGTTCGGTAATGCCCTTTTTTCACCCAATGTCAAACTTTGTGGATCAAAAATTTGTGTGGGGGGAAAATACAGCACATTTCTTGTATTGCAGCGCTGACCGCGGCGGCCGGAAAACGTACAGTATTACCGCATTATTTCCATTTCGACGTGCACAACCAAACAATGAATGGGCGGTAATATTTACAAGGCGCGGTCCTACAAGCAAAATAACAGTCCGCGCAGAATGAGGGCCCCGGACTTTGCGAGCTGTCTTTTATCAGAGCCAGTTCACTTATTTTGCATAGCGCTGGAATTGTGACAAACGACATTTCGCGGCGCTACACCACGGAGAATAACCGAGGGGGCATTTCGCACGGTTTGCCATGCTTTCCGTACCTTTTCCAGTCCCTCGCCGCCTGTTTGATATCCCCCCACCTGCTGGGCGCGGCCTTCTCGCTTGGCAGACCTGGGCCCGAGTCCACCTGGCTTCTGCGGTTTCGGGAACAGATGGCGCCCATTCATGGTGGCGCGGGCAGCAGATGGTTCGAGGAGGTGTCATTCTTTATAAAAGGCGTGCAAAAACCACTCCATGGCAAATGTCAACGGTGTGAAGTGCTTCAGGTGCAGGCTGGCAGAGGACGCGGTGTTCACTGGCACAACTGTTCCACTCCCGGGCTTTCGCTGAACGCCTAATGCATTCTGGGTGAGGCGGTTTTAGGTCACCGTGGTTTTATGAGTTGCAAAAGGGAAAGCTGGCTTTGCCACATAACTGAACCCTTAGCCCCTCTTCTTGTTCTCGTGCTAGGCTGGGGTATGCGGATATCTGTGGGAAGAAGGACTGACTGAGCACTTATGACCAGGAGGACCATTGGAATTATGGATTTTGCTATCACAGTGTTTGCCACATAATTATGGTTCTGACGCATTTGCCACACAATCCAATCCTGCTGTGCAATCTGCAGATTATAACAAAAAAAAATTGTATTTCTAACTCAAACGTATCAAAAGTTTGTAAAAATGCTGCGTCACATGTTGCTGCACAGTGGAAGGCCATTCACACTGATTGGTCACTTTTCAGTTGCTTATAGCTGTATGCGGGTGTCAAACTGGTAGTGATGAGGTGAAATCTTTGCCCAGATAGTGTTAAAATGAGTAACAATAGCAAATAATGAAGGAATACTGTCACAAAATATGCCTTTTTGTCACATAATTTGGTACTCTCATGATGCATTATTTCAGTGACTTTGTTTTTACAGATACTATATTGAAGCTGGTTCCTTCGCCTGGAAAGATTCTTTTTAGTGATAATTAAACCTTTACCTACGTAGCGCTCTCTGTATTATACTGTAACATATACGTAGCGCTTTGAACCCAACGATGCGCATTTTAGGAATAGTGCTGTACAAAACCAAGTACTATATTTACACTTTTCAGATTCACTCCATGTTATTGAGCCCAGAGGATGAAATGCTGGGTCGTTTCTACCCTGGTTTGTGACTTGAAGGCCGTGCAGAGATGTCTGCAACAGGTTCATTAATCCTCTGCGCGATCTGATCCCTGTAGAAGATATCTGGCGTGTTCCAACCTCTATACTCCTAGCTCTTTCGCTGATTACATTGTCAGCATCTACTGAGGAAGGTTACAAGCTGAAAAACGTCACTCTTGTCTTTATCCATTTGACATAGTACAAGACCCTTTCTTGACTAATTGCATTCATACACCTACGTACAAAGGTGGGTCTGTCTCTTCTAGAGGACTTAATTGTGGTTTCTGTCATAAGTGGCACTTCAAATTCGATGTCTTCTCCCAAACTCTGTTGATTAACCAGGTCCCTGACGCTTTTGCCCATAATCTGCATAACAAGTATCAAAATGGACAATGTTTTCTTTCAAGGTCTTTGAGTATGGGGCAGGGAGGGGAAATTAAAAACAGGGTTGAATTTCATTAGAGGAAGGTATATCTAAAAACCTTACAAAGTCGCAAAAGTTGTACTGTCTGTCAGCAATGAAGGGAGTTTTTGACAAAGTCAACAAATCAAAAAGCACTGGCAAAGCCAAATAGGTCTAAGATTAATGTGCTAACACATGCAGTGCAGGAAGCCTGCAGGTGATGATAGAAAGGACTATTGGTGTAAAGTAGTCCCTCATGCAGTTCAATGCAAGCACTGGAGGAGAGGTAGAAGCATACTCCCAAACAGCCAATAGCATTAGGTGAGCAATGAATATTCCACTGGGCTGGGTCAAGACTTGACTCAAAAAGTCTCAAGCCAGTGACTGAAAGAGTCGGGTCGAAGAAAGGCAGTGGTAGAAAGAGGTGGACCTAAAGCCCAGACTATGTATATTGTTAGCAATATTTCTGTTTGACTGTTACACTGTCAAAACCAAAACCAGCAATGGCAAAGCCAATAGGCTCTTCCAATGCCATTACCAAATATTTTTGGCTTTGCCAATGCTTTTTGCCAATATTTTTTTCTGCTCTGGCAAAAAGAAAAAAAAATTGTTTGCCGATGCTGGAAAAAGCATGATGATGAATATGCATTCAGGCGGACAGCAACAGAGGAGCAACCTAAGAGCCACAGAGGAGCTGGATTGCGGGTGAGGGGCTTAAATAAAGAAAATAAAACAAAAGAGCCAAGCAGGACCAGGAGGCACAGAGGATCGACGGACAAACTTGAGGGTGTGGGAGCAACAAGGACAGCATGAGAAGTGATGATGTAAGTGGGGAAACTACACATGGGGAGAAAACAAGAAAATATGCACTCCTATTGAGTGCTAAAACAAACTAAAAAGTAGCTCCTTGAGGTGGAGCTATGGAAGGATGTAAGTTAACCACTCAAAATGATGTTAAAGAAGCTTTGCACCAGTGAGGGACAAACACAAGAAGAGGAAAGAAAATCATCCAATAAGATCCAATCAAATGACATTGACAAGGAAGCCAACCAATGATACGCAATGGGGCTGACCCAAAACCTACTGTAAGTATAAGTATTGTCCACAATAGGTCTTTAATAACTGACAAGTGAAAGTTGACTGTAGGCGAGACCCAAAATTGAGTACCTGTCAAAGCAATCTAAGCACACATCCATGCTTCGTGCACCCTCCACAGGAAGTCTCTGTCTAGCAAATGAGGTCCTAATAAGATATCTTGACTCTATAGCAGGAGCCTGTTTAGTAGTCTGTATAGTGTCAAACTGATGGCTCACGGGTAACTCAAGGGTTGAGTGCTTGATGCGACCCTTCTCTAAGCTCCCTACTCATGCGTGAATAAATTCCTTAAACCCCACCTTTTAACCAGAGGTGGACTGTCCTGTGGTGCAACCAAGGAGTTCCCCAACAGGACAGTGCCTCTGAAAGGCAGACATGGACGGGCAAGACTCTGTTGAGTATACCTCCTTTATGACACCAAAATGCTGCACCAACCAGAAGAGTGAGTGACACTAAAAGGAGGGGATGCACCTGTAAAGTGTACCTAGGGGCACCCAAACAGGCCACCTCACAGATATATATATGTCTTAGCAAGAATGAGGACACCCTGATGTGCATGGCCTCTTGCACCATAGGACTCTATCATATCCCCCCCTGCCCTCCCCCGCCGTCAATTGGGTTTACTATAATGTAACATCTTGCTGGAGCAAAATCAATGTTGGCAGATTTTTAAAACAACTAATTCAAGTCCCAGGGACCAAGTTGATGATGGGCACATCCGTATACAGTATTTGGTGCTCCTGGGTCTTTGCTTTTCCGAGATTAGCCAAAAATGTTAAGAGGGGACCCACCACACGAAGGTGCTCAGTTTCCTTTTTCCATTCCATCTTGGTTCCTCTGTGTGTGGAAGGGGGCTTGAGTTCATCTGAAGGTGGCTGAGCTTGGAGATGATAATGGACGACTGAGATACTGAACACAACTGCATGCTTCATCCTTAGGATGCTGGGTGGTGGATCGAAGTCAAATGGAGACGCGGAATGGCTAGAAGCCTCCCTTGTGCAGCAAAGTATCTGCAGCATCCAGTCAAGCCTCTCTCTCTCTCTGGTTACCCAATCAGGCAACACACCTAGCCACAATGGCCATTTATTCCATCGCTCACTGAAGTCCACCAGCTTAGCTGGTCCATATCTGACCTGATCTGCAGGAGAGCTCCAGCTCCCTATATGTTATGTTATGTTATGTTATTGGTGATTTGTAACGCGTACGGCTACTCAAAAGAGTGTCCCGGTGCGAGCCCAGCAAATGAGAACAGTAAACAGAAGGAAAAACAGGCTTAATTGAATAGGAAAGTTTTAAGTTTTTTTCCTGAACTGAGAGGGGTTTTGAAGGCTACGGAGCTCCAGGGGAAGAGAGTTCCACGACTTAGCCGCCAAATAAGACAGTGAGCTGCCCTCCTTTCTTTTCAAACGGATTTTGGGTACAGAGGCCAGGCACGTATTCGAGGAGCGCAAGAGTCTGCCCGGGACATAGAAAGAAAAACGTTTCCTCAGATACACCGGACCGTATTCATAGAGTGCCGCATGGGCCGTAACCAAAGCCTTGAACAAGACCCTAGCTTTTAACGGCAGCCAGTGCAAATTGCGGAGATGTTGCCTCACGCTAGTGTGTTTGGGTAAGTCCAGCAGCAGCCGCGCAGCGGCATTCTGCACCTCCTGCAACTTATCCATAAAGAAGCCAGGGAGACCTACATACAATGCATTGGCGTAATCAAGACGGGAGGTAACTAAGGCCCGTACAACTGTTTCTTTGGCGGAGAGAGGCAACAGGGGCAAAAAATTTCTGAGCATCTTCAAAATGCCGAAACATGTGCCTGTCAATTTTCTAATCTGATTGCCAAAGCTAAGTTTTTCGTCGAACCAGATCCCCAGATTTTTCACAGGAAGACCCGAAGGGGATGGTTGCGGGGCATGAGCAGGCCAGCAGTCATGCCAAAACAGCGAAGAAAATTCCCCAAAGAACAGTATCTCTGTTTTATCTTCATTGTATTTTAACTGGGCCGAAGTGAACCAGTTGAACACAGCAGACAGACAGGTTCTGACGTGGGCCGTAGCAGACTCGTGCTTGTTCCAAGTGAATAAAAGCTGGGTATCATCAGCATATGCTACTACTTTAGCGCCCAGATCCTCGGCAAGCTGGATTAGAGGGGTCATATACAGGTTAAATAACAGAGGACTCAGTATGGATCCCTGAGGGACCCCTGTTTGCACAGCTTGGATAGTAGATGCGAAAGGGGGGATCCAAACTTGCTGGGTTCTACCGTCAAGGAAAGACTTTAGCCATTCCCATGCGGCACCAATGATACCGAACCTCTGTAATCGAGCCAGGAGAAGAGCATGGGGAACAGTATCAAAGGCGGCAGATAGGTCCAAAAGGACCAAAACTGCCCTGCCCCCAGCATCTAACGTCTCCCGGATGGCCTCTGAGATTTCCACCAAGGCAGACTCAGTGCTATAAGAAGCACGGAATCCAGATTGAGCTGGGTGCAACAGACCCTGCTGTTCAATGTAGGAGGTCAGTTGTTTATTCACTAGTTTCTCACAGACTTTGGCCACGCCCGGAAGCAAAGAGATAGGACGATAGCTGGAGGGGATGTGGGGGTCCAGCGTAGGCTTTTTTATAAGAGGGACCAGCATGGCATGCTTCCATGCGGGAGGAACCGAGGCTGACCCTAAGGATGCGTTAATCAGCTGGTTCATCAGAGGATTAATGACTTGAGCTGTGCGGGGCACGGATCTAGAGGGGAACCCGATTTTAAAGAGGTCAAGGCAGCAAGAGACTCAGCAAGGGGTATGGCCGAGAAAGAGGAGAGAGTAGTTTCCGTGTTAGAAGCGGAATTGAAATCCGCGGGCACCTGCAGGGTCTGGGCTACTGGTGTGTTAAAGAGCAATTGGAGTGATCTAACTTTGTTCATAAAAAAGTCAGAGAGCTCTTCGCACCAGACAAGGGAGGGTGTATGTGCATTGTTCATAGCTTTGGGAGAAACATAACTTTTTACAATGTTGAACAATGCCTTGGCATTATTGCCCGACATGGCGATACAATCGGCGTAAAAACAGCGTTTCGCTGCAGCGATCGCCGCCTAGTAAGTTTTTAGGGCTTTTTTCTGTTCCATCTTGTCAGTTCCATATTGTTGCTTCACCGATCCCCACATTTTGTCGAGAAACAGCCTTTACAAGGAGGTTTTTACCACGTTGTGACTTTACCACGCATGTTTTACGTGTATGATTTTACAACGGATGCCTTTACCACACATTTAAGGTAAGTTGGAGGTGTGGGGGGTCTATCCCAACAAATACATTGTTCTTAAATTAATAAACAATGTGTGGTAATGGCATCCGTTGTAAAACATATATGTTGTAAAAAAAATGTGTGGGTAAGGCTTGCGACCTATTTCCCTGCGTTGTTCCGTCGTACAACCCATTTTGTCACCAGTGGTGCAACTGGTCACCGCTCCACTCAGAGTTTCAACTCTTTCAGGTCATCGTTCAAAAGGTGACAGGCCAACAGCTAATGTTGAGTTTCCATACATTCGTAAGCCCCACATGACCAAACTTCAGGCAATATGTAGAGCGGTATGATCACCACCGGTCGCCAAACGTAGGTGACTGAGTGCGGGCAGTCAGGAGCAGACAGTGGACCCCTGACCCAGTAGTGAAACTGGAAATGCCTCACAAGCTAGGGCCAAGGGTAGGCAAGGGCCCGTGTTGTAGCCAAATCACCCAATGTCCATTTCCTCAAACGAGTGCTGAACAGACACCCATGAGCCACAGTCGAAATGCTTTGACTCTCAGTATCCCAATCTTGTAATATTTTAATGGCTGAATAGAAAAACAAACCAGTGTAGCAGGGAAACGAGGGAGCTATTGGGAAACTGGTAGATTTTTGACCTATTGGCCCTTCGGATAGGTCGGTGGGGCTTGTCAGGATTTGCCCAAACACCCGAAATGTCAGACCTTCGCTGAATGCAGCACAGGCACCTCTGAGCCACATTAAGGATGCTTTAACTCCCAGCACCCCCTTCCACGTAATATGTTTCGGCTTTCGCAGAAAAATGAAGCAGTGCAGCGGCTGCCATTAGCGGGATGGATGGGGAAGTTGGAGCGTGATGCAGAGAGGACTTGCTTTGGCTTCCAGGAATTATTTGAAGTAGCAGGAAAGCCTTAATTTAGCTTGCTCTGCATAAATCAGCCAGCACTGAAAAGGGGAGCGAAACTAATGGGAAAGCGTGGCTGTGTATAAATGTCAGCATTTCGAAGCCTGCAGCAAGCAATTCCGCTGCCAGCCCCCAGCATCCTGCAGAGCACAGCTAAGATAGCTGAGTGGATGTGGTACCCGAATATCGTGTGACATAAACATCCTGTCCTATATATTGTCTACAAAAATACCATCCTATTGGAGATAATAGGAAATCTACACCGAGTGGGGCAGTATTCTTATAAATAATATTTAAGACAATATTTTTGATAGAAGATATTACAGTGTATAATATTCTGACATTCAACCAGCTAAGGGCATTAATGTTCTGATACTGAGATGTATACATTACCAGCAGCTACAGGTTCTAATCCCAAAAGAGTCAACTCCTTTCAACTTTCAAAATGAGTACTAAAGTGTTTGGATACCAATAAGGTGTCTTTAACCCAAAGTCAAAGATCTAAGCCTATTTCAATAAGTGCTACATAAATAAGACAATATTAATAAGCAAGGCTGCCCCGGGATGTCAAAGGGAATCCAATTTTCAGAAAGTGTTAATTAAATGAACATTAAAAGGTGGTCCAGGTACATACCTCTGCTTTTCATTAAAGAGAATATGATCATGTTTGTTAATGTACTTAAAAAGCTCCATACTCTTAAGTATTGGACCAAAGGATAGTTTGTTTCAGAAAAGCTGTTTCGGCCTGATGATGGCGCCTCCAGTCTTGCTGAGAACGTGAAACCAAAATGATAAGTTCACCCAACAATGATTAGAGCATTGCAAACACTAATAGGTGGCAACGGAGGCCATATTAACAAGATTGTCATACACCACAGCAACATACACCTTAGAAACCCACAGATAACCATAGGATAATTTCAACACTCCATCAAATTAACAATATCGCATCCTAAGATGCCAAACTGGATTGTGATGCTTATACAGAAAACAACATGTTACGAGCCACGCAATGGACAAGCAACCCCAAACAAGAGATACAGTGATAAAGTCCTTGGGCTCACCCATTTAGAGAACCGCCACAAAAATCTTCCAGGATCCAGTTTATTTACCTTGAAATTAAAAAAAATGTTAGAATTTAAGATTGAAAAAAGACTCCAGGATCACACACCAAACAACAACAAAACTGGCCTACACAGTTATTGCCATACATTTTTTGTGTAAAGTGTGCAAGCGCTGGTGTGTGTTGTGCCGTCTCATTTTCCTGCTTCTCATCCTTGCACAGTGCTGTGCTCCAATGCATCGCAAGCCACTACATGCACAGGGTCTGTATAGAGCACATGTATTACGTTGCTTCGCCAGGTTGCTGGGAAGGCTTGGCTGTGCAGTGATGGGGAGCCCTCGGTAAACACTCCTTGAATAATTCATAAGGGGAACAAATTAAAATTTCATAAAAAGCTCTGGGTCATCAGCATTAAGGAGGAGCCGCATTACTCATTCCCTTTGCTTTCCGTAGAGCCACGTGGATCGGGTATTATCGCCCGCACACGTAAGAAACGACACAGTAGGTGTTGGGCTAACCTTTCGCCAGGAAGACTTTGTTCTGTTTGCTAGAGAACACCTCTTCTCTATCTCCACATCAATATATCCACTATGATCTTCAGGGCATTCATTTATCTAGATTTGTCCTATGGTGATCTACACCCTATCAATTTTATCACTCAGCGAACAACTATAGTGAGAGATTTCTCGACTGGACAGTGCCTCCGAAAGGCTGGTAGGGTTGGGAGAAGCCTATAGAGTTTTGCTCATCCTAAAGTTGTTATATCAGGGTTCCAGAAGCCAGTCTTAGAGTTTACTCTTCCTTGAACCTTTCAGCCTTTTGAAGACCTCCCATGCGCCCTGGGACAATCGTAGCCACCACCTTGTATAACTCCAACTGAGATCAGTTGGTCAGTGCACCTGACACAGAAATCTGTGAGCAACCTACAGGTCATATTTCTGAATCTCAACAGATCCTGAACCATCCCTAATTTGTTTTAGATAGATTTATAAATAAGTATACAACTGAGTTGGGAAATAGTCATCTTATAACTTATGCCAATGAAAGACTGCAGGATGGTAGCGTCAAGAGCTAGCAAACACAGTAAGATGATGGACAGAGTGCTGAAACTTTTCAACCACTCACCCCAATCAAGAGATCTGGGTTTGGACCCAGCCATATGCAAATCAGTCTTGAACCTGCGCCTCATGGGAACAGTCCAGCCGGAACTGCTAGGCCAGGTCCTCCCTGGACCAGAAACAAGCATCCTGGGACTAGTTTCGGGATATCACCCCTCATCAGCCAGGCTAGCTTAAATCCAGTGGCACAGCGAGCAAGAGCTACACAGAATATGATTTTTGAGAGTGCTGTTTTTAATTTCGAGAGGTCGACTTTGCCTATGTCCTGAACACAAAAAGTGATGAGCTTGCACAGGCTGGAATAGTCCTAAATTAACCGTTTTATGATAGGGTTTGGTTAATGCAACAACTTGTGGACTTGGCAACGAAGAGCATCACTTCACAAGGGAGCGACTGAACAAAATGTATACAATGAGAGTTGTCCAAGATCGCTTTGTGGTTGTGCCCAAGCCGGAATATTTCATGCCAACTTCAGAATGAAACCCTAATCCGTTGACTAGGTGAGGAGCAATGCATTCATTCATCCACTCCTGCTGTCTCTCCCTGACACACAGCTAAAGTCCCACACTTCTGCGCACTCTGCACAATTCCAGAGGCCAGAATTCTGCCAAGTGGAAGAAAATCCATTTGCTGGAAACAAGCAGAGAGCATTTCTTTTTCGCAATCGCCCGTGATAGCATTTTAATTGGTTTAACAGCACTGGTGGAGAGATTGATTTGGAGTTGAGGAAATCTCCATCACGTGAGGAGATATTCAGAAATGTGCCTCTGCAGATCCGGGCCCTGCCCTCGCTACAGAGACTGCTCGAGCTGTATTTTTGGTTAATAAATCACCCATCAACTGTGTGGGCCTGTCAGTGCAAATGCAAGAAGTGCTTAGGGGCTCTGAAGAGGAAGCAGCCGAAGAATGCCTTTCGGAAGGAGGGGGCGAGGGGGAGGGAGAGCAACAGAGAGAAGAAGCGAATGGCTGAAGGAGGAGGGAGAGGGCGGCAAAGATCAAGAGAGAGAAGAGGATTGAAGCAAGGGAGGGGACAGAGGAACACAGGAGAGAAGGACTGGAGGAGGAGGAAGAAGGCGACAGAGGAGATCAAGAGAGAATAGAAGGATTGAAGGAGAGGTAGAGGGCAACAGGAGATCAAGAGAGAGAAGAGGATTGAAGCAAGGGAGCGGACAGAGGAAGAGGAGAGAAGAAGAGAAGGACTGAAGGGGGAGGGCGACAGAGGAGATCAAGAGAGAATATAGAAGGACTGAAGGAGAGGAAGAGGGCGATAGAGGTGATCAAGGGAGAGAATAGAAGGACTGAAGGAGTGGAAGAGGGCGATAGAGGAGATAAAGAGAGAATAGAAGGATTGAAGGAGTGGGAGAGGGCAACAGAGGAGATCAAGAGAGAGAAGAGGATTGAAGCAAGGGAGGGGAAAGAGGAAGAGCATGAGAGAAGAAGAGGGGGACTGAAGGAGGAGGGAGAGGGCGACATAGGAGATCAAGAGAGAGACTAGAAGGATTAAAGGAGTGGGAGAGGGCGATAGAGGAGATCAAGAGAGAATAGAAGGATTAAAGGAGTGGGCGACAGAGGAGATCAAGAGAGAAGAGGATTGAAGCAACGGAGGGGACAGAGCAAGAGCAGGAGTGAGAAGAAGAGAAGGACTGAAGGAGGCGGGAGCGGGCGACAGAGGCGATCAAGAGAGAGAATAGAAGGATTGAAGCAAGGGAGGGGACAGAGGAAGAGCAGGAGAGAAGAAGAGAAGGACTGAAGGAGGAGGGAGAGGGTGACAGAGGAGATCAAGAGGGATTGAAGGAGTGGGCGACAGAGGAGATCAAGAGAGAAAATAGAAGGATTGAAGGAGTGGGAGAGGGTGGCAGAGGAGATCAAGAGAGAAAAGAGGATTGAAGCAAGGAAGCGGACAGAGGAAGAGGAGAGAAGGACTGGAGGAGGAGGAAGAAGGCCACAGAGGAGATCAAGAGAGAATAGAAGGATTGAAGGAGAGGTAGAGGGCAACAGAGGAGATCAAGAGAGAGAAGAGGATTGAAGCAAGGGAGCGGACAGAGGAAGAGGAGAGAAGAAGAGAAGGACTGCAGGGGGAGGGCGATAGAGGTGATCAAGGGAGAGAATAGAAGGACTGAAGGAGAGGAAGAGGGCGATAGAGGTGATCAAGGGAGAGAATAGAAGGATTGAAGGAGTGGGAGAGGGCGACAGAGGAGATCAAGAGAGAGAAGAGGATTGAAGCAAGGGAGGGGACAGAGGAAGAGCATGAGAGAAGAAGAGAAGGACTGAAGGAGGAGGGAGAGGTTGACAGAGGAGATCAAGAGGGATTGAAGGAGTGGGCGACAGAGGAGATCAAGAGAGAAAATAGAAGGATTGAAGGAGTGGGAGAGGGTGGCAGAGGAGATCAAGAGGGATTGAAGGAGTGGGCGACAGAGGAGCTCAAGAGAGAAAATAGAAGGATTGAAGGAGTGGGAGAGGGTGGCAGAGGAGATCAAGAGAGAAGAGGATTGAAGCAAGGAAGCGGACAGAGGAAGAGGAGAGAAGAAGAGAAGGACTGCAAGGGGGAGGGCGACAGAGGACATCAAGAGAGAGAATAGAAGGACTGAAGGAGTGGAAGAGGGCGATAGAGGTGATCAAGGGAGAGAATAGAAGGATTGAAGGGGTGGGAGAGGGCGACAGAGGAGATCAAGAGAGAATAGAAGGATAGTGGGAGTGGGCGACAGAGGAGATCAAGAGAGAGAATAGAAGGATTGAAGGAGTGGGAGAGGGCGACAGAGGAGATCAAGAGAGAGAAGAGAAATTGGAGAAGGGAGTGGACAGAGGAAGAGCAGGAGAGAGAAGAAGAGAAGGATTGAAGGAGGGGAGAGAGGGGGTAAAGAGAGCAATACAGAAAGGAAGAGAGGATCGAAGGAGGGAGAGAGCGTGGCAGATGAGAGCAAGAGAGAGAAGTGAAGGACTGAAGGAGGGGAGGGGCAGAAGGAGAGCAGGAGAGAGAAGAAGAGAAGGATTGAAAGAGGGAAGAGAGGGGCAAAGGCAGAACAATACAGAAAGGAAGAAAGGACAGAGGAAGAGCGGGAGAGAGAAGAAGAGGATTGAAGGGAGGCAAAGTGAGGACAATAGAGAAAGGAAGAGAAAGATTGAAGGAAAGGGTCTGAGGAGATCAAGAGAGAGAGAAGGGAATAGAGGGGAGGGGCAGATGAAAAGGAAGCGAGAGAGATGATGAGAATGTTTAAAGAACGTTATAGAGGGCGCATAGGGAGAGTAAAAGACAGACAAGAAGGAGGGGAAAGATTAGACATTCACAGAGGAACCGACCGGGGTGGAAGAAAACTGAAAGTTTGAGACGGGGAGAGTGGAGAGAAAGTAAGAGGCAGAAGGAGAGAAGGATGGGTGGAGGGTGGAGGGTGAACTAGCGAGCTAGATAGGAAGAGCCTGATGTGCAGATGGAGGAAAAAGCATGAAGAGAGAGAGAGAGCAGCGAAAGGAAAAGAAGGGGATGAGTGAGAATATTAGAAGGGAGACAGATGTGGAGAGACAAAAATGCATTTAAAGAATGAGGAAATTGTAGAGAAATACAGGAGGGGAGGAAAGCAAAGAGACAGACAAGAAGAGACCGTGTATGGAGGAGAGACAGGCCGAACTGAGTTATGGGAAGGGCAGACATGAATAGAAAAGGAAGAGACAGAGAAGAGTAGACACTGGGAGAAAAGGGGAAGACATAAGCTCATCCTCTCCCTATCCAACGAGCCCAACACCGCCAGACGCAACTTTCGAGAAGGCATGGAAGCCGTCGCCAAATGGATGAAAAACAGCTGCCTACAACTAAACACCAACAAAACAGAAGTACTCATCATGAGCCCAAACCCCGACGCCTGGAGCGACACCTGGTGGCCCCCCGCCCTCGGAAACCCGCTAACCCCCACAGACCACGCACGCAACCTGGGAATCATCCTGGACTCCGAGCTCAAAATGGACCGCCAGATCAACTCTGTCTCGTCTTCCTGCTTCCACACCCTCCGCCTCCTTCGTAAGACCTTCAAATGGATCCCCCTCGAACACCGAAAGACCGTCACTCACGCCCTGGTCACCAGCAGACTCGACTACGGCAACGCACTCTACGCCGGAATAAACAAAAACCTCACCCACAAGCTACAGAACATCCAGAACGCCGCCGCAAGACTGGTCCTCAACCTGCCAAAACACTGCCACATCTCCCAGCACCTGCGCACACTCCACTGGCTCCCCGTCGAGGCGAGAATCACCTTCAAGATGCTCACCCACGCACACAAGGCCCTCCACGGCACCGGACCAGCATACCTGAACAGCCAACTCAAATTCCACGCACCCCAAAGGACCCTACGATCAGCCCAGCTCTCCTACGCCGTGGTCCCCGCACCAGAAAGACCAGATCGGGAGGCCGCTCCTTCTCCTTTCTCGCGGCCAAAGCATGGAACGCCCTTCCGCTCCACCTCAGACAGACAACATCGCTCCCCATCTTCGCAAGAAACCTCAAAACCTGGCTCTTCGACAGACCCCCTCCTTGATGGAATGGAACCTGCATCCCACCCCCCACCCCCACCACCCCTAGCGCCTTGAGACCCTTACGGGTGAGTAGTCGCGCTTTAACAAACCCTGATTGATAAGAGAAAATGGAATATAAGAGGAAGAGAGAAAGAGGAAATGATTAAACCAAGAGAGGAGAAGGAAGTTAACGAGTGGGAGAGAGACTGGAAGAGTTTAGAGTAGAAGGTGTAGCACTGGAAGAGAGTGGGGAAGAAAGAAAAAGATGAGTGAAGTGAGAGGGCAAGAGGGTGGCATAGGAAAGGGTCTTGTTTCAATAAAGCCACTTTTAAGTCCACAAAAGCCACAACTGCATCCGAGTCTGAGAGGCAAAGTCTTCCATGGAACGTACTGTGCTCATATGATGAGTGAAGACTCCCAGAGGCTTGAAAGCAGTCATAAACAGCAGATATCCAGCACCTTGCCAGAGGGTGTCTCCTTGAACCCATTCTTCACGTTTTGGCCCCAGGCTGGGACCTCCACAAATGCCAGTAGGTGAAACAACAACTTCTGTTGTGAAAGTCTTTTACTCTCAAAATTAAGCCTGCAACAATTAGAAATGTCCAAAAAGTGGGATGACTTACAAAATGTTCGGTGTGGATAGAAAGGAAGAAAGAAAGAGGACAACTGAAAACAAAGAGTACATAAAGAGAAAAGCAAAGGAAGAAGGTGAAAACAGTGACAGAGGCAGGAGTTTCACGACTCAGAATACGTTGTAATAGGAGGTGCGAGCTGAACATCACAGAACACACTGTAATAGGCGGTGCAAGCTGCACATGCCAGAATACACTATGATAGGAGGCAGGAGCTGCACATTCCAGAATACACTGTAATAGGAGGTGTACACTGTGCATACTAGTACACACTATAATAGGAGACAGGAGCTGCACATTCCAGAATACACTGTAATAGGAGGTGCACACTGTGCATACTAGAACACACTATAACAGGAAGCAGGAGCTGCACATTCCAGAATACACTGTAGGAGGAGGTGCACACTGTGCATACCACAATACACTGCAATAGGAGGTGCAAGCTGCACATTCCCGAATAGACACTTAATAGGAGGTGCACACTGTGCATACTAGAACACACTATAACAGGAAGCAGGAGCTGCACATTCCAGAATACACTGTAGTAGGAGGTGCACACTGTGCATACCAGAATACACTGCAATAGGAGGTGCAAGCTGCACATTCCAGAATAGACACTTAATAGGAGCCCAGAGCTGTTCATCTCAGAATACACTCTAGTAGGAGGCAGGAGCTGCATATTCCAGAATATACTGTAATATGAAGCAGGAACCGCACATCCCAGAGTTCATTCGAAGCACACTAATATGAAGCTGGATTTGCACATATCGGAATACAGTAGTCAGTATGCCAGTAGGTGGGAACTGCACCTCTGAAAATGCACTAGGATGAAAAGTAATAAAAAATCCTGAATGCACTGGAAAGTGGAGTGATAGAAATCAGAAGCTGCCCATCGCAGAATGCAGTAGTGCGAGCAGTAACATGAGTCAGGAGCAGGCCATCCCAGAATATCAGAGAAGGGAAAATAAAGGAAGGTATAAGGTGCATCTTCCAGAATGCACTAAGTGGCACAATAATAGCAGGCATGAGTTGCAAAGCCCAGAATTACTAGAAGGCAAAGGTGAAAGGAGTCAGAAGTTGAACATTCCAGAATGCATTAGGATTCACAATAATAAAAGGCATTAGCTGCTCATTCCAGAATTACTAAAAGGCAGAGTGAAGTCAGGAGTTGCGCATTCCAGACTGCATTAGGATTCACAATAATAAAAGGCATTAGCTGCTCATTCCAGAATTACTAAAAGGCAGAGTGAAGTCAGGAGTTGCACATTCCAGAATGTAGAAGGAATCATAATAATAAAAGGCATTAGCTGCACATTCCAGAATTACTAAAAGGCAGAGTGAAGTCAGGAGTTGCACATTCCAGAATGTAGAAGGAATCACAATAAAAAAGGCATTAGCTGCACATTCCAGAATTACTAAACGGCAGAGTTAAGTCAGGAGTTGCACATTCCAGAATGTAAATAAAGAGCATGAGCTGCATATCCCAGAAAGCATTAGGAAGCACATTAAAAGGTTGTCACAGCTAATTATCACATAGAAAGTCAGATGGAGAGATAGGATAACTAATAGGTCTGAAATCATGGCTTCACTAACAAATCCCTGTGTGCATCAGCTGGTCTCCATGCCAAGAGTGGCGCTGCATAACCTTCACCCGTTCCCAACCACTGTCACTTGCCAGCAGACATTTTGGGTGGTAGTGGGTTTAATAGACGGCTCCTCTAAAATGGGAATGCTAATTTCCCATCAGTTGATTAGTTTCACAATGTCAGTCATCCAGCGCTTTAGCTTCGTCTCTCGCTGCCAACATGCGTTGAGAAGACCCCTTTGAGGCATATTCAGGTATGCCAGTGAAGCAGGATATCAAACGTCCAGGGCCAAGAAGCAGGGCTTGTGAGCGGTTTACCCTTGTCCACTGCAGAGGCAGCATACCTCTCTCTGCCCCTTGCACAGACAGGCCTCAATGGCCTACTTAACAAAGCCACCACAAGTGGACAACACACGGTTTGGGTCATTCGCAACCTTCCCTATTTTATCCAGCATGGCCCACCCCACACACAAGCATTAACAAAAGAACACGCTATGTCCTATTTTCGCGCATTATAATTGTTTTGCTGTAAACAGCCACCACCTCCATCCAGAAAAGACATTGCAAAACAAGTAATAATTTCAATAAGATAGCTTCAGCTCTTGGTATATTATGGGCAGTCGAACAGTGGAGAGGAGAATGCTATGGTAGTCCGGTAGTAATCCTGCCGCCAAAATGCAGTGTGGACCTACCTTTCATTGTTTAAAATACCTTTAAGGCATGTCACTGTCCTACCCCACCTTCCCATAGACGCACAGATCAATTCTTTGAACACCACTGATTTGGGATACCAATCACAGTTATTTGCTCCTCTTAGAAGCTCTAAGTCTTTCGAAGATTGTCCCATATAATGCTCCGTCTCAAACATTTATTCCTTGTGCATGAAGCTTACGTAGTGCCGCAGACTGTGTGGTCATCTTCTCACAGACGTTTTATTCCTTCTAACTACAGAGAATGAGTTCCGGGGCGAGCTGGTGAACCAGAGGTGGACGAGGGGTGAGAAGGTCAACAGCTGCGAGACAGCCAATAGACTGCAGAGCGCTGCCCTCAAGGTGAGTGTGTCACATAAGGATGGCATGATGTGCCTTCCTGGTTTAGACAGATCACCAATAAACAGTGCATACTGGCTGATATCTCCTGAATGGTCACAAGTGGTCAACCAATAATAACGGTGCCCATACAAAATGACGCTTACAGGACTAGACGCTGTCAGAATGGCACATGGGGTTTTTCAAGCTGTGTACTTGGGTTAGATAAATAAAATTACAGGTCATCCAAATCGAATGCATCATATATACGCAAATTACAGGAGGAAGACACAAAGGGATAGCGAGGGTGGGACAGGCACGCATGATGAGAGTCAATGCTGAGACACTTGGTACATACCCTAAAATGACCAGAAGACCTATGAAAAAACAGCAACAAAAATAAGAAGAGACAGTAGCAGAGCCCTTCTCAAATGTAATGGGACATGTGGCTCTTACACACAAAGAACCAACTGGGCAAAGTATTTTGGGCACAGAGAGCCCATACCAGCGGTCCAAAGGATGAAGGGGCATGTTTTGAACATCAACAGAAAGTAGGCATGGAGAAGGGCAGAGGGCAGGTGGTCATGGCTCAGATTGGTGTTAAGGAAAGGCCCCATGCCTTGCTCCTACCTCGCTATTGCATCTGTGAGTTCTGAGCACCTAGTGTGTACTTCAGGAGATTAGTTGCCCCCTTGCCGTAAAGATACCAGGAAACCGTTGCCATTACAAGGAAGTCACATGCCATGTTTGATAAGCGGGGAACCAAACTGGTTGACAAAGATATCATAGTTTCATATTCAAAGACATCACCAATGTCTTCAGCAGCTGAGGCAAGGACTGCACTTGCTGGATAGGCTTGGGAGCAAAAATCCCATTACCATGAGGAAGCACTTATCAGATGAACATGGGCAACTAAACGCCGTAGACAGCGAGGTCTGGACACCGTTGAGAGGAAGACACAATCTGGCAATGAAGGTATGGAAATAAGACATTTGAAGAAGGTGGACACTTACCTGACCATTGAGTACGTCTAACAAAACAGGTTTGACCCTGCACTGCAGAAGGCTGTCATTAAGAGATGATCATAGTGGACACAGGTGGAATACTTAACAGGAGGGCACTGTAAAGAAGTTGGCAAGGCTGAGGCAGAGTCATTAGCATCCTAGGGCGGTTCACAGGCCCCAGTCCTAGTGGCCTTTCAGAGGCACCTGCCTGTCAGATATTCTGCTGGTCTTCCTACAGGAGCGACTATAAGTGTTGACGTGATGAACTGAACCCAGCTTTCATATCACCCTGTAGAGGAGCTGCAGTGACACCAGTTTGTGGGGGTGCTTGTTGATAAGAAGGTGACAGTATCCTTCTTATCAAGGAGGGGTTGATTCATCGCTGCTATATTATGTGGTAACGGAACAAAGAACAAATCTCAGCTACTCTGCATGCCCCACCCACCAGCCAATCAGAATGCCAGTCAGTCCTTCACTTGGTTGAAATGAGAAAACCATCCTTGACTTTGCTGAAACACCTGCCATTTGTGCAGTGTCAGCACACTTCCTGCAAGGATGGTGGTACCTCCACCAAGCACGCGCGAGTCGTGAAACGTGTCCTCGCAGCATGCAGCGATGACTGTGATGAATAGTGCATGTGCAATTGTGTTCATTCTGCGGCGAAGCTTGTTCGTTGACCTTTCTGTAGAAGTCACAATGACACAGAACACAATGTTCCTCCAGATACCACAAGAGAAGGAGCTGGATTGAATTTCTCTGATCATCCTGAAATGAGATCTGTGCAGTACAGTGAAACCAGATCGCTCTATAAACACACAGTTGGCCTGTCTGTAGAGAGAACCGACACCAGATGGACCCCTTTCTCCTTTCATGTGCTCATGATGCCCACTTTCACAGCAGGATTTCCCAAGCACTCTCCAGAAAGCCTGTGATTGTGACTCGTTGTCTTACGCTCTGACATGGACCTTATCCAAAGTTTCCAGGTCACGAGGTTTTTTGAGGGGCTTAGCAGTGACCGTGCGGACGATTCTGTGTAAAACAGGAATGATCAGGATTCCAGAAGATGTTATTCATAAAAAAAAGCACCAGCATTAAAATTATTTATGAAAAATGCATGCAGGAGGAGGCTAATTGCAGCGCACCGGTCTCGGCAGGGAGGGCATTGGTGGCTGAAGGTGACTGACGTGCAGTGCCAGGAACATTTATCTGAGACAGTGAATAGGAATACTGCTCTCTCTGCCATGGACACTTGTCCCTCAGGGCGTAAACCGCTCTTCACAAACCACAGCTCCAAGCTGAATGTCTGTTCCAGAGTTCACATGTGTACCTTGGCTCTTTTCGGAAGCAGAGGTAAACATGAGGGAGCAGGCGCAAAGCTCCCATGCTGGAGGAACAGAGTTTGTTTCCCGAAGCGAAGCCCATAATATGCATCCCATTGTGGTGTACTGGAAAGACCGGTGGCGAAACCAAGAAAAGTACCCATTGTGTATTGAAGGGGAGGCTGATTCGAAATCCCTGCTATGTATTCATGACAAGCATCCACCATAGGGTGAAGTGGCAGCAGCATTTAAACCATGATATGCCCCCACTAGTAGTTGAAAAGAAATCCATGTCTGCATCCATCATGGCTGCAGGATTAGCCAAGTCGATAAACCACAAACCGCACGCATCATAGAGTGAAGGGGCAATGACTAGAAATATGTGATATGCACCCAAGACCATCACCCATCTCAAAACGAAGGATCGGACAATATGAACAACCCTGACATACACACATCGTAAATTGAAAGGCCAGGAGTTGGGGAAAAAACAATGTGCCCATAGGAGGTATGTAGCGCATCCATAAAGTCTGTGCACTGACAAAAGTACAATACAAAGCATGGACGTCAATTCACCGAAATGCCAGGGGTAGCAGAAGTGATATCACACGGCCTATGACCTCCACTTTCACTCACACACACATACTTAAACATACACACATAGACACTCTCTCACACATAAACACATTCTCACCCACAAGCACACACACAACATACATTTAAAAGCATTTTTAACTTACCTCAGCTGCCATGGAATGGCATATTCCAGCTTATTGTACTACATTTTAATTACACTATTAATGAATAATATATTTTATTTCATCATTATTAGCGTAATAATTTTTTTACAGAAAATAAAAAAGTGGAGCCCCAGCAGCCCCTGTGTTCTTGGCACTGAATTTGCCACCTCTGAGGCCAGGGGTCGCAAAGGCAGTGCTAGGGGTAGCAATGGGCAAGCCAGGGGTTGCAGCTGCGACCCCTGGCGACCCCTAAATGACAGACACGATCCAAAGGACAGAGGTCTGCAGCGACATTCACTAAGATTTGCCAGAGGTAGCAGGTAGAAACAAAGCTCCTCTTGCAGCAGCGCTGCTTCTTTGCCGAGCAGGTGTCCAACAAAGGTTGAAAATTGGAGTTTCCAGACATTGTTACGGCCACAGAGGTCTGAGCTTCATGACGTTTACTTGGGACTTCTTGACCTTGAGTGTGCTTTTTCATTCTTTTTAGCCGATTTTCTTTTTCATTTCCAATCCCCTGTGTCTTACATTGCTTTTATCTTTGCAAACTAGTCTTCCTAGGATCTGGTGACTCAGCAAGAAAGTTGGGTGCTGTCAGCGTAGAAGTGTCATTTTGCAAAGCATAACCTTGTCTCATCTTGGAAGCCAACATGCCAGAGACTTCTCCTTGATTTCACAGCTTGCGCTCTCCATCGAGAATGCTAGCTCCTACTACCTTCCTATGGTTGTCTCTGTCACAGCCCTAATGCTCTTTAAAAGGCTTTAGCCTATTAGACTATCTTTGGTTTTCCCCATTGATCAGCCATTCTGGTCTTCGGTGCCAAACTACAACAGTAGCTGCCGTGCCGTACCGTCAAAATCACCAGTCAATAATTTATATATAACTAAAACACATCTGCAGAAAGAGCATTATGGTGCCATCCTTACCAGCAAAGGGGTCTGCTTTTCAAAATACAGCATATTGTTTAACAAGAGTGAGGCTGAGTCACTCTTCCATTGGTTGTCAATGGCCACGCAAGGCATTCAGATTTAGTGCCCAGGTGTATTCCACCTTTTTAGTTGTGTTATCTCTCCTAGCCCTTTCATGCATGTGCAGGGGTTGACAGGAAGTGCCCGGACTAGGGTCTTGCTGTGCTAGATTTAGCCTTTCTTTGTCTTTTCCTGGACGGTTATGCCTTTCTCAGTCTGTTAGGACTCAAAATTGAGAGGTGAAGTGGCAGCCTCATTTTCCCATCCTCATGCACTATAAAAGCCAAGTGGCAACGCCATTTTCTTACTCCTTTTTTCTTTCTGTTTGTTGTCACTTCATGTTTAATATCTGATTCATTTGACACTTCTTTTTGTGAGTTGTTTTATTCTCTCAATCATTCATTGTGCATGGTCAGGTTCATTTGTTGACTCCCTGCTCTCTTGTTCATTTATCAATTCCTCCTTATATATTCTCTGATTCATTCGTCACTTCCTATTTCTGTATTCAAGAGACACTTCCTTTTAGCGTATACATGTCTTTTTTTTTATTGTTTTCAGTTCCCAAGCTCTTTCTTTCATTAGTTTCTTCATACTGATGCATGATTTCCTTTGCACGTAACTTCCATAGCTCTCGAGGGAGAGCGGCCTGATTGTACCACCCGATAAAAAGCTTGAGGTATGAAGATAAAAATCTAAACTCTGATCATCTGAATATGCAAATGCAATTGAGTTCTAAACCCAAATGTGCAATTACAGATATTATGACATACATCTTTTAAACTAAAAGGATTATATAATAATGCCATAAGTCAAGGTAAATCTCAGATTGCGGCAAGTTAAATGTCGCCATAGGATGAGTAGGAGGAGGCAAGAATTTAACAGAGGAACATGTTGGGCCCATCAGGCGGTCAGGCTTCCTTGGAAGTCACAAGGCCGCGAGAATTCCAGTTAAATTCGTTGCATTTTAGAACTGGTGTCAGTTCATGCTATTTTGGGGGTGTCTTTTTGTTTGACTTGGTACTTTGAAATATTAGAATTTCCCTTAAATTCTCCTCTGGTCTTGTGTAGTCGATTCCATAAGTAGTTGGTCAAAACTCTCTTGAATCAGAAGACAACATTACAATATTCGTCCACCAGAATCACCAATAGGGTTTTATTAAAAAAAAAAAAATAAGTAACAAATAACGTCATCACTATAAGTTGCCACTTTTAGATCCCAAGCGTAGCACAGTATCTCAAAGGACAACCTATGGGGTGTGAATCCATTGATTAAGTAGATATTGCGCTGTGCATTGTATTTTTAAAGTGCACAATATGACCATGAGCAGTGATATACAGATACACAGCTCTAGAAGGACTATGGAGCATGAATGAACAGCGCTGTGAACTAGAGCTGTAGCAAGGACGCAGTTGGTCACTGGTGGAAAGTGAGATGGCGCCAGGTTATTTAATAGGGGCTTCTTCTGCATTCTCAGGACCACAGCTCATTAGGCTCTGTTCTGAGGACAATGGAGTTGAGACCTGTTTTTCATTCTCTCCCGTGGCAGCCTCTGGACCTGCATTCAGGCAATTTCTGCTTCCTAGTAAAAATAAATATATCAACAAATTCTGTTTTCTCATTGGCGGTATCATGAGCCATTTTGCTGCCATAAGCGAGAGAAGAATCGGAAACTGTGCAAAATACAGATTGCATTACGGAAAAAAACACGACACTAGAGGGAAAGAAAAAAACACAATGTCAGATCTCTGGAACATGCCCATAAATATTGCAGAGAGCGCTTTGCTTGTGTGGCGCAGAATGTTTTATAGATGCATTTATTTCGCCGAGCGCTTGAATATATATGGAATTATAATGCTGACCTTGGAGAATTGCAACATGGCCCCTAATGATGTATTTGCATACAGCTGTCAAGGAGACACACAGGGCTACACCCCTGGAGATGACAGCATACAAAGAGAGCTGGAAAGATGGGGCCAAAAAGGAACCAAAGAGGAGTGCATAAGAGAGGCATCAGTGAGCAATGGATAGCAAAGCGATGGACAGACAATGCCTAAGTGATGCAGTTCTGTGTGGCAATCACAGATTTAGCATACGTAAAACAAATACAACAAGCATCGGTAAACCCAATAAGTTTGCCCTCGACTGCCAGCCTTTTGGCTTTGTCTTGTTTTGTTTTTGCAAAACTTTATTGTTGGGGGAGCTTCTGGGTACTCGTCAATCTAAAAAACATTAGCTAAAAAAACAAAAATAAGTACACATTGCCACATAAATGAATGGCACTGAAGGGAACTAGTTTGCATGTGGATGTGCCCCCTGTGAAAGGGCAAAATGCTGTCACTCACAGTAAATTCAGCCAATGGCTTAAGTGGGCCGTCCAATTGCCCAATGCTGTATGCTTTAGTGGGCGGAAGAAAAAATGTGAATGACATAATAACATCCCAATGGACGAAGAGGGCTGCCTAAAAGTCCCCATAAGTGTATGTATATATATATATATATATATATATATATATATATATATATATATATATATATATATATATATATTTTTTTATATATTTATGCCACGTTCTCACCCGAACTGCCGAACTCAAGGCGGGTGCTATATCCGTGCACGAGGGTGAAGCTTGTGTATGTTCCGCAACAACTACGAAAAGATTCGGAGCACTCACGGGGTAATTTTAAAGAATTGTATTTTCCTCTCTCCTGCATACGCGTTTCGGCATTGTGCCTTCTTCGGTGCTGGATTTGAGAGTCCTTGCTACACAGTGCCTGATTGATTGAAGTACTGGAACCATCAATCTCATTGGTTGTTGGTGAGCCAATGGGTGGGCTGAACGAATGTTCATGGTTCTCTCATTAAGATTCCGATATTCCTCGCCTCTGACTTCATTACACTGTGCAGACCCCTCGCCACAGCCGCTGGATGTTTCCTTCTCGAAATGACCGTAGGCGTCAGGCATATGGCTTGGGGTCTTCGGTTTGAATAACCCACGGTCTTCAGTGGCCGCCGGGAAAATCGAACAGCGGCGGTTCAAAAAATCTTCATGCCACGTTCTCACCCGAACTGCCGAACTCAAGGCGGGTGCTATATCCGTGCACGAGGGTGAAGCTCGTGTATGTTCCACAACAACTAATATATATATATATATATATATATATATATATATATATATATATATATATATATATATAATGTTATTAAACTCAAAAGGTGCTGTCAAACAGCATTCTTGAAATTTAGGCTGGTGCAGAAGAACTTCAGATCACACCTATGTGACTGAGATGGCGCGAGACTACCGTAACGGCCGAGAGAGTTCATCATTGACAGAAGCATTACAAAAGGTCTTTAATATGTGCTTTGAAAAGCAGACAACATATTTCAATCAACACTTGCACCTCTCTGGGGCATGAAAAAGAAAAGTGAGGTAATAGAAGCCATTTGCATCACCAAATTAATTGCTAAGTATTTTATGATCTCGGAAGGATGAAAGGCTTTATTCGCTGTGCTAGGATTCCAATATGTAACCTAGGTTAGATTAATCTGGCCGGCTTTAGAGTAGCAATACAGAGCCTTTTCTAATAAGTGTTTACTTTTGTGAGCAAAGGAGTAAAGGGTCTATTACTTAAGTTCTTGGCTGCATAACCAGATGATGATATATTGTGTAATCTTGGCTTCTAAGGCTTGGCAAAACTGTGTGATGTAGAGCAAATGGCTTGGTCTCGCTTGGCCTCAGTTTCCAGGTCCTGGGTTAGCTACAGCATCAAACAACAAATTAAAAAAACAAGTCTTATCAAATCCAATAGGTTTAGGTTTAACATCATGCCAAAGCATGTTAAAGCCAGAAAAGAAACGAAAGGTGGGCAGTGTTGTAGGCTCTCTTCCCTTTGATCCACTCCTGTTTTTGTCTGCGTTTCAAATAAAGACGACTATGGTTGTAAAGAAGTCCCTTTATGCAGTTTGTTGCAAGCACTCCAGTGGATGTGGAAGCATACACCCAAACAATATTTGGTGAAAGATGCAAACTACACCTAGCTAAGACAAGATGCGATTCACAAAGTCTCAAGCCAATGACTGAAAGAGGCTCGTCAAAAAGGGCAGTGGTTGAAAGGGATAGAACCAAAGCCACCTCTGTGTATATTTTGAAAGTAGGTCTGTTTGCTTCCTGCACTTTCAAAATCCAGACCTAACAGGACATTCACGCTGAAAAGACTGCTCGAAAAAGACCAAATGAAGTTGAGACACTACAGTCAGGAACAGGGAGACACCTTGTTTGCTTTTTGGGCCTCCTTTCAATGCTTGCAGCAGAAAAAGTTCTGCAACATTTATCTGCATTTTAAGACCACTGCTGTGTACTAAAGAACATTCAGTTTTGTCATCAGAACAGAGCAAAACATCATAATTTCTGCCCAGTGTGCAAATAAATGTCTAGTCAATAACTCTAGTCTTCACCACAAACGTGCACACTGAGGCAGTCACAAAATAATGCAGCTGTGAAGAAATGCAGTGCTTTGGGAGGTAGGTAATGATATGAGAATCAGAGTTAGGGACATAGGCAGTAATTCGAGGCTACGCAACTTGCAAACTAGTGCAATCTTTATGCACTGAGATATTGTAGACAAACCAACAAGTTTCGTGCACCAGGCAATACTGCGGGGGGAATCAAATTTCTATGTGCTTATGTCTTTTATCAGCTCTTCATTGTCATAGGGCAAAATGTTCAAGAACTGAGCATGCAACACAGAGAAAGCCCGTCCACTTTTTGAGAAGTCTTCAATAACATAGGCTGGTCATAAGGCACACCTGGATAGAAACATAGGTTTTATTTGGCTGATAATGAGGAAAAAGTGATCTGCAAATGACAGCCTCCGCCACAGTGAGAAGTTAGCTTTTTGTAGGACACTTTATGATAGAAATATGACTCTCTCTTTAGTGCCTCTGAAAAACTGCCACAGCTAGAGAAGCAGCATCATGAATGCTTTGTAGACAGTTCTTAACCATGGGTGAAAAGACACCATTCAATCCACCATATGAAAAGAAAGGCTTCCGGTGATGAGAAAAGACAGTGGCCTCTGCTCCAACATGAAGTATCAATGGGACAGCTTCATCTACTAGAAACTACATACTGCATTCCCAATAAGGCATAAACCTTTCCATTTTCAATCTGTACTGTATTTTTGCACCCAGCACAAATAATCTTGTAAATCTATCTCTGCTGAGGCAGGGAAGTCGCTGTGTAGGGGGAGAAAGGAGTAAGGCTGACAGAGAGGGCGGAGGGTAAGATGCACTTTGCAAATTTCTACTAATCCTTGTAAGAAAGTGCCCCTTTTTGACATAGTCACCCCTACTTTTTGCCCGGTATGTGATGCAATTTTGACAGAAAGTGCACTGGGTTCCTGCTAACCAGGTCCTCAGTGGTCTCTTTCCCTAAACACTGTACAATTGTTCCCAAATTGGCAATACTTTTAGCACCCCTGTAAATTCCCTAGTAAATGGTACTCCTGCTACCTAGGGAATGGAGTACTAAAGAGGGTCTCTAAGGGCCGCAGCATGGATTGTGCCACCCTAAAATACCCCTCACCACCAACATGCAAACTTCCATTGCAAGCTACATGCCATGATGAAGAGAAAAGTGAAGACACGACATGGCACCCCCCTTGTGTGCCATGCCTGCATACACTGCATACAGTATAGGCAAGTCAACCTTACAGTAGGCCTTACAGCCCTAAGGCAGGGTGCACTATACTACATGTGTGAACATATCTGCATGAGCCGATTCTTATATGCTACAAATGAACAGGGAAGCCATGTTGAGTACATATGCTGGTTCTGGTAAATATGAGTTCCCCAGCTACATGATGGCTTCACTAACATTAGAGGTGTTTGGTATCAAACATCTTGTTTTAATAAATCCACACTGATTCCAGTGATAGATTTATTAATACATGCATCCAGAGGGCACCTTAGAGGAAAACCTACCGACTACTAGTGTGCTGGCTGACTGGTGTAGACCAGCCTGCCACCACAGACAGGGTACTGACCCCCTGCAGGTGAGAGCCCGTGCTCTCTGAGGGCAGAAACAATGCCTGCTCTGGCCGGAGGTGTGGTCACCTTCTCCAAGCAGGATGGCCAAGTGATCAGCATATCAAGGCAGGAGGCTTCATAAGCCTCTGCCGCCTTTGATATGCAAATTATTCATTTGAATTTGTAAGGAGAATTTCCTTAAGGCTGTAAACAGAGGTAATGGGGAAGGGGAAATTGGTCCAGGTGCGGTAGGGGGTAGCGTCGACGTTTCGATCCGGCTTATCGGCAAACGAGGGACTTTAATACCTCAGCTATGCGGATCTTCCTCAGGACAAGGGGACAGGTGAAATGACCCTCATTAATCTTGCAATGCTCAATTGGAGTCCAAAACCTGGTTACACCAATGCCCATGAAGTGTAAAGGGCCAACTAAGGACAATTCCCGTTATTCAGTAGATATAAACCATGGCGGTGGTGCCCAAACCATCCATGGAACATAATATTCTGGCCCGTGTGTGTGGCAAGAGTTTGCTGAATAAATCAGGCAATTCGGGGCACAGCGTAATTTTGCAACTGGAGACGATCTGATGGACGTCCTTACTCCATCGCGGTAGCAGCCAGATGGAGTAAGGACATCGCCATGGTTTATATCTACTGAATAACGGGAATTGTCCTTAGTTGGCCCTTGCCACTTCATGGGCATTGGTGTAACCAGGTTTTGGACTCCAATTGAGCATTGCAAGATTAATGAGGGTCATTTCACATGTCCCCTTGTCATGAGGAAGATCCGCATAGCTGAGGTATTAAAGTCCCTCGTTTGCCGATAAGCCGGATCGAAACGTCGACGCTACCCCCTACCGCACCTGGACCAATTTTCCCTTCATCATTACCCCTGTTTACAGCCTTAAGGAAATTCTCCTTACAAATTCAAATGAATAATTTGCATGTGGCCAGGTTGCATCTAACTGTTTATTGGATATCAGTTTTGTACAGTTTTTTAAATATATGCCCTTTACTTTTCTACACACTTTGAGCTCTTTTGACTCCTAGATATACACTTGAGCACTTTTTCTTACACGTTCCTAGAACATTCTCCTTTTTTTCTTGACCCTCTAATGATTATTCCTTTCAATGACTAAATAAATATATTGTAATAATACTTAGTGGTTTTTCTGCACATTTATTTTTACGATTTACAGACGTTTTACGATTTACAGATGTTTGGGAGCTGGTTAATGTAAGCTCAAATAAGTTGATAATTCTGTCAATCTATCTCTTCCTTGAACAATTGGTCGAGGACCACTGTTTCTTTATAATAACCGATACCCAGGTCCAGGGACTATTTGGGAATACCCCATTGTTTATAATGGCCTTTGATATGCGACCCAAGGCTTCCCCAGACCGGGGAAATGCCACACCCTGCCCAAGCCCATTTGGCTCCAGGACAGGCAGGAAAATTAGCTAGTCAGGAGGCGTGTCCCCTAAGGTGGGCTACCTGAAGAGGACACGACTTTTAGAATTCCACCATTTTAGTTTTGGTGGAATTAGGCTTTTTGGGTCAGGGTTATGCCCACTTCCCATAGTAAGTGGTCATATAGAGGGTGTAGATACCCTAAAGGTAAGTAGCCCATTGGCTACTACCTGTCACTACCTGTAACACCCCTAACCTGAGTATTTAGGTGGCGCCCCTGACACGAACTCAGTTTCGACAAATCAACAAGAGAAGGACACCAAGAGCCGCAAGAAAAAGTGAGCACTGAAGACTGCTGTGGACTTTTGGTGCCAAACCCAGCCTGCCGCACTAAGTCTCAACAAGCAGTTATTTCTACATTTGGCGGGTGGCACCTTCATCAGGGCCACAGAGTAATGTATGGTCCCTACAAACACATAAATCAGGCCCAGAGTTACTACTACCCAAAATCTAAATCAGGCCATAAACCTACATGTGCAAGTGCCTACTATAGCATGAGCGTTTGGTGCTGGCCTTGAACAACACATAGACAAGGGAGAGGAGATGTATTGCTTTTTTTCTACAGAAAAACAGTTGCACCCATTGCAAAGAAGTGATTTCATGACAACTTTTGAAAGATGACTGTCATGCAACTAACTGCCTGAGCACCCTTGAAAACTGTCTCCCAATTCCTCTGTGGCCTACTAAGCTTTTGCTCCTCACAGCTGTTAAGAGAACAACATGGGATGCCAACAAATAAGCTCTGTACTTTGCACGGATATATTTTTTATTTTTAGTGTTATTTAGAAAATTACTTTATTCAATATTCAAACCCAGAATGCATACTGCATAGTACTCATTTAGTTATATTTTGTGTTTTTGAGACCATATTTACACTACGAATGATCAACCTGCTCTTCAAAAGCAGAACATTTAAAGAAAAAGGCAAAATGCTACCTGGATATTAACCCTGCCTTTCTCTTTCTTGATTGCAGATGGAAGCAGAAAATGAGGAAAGAAGAGCAAGGACGCGATCGAAAGGAATCCGAGGTAGGCATTCTTAATGGCTGTAACTGGGACCAGCGGCGTAGCGTGGGCTGCCAGCGCCCAGGGCAAGGCAAGTATTACACAGCGCAATTTGCGGCCCCTGTTTTTGCGCCCCTAAGAATTTTGCGCCCGGGGCAACTGCCCCTGTGGCTCCGCCCATGCTACGCCACTGACTGGGATGTACAAAAAACTGCTGTAAGGCAAGTGAAGAAGTAAACCTTCTTGAAGGACTCAAATTTTGTCATTCTCTATCACACTGCCCACTCACAAGGGCTTGATGTAATGTGCCATGCTGATGTTACTGTAAACCAACATGGCACCCAGATGTTTTCCATGGGCAAGTATCGAAGAGGTAATGAAAAGTGCTGGAAGGATGCCTGTGCGCTAAATTGGGTTTGATTTTAAGTTTGACATAATGTAGATCACTAACTAGTCTCTTGGCACTACAAATAACAACTATTATACTTAAACTTGGCATGTCGGTGGCTCTGTTCGCTTCACATGCAAGTCCTGCCTTCCTACCATATTTAAAATCAAGCAAAATTGCTCAGTACATAGACAATGAGTGTTCTGTTCTGCTGCGGTGACGAGCAACATTTAACTGCCTTTCTGTCTCCTTGCTTCCTAGTACCTGTAGAACTCACAGAGCAGGAATTAAGGTGAGCGACAGCCTTCTTCTTCGTTGCAAGACTGAGTTTTGGTGATTAATATCATGTTGATCCGCAAAAGAATGACCCAAGTGCAAACAGAAAGTAGGTTAAGTAATAATGGGCCTGAAACTATCACAACATAGGCGAATGAGGCCGGATGGGGATGCCCTGGGATGCTAAGGTTGCAAGAGGGGAGTAAGCAGTATGACTGACATCGTTGTTCATTCACTTGCTGGAAGTCAGAGTGGAGGGTCAGGGATGGGTAAGTGCTGATGATATGTCCTCCGAAGTTAAAGTAGGGAAGTGGTTGGAAAATACAGGCCTTGAACTGGACCTCCGTGGTTGGTAAATCAATGGAAGAACATAAGAAAAACACACATATTGCTGCCTCTAGATTACGTCACAGTATCAGACAAAATGTCTGCTGATAAGCCCCACCTGCAAGCGCCGGCTCAAGTTAAGCACTGGCAATACCTCTTTACCAATTGCCCTAATAAAAACACTGACAGAGATTATGGGCCAGATGTACGGTGCATTTTACCGGTCGCAAACGGACCAGGGTAAAATGCATTTTCCTATGTACCAACCCTATTTCGAGACACCCCCTGCCCCTCAATATTACTCACACAAGTTTGTACTTTCTCCCTTTGTCCTATCTTTTCCGTCTTTCTCATCCTCCTTCTATGTTTTTCTTTCTCTCTTGCTCTGGGTCAAAGTCTGATGAAGAAAAATACACCCTAGTCCCAAAAAATGTCTGCTGATAGGCCCCACCTGCAAGCACTGGCTCAAATTAAGCACTGGGAATATCTCTTTGCCAATTGCCCTACTAAAAACGCTGACAGAGATTATGGGCCAGATGTACAGCGCTTTTTACCAATCGCAAACGGCCCAGGGTAAAATGCATTTTCCTATGTACCAACCCTATTTTTTGAGTCAGTAACCTAATACCGACTCACAAAATAGGGTTTGCGAGTCGCTATTAGGAAGTGGCGTGTAAAAGGCGTCCCTTCCTAAAAGCAAGTTGCACTGGTATGTATGAATGTTTTGGAACCGGGAATGCGTTCGCAAAACCTTTGCAGATTACCACCAATTTAAACTCGGAGGTAAGCCGTTCGCAAATGGGAGGGGGTCCCCAAGAGACCACTTCCCATTTGTGAATGGGGTCACCAACATTTTTTCAGAGCAGGCAGTGGTTCCACAGACCACTGCACACTGTAAAAAAATTAAAAGAAAACTTTAATTTTTATTTTAGAAATGCATTTGTTTTCCTTGAAGGAAAACGGGCGGCATGTTTTTCTTTAAACTGCTTTATTTAAAAAGCAGCCACAGACATGGTGGTCTGCTGAGACCCCAGCAGGCCACCATCCCTGTGAGTGCCGGCCATTCCCAATGGGTCACAAATTGTGACCTGCCTCATGAATATTAATGAGGCAGGTCGCTTGCGACCCATTTGGGAATCACAAACAGTGTCTGAGACACTTTTGTACTTAAGGTTTTGCGACTCGCAAACTGTGAATCACTAAAAATCGCAATATGTGAGTTGCAAAACCTGACGGCCATACGTGTGGCCCTATATCCTTTAAGGAGTGGAACAAATGGGGTAAGACTTCAAAGACATGGTAGGGACAAAAAGGAGACAAATAAGTTCAAATGCAGTCAAGCGTAAATCGATGGACTTACGATAATATGCATGGCTAACACATATTCAAAGATAGTCCTGTAGACAATCAAGTTTTTGAGTGATTATTAATTAAATGTAATCAATATATCCTAGAAGAGAGGAAAAGCAGTTACGAAGGACAGGGGAATAATGGAGTGAAATATGGAGTTTAATCGATGGCAACATACAGCACGATTTATAATTTGGTGGGCGGAAGTTTTTTGTTTTTTAAAATTTATTTTTATTGAAGTTTAAGACAGAGATACAACGTACAGCATTACACTCCATGCCACTATACAATGCAAATCCTTTCTTTAAAGCTTACTCGGATCACAGGTTTAATCAGTAGCATTACAAAGTTTGTTTCTCTCTGCAGCAAAGCTAGGAGGGAATGGGAACAAAGGGGAAACAACCACCCAGCAACACAGGTACAGATAGAGATCATATAGTAGGGACACCAGTCGAACCCTCATGAGAGCATGACATGAGCTCAACATACAGCAAACTCAGGACCGACTAATAGGCGCTCTACATGCAACAGAGTGAATCTACATCTAATCAGCTTCCCTCGTGTCCGAAGCAGCGACCTCCACCTGCTTTCCAGTTCATGCATTTAAAAACTTGGTGGGCGGAGGTTAAGTCCATCAGGGCAATGGAATATATTACTCGCCAGCCAAATTTAGAAATGACGCCAAGTTGGCATTCCTGTCAATGCTTTTTTAAATTTGACACACTGTCTCATCAATATGATGGAGCCATCTGTCAAAGTTATTATTTTTTATTTGCAAAAATAAAAATCCGGAGAGGGTTTTTCTTTTTGCAAAAAAAGAACACAATGCACCTCACCATGGGAGTCATCTCCCATAGCCATGGGGGCATTTTTAGTTTTTTTAATGCCTTCAGTGTTTCCTGGCGGTGATTGGCAGAAGACAAAATGCTATATGTGTGTCCATCTAAATTGAGCGGGCAAACATACAGCCATTTCTACAATGGCTTTTACTCCGTCGGGCCATCAGAGAAGTTTAGCCACGGTGGAGACGGAGTAGTCTCCACCGTGGCTAAACTATAGTCCACTCGCATCTAAATTCAGCGGGCACACCAATATATTGGCAGTAAGAATACTCTGTTGCCATTGCGGCAGAGCATGCTTACCACCAATCTATGAATCAGGGCCATAGTGTTTCGTTACCATGAATGTACTTAATGTACTTGATGAGGACTGACCTAAAACATTTCCATATGTGATGGCCATTTCTGAAAGAGGATAGACATGTGTTAGGGAAGTCTAGAAACAAGCTATAATAACAATGCAAGGTCTCCATCAGAAGTCAGACTGGGAGGGAGTAAATGGCTTTTACTAGGTAGAGCCTGGTAGAAAAGATGGGAGATGCAATGCCAATGTCTAGCAACTTCCAGTGCAGGCATATAACTGAGCTGGAGACGTTCTAGGTCAGGTGGTTATGACAAAAGACTTCTCAGAGGTGATTCAGAAGTAAGACATTCTTATTCACAGAAAGGGTGGAAAATGGGCAGGACTTTTTTTCTAATGGGAGTAGTGAGAGCAGAATCGGTAACAGAACTAAAAACGCCTAATACATACACAAGAGAGTGATGAGTGTTAAGGCAAAGAAATAGAAGCTAAGTAGAAACAATACTGATATAGCAGACAGAGAAATTGGTGGCCTAGATGGCCTGGTGGTCCATACGTGCCAGCAATATCTATAGATGGATATTCCTTATGATCAAATTATCTTCTGTGGTGTCTGATAATGTCCTATTCAAATAATAGATTTAAAATATGGAGTGTTCATTATCACCCAACCACGCTTCTCAGCACTCAAAGGTTGCAGAGTAGGAACTGGATGTGACTATTGTTTGTGCCACTTGAGCCCAATGTTTAGCCCTATGGAGAAGCATCCAGTTCTATAAGATTTAGACACAAAGTTTTACAGACAAACAAAAAAAGAAAAATGAAACTTACCCTTTGTTTTTCGCCGTTTCTTTGTAATATCATTTAGTGCAATATACAACGGAGCCCTGAATATTTTCAAAAAGAAAAAAAACATAATTTACAATTAACCTCCACTTTCCGCACCATAAATACACAATTTACTATGAAGCTCATGTCCAAAAGGTGTAGATGACTAGACAACAATTTGCAAACAAAACAAATCACGTCATTGTTCGCGTCCATAGACTGACCACGTGTCTGCTACTAGTCTGAAATGTCCCTGAATTACAACATGTATAAATTATTTATTGTGGACAAATGCTATGGCTGGTAACGAGTTTCACAACATCTGCCACTCTAGGATACAAACAACTTGTGGCCTAGCTCTCAGCAGACATTTCTCAGGCTCAATATTCTCCTTGGCCAAAGTTAATCTGTTACAAGCGCTCGACTAGCATTATTCCATAGTACCTATAAAGTTACCCTTTTAATCTATACTATCTATGGATCCTAAACTAATAAGAAGTGATGTCCTATAGGGGGTAGGGCACAACAGCGACATAAAATAACCGATTCAAGTGATTTGCCCGAGATCACATGGTGAAACAGAAGTCAAAGCTGATGCTACTCATGGATCCAAATTCAACATCTGATTGAAGTCGGCCTTTTGATTCAGTTTTACTTTACTTGGCACTGGCAAGATGGGTCTTTGATTTAAGCACTTGCTGCTGACAACTGGTGTGATCTGCAGATTGCAAGTTCAGTTTCTAGCAGTGACAACACAGCCTTTAATCCTAAACTTGATAAAGTAGGTGTCATTAAATTGAGAAATAGTAACAACTGCCATCTGGAGTATCTAGAAATGGCAAACACAGCAGTCATACAAAGCTGTGCAAGAAATACATGATTATTGTTAATATTACAGTTTGTTTCATTAGGCTGAAGACACAAGCTGACTGACAATGAATAGTCGTAGGTTTAAACAGAGAAGGTCCCCACCTAGGAACACCTCTCCTATCATCCGAACGGGATCACACATCTCCGTTTATAAACATTGACAGAGAGAAAATAAAACTAGTTAAAGAAAATGCCTGGCAATATATTATTAATAGGTGATTGCAGATAGAAGCTTTCACAGAAGTATTGGGTTGTCTCCAAAGTCAGAGAGAACGAGGAGCTCAGGAATCATGAGTTGAGAAGGGAACTAGACCTCCACCAACAGCTGACCAGAGCTCAACTAAAAGGTGGTGTGCTGAGGTGTCTCGCAAGGAACACACAGAAACATCTTAATCTGTGTTAGATGTTAGGAACAAACAGTTGAATGCATGTGGGACAAAGACATGAAATACAAGGCGAAGAAGGCAAACTCCATTTGGCAATAAATCATAGCATTGTCAAAAAACAAAAAAAACTTGAGCTTTGAATGAGAGTGGCTCATTCACGGGCTATCAGAGCTTTAGGATGTCTTATGTGTGGGGCCTTGTGTTGCAAACATTGAATTAGATCATTTTTGGCCAGCACCATACCTTGATATTTGCCTAGTAGATCTCCATTATAAACTTGGTAAAAAAATGACTGGCCGCCTGCTATGTGCGACAGTCAGCTATTTCTCTGCAGCTCAGTGGTCGATCACTTGTCAAAATAGAGAGATTGTTTTGATGTATCTGCCCATTCGGGAACTGTAATATGGCGACAATTCGAAAAAAGTATTCAATGTTTCAGACGCACTGGTAGAAGCAAAAAGAACAATGGGGTGGTTACGCTATTCTCCGACTATTCCTTTTGAAATATCTTGAATTATTTTACGAATGTGTGCATGGCTGGGTATTTTGGAGGGATGTCCAGGTGGGCAGAGAGACAGGCAGATGGATCTGTCACCAATGTAATTCTCTACTGTCCTGCAATTTAACTAAACACCCATGCTTTTGGCATAACAGCAAGGTGACTTTGGATAAAAGAATGTATCTATGGACACAAAGAGGCATCCTAGCAGAATCTGCTATGGACATTAGGCTTCTTAAAAAGGTATACGCAGAGATGGGAGGTTGGGGAGTACCTTTAGAGTGACACTTCACAATAGTGCTGAAGTCAAGGAGTTTGAGTCCAGCATTAACGCAAATAGCAGAGTTGCTCATAAAATACAAAAGGTACGACGAAGACATAGATCTTCAGGGGGTGAGAAAGTGGAGTTGAATGCTCAGGTGGGCTCTGCAGCATACAGATGCTACAACTTACATTCACTGGGTGGGAGTCCTACATATGTCATTAAGTCTTACTCTGGTCCTTTCATTGTTGTCATCTGATTGTCATATTTTCCCAAAAACTTTAATTTCTTGGAGCTCACCCTTGATATCCCTGCTATACATCAGCCAATAGATGGGCTAAATACCAGGGCAAGTACAGCTCATCTGCTCTACAAATGTATACATTATCAGGAGTGAATGGTACATGAGGGTCTCACACCTGCTTCCCTTGACTACTCCTGTGGAAGTGTATAAGACAATTTTGCAAGGCATGAGTAAAGATGGAGGGATTGAGAGTGCCAGCCAAGTTCCTAGACAAGTAATTATCATTACAGTCTCTTCATTTTGATGGGTTGGCGAAACCCTTTCTCCTTTGGCATGTAGCTGCTGCACATATACCAACAGCTTATCCCAGAAGCGTGGTCTCCTTCAGGTATACTGCCCAGTACACACAGTTGTGACAATGAGATAGATTGGCAGGAAGAAAGACGGGAATGGCAACTCTAACATTTTCCCTGTCGTCTGCATGCGAGGAGGCGGCTTTTAGAAAAGGAGGGACTGCCATGGCTCTACCATGTCCCATCACTCCATTCTAGTCTCCACTTACAGCAGCCTGAGGCTAGTTTGAACACTTTTACCAGGGCTGACTTACGTTTCCAGTCCTGCCCTCGTTGGAAGAACCAAGTCAAGTTACCTTGCTTTAGTTCAAGGTGTAGAGTGGAGAGGCACTGTGCTTGGAGAGTCTAAATGCAAATTGAATTCCGACTGGCCTTTTGTCACACCACCACATCACTAGGGGTAGGCATAACTCGCATAATTGGCTGTAGCATAATTTTGCATACTTACCACAACATTTCACGAGATTCCACATAATTACGCGAGAAGAGTAATTCAACATTTAGCACTATTTTTTAAGCGCAAAAATGCCCCCTTCCGTCCAAAATTAACACAAACATCATGAAGAGCAGCATGAGCAGCCGCTTGTGCTCACTAAATTTATTTCTATGCTTATTTTCGCCCAAAATTACTCTTAATTACATGAGCCGGCGTAATAATGCAATTATTAGTAATTCTGTGTCAAAGAGCATATCAGAATATACCAAAATTACTCTGATTACTCTGGCATAATTAAAATTACTCCCATGCCTACACATCACACTGCAGCACAGTATTTACAGTATTTAATATCACTAAGCATGGCCCAATATCACAACGGAAGGCCTAATATCATTGCACGCAGTTCTTTCGAGTGCGAGGCCATAGATCACTACAAAAATCCAGTTAATACATCACAATGCACTAACATTTCGGAGCATGGGAATATACTCTAACCCTGTCTTTCGTATCACTGTACAAAGCCCTATTTCTTGATGTACGGTACTATTGTAGCAGATGCCATTGTATAAAAGTGTTAGAGTTTTGCATTTCAATGGCCTACCAGAGACATTGGTTTACTCGGAAATCTCTTATTATATGAGAGGCCAAACTGCCTCTATATAGTTGGAAGGTCTTGTGCTGCATTCTGTTACAGCCTGAGGCAGAAAACACTTAAGAATCAATTGATTTATGGTAGCAAGTTAAAAGAAATACTATGTAGGCCAGAAGAAAAAAATCTTTGAACATAGGGGGAAGAGGGTTATGTACAATTTGCGCTCAGTCTCAAAATTTTAATTAAAGATCCTACTCAGTCCATAATGAATTGCTCACTTCGTTAAATGACTTGAGCCATTTCATAGGCATTTAGCAAACTACAGAGAGACCTGGTCAGAATTTAAAAGCTTGGCACACGGCTAAAATGAAAAACTTTGCATATGCTTTGAGAGTGGATTTCCAGCTGTTCCCACACTCTAAATGTGAACTGTTGTCAGCATGTGCAGTTTGTGTAATTGGAAAATGGCGTGGTGCACAATGCAGTGACCAGTCTTGTATTCCTTCCCCTCCAGCTGTCCGACCCCTGGATGTACCGGAGAGGGACATATCCGCGCAAAATACGCAAGGCACAGAAGGTATGACTGAGGGACAGGGAATCACCCCACACTCCATACCTCACTTGTAATAATGAACTCTGGGGCATGGTGAAGAGCACAGGTCTACTGTGTGAAAGGTAGAGGCAGGCCATCAGACAATCCTTCACTGGTAAACCATGGTCGATGTAGGGAGACCACCCGACAGTAGGTGTGTGAGGAGATGATAACAGGTCCAACCCAAGTCCCAAAACTCACTCATAGATGATACTCTACGGTGGCTAGCCCATTGGCACAGAAAAGTAGATGACCAACCCCAGACTTCTGCTTAACTCATAAATGATCTTTGGGGTGGGAATACAGGGCAGGGGAGGTTCTACCTTTCACAACAGTGCCTATGGTAGGTACTTTAATGGTGCAGAAACAGACTCGAGTTATGCCTTCACTACTTTAGTAGAAGGTGTTCCATACCTCAACTGCAACGCTCCACCTTTATTGGCTCTACTTTCTGAAGAGCGAAATGCTTCTCCTTCCTCATCAAGGCCCTCTTCCCTCACCCCAACGATGATTCCCTTACGGGCTTTCCTTATTCATAGACTCTCCTCATTATCCAATTCGTATTTGTTCCTCATTGACTCTCCTACCTCGCTCATCAACAATTTTTCCATTATCTAGAATTCTCCTCCCTTGATGGACTCAAAAACTTGCTCATCAACTTCCTTCTATTGCTCAATGACTATCCTCCCTTACTCACAGACTCTCCTTGTTTACTATTCTTTACAAGTGATCACCAGCCACTACATTGTTTATCAATAACTCTACTCCATCTGTCACCAATTCTCTTCCGCTTCTTGCTCTTTAATAACCCCTCTAAGATTTAAAGATATTGTTTTTGCTCACAATGGTACAATATTCTGGCCCATTATAAATTTTAATATGAAATATAATGTCTCTTCGTATAATCTTGAACACATTTCACGAGATACAAAGGTTCTCCTGGGTACGACAAAAACTTCTCTAGGCCAGTTCCAGTGTGGCTTGGTACTGATGATGCAGATCACGGGAGGGTAACATTGCTTAGCACATTGCTCCTGTCCTCCCGACCCAATACATTTTTAATGATATCGCTGCAAGAACAACTGTCACCTTTGTCAGGAACACTGTGGTGATAGGAGAATCCCTAAGCTTACCCTAGAGAAGGCAATGCTTTCATTCATTCATTCTATTCTCCGGAGCTTGCAGCTTGATTTAGAGTTTGGCGGATGGGTTACTCTGACAAAAATGTGATGAGTATCCCATCCGCCGTATTACAGGTGCCATAGGATAAAATGGAATCGTAATACGGTGGGCAGGATCTCTGTTACATTTGTGATGGAGTAACCGTGTCTGCCAAACTCTAAATCAGGCTCTTAATGTTGATCTCCTTTCCTCTGACGATATTTAGCTCTTCTCGTTCTGTATTAAACCATGAAGTTATTAATTGTAGGTGCTCCGTCTAGAGCAATCAGTGTGTTTCTGTTTTATGGTTTACGCTTTGAAAATCCTTTGTGGCAGCTTGCTGCAACTGGGGTATTCTGTCAATCCTTCCTTATGGAACTCTGCTTGTGAAGGGGCCAATACTTCTTGGCTTTGCAGTCTACCCCCCAAAATTTTTAAGATGGCTCCACTCCCAATGAGGTGTTCAGCACCCCTCTATGATGGGGATTGCTCCTTGGAACTCTTTGCCGATTGCTGTTTTCCCAGGGAGGTAGCTGACATTTCCTCCCTCTTAGGCCTGATATTTACAACTGGCAAATGGTGAGATGCTCCGTATTACTAGGCTTGCACATTTAAAAGCATACCTCTAATATAACTATAATATGGAGCAGTGTATCATAAGTAGAAGTAAGACGAAATGAGAACAATCACTTTGTTACCTTTATCAATTCATGGTTTCCTCAAAGCACCATTACCTCAAAATTATAGAAATGAAACCGAGAAAGATAATGATTTCGCCCAATATCAAACCTGTAGCAGGTGAGCAAATCAGAAGAAGAACATCAGACCCAGATACCAAATTCCATGATTAGAGAAAGGATCAGAGCAGTGAAGTTGTCTGCAGCAACTGGCATTAAAATCGACATGGACAAATATACAAGTTACATTTGAGGGTCTGTTATTACAGTCTTTGCACTAGATTTGTTTTGTTGCAAAGAGAAGCCCTATTTTGTAGCTGTGTGCAACATATTCTTATTGTTGCATGTTAAATGCAAATCTTTTTCACTTCTCATGGGCTTGGCTTTCATGAAGGCCACCACATAGAAAACACGAATAGACACAAAAAGGTAGTCTGAAGCATAGACAAATGTGTAAAGGTTGGCACAAAGATCGGCACAGTGCCCATCAAAGCTATGACAGAAACATATAAAGAATTCAGATATTTATTTTTGTCTCAATGCTGTAGTCTGTATTTTGAACAGACAAATCATCTGTGTTCTCATGTAGCAACTGATCTACAATAGGCAATTTACAGAAGACATTAAGAGCACTACTTGACATCTGAAGAAAGCCTGCTTCTTCTGTGTATGAGATTATTCATAATCTAACAAAGCAGGGTATTTCCACCTATTGGGAAGAGGAGTGTGAGAGTTCCTTCCTACGTCTATTCTCAGTATCTTTTTTGCCATAATACAAAACACCCCTCCAATTTATTCCATACACTTTTTTTTTTCGTCCATCATACTTCTTCTTGATACTGCCCTCTATCGCTCTCTACTTGCTGTCTTACTCATTGGTTCCATGATTCACTGCCTCTCCCTCCTTGTAGGCCTCAATAATTTAGTTGAAGGCTTATATTTCTCTACTCCCAACCTTGATCAGTGAGAAAACCCAATATGATGGGTGAACGGCTGAAACTGATCTCAACTACTGGTATTTACTCCAGGCAGTATTTCACTCAATCATTCATTTGAAAATCAGTTTGACCTTGCCACAAAATGGGCAGTCCTGCCCGCTGCTTAATCGTGCCTTTTTGTATGGCAATACAAATAATGCCTGGAATATTTCGGTCTTGTAGATAGGGTGGGATTAGCACTTAGGGCAATCAGGCAGTGCACAACAGGCTGGTCTGAAAAGTCAGTATATGGGTGATTTTTGGCTGTTTTTCGAACGACCGGCTTTATGGTCTGCAGGGCTAGCTTTTACTAATGATTTCCCTAATATTAAAACAAACATTGCCTGCAGCAAGCTGAAATCCAAGCCTTCTTCCATACCTTGCAAAATACTTATACAGTGTCTTTACAAGTTCATAACTGCCCTGGTTTGCAAAAATGGGCCACTTTTTTAGCTTTCTAATTCACTAATGTGGGCCACTTTTTGTTTGATGCCTGTGCCTAATTTTTGTCTTTGTAGGGACTTATTTGTGAAGTGAAGCTAGATTTCTATGCCATAATGAACCACAGCAACCACAACAATGGGGCATACTCATGTCATTTAGGATGACTCACTGAGTAAAACCAAAATAGATGGATGTAATGCTTAAATTAATCACAGCCACTTGAAATTACTCGACTGCTTTCTACTCCACGTGTTTTTGCTCACTGTGTTACTACAGGCAGGGATCAAATCTTGATCAGCATTTATTTACTCGTTGAACCAGATAAATTCTCCTAATACACTCAGTGTTCCTTTAAAAAAATAGACTTACATTGCTAAGGATATTAGTCCCTTCCATAAATAGAAGAGAGCATGCTTCTTGTCCGCCTGCAAATTCTGTAAAATCAATTTGGAATTTCAGGTTACAGCCACCAAGAGTTACTCATGACCAGCACAGTTTCCACCTGATGCTCCCTTGCCTCTTTGCTTCTGCAAAATTAAAGTTTTTATCTTTGAGTCATAAATGTGCAGAACATATTTTATTTCACAACTTATTAAGACTTTCACAGAGCCTATGCCCAACTCGTACAATACGTTAAGTGTGTGCAAGCCTCAGAAACATAAATGCTGACACATATAAGAAAGTCCAGCAGATTCATACGTTAGCCATTGAAGGACATTACAAAACACTCAAGTGCACAAAGAGAGAGATACACTCCAGGAAATGTAAACAGCAAATAGAAAATGATCCTTGTAGAATTTCATGATACCGAGGCTCAATTGACTTCAATATAGAGAAAATATCATATTGTAGGTGGGGGTTAAACAACATGGATTCTTAACTGAGAGGGAATTCTGTTTAAAGTGCATGCCAGGTAATGAAAATGTAGGCTTCTAGGAGGCATGGGTGACCTGAAAACTGTTGTTGTGCTGCCTGACACCTTTCTTGCCTTCCAGTTCACAAAGCTGCCCTCTGGCGAGAAAAAGGAAACTCCAGGATACAGAGACTGAACATCAAGCCTCCAAGAGAAAGTCACACCCTCTCAAGCTGACTCTGGACGAAGGGTACAACGCAGACAGCGATGGCAGCCAGGACTTAGATGCAAAAGAAGAGTCACTCAGCGAGGACTCAGACGCCACATGTGAGGAAGAAGATGAGACAGAAGCACTGGAAAGACATAGAACCCCAAGTCCGGTACCAGAAGAAGGTGGGAACTCTAGTAAAATACTATTATATTTCTGCGGACACATGGTATCTTATTCCAACATGAATACAACCCCTCAGTACTTAGTGCAGGTGAGCGATGAATGGGTTAAACTATACATAACCCAGTGGTTTTTATAGCACAAGAACTTGCTTACAATTTAGAGTAACATTCTTGATTAGGATCACAATGCTATTTGAAGGTAATCACAGGAAAGCAAAATAAATTTCACAAATTGGTCTAATACATAATTTACAGACTTGATCTACAGCCCCTAGTGCCCCATAAAAATCCGAGTGTTGATAAAAAGTAGCAAACAAGATTTTGAATCAATTAACATTTTTGAAAGGACAGCAATGAAATTCCCATGCAAATGTTCTACACCCTAAAACATAACCCTTGACATAGAGTACCATTTATCGAGAGGTAGACATGTATGTTTGACATCACCAAAACAGAAGGTATAATAAAGCTAATGCATTTGCTAAAATATGATGCTCAACTCTCCTTTGTTGTTGCAGAGACAAGTCCAGCCAAATCACCATATGAACAAAATACATCCATCAATACTGCAATAACCCCAAAAGCCAGTTACAGCAGTTACAAAGAAATCATCGCTAACTCTCTTTTGAACCTTGGCCAAATAGCAGAAGAAACTCTAGCCACAGAAGGGTACCTGCCCGAAAGTGAACTGCAAGAGTGTAAACCCGCCTCTAATGTAGTCCCACATTTAAATGAGGAGGTGGGAGAAGAAGTTGTTGAGGAATGTGAAAAAGAAATCATCATCCAAACCGAAGATGCTGAAGAGGTCATTGAGGTCGCAAGTGAGCAGAGCAGTGAGTCTGGCCTTGAGCCTCGAGAGGAGGTGGGCTGCGATGAGGAATGCAAGCTGCAAGAAGCCACAGAGGACGATGACGATGACATTGATGACGAGGAGGATGAGGAGGAGGAGGATGATGATGAAGTGGAGGAGGAAGAAGAGGATGAGGAGGAAGAAGATGCAAGGACTGACCTGATCTGTGAGGAAATGCCTCATGGTTCACAGGACTCTCAAAAAATCCATCATGAAGGGCAGCTCAGTCCCAAACCTGATTATGATGTTGTTGTGGATGTGAGGTCAGATGATGACAAGGATGACGACACTCACTCTCAAAAGTCTGCGGTAACGGACGAGTCTGAAATGTATGACATGATGACCAGGGGGAACCTGGGCTTACTAGAGCAGGCAATTGCTTTGAAAGCCGAACAGGTTAAAGTGGTGAGGGAGCCAGGAAGATTGCCTGTGGAACACGTAAAGCACTACCAGGGAGATGACAAGCACAACCGAGCCATGGAAGCTATACGAAAAAACTACTACAGGAAAGGTATTTAAAAGAGGCTGTCTGTAAAGAGCATGCTTTGAACTATGTTTCATGTGTGAAATAAACTGAATTTCACCACTTATTAGTCATACAAAATACATGAACATTCCTCAGAGGCAGAAAGCTCTTTCATGCTGAAACTGGGTTCCATTTGTACCGAAGGGGGAATACAGCAGAAAAAGAGTTAGAGAATCATTTTTTGCTCAAAACTTTCAGATTAGTGAGATGCAGAAAGGCTCCTTTAAGAAAACCCAAAATACAGAATTATAACTTCTATGTGTACCAAACATCAGTCTCTGCTGTCACCCACAGTACTTCTTGCACTGTGTCTCCCTATTTACATATGAATGGGCAACTATCAAAAACATGTCTAACTGAATATTCAGTGTAGTGTATTTCTCCCGGCCTCCTGTTTCAAACAAACTCCTCACTCTGGCCTGGCTTTCGTTTGGTCGGTCACCACAGTGATATTGTGGCTTTCATTTTATTTAAATATGTGCGTAAGCGAGGTCTCATCAGGAAAAAGCCTCCAGAAAGAAAACTCATTTCAGCCTATGTTTATATTTTGGCTCACATTATCGCATTTGCTTTGCCCACAGTTCACATTATAAAATGTTTTTACTCATCGGTTTTATTAGAACCTTTGCATGCATGTTGATATCATTATGATTTTTGTCCATTTCATCAGCCTCATTGCACACTTTTTTCTGGGTCTCATTATTAACCTTCTCGTGCATGTGAATCTCACTGCCACCATGTTCCATTGGTGGGTTTCACTACAACCTTTGTCATGCTCATGCATCTCTTTAGAACCTTTGTCATGCTCACTGAAATAGATAGTAGGAAGTCCTTGGATAAAGCAGTTCTTTTTGTCTCTCAGTATGTATGTATAGTTTTCCCAAACACATCATAATAATGTGTAAGCCTTAAGAAAGTGTAAAGACAAAGCAAGATGTACTGGCTTTGCAAATTTGTGTTTTTTATGCTGACAGTTTCTTTTTTTTCAAACCCTAAACTCCTCCCTCCTTTCCTCTTAGATCCATCAAGACCTGAGAAACGGGAGATCAAGTGCCCTACTCCAGGCTGTGACGGCACTGGCCACGTCACTGGGTTGTACCCTCATCACCGCAGTCTGTCTGGATGCCCACACAAGGATAGGATACCTCCTGAAAGTGAGTAGGCCATGCTGAGTTTTAGAGGCTGTACAGTAAGGAGGGTACAATCCAAAAAGTGGAAGCAACAGACACTCTACTATCCTGAGTTCCTTGCATGGAGTATTAACTCTGGTGTTATCCATGCAGTGAAAAATCAATTACGTATTCCAAGCAGACCGTGCACTAACATGAATGCGTTGGATGCTTTAAAACATTTCATAGGACTGAACATTGAGCAATATAACATTTTACACTATTGTATTGTGGTATTTTGAAATGGCTTCATGAAGGTATGGTATAAAAATTACCATAAATTTCCATTTTGCCTGATTTTCGAATAAGAGTTGCATATATTCTCATGAAAGCTTATACTTTTTAATGTAAGATACCTAAAATCTCATTCATTGGTAGGAAGTCTCACAGTACGGCAATCTTACACTTGACATTTTCGATCCGCCAGATAAATTTTGATAGTCTCACAACCTGTGATTCTGGGCAAATCACTTAATCTCCCCGTGCCTAACAAAAATGAATGGTGTCCGTCTGTAATGAAACTGGTGCTCATGTAAAGCGCTCTGATACCTGATATCTTCGGGTCGAGTTTGCGCTATATAAAACTCCAAACAGAAAAAAAAAAGATTTCAATGTTGTTGTCAATAAATCATCTTTTGGTCCAAAACCTGGAATGCTGTCAACTTTACTCTTTGTACTCTGAAAAACTCTACTATGATATCTTAAAAGATTTAGCATTTTATCGCATCCCACTTAAAACATTCACATCCTTGCGCAAAATGTCGGATTTGTTTTTTTTTACTGTCTCTGATATAAAATAAATGTCTGTGCCAGTAAAATCCTGGCTAAGTGGCAGTGATAACTATATGTACATTGCTAGCCAGGCCTCTCAAATACGGGTCCTGGATAGCTGTAGGTAATGTTAAAAGAACATACATGCAAACATTTTAAAACTAGGAAGAGGGAGATTTTTTTTTTTTAAATCGTGGTCTTAATTTTTTCCATTCACATACATTAAATCAAAGGCAATTTTAGGCGGGAGACAAGTAAAATAAATCTATTTTTGGCTTAAAAGTCGAGAGCCTCCCGTTTGAATTGGGCATGTTGGAATGTATGAAAGAAAGACCTGAACAGATCCCCATGCACTAACATGTAGTCAAACGATGATAGCATACAACAACTGGTAACATAACAATATGGGTGGGTTTTAAGTGAAAAAAAATGTCCCTTTTAGTCCAGACACCGCAAGCACAGATTGGCTGAAAGCATTTTCCAGTGCCCTCTGCTTGTATTAAAAGTTTGGAGAGTGTCTGACGGCCCTTTTGTCATTTTGTCGGGGTGCTGGAACTATTTTCAGCTGCTGATCGGCCAGCAGGGTGTGGAGAGGCCTGCTCCCCTGGGACTCGCTGCCCGTTCATGTGACAGGGCTCTCGTGTGGAGGAGAGGACTGTGCGCAGCTTTCACCCGCCCTTCTCCCTCCCAGCTCTTGAGTTTGGTGACGGTGTCCACGCTCTGGTGAGGCCCTAAACACCTGACGGACCTGACTGTCTGACGACGCGGGGGGCTATTCCGGCGCCAAGGCCCTGGCCGAGCCCCAGGGAGAGAGGCCTATACCAGGATCCGACCCCCGGGCCTGCGCGCCTGCCGCCGAGCCCACCCCCACGCTTGTCCTCAGCGGGAGGCCTGTTCATACGGAGCGAGGATTTTACCTCAGGCTGCCCTTGGCCTCCTTGCTTCTGGGAGAGGGCTGTCCCTTGTGCCAGCCCGCAGGAGAAGGCCGCCGCTCCTGCATGACTCGAGAGCGGCCTGTTCCCGGGCCCTGTCCCTGTCCCTGAGAGAGGCCTGCTCGCCTGACAGACCCCTGGCTTCGAGGGGATCGCGTGAAGGGCCATCACGGAAGATAGGGTGGGCCTGACAGACCCCTGGCTTCGAGGGGGTCGCGCGAAGGGCCATCACGGAAGATAGGGTGGGCCTGCTCGCCTGACAGACTAATGACTTCGAGGGGTTCGCGTGAAGGGGTGCCACCTTTCCCAGGGAAAAATACCGGCCATCTGCCCACTTTTAACAAAGTGAGGCACTTGTTTCTTGGTTCTTACGTAGAAGTTTATATGAAGTCGGTGTATTCATTTTTAGCATGCCCTTTTTGTCCTTTGTTTACTTTAATTATCAGTCAGGAATTATTAGAACACATTTTAAAGTGTTCTTACATTTACTGTTTTAACTATGCCCTGATTTGGGGGGGGGGGGGCCTGGTAAGACCAGCTTTAGATGATTTTTCTAAATTTTGTACTGCCAAGGATATTAAAATACTGGTCATGTCGGTATAAAGCCAGCCAGGTGGCAACCCTAGTCACTGGCTTATCTCACGCCGTACATTGTGAAAGGAAGGTGCTTCACCAGTTTTATATATTTTAAGTTACATAGTCTTGTTGCCGAAGATGAGGTAATGTGGACTTGAACTTAATTAAAGCATAACCACATATGCCAATAGACCCAATTCAGGCGGGAGACTCCCCATTTGTTTATGCCAACAATAGCTTTATTTTCCCTGTCTACCACCTGTAATTTTGCCTCTGCTTCAATAAAAGTCAATGGGTTAAATACATTCCCCCCTTTTTTTTTTTTTCTCAAAATCTCCCACTTTCCTGTTCTAAAATCTTGGCATGTATTCATAACTCTTTACTATTTTAATATTGGATATGCCAGCGACTACTCTTTCCCTGGGAAGCAGCCTGCTTAGTTCTTTGACAGAGCTCAATGTAGCTTTGGAGAGGGCTGGGACTCGTATTGTATAGCTATTATTTTTTATGACAAGGTCATAACCCAATTTATTTTCCCATCACAAGAAATCACCTAAAAAGTATTTGGAAGTTATCAAGCCAATTTCTAAATGATTACAAAAGTAAAGAGGCAGAAATGTAATGTTAAAGAAATAAATATAGACGATTTTACAAAAAATCGTATTCAAGTAGCAGTCTTTCCAGATCTTCAAACATAAACAAATGGCCCATATTGTTCTTTGACAAAGAAGGCAATCTAATCTGGAATTGGAATCATACCTATGACACAAATAAGGCTGTGGTTAGAGGCCAATTAGCATGCCTGTTCCTGTGCTCTGAAGGAAAACCTGTTATGTAACAGGGCAGAACAGGCCTTTTCCTGTGGTACGTCCCTAGGCCCCAGAGAGAACCCTATGCGGTTTACCTCCCCCTGAATCTGAACAGGGGCCTCTTTCCATGAGTAGTACCCAGCAATAGAACATAATTTTTTTCAGCAACTAGTTGGTCATTACTATAATACAAAATGTTGAGGCCCTGGTGATCCCCTGAAGTTCTAGCTTGTGCCTTGTCCTTCTGTTAGTGTCTGTTGTCCTAGGGGTTAGGGCTGCTGACTGGAGCGAGGGTGCACCCCTGGATGACATGGCTGTATATCGCACCCATTAGGAGCAACATTTATCCGATCGTCCAGGGCATCTCAAGGTATTTTGCTGCATTAGGCAAAGAATACTTTTTGCCCCCCTTTTTTTCCTAGGTGCCTTTCCAAACCTGGTTCAAACACTGCAGACCTACATGATGCTAGTACCACTCAGCAAGTGGTACAAAAGGCAAGCCACTGCAAAACATGTATTGAATCCTCCCTACTAGTCTTTTCTATTTGTATTAATTGCAGTAAATAGGATTAATTGTATTGCATTCAAGGGTAATCAGATTGAGCTTTCTGTAATTCCCGACATACGAGTGCCTCTGCCTTAGCAAATCTGACTTGCAACTAGAACTGTCGGGCTGGCTCTGTCCCAAGCTTACCAGCCTTTCAAAGGAATTGGTCTGTCTGAAAATCTTCAGATTTATCGAGAGGCCAACCAGTCCCTTGTTGTATGACTTCTCTTTCTTGGTCAGGAGGACCACTGGTAAACCTGGAGGAATCCCTCGAGTGCATACAGATTGTGGCCCTTGGAAAGAATAAGGGCTCCTCTGTTTGAAACAATGGCGTCATCGGTAGGTAGCCTGCTAGCTAAGTCAAGTTAGTTCACAAGCTATACCGAAGAGTGCTCTGAAACCTACACCCAAGTGCTCCAACCTGGATCATTAGCAGCAGAGAACATGCTCGCAACCTCTTTGGTATGTACGGCATGAATTAGGTAGTGAACGAAAGGCCTTATGTTGCTTCCACGATCAGAGAGTGGATGTGCCTAGCATACAAACTGAACGCAATATTGTGTACTTATGGTAATGGAGCAATAGGAGGAGAAAAAATTGCCTTATCTGTCATTTTCAAAGGTTGCAGTCCAACAAATAAAGGCAGCGCTGCAGGAGATGAGCAGAGAGAAAGAACCGCTATCTCCAGACCTTCAAAGAGGGTGAATGAAAAAGACAGATCATTTGTAAAGGCTACTGATTGAGTTAGCTCCGCAAGTTTCAGTAATTCAGGCGATTACAATTAAAAATGGTGAAGGAAGAAAGGAATAGTATATGTTGTGATGATAAAGAGAGGATAAAAAATAGAAATTTCTTGAATAACTAAAAATGAACAAACAGCATGAACAAAACAGTGTTGGCAATGCAGGCAACCAATCCAAGGTTTGCAGAACTGTATTTGCAGGGTCAGGAGATTTTAGAGGACGGGAAATTAATGTAAAAGCATGCTCAAGAGAAGTGTAATGGAAAATCCTCTGATTTGTGAAGGAAGTGCTAACTCTGTTGGAGAATCCACTGGCGGAATTTCTTCCACGCTAGGGATAGTATGGTGGATGACATTTCATTTATGGAGTCTCCCCTGGATTTAGCAACAACTCAAGCCTAATACCTCAGTTCTGTAGAATTCTATAAACATCTGTTACTGTGTTTATTTGATGAGTGATTTTTTTTTTCCTGGTGGAACAGTTTTTTTCTTTACTGCATTCCAATGGGAGTTCTGAGCATCTCTCTGATGTCCTGTCCAAATTTCCGAGATTGGAAATGTCACTGTGCAGTTCGTATTTTTGAGAACATCTGAGTTTTAACCTTATCTTATTTGATATTCACTCTGTACAGTCTTGGCCATGCATGAAAATGTGCTAAAGTGCCCAACACGGGGATGCACAGGACAAGGACACGTGAACAGTAACCGCAACACGCATAGAAGGTACGGTATTTGAAAAAAGGCCATTCAATCTGTCAGTATATCATATACACTTTTAGCGTTTCTTTCTCATTACTATAGATTTAACTAAACCTGAAAAACCAAAACAATGGGAAAACGCCAAAAAGGTTTTTCTGGTTCTTTTACCACTGCAGGGTACATTGAGTAATACATGTGTTAGAATCATTATTTGTGTCCCTCAAATACTACGTTACTGTGAAAGGTGGGCTAGCTTGTAGTTTGTCACATGTACACGTATGTTATATCTCATTCCTGATCCAAGGGTGTAAAGCAGCTAAAGAACATAGCTGAGCATGATGTGTGACAATCTTCAGCTATCCCGAAGTGCTTTTAGGACTTTGCTAACCATCCTTTGTGCGTTTTGTAGTCACCAGTACTGATGGAAATTTCAGCTGACTAGATATGGCTTGTGCTGGACATATAGAGCTGCAGTGAAGAAAATTCTAGGCATATCTTGGAACTTTTTAAATATGTCTGTTAACTTCAGTTTCTTTTTAACCCGATGGCCTTGATCTTCTCTTACTCTCTAAGACACATCAGGTAGTACAGAAACCCCAGCCACTGCAACTCAATCAAGTAGAAACCACCTGCATCTGGTAAACTGGAATTTCCACCAGGGCAGTTGCTTTGCTTTGCTATATCCACAATAACGGTTGATAAGAGGCTGATGGGGGCTGGAAACCTTGCAGGAGAGTGCCAGGGAGACGCAGTGTGGCCCAGATTAAGGTTCAGGATTATGGCAATGGAGAGTTTATTTCACAGTTCCCCCTTGGATTGATGTTTCACTTGTCTGCAGAATGTAATGATTGCCCTCCTGGACCCATGTTGCTCTCCTTTAACTCTGCTCTTATTCCTTGCAGCTTATCAGGGTGTCCTATTGCAGCTGCTGAAAAACTAGCCAAATCCCACGAGAAGCAGCCGACACAGCCGGGAGATCTGACCAAGAGTAGCTCCAACTCAGACCGGATACTCAGGTGTGGTAGCTGCAGGTCGCTTGCACAAAAATTGAGAATTCAACAAAGCTTGGCAATTGACCCACTGCCTAGGGCTTTTTAATGGCCACCAATCTGAGCTGTTCGTCTGTTAGTCTTCTTGAATACTTTTTTGTTCGAACAGGTGGCAGTTTGAACTAAGAACGTGTAGTTCTGTTGCATTAATTCACCACAGGCTACATTTACAAAACTGAATTCCCTTTCAGTTGTGCTAGAAGACTGAACACCAAATCATGCTTGGCTGAAAAGCTGCTCCGTCCTACCTACCCACAAGAGTAATGCTTCCAAAGATGTGCAACTTTTGTGTTATTATCTCTCTACCGTGTTGTCGGTGGTGTGGCAAACTGAATCTTACAGTAGTGATGGTGTTAAGCTAAGGTAAAAGCTAAGGTAAAACTTAACAGCCACATACAGCACCAGCAGCAAGTGCGGACCATATGGTAGAGGTTGCCTTTACTAGCAACAAGTATGGCCACACATTGCAAGGTTAATTGTGAAAATTCTCAGTCCCACCTCTGTTCAGTTACTTACTGCTCAATACATTAGCACTGACTGACCCGTAGTCATCCTTTTCCGCCCTCTGGTTGCCTGATGGCAGTCCTGACTTGTAATAGGTTAATGGAATTGTTTTCTACCATTCTTGACTAAATGTCATAAGGAGACTTGGGTTTTTATTCCGAAGAGCTTGCTCTTTTTTAGATAAGACAGTTTATTAGTTCATCTGTGGAATACTAGATAAAGTAAACCTGCATGGAAGTTTATTTTGTAAACTAAAATTGCAGTACATTTACAGAAGTGAGTACACTTGACAGATTTACACGTGTAAAACATTGTTTAAAACTGGTTACTTAACAAGTCGGGTGTAAACAGTAGCCATGGCTTTCTAACAGCTCCAGAGACACAGGACCTGATTCACAAAGGACCTCCGCACTTGTGGCGGAGGCCCCACAGTCGTGGGGGAATCGCTGCACTCGGGGTGGAATCTCCGCAATGAAAATTCCATTGCGGAGATTCTGTCCCGAGTGCGGAAACTCCCCTGCAACTCTAGGGCCTCCACCACGAATGCGGAGGCCCTTTGTGAATCAGGTCCACAGTTTGGAAATTGAGGCTCTGCAAACAAAGGGCAAATTAAGAATTTAAGTTAAGCCCATGGTTGTTTTACCCGACAAGCCCCCACCACCTGCCCACACTGCTTAGAGACAAGTTACTTTAAATACTCCAGATGACTGGACTATTTGTACTTGGTAAAGGATTTATATCATGCACCAGTCTGCAGTACTCCTGGCCATAGCCTCATGTGAAGCTAGCACTTGGAAATGAACACAACCTATGTGAGATGTATACCTGGCATATGTATTAAATGGGATGGGATACCCATCACTTAGCCGCTAATTGCCTCTCTGGATTTGGTCTGCTTTCTTTTGGTATTTTTAAGTAAAGCTAGAGGCGTGACAACCTTTTCCTGATGGCTGAATGTAGTCAATTTTTATATGAATGGAGTGGTCCCTATTTCACTTCCCCCGCCAAGATGGAACTACAGGTCATTGACCAAAGTCCAAACTTACACACACACACACACGCACTTCCAGTTTTACCCTGGTCTTGTTAAGAGGCTGGTACGGTTAGAGTAAGATTGTTTCCTATTTCTCTAATGTTAGTGAAGCTTTGAACTGGATGACAGTATTTTGTCTCTCTAGCTCCAAATAGTGCATACTAAACACATCTCCATTATTTAAGCATTGTGCATTTCAGGTTCCCTCTTCTGTTTGTGAAGCAGTACTTCTTGGATTGTTTCACTTGTTTTAGAACTGTCTAAAAACTCAGATTGCAAGTAGTGAAAAATAGCTGTATTCTGAGAGATAAATTTGGAACCAAAAAATTAGTAATAAGACAGCGGAAATCTGGTGGGTTACGCTCACCTTAATAGGCACGTTTGTTGAGTAATTTTCTGAAAATATGAAATGTTTAAAAGTAATATTGAATTTGAAAACCCTTTTATGTAATTTAGTAACATATGAAAAAAAAACATTCAAGTTTTTGGTTTCCACCTGTTTGAAGTATTCCCACGACATTATTTTATTGAAATACTGCAGTAATCATATACAGTCATAGATGCTGAAAGCGGGGCTCTATTTAGCTGCTATACTCAGAATGGTACTGACGTAACCTCGACCACCCCCTTACAACTGCTAAATGATGTATTGGCTAAAAAAAAAAATTCGGCTGATATAAAGTTCCTTTTGGAGGCAGTTATCTGCTAAGTGTACCTTAGCCTATGGGACGCTGTGGATCAAGTGGTTTAATGACCGGCTTGAATGTGCTGCCCCATAAAGAAGTTATGTTACTGTATAGACAAATGTCAGAGAATTATTGTCTCAAAGACACTTGATGTTTTGAAACCCAGACTGATTGTCCCTTCCAAGAGACATGGCATCGAGTGTAAAAAGGTTGAGCTAGTTGGCGCCTCTAATAGATACGGTGCACTACAGGCAAAGCGCCAAGACAGTCTGTCCTTCGAGTTGTGGTGTTTTATAGGACAGATTTGTCATCTCTTTTAGGGAATGTGGTATTCTTTTTGCAAAGACCAGAATAGATACTTTTTACAACAAGGTGTTCTGTACACAGCAGTGTTTGCCACCTCCAAGAGATGTGATGTTCCATATGAAAGTCTAGAATGGTTGTATTTTTACGAAATGTGGTGTCTCACAGGTAAAGGCCAAAGTGAGTGGTTTTTTCCAAGAGACTACGCCATGTTGTTTGTCTCTGCGAGTGTTGTATTGGTTGCTACACCAGCTGACCCCGCGTGGAGATAGACCCGTCTTGCTTGGACAAATCCTACAACTGATTTCAGTATTTGTCCCAAACAATATAATCATTTCATGGACTCATCTACAGTGCTCTTCCATAATTGTACTTACGAAGGACTACCTCCAACTTAAAGGTGTACAAACTTTCAATTTTTCATATGATGGAAATGGATTACCCATTCCTTCTGGAGTAGTGGTCTTCCAAATGATGTGGTGTTGACTGACAGGCAAAGGCACAGCGTTTCCTGAGGGAGCAGTCTTTCAGCCTTTCTTCTATATGCGGGGTTGACCTACCCTGAGCCTTGACCTTCCAAAAGTTCATCTCCACCAGTCAGGGCAACATGCTTTTTCTACTCATCCAATGTATGTATTTATTGCCACCTTAATGAGCTCCCTATGACAGTTTGCAACCTCATATAAGAGATAAGAATTATTAACAGTTGCTTTCTGTGCCCTTCTTGCAGGCCCATGTGCTTCGTGAAGCAGCTGGAGATTCCACAGTATGGAAACTACCGCCCAAACGTGGTCCCTGCCACCCCCAGGGCCAACCTGGCCAAGGAGCTGGAGAAATATTCCAAGGTCACCTTCGATTATGCAAGTTTCGATGCTCAGGTTTTTGGCAAGCGCCTGATCGCCCCAAAGGTTCTGCCAAGTGATGCCTCGCCCAAGGCCCTTAAGTGTAAGTTGGAGGATTTACTTGGGAACTTTCTCCTGCAACGTGAATTTAATAAAATGCATAGCTTTTAGCAGCAGATAAGGTTAACACTGCTTCCATTTCTGTTTCCGCTGTAGCACTGGATTTAGTTTACACCTTTCCATTTGCTCTTGTACTATGATTACCACCCGGTTTCTGCTCCATGACCTTTTCAATTAATTGCTAAAAGGCAGTTACCATAGTGTAATGCTGAGAACATGTTCTTTATGTGTTTACTGTAACACATCTTATTTAGTTAGCCAATGTTATGGAAACAACCTATGCTAAATTAAGCCCTGTTTCAGCCCAGGATTTGTACCTCTTAAGTTTTCCACAGTCCCACTGAAAAAACAGGAAGATTCAGGAAAGCTTGTGCCTCTAAACAGTTGCTAGGAGCATTGGTTGGTCTCTCTCTTTATATGACTTAGCACACAATGAACCTCCATCCATGCAGACAAGGTTCACTCCGAGATCCTCTTTAAGATCTCACCATATGGAGGGGATCTTGACGCTTGTCTGACCAATTACGAATTTATCAATACCGGCCATGCCCACCAAGCTTGTCGGAGGTCTACACAGCTTGCCAGATGTCAACTCTTGCCACCTGTGATTCTCCCCAACCCACAAATAGCCTTAACCTGCCGAGCAGGCATTTGTCACAACTAGCCTTGGTTCCACCACTGCCTACTAGGAGCCCAATCTAAGTCAACCAGGATTGTTCCTCTTGTGTTAAGAGCCTTCGGTGACCTAAGGAGGCCTGTGGTATCCTGCTCTCTTCTCTGTCTAGTCCTTTCTCTGTGCTCAGCCAGTCTAAGTGATGTCACAGAATGTTCCCTGTGTGTATGTTTGAGTGGAATTGTCAGTTGCTGTATGTAGGCTGAGCAGCAGGGATGCTGCTTCCGGTGGGGCTGATTCTCCTGATACTACTTTGAATACTTCTACAACCATCTTCTCCTCTAATGTTCCTGTCCTGATTGAACTAAAGAATAAATCTACCATTTGGATAAAACTACATCTCAGTCTACCTCCTTTCCTGAATTCCACACGGCCCCATCCCACATACTCACAAACGTGCATCGGACCCAACAGGAACTTACCTCCTAAATTTGGTCAAATGTAGGGGTCGGGACTGACTCGTGGCAAGGAAGGCCAGGACAGCCTCTTTCAAAATGTTCCTGCAGGATGTTTTACATTCAGAAAAGTAGAGAGCAACCCTTGGTGTTTGCTTTTTGCATCAGTTATTACCTTTTTCTGAACCCAAAAAAAAACTCGGAGGGAAATGCAAAATTCCAGACAATAAAAAAACTTTACTCCAGTTCCTGTTTGGAGATCTTTACGTAAGAACATGGGTGAATGCTACAGCTGACATTCTCATCAAAGATAGCAGGGTCTCGCTAGCATCCCATTCCATGATCCTGACACACCAGCTGCCCCCCTTCCTGTCGGCCAAGCGGTGGTCACCCTTATTAGGGCTCGAACAAACCTGATCCTACCATTGCATTGTACAGTGGCAGTCTGTGCAACCGTTACTGTCGTCCTAGGTTAAGACTGATGGAAAACCCATTTCTCTTCCAAGTCAAACAATTCATGGACCTAATAGGTGGTGTGATTTTCAATATGAACAGATGATTTCCAAGTAATTGTCCTGACAAAACAAATTTCAGCAAAGTCCCCTTGGATAAGCCCCTCTATCGGACTCATCACTTACTGAAATATAATTTGCTCAGTTGGTAACGGAGGTATCCATGCAAAATTGTGGCAATGTACGTGAGGGTGGCTGGAAAATGTTCTTATACTTTTGAAAATCCTTGTCCTTTTTCACTCACAACTGTTAAGGAAAATAATAACAGTATATAAGAAAATTAACAACACATCGAGACATTGAGTTCGAATCAACGAGGTAACAAAGCAGATCAGTGCGAAAAGGGATGCAGAGGAAGGCTCCAAATCTCCTGGTATTTTGAAATGATTTTCTCAGGCAGCGACTCCGAGGCTGAGCGAAGAGAAATGTGTTAATTACAACAAAAAAACACGTAAAAAGATGAAATGCGGATGCCCCCCTGTGTTCAACATAACAGCGTTGTTTAGCTGTGCAAATTTCACGGATCCAACTTTTTCTTATTCAATTAGTTTTATTTGTGGTTTTGCTTACAAGTTAAACTTTCTGAAACAGAAGCTTGATCAATATATTAAAAGATGTACGTGTTGTCACTATTTGCATAAAGCCATCGAGTTGCACGAGGGAAAGCAAACCAGTGCACCTATCAGATGTGCAATGCGCCACAGATAAAATTAGTTTCAAAACCATACCTGTTTCGAACAAGCATTTGCAATGCAATAGGTCTCGCATTTGCGCGAGTTTAAGCTATTGGCATTGTAAATAACAATGCGTTTTATTTATGTTTCAAAAACCAAAAGATAAATAAAAGGCATTGTCATTTACAATGCCATTAGCTGAAACTCGCGTAAATGCGAGACATGTTGCATTGCAAATGCTTGTTTTTATGTGTTTGCTGTTTTAGCTTTATGTCTCAGAGGGGAAACCTACAGGGTTTTACTGCTTTCCCCATTATTTTTAACGTCTAGATTTAAAAATACAGGCTAGAGCACAAGGATGCCCCCAGAAACATACGAAGATTTGGCAGAGGTGGGCCGACTACCGAGGCCTCACCCTAGACCGTCTGTTGTCGATTGCCAATGCCTAGATGTGGAAGTGCAGTCCTACGGTCGAGTTGTGTGATGTACATTATGAGATGCCATTCGGGATCATCGGGCATCGTTCGTGACAAATTCAGCGGGACACAGACTAGCTATATCGCAGCGTGCTGTACTGTTATGGTTTTGTGATTACCAATATGCAATGCAATGCCACTGTATGCAAGATTACGCATATGTGTATGTGGCCCCTCGGGCCGTTAAATGGCAAGAAATGAAATAAAATTTGTTGTGAAAAAAAATACAGGCAAGGCTGATAAAAAACCGGCCAGGTGGCAACCTTAGCCCTAGGGCAATGTGCATCCCCAGGCCAGTCCTCACAGATGCACAGGCCTGGTGGGGAACCACCCGCTGGCAACGAGTGCAGTGGTTTGCAGCTGGTACCTGCGCACCACTGGCGACGAGTGCAGGGGTCTGCAGCTGGCACCTGCGCACCACTGGTGACGAGTGCAGGGGTCTGCAGCTGGTATCTGTGCACCACTGGCGACGAGAGCAGGGGTCTGCAGCTGGTACCTGCGCACCACTGGCAACAAGAGCAGGGGTCTGCAGCTGGTACTTGCGCACCACTGGCGACGAGAGGAGGGGTCTGCAACTGGTATCTGTGCACCCCTGTCGACGAGTACAAGGGTCTGCAGCTGGTACCTGCGCGCCAATGGTGACGAGTGCAACGGTCTGCAGCTGGTACCTGGGCACCCCTGGCGACGAGTGCAGGTGTCTGCAACTGGTACCTGCGCACCACTGGCGACGAGAGCTGGGGTCTGCAGATGGTACCTGCGTGCCACTGGCGACAAGTGAAAGAGTGTGCAGCTGGTACCTGCGTGCCACTGGCGATGAGAGCAGGGGTCTGCAGCTGGTACCTGCGTGTGGCTGGTGACGAGTATAGGGGGCTGCACCGGGTACCTGCGCACCCCTGTCAACAAGAGCAGGGGTCTGCAGATGGTACTTGTGCGCCACTGGCGACGAGTGCAAGGGTCTGCAGCTGGTACCTGCGTGCCACTGGCGACGGGAGCAGGGGTCTGCAGCTGGTACCTGCGCACCACTGGCGATGAGAGCAGGGGTCTGCAACTGGTACCTGCGCACCACTGGCAACGAGTGCAGGGGTCTGCAGCTGGTACCTGTGCACCACTGGAGACGAGTGCAGGTGTCTGCAACTGGTACCTGCGCACCACTGGCGACGAGTGCAAGGGTCTGCAGCTGGTACCTGCGCACCACTAGTGATGAGAGCAGGGGTCTTCAGCTGGTACCTGCGCACCACTGGCAATGAGGCCCGTGGAGTAGCAGCATCAGTCCTGTGCTTCTCTTGACCCCCCCCCTCCCCTGCCAGGTCATACCCCGAGGCTATAGTGGGCTGGGGAGGGGGTTGAGTAAGAGAAGTGGCCTCGCTAGGGCCCAGGTGTTGTCACCTCTCTCCCAGTGTTTTTTTAGGATTTGATGAAGGAGGGGGAGTATTTACATAGGTGTCGCCACATTGGAACTGGGGAAGTGCGTTCGAGTTCTGGCGTCAGAGCAGCATCGAGTGATTCTTGGCAAATCACTTAATGTACATAGAATATAAATGAATTTGATTTGTGCAATATATCTGGTGCTCAGGCTATATAAAGCTACAACAAAAATACTAACCATTTGGGAATGTGAGCCACTTTTTTTGGGAGTGCCCGGGCGTAATTGTGATCCCAATGCGACTCTGTTGAAGGCTGTCTTTGTACCCTATCTGCAAACCTGGGAGTGCTTTGAAGCCCGCCCATCGGGCAGTACTGAGCATTATCTAGAAGCCATGTCTATTGGAACCTAAGTATGTGTGTTTAATCAGCGTGGACATAGCCATAAGGCACCAGAGCGCTGCACGGGGGGGGTGTTGGGTGTTGTGAGGTCAGCCCCTGTCACGTGTAACACGGGGGGGTCGCTGCTCTGTTTGAAACCCTCCCTGAAGGCCTGAGTCTTCCGTTACTTTCTGAAGTGGAGGGGTGAGGGCGCCGGGCAGACCTCCGTCGGGGGTGCCCCAGACCCTGGGTCTGAGGCAGGAGGTGGACGGGGCCTGGTCCCCACTTTCACTCCTCTGCCTCTCTCTCGTTGGAGCTGTTCTCGTGCGAGCGCAGCGCAGAGCACGAGAGATCTTCAGCCAGACGCCGGGTCTGGAGCAGGGGAAGGCTTGTTGTACAGGCGATGTCCGAGGTGAAATGTGAAGAGGATCATTAGAGAGATAAAGCAGCGCTGGGACAGCCCCTGACATCCATCAGCTGTCGCCTGAAGCCAGTTAGACTCAGACCATCGGAGCCGGAGAGGAGGGGGTAAACCACAGATACAGGCAGAGGAACAGGGGCCATCAATTAAACAAGCGCGGCCGCGAAAGCGGCTCGCGCGGCAAATTAATTAAATAAACGGCAAATTAATTAAATAAACAAGCGCGGTCCCTAGAGTGAAAGAGGACCGCGCTGCAAATAACAAAAAAAAAAGAGTGCTCACCGACTTATGGAGACCGTGGGTGTAACGCCGCAAGCAAACGATCCAGTCCGGATGGGCCGTCCCAGAAGGAGACAGGGCGGTAACAAGGAGGGACTTACAAGCCTCCTTTTCAATCGGAAGCCAGCGTTTAGCATGGACGATGACGCCAGCCAATCAAAAAGATGGGCAGGGCTTAAACTCCACTTCTGAAATATCCCGATTACAAGAAGCCTCGCAGAGCGAGCAGCGCATGCGCGCTGCAACGCAGGTCTGCGAGACCTAAAAATGAATGCTGAGATTCCAAATTCGAACAGTGCTTACTTTTTTAAATAACTGAATTAAACGCACAAAACTGAGTAATGCTAAAATTAAAACGCAGTCACGTTTCGAAAATTAAGAAGTAAGTGCATGTTTCAAAAAGGTAACAGTTTCCCAAGACAAAACCATAAAATGTCTTTGAGGAATGCTGTAAAACGTAACTGCAGATTGTATTTTCATACGAGACTTTGCAAAACATCACCTGCTTTGCACTTCAAAATGAAAAAGATTCTACATTTTTAAGTGCATAATACCTACAAATTGTAATGGCATGTTAACCAAAAAAATGAAAGTATTCACATTCCCTATGGTATCTATACCTCTGCCACCCCTCCCCTTTGTCACAAATCTCTTCTGCTTCCCATCTATGTCTCCTTTTTTACTGTACCCTAAGCACCCGGATGCGTTCTTTGGCAGTATTTAAAAACAGGAACACTTATTCACCACTTTCAAGCCAGGGTAGAGAGCTGACCAAAGTGAAAACATTATTCCCAAAGCTGAAAGAGAGTCTGGTACAGCAGGCTCATTCTCCCAGGAGAGGCACTCTTTCCATGGAGATTAGATGGGCAAAGGGCTCTTTAGCAGGGTATTTATTAATATTTGCCGACAGTCATGCGCACAAACATAATGGTCTGTGCTAACCAGGAAGCTCAGGTTCTCTTAGTTCTATATCAAACTTGGTCAGCAAATGACCATGAATATCACCTCCCTTGTGCCTTAGATTAAACTATTGCAATTAAATCCTCTGTCCTCGAGAACCCTCTTTGCCGAAATGAAGCAATAGAAAGAAGTGTTGATTGTGTGATCTTGTTTGGGAAGAAATCTTCTCAAGAATCACAGACAGTCTTTTTCTGGGGACATAATTCCCTACTCCTGGGCCCATTTTTATTCACTGGGCGTTTGTACACTCGAGGAAACGGACTGAGGATTTTCAATCCTGTACCAATCCTCTGTACTCTTTTTTGCAGCCAAATCTTTTCCAAAGGCCCCCTCCCCCAGCCACAGCCCTTCCAGCAGTTACATGAAGAGCACCTCTTCCTCCTCCACAGGCTTCGACTACACGCATGATGCTGAAGCTGCGCACATGGCCGCCACTGCCATCCTCAACCTGTCTACCCGATGCTGGGAAATGCCGGAGAATCTCAGTGCAAAGCAGGATCATCCAGGCAAGGTAGGCGAGACACAAACTCCTGGGGGATCTATGGCTGGGCTAGAAGTCTCCTAATGCTCTGTGGCCCAGGGGTTATTCCACTGGGAGGCTATCTGGGTCATGGCTGTCGCTCCTAAAGAAGCACAATAAATGATTGTGGATTGTGGAAATACTAAGAGGCTGCTTTGGGCAACTGTCACCTTCTAGAAAGTATCAGGGTGTGCATGAGCATCTGGAGAAGCAGCTTGCGCTGGAAGGAGAATGTTCAGTTTGGTGTCTCGAACAAGGGATTGCATTCTTGTAGATTATGTGGCCAAGGGTAGAGCTCATAGGACATATCTGTACATTGGGCAGACCTTGTAGCG